>CP032248.1:6002500-7202500 GCA_005610355.1 Gossypioides kirkii
TGGAACATGCTTGAGAACAAAATAATGACACGACATGCACACGAGAATCTAGTGTCGGCTTTGGCAGCATCAAATAGCACTCGCATGGTAGCCTCAGCTAGCCACGACAAGTGTGTGAAGCTCTGGAAATGATTGGGCTCCCTGCATTTTATCCACTTTACTGTTAAAATGGTATAGTTCCTTCCACTAAATATATAACAAGGTTTTCTGACAGATTTTTTTTGTACTTAGTTCATCCCAACCATTTTGAAGCAGCAAAAAAGAAAAAAATGGTGGTGGGTTGGGGGGGGGGGGTTAGATTTGTCCCCCAAAGAAGAAAAAATGTCAAACCTTAGGCCTAACCAGTCAGCTTTGAGATATCATCTCTTTTGTTAAGGCTAATGTATGGCGGTTGGATAAAGAAGAAACACGGTTTAAGGATGTCTAGCACTCATATATAATATATACATATACATATACATATACATATCAACATTTGAAGATTAGAGAGAATTTTCTTTTAACATATACTGAAATATTGTTGAAAATTTGATGGATGTTGAAAACTGTGATAGGCAGGATTTGAATTCGACTTATATTGGAAGGGGTCATTTTGATTCTTTTTTTGGATTAAAATATGCTATTAGTAGAATATGTCCGTTGGTCGCACTTTGCATAGATTAAAAGTTTAATTGAACGTAATATTTAAAATAAATGAATAAAATTGAAGTAGTTTGATAAATTATGGAATGAACTGAAATATTAAAATATGAAAATATGAAAATATATGAATGTGTTAAATTTATATAAATTGAATTACTAATGTGTAAAAAGTTGTATAAATGTATAGGACTTAACGCACTAAAAAAATGAATACATGCATGACAAGCAAATCATTTTCTATAGATCGAATCACAAAATTAAAATGTGCGTTAAAATATCCCTTAAGTCCCTGCATTCTTCAAAATTTTGAATTTAGTCCATGTATTTCTATATTTAGAAATTTAATTAATTTATTTTTCAGATTTCAAAATAGGTCTAATTGTTAATTTTTATTTGTTAAATTTGTTGGTATGAAATTTTAAAAAAAAAAAAAAAACTCATTTGGATAGCTAAAAAATGATGTAATTAACATGAATTTAACAAAAAAAAAACAGTATTAAGATTTGAATTTTGAAATCTAAAATGTAGGAATAATTTTTAAAATTAAAAATACATGGACTAAATTCCATGTTTTAGAATAATGTAGGGACTTACAACATAATTTAACTTAAAAGATAAGGACTTTGAGGGGTTTTTTTTCCCGAAAAATGACATTTCAGTCTTAAGTAAAAAACGATGGGATTAAATTGAGTAGTTAAGTACTTAATTTTTAATAATAAAAATGATAATTTGTCAACTGTGAAAATATTGACTTATTTAGATAAGAGAGAAAGAAAAGCTAAGATGCAAATTTGGAATTTAACGAAATCGTATGACTATATGAATATAACTATGCTGAAAAACATAGTAGCTATTATTGTTCAACATATTAACAAAAAAAAAAAAAAAACTCAATTTAATCTGGTGGGTTCAATAATCCTAATTACATGAGTAATTCACTTTTCCTTATTCTAGATTACGACTTTATATATTAAAAGAAAAAATAAAGGTTAAAACAAATAATAAACAATTTCACTATAGACCCAAAACATAACATTCCTATACAGAATCGTGTTTACGAGAGACAACAACAAATGCATACTCTCCCTTTGTCATCATCTCCTCTGGAAATTGAAGGCTTTTATAGCAAAACCAAAGATCACTGCGAAAAAGATGACAAATAACCCTACCATAACAGCAGTTACGCACAAGAAATCATGCCTATACCCAAACACTTCCTTGAGCAACACTCGCGTAGGCACCGAGTCTACTCCATTCGATAGCTTGACGAGCTTGTCGTCATCGCCGTACTGCGAAATCACGAGGCCATACAAACTCCAGGCTATGGGGTTTGCCCAGTAATACCATCTCCACCATATAGGTATTCTCTGGAAAATTACACGACACAGTTATTTGCTCATAAGTAAAACCATGCATGGCAGCGTGAAGAAACCGACGAAAACACAGCTGATTTATTCAATACCTTGTGGGGAATCATAAAGCCGCAGAAAAGGTTCCAAAGCATATAAAACGGAGCAGCGATGATAGCGGCCACGTTATGATTTGGTGTGACGGCGGTCGTCATCATTCCGTAAAAGGTGAAATATAGCAATGTTGAGTACATGAAGTATGTATACCATATAAATTTCAAAGCAGTCCACTCAAATGAGGCCATGGAGTAGAAAATCGAACAGTATATTACTGATTGTGCAAACACGTATGGGAGCTCAATGGCAACCTGCAAAGAAAAAATATGGAAGGACTCAAGGCTAATTTCTAGAAAAATTAAAAGGGGACACAGTTTTGCTCATGTGCAACGGCTGAAAATCGAAGGTCAACCTGAGCAAATGCAAAGGCTAGGCCTGAATACATTCCGGCCGCTCTTTCTCGGTATGAAACAAATCTCTCAATAGAAACAACAGGTTGAACGGCGGTTGCATTTGTGATTCCAATAAAGAGGACTGCAGCATACATGGACCCCATGGCATTGAATAGATCTTTCTGGCTCTCCCTGTCAGTGAACCAAATTGAGACAGTAGACTCTATAAGCAAAGATGAGCTGACCAAAATGGAAGATGACATTAGCGCACAAAAGAGAATCCCAGAACAGAAGTGATTCATTCGCCATTTTTGAAGGAAAATTGGATATTCCCGCAGTTCGCATCATTCTATTCATGTTATAGTAACAATAAAGATAAACACAGAACAACTTAACATACTGTGTTGTAAATAACATTAAGAAGGATGCCAAGTAGAAAAACCTTTTTGAACCGAATTTCCAGCATATAGTTCCAAGCATCAGCGAGATGACAACAGTGTAGAAGAATTTAACTGCTGTATATTGGGGGTTTCGCCAATAAGATAGATTTTGCTTCCAAAGACATGTTAAAAACTGTTCAAAAAATGATTGGGAATACTTGGATGGAAAGTTCAGTTCTTTCGAGTTGCCACTTGGCTTGCTTAAGTTTTCAACTAACTCCCTGTTGCGCCTGAAATAAAGCAGTACGATGAAATTAGATAAAGAAGTTTCTGAAAATATTAGAACTAAATAAACAATAATGGAATAAGCCAAAGCAAAACAGCTCAAACTCCAAAATAAATATCCCTTACTGAAATAGATTTGATCTACGATAAATTTCTGCGAAGTCCACATCCAGACGATTTTCTTCAGCTGATGAAGTAACCTCAAGCATCCAAGCAGCAGGATTATAGCCAGGTCTGATCTTTGGCACTCCTTCAACTGCCTGGAAAACAAAAATGTACAGTAAGCAAGAATGAGGCCCTTGGGGGGGGGGGGGGGGAGAGGTGCTGCCAAATTCATCGTTTGATAAACAATGAGTTAAAATTTTAGGTACAAACAAGCATAACCCAACCTCAAAATACTTAATGAGTTCGCAAGACTTGGGGCCAAGTTGACCAGCATATATGAGCTCTCCTCCACGCTTCATGAATAAAAGCTGCAATAATAGATTAAACCAGAAGCTGAATGAGAAATGGATTAAAATGGTTATATAATAGTGAAGTACAAAATAACTTGTCCCTGGACTTGCCTATGTGACACAATGATATTGCCTATTCATGATCATTTCTATATTTGTGTATATATGTGCGTGTACATAAAAACAGATCATCTATCCACCAAGAGAAAGAGACCTCATCAAAGGATTCAAAAATGTCTATGCTGGGCTGATGGATGGTGCACACAATTGTTCGTCCAGTATTGACAATGTTTCTAACAGTTCTCATTACAATCGCAGCAGATCTAGCATCCAATCCTGACGTAGGCTCATCCATGAAGACTATAGAAGGGTTGGCCACCAGTTCAACAGCAATAGTTAGCCTTTTCCGTTGTTCAGTGGACAAGCCATCAACTCCTGGCAGACCAATCAATGCCCCACTTAATGGAGTAAGCTCCACAAGTTCCATCACCTCCTCGACAAACGCCTGAAAGTCCACCCTAAATAAGTCAATATGATGCCCTAAGCTTCCAAATATAAGTAAAAAAAAGAAAGCAAATGAAAGGTCTTTCATGATTACCCTCTGTGTCTCCAAGCCAACATCTGATGGTAACCGAAGCCAAGCAGAGAATAAAAGAGATTCCAGAACAGTCAAACAGGGAGAATGGATATCATTCTGCTCACAGTAACCTGAAATTCTTGCAAAAGTTTCTTGCCTCTTGGGATAACCGGATATATGTATGCTCCCTTCTATGAGCCCTCCGGTTTTTCGACCAGCTAAAACATCCATGAGTGTAGTTTTACCAGCACCACTGACACCGACCAAAGCTGTAAGCACACCCGGTCTAAATGCTCCAGTAACATTGACCAACAACTGCAATCTATCT
Source organism: Gossypioides kirkii (assembly GCA_005610355.1). Lineage (NCBI taxonomy): Eukaryota > Viridiplantae > Streptophyta > Magnoliopsida > Malvales > Malvaceae > Gossypioides > Gossypioides kirkii. The sequence continues at coordinate 6,006,966 of CP032248.1, forward strand.
TCCGTTATCCCTTGTTGCTTCAATTCCTGAAAAGATGCATTGAAAAGAAGGTAATTGATCAACATATTTCCAAAAAATCAAAAAGAAAAGGGAAGAAGGACAATATACTATACCACAGGGATATCTACGAAGTAATTTATATTGCTGAAAGACATCGAAAGTGGTTGAAACGGGAGAACCATGCCTCTCTGCTTGAAATATTTTCCTGCCCAGCAGTTGAACAGAAAGCATAACTATTTGGCTACATACTGACACACACAGACAAAGGCGCACGCGCGCTCACAATTAAAAAAATATAAAATGTGTATTATTTACCATTAAATGAGCCTGAGTTCTGCAAATAATATCTCAGCTCGGTAACAACATTTTCACCCTTCCTTCTCCTGTCTCTCTCTTGCAGTTCTTCCTTGGAGAAAACAGCCTGTTGCTTCCCCAGAGCTAAATAACAAAAAGGTGTGAAATTAATTATGTTTAGACCAGATTTTTAAAATGTTTTGCTAAGAAAGGAAGTTCAGGATTGATAAACTTTGAATAGAAAAAGATAGCTTACGGTTAAGGTTTGCAAGAAAGAATGTGAACAGGAGATTCAACAAAACTGTGTATCCCAGCAAAGCACCAACACCTATCCAATACCAGTAGCTCTCTGGAAAATAACTTCGTGCTCTCAATAATGCCTCACCCAATGAGAAGTTAGTGTAGTTTCCAGCTCTCTACAAGTAAGGAAATATAGTACAGTGGGTTTCAAATTTTGCCCTAAATGCTGCAACTATAACTCAATTAAGAAAAAACTTTTTGTTTCTCATATCCGAAGTTAGTCTATTTTTATACAAATTCAACCCGAATTCCAACTTGAATCATCTCACAATCAGGGAACGTGATTCGGACATGACAGAACCCAGAGAGCAATAAGGGTGAGATTGAGAGTGAAATAGAAATTTCAAGATAGCTTAAATTAGCTAAATAAATAGATGGACTGCTCGGAGACCATTTTGACGAGCTCAGGCATGCGTGATCATTACATCACCATAACACTATAATGTTGAAAGAACAAATGGAAAGTACGACCCTAACTCATTCGTTAATCAATAATAGAAGTTCAGACTCAGCATGCGAATGCAAACTATAGACTATCAACAACTGTTAAACAGTTATTGCTGCTGATTTTATTCTTTTCCTGACATCATTCTTTAACCACATATGATGACAGATGAACAGAAGATTCTTGAGCCACTTAAATTATTAAATTAGAAAATGCAATAATAATTATTTTTTGATGTTACCTTATGCCAGGAATTTCCAAGGAATTCATTGACAGAAGCTGCATTTTGAGCATACATCAAAGGAGAAGTCCAATAACCCCAGATCCACCAGCTAGGTATACTATCTGTCAGATTGAAGAAGAGTAAATAATCATATAGCATCAGCAATTAAATATATATATGTATATACATATACTTGGAAAGCATGGCTGTCTAATTACCTCTTGAAATAATATAGCCTCCTAGAGCCATGACCACCAACATAGCAAAAGACCCAAAAGTGTTGGCAACTATCATATTTCTTCCCAAGGATCCTATTACACGGAAAAGAGCTATAGACATCTGGTGCAGACAGAAATACAACAAGAACTGCCGAAGAAATCTGCATTATTTAGAATTAAAATGACGATTCTCTCTAAAATGCCAGAATACATGCCAAAATTCATTTGAAAGCAAATTTACCTGGTGATATCAGGATCATAACCAATCACATAGTATGAAATTGCCACCCAAAAACCAGACTCATAGAGAGAAGTTGGAATACTTAGCAGCCAAGAAGGTAGAGTATAAACCCAGCTTGGATAGAAATGCAAATCCCTATGCTTGTAAAGAACAGGAAGTTTGGCCACCAACATTGAAACCTCCGTAAATCCATTAAAAAGAATAATAACCATGGAAAAGTATAGTGCCCCTAGATACAATCCTCCATCATCAATTGTATCATGGTGCAGTGCCGTCCGCATAAAAACGCTCATAGTAATTAAGGCAACAATAAAAAGCTGGGGAAGAAAAGACAGAGTTAATAAATCAGATTAAATCTCAGTGGAATTTTAGCTATGAAATAAGTTGGTATGACAGGAAGATAAAAGAGAAAACAAACTAATCTAATAGATCAACATCCCTACACTCAACACTAAACTTTCACTAGAAATTACTAGTATGTTGCCAGATAAAGTTTCAGCACTTACCTGAATAAATTTGAAAATATAGATAAATGAATTCCGTTTCATCAGTAGCATTTGCCAGTCAAAGCTGGTCTTAAGAAGTTCACTCTTCTTCACGCCATAGCGAGAAGTTGAAAGTGCTAAAGGATGGTTATAGCGACTATCAAATGGAATGCTTAGTTCCTCATGCAAATTCTTCCCAGTTTGATAGGATCGGAAAGCCTCGGCAAATTTTCCCGGAGGGATGTAACGATAAGGGTGGAAAGGAAGAGACCAATACTGCTCTTGATCCTTTTTCGACAAAACCTGTGTGCAGAAAACTTGAGCAAATACAATACCATCTATTATACGTTCACAAAGCAAGCTCTAGCCTCATACCTCTTGCAAGAAGTCTGCCACATTCTTTCTTTCTGGACATCTAAATCCCATAAAAGCAAAGAAATCAAGGGCTGCATCACGAGGACCTTGGTATAAAATCTGGCCCTCACATAAAAGTATAACATCATCAAACAACTCATAAGTTTCCGGAGCAGGCTGAAGCAGAGAAATTACAGTAGTCCCATCCAGTGCACGAGTAGAGTGTCTCATATATTTAATAATTTGGTAAGTAGTAGAACTATCAAGTCCATTTGATATTTCATCCATGAACAACACTCTAGCTGGGCCAACTAATAATTCGCCTGAAATAAGAGTTATGACAAATCAGCATGAATGAAAAGCAGATAGCTGCTTAGTAAGGAGAAGAAAAGTACAAACTTAAACCTGTTGTAAGCCGCTTTTTCTGCCCCCCTGAAATACCTTTAAGCATTTCATCTCCCACCAACGTGTCAGAACATATGTCCAACCCTAAAATCTGTCAGATGAATTTTAATGCTTCAGACTACATCAAGATTGCTAAATTGCTAATTGCAAGAGAAATGAATCACTTGAGGTATTAAAAACACAGAATGGGAAATTCATCAGAGTGATCAGCATCTAGAGAATACCTTCATGATGTATTCTACCACGAGGCTTGTCTCTTTCCCCCCCAAAGCTAGTGACTAGAAACAAGAAGTTACACCATCAATAACTCTTAGAATTGTTGTCAATTAATACAATGATTACAACCCAAGTAAGGTTGGCAACCCATGACACTTACCTTCATAAAGATATCAAGATCTTCATCGGGTTTTATCCCAGCATTCTTTTCCCTTCTTGCAAGCTCCAGAAGCATATCTTTTGCAGGTACGCATAAGTAAGCAGCGAGGAATAACAAATTATGGACATAAAGATTGTTTCTCAATGCTTACCATACTTAACTCCAACACCTTGACACCTTCCTGCAAATTCAAGTGTTTCCCTCACAGTCATTTCAGCTACATGCCAGTCCTGTTGACTGACATAAGCAGATGTCCTCGGAGGAACAAATTCCTTTAGTCCACGTCCATTATACGCAATTTTCCCCGACATCTACAAAGTAATAAAATATAATGACTAACAAGAAAGGAATGAAGCATTAGTAGATAACTAAGTTTCTTAGCTGTTCATGGAGAGTAAATATGCTTTAATTAGGTTACCAATTATGCCTAGTTGATTGGGATTGATATCCAGCTGAATGGACTTTTAGCTCCGTTCTTACCTAGTGATGTTACTTTTGATTCGTACTGTTAATTAACAAACATAGATGCAGTTCCACTGGCATATTTTGAGCCCATTTAATGACAGAGAATCATTAAAACCGATCTCCATGGGAGTTTCACACGCTACCAAACTATTATCCTATCAATTCTTAACAATGTAAACGGTAGGAAATGCAAGACTTCTGCTATTAGCTTTCATTTTCACAAACTTTCAGGTCTATGATTCCGATATTGGCCAAAATAATTGGTAGTTACCATAGAATCTTCCAAGTATCAAAATACCTGCAAATGATATCCAAGGCGTCCAGCCAAGGCCAACAAAAACGTCGTCTTTCCAGAGCTTGGAGGGCCCAATAATAACGTTAATCTACAAATTAATAATAGTAGCAATAAATTATGTAGCACTTAAACATAATTATAACCATTCCGTAAATTAGTAAATGGAAACTCATTTGGAGTCACCGTGAAGGCCTTATAATCCCACTACATCCATCTAATATAGTCAACTTGCTTCTCCTTCCTTGATATATACTTAACCGTCTCAAAAATGCCTGAAAACAACATTTTAATGTTATGAAATTAATATTAGCATGGCCATTAAGAAGATAGCATTATATATGCTTATAGAAGGGATTGATTCTTTCAGATTTTACCTCAGCCATGTTAAAAATAAAATTGGGAATGGTTGGTAATGCTCTGCTCCCAACATGGACAAAAGATTCAACAGTTAGATTATGAAACCGAACCTCAATTTTCGGGAATTCCAAATCCACTCTGTAAAACCACAAACCAGAGAAATATTAATCAACAATGAAGACCACTCCAGGGGTAAAAATTAATAAAAGCAACCTCAATCAAAGACATCAAAATAAAATGCTGAAATTATTCCCACGAGAAATGCGAATTCTAGCTTCTAATTAAAAGAAAGTTTAAATCATTTAATTTTTATTTTATAAGAACGAAAAACCTGTTCGCATTCAATTAATCATTATACATTACTAAAAAACAAAAAAAAAAAGTTTCTTTTTCCAATATAAACATGATAAATAAAGATCACTTTACTAATGGAAATTATCCCACGGTAGAATTGCAGAATGTAAAAATATATAGTAAGAATTGTCAGAGAGTTCAATAAAACATGATGACTGATGTCAAATTTGAATAAAATTGAATAAAAAAAACAAGCTTTTGAATCTAATTACTGCAAACAGTTGTTATTATATGTCAATCATTTGTCTGTTAAAAGATATTTTCATAGATTAACTTAGCGTAGCCCGATTAAACAGTACGGTAACTGACGTCGGAGTTTTTTTTTAGAAAGCGCAAAATTCCAGAAATCTTCATTGTCTATTCTTGTCAATATTCTACTATATCAAAACAAAGCATAAATTATCTTTGTTCTTTAAGTTTAAGCTTTAAAAAAACTTAAATAGCGTATAAAAATTAATATAAGAAAAAGCAGACGAGCATTACGTGTCGAATCGTTTCCTCATACGATCAAAGAAGCGTTCAGGATCGTCATCAACAGAGTTAACGAGGCGTTCGAGCAAAAGCCTTTGGTCGGTAGACTCCAGCTCGCTAACATCCACTTCTTTGGAGTCACCAACTATGTCCTTGAATATTCCCCTTCGAACTCTCGAGTACGTCGGCAGCCTCTCCAGCGCCGCCCATCTTAGCGCCTCCTCATCATCCTCCTCCTCTCTGAACGAAGCCGACCTGGAGAACACGTTCTCCGCCGAGTTCCACATTGCCTCCGATCAAAGATCTAAAACACCAAAAAAAAAAGAAAAGAAAAACGGAAGTTGAATGTCAGATTTGGAAATGTGGCGGAGCTTTTATGTAAGTGAAAGAAAAAGAGATTATATGGTCTTTATAGATGGGTAGTTGAGCTTTGCATTTATGGCGGCTTCGTTTTTCTTTTCTCTCTGTATTTTCCTGCATTTTCTTAATCTTTTTGTACTGAATCTGTTTTCGGCACAACTTAATTGTAGTTTACTTGCTTGTTTATTTCTTCTACTGAATTCGTTTTTGGATACGTTACAGTTGTGCAGGGAAGGCCCGCGGGAAAGAGAAAATATTAATGGCGACACACCTCTCGCGTACGTAAGTGTGTACTCGCTCTACGATTGTGACAAGTGTAAATATAAAAAAAACCATGATCAACATCGGCTGGGGGATTATGCATGTGGTGGATGGAAACTGATATTAGATAGGTAAACCTGCGAGTGCGGCTAGGAATTAATGCCTGCTGCTTTCAAATTAAAACGGTTGGGAAAAAAGCGAGAATTTTCGCCTTGTTTATTTCCAACATAACTATCACTTTCCTTCTTTCTGTTTTTTCTATTAATATTCCATATTTAATTAAAATGCATGATTTTATAGATCTCACTTTTTTAATAATAATAATAATTAATATTCAATATCTTTATAATTTTTAAAAAAATTAAATTAATTTTTTATCATTTTGAAAATAGATTAAAATGTAATTTTATCATTATTAATTTAAAATTTTATAAATTATAAAAGAGTTGAATGAAAATTTTTTATTTCAAAGAATCAATCTATCAGCCCTGACTCCGTTACTTTTCAAACCTTAGCATTTTCCTCCCCTTTTTTTGTATTATATAAAATTACTTTTTTAAGTTTTTTAGGATTAATATATTAAAAATATAATAATTAAATTTATTAATATAATTATATTTTTTATGCATCTAATTTTTTAAATAATCTAATATTTTTATTTTATTGTTTTAACATATTATCATTACTAATATATATGACTTGATTTTTTTCCATGAAATTAATAATTAAACATTTTTAATTACTCAATACTTTACATAAATTATCTACATAAATTAAGCATTAAATATAACAATAATGAAAATATTGATCCTACAAAATGCTATGGACGTCAGTAAATCCCTCCCCTTTGTTAAATATTCAAACATTATTGAAGTCATTTAAAAAAGAACTTATAGTATAGATTTACTTTTCTATATAAAAAAAAAACATACATTTTAAATTCTCAGTATTTATTTCAAATTTATAAATTTAAAAAATGATTATGAATATTGCACTTACATGTTTCTTTAGTATCTTATTGATATTACTTCTAAAATGCAACTTAAGTGGTCGATTGAGTTTTAGTTCAATTGACAAGATGTGGATTCGAGTGCGATGAAACGCATTATCCTCCTATTTATGGATCGGTGAGGGATTATAGATAACTTTAGGCATTATGTAAAAAAGAACATATATGATCAGTGAAACTATCATTTAGTCGGACATGAGGATTTATATATTTTTATTTATGTATTTTATCATATAATAATTATAATTAAAATATAATTATTCACGAATTAGAAATTTCTAATTTTGTATTATGAATAGATTATATCAAGTTACTATATTTTATTGTTTTAATGCTAAGGTAAAAAAAACTAATTAATTCATTGTTGCAATTAAATCCAAAAACACAAGATTAATTATTTTAATCTCATCGCTATAATACTTAATTTCATTACTATAGTAGTTAATCTTATCTCTACCGCTATTTCTAATCTCATGATCACCAAGGGGGCAAGTATAGGCCTTCCTCCCGTAAAAAAATGTGATTTAATCCCTCTAAAATTCAAAAATTTATAAATTAAAGCACGATAAAATTACATTTGACTCTCCTAAAATAATAAGATCACATTTGACTCTCCTAAAATAATAAGATCGTGATTTAATCTTTCTAAAAATTATAAAGTTTTAAGTTTACAATATAAAAAAAATTATATTTTAAATCTTATAAAAATTTAATTTAATTTTAATCCCTCCAAAAAAACTCTTAACTTCCCCCCTAATGATTGCTCTTCCAAAAACAACCTTAGACAAAACCGGAAAAATATTTAAAATATGATGAGAAAAAAAAATAAAATACATTTCTCAAAATTTTCAATACAAATTATTAACAGATCAAAATTTATATAAATAAAAAAAACTTTTTAACATACAAAATAAAGTTTACTAATTTTCACCGTAACTTTTAAAGGATTGGGTAAAGATCCATTAAATTTTAGAGACAAATTTAGTTCCACCTAATGCAATTTTCATGACCAAATCAAAGAAAAACAACATATGAATTGCTTTGTTTACCTACTTTTTATTTATTTATTTCTCCATATGCAAATAAATGACAGTGGTCGTGCATGTTGACTGACTTTCGCTCACTGCTACTCTTAAGTTTTCTGGGTGTATTCATTTTTTTTAGTTACATATCAAACCAACCAAAGAATTTCATGGAATCTTGTTTGAACTTCTTTTATAACTTCACATATATATTCAAAAAAAAAAAACTTCACATATACTGTACTATATTCTATTCTTCTTCTTCTTCACATTCTTATATTCTTTTAAAATTTTATGTTTTTAAGTTATTGGAATATTATTTTCATTATTAGTATTATTAAGAGTAAAAGAAATAAAGAGCTCTAAATCGAACATAAAAACGAATTTAAGAAATGATTGCGTTGAATTCTCTTGAAATTTTTTTATCTCAAGATTTCTATCGGAGAAAGCCTAGTAATTAATCTTCCGTATTTTTGAGCCCATTAAAGAGATGTTGGTCACGAGTTTTTAGATCTGCTCCATACCCAGGCGAGGATCAAATTACCCATGACCCCTCTCCAATCCATAAATAAGAGGATAATGAGCTTCAACGCATGCGAACCTACGTCCATAATATTATTGACAATAATATTCATGTAAATTGATTTAAAACTCAATCGGAGATAAAATAATCCTTTAATCTTATTTTATAAAACTATTTAATAAAAAAAACTTGGGCATTAGTATAAAATAGATTATTTTATCAAAATATTATGAGATAATTTTTTTTGAATATACTGGTGTGATTACATGGTAGTATTTAATCATACTTTTTTAACTTTTTAACAACGCACACACAAGTGCTCGAACCCTGAACCCCTAAGATAAACAACATCCTTTTTACCATTAGAACCATTTGTTGGATTCAATATTATGAGATATTTTAAAAACAATAGTAAAGTATACAAAACAAATTAAACTATTTATTCAAACATACGGATTAATGGAAATATTTAAAAAATATTTAAGATTGATTAATAATTAGAATAAGAATTTAGAGCATTGAGATTTGAGATCAGCTTTCAGCTCGTAAAATTTATGCTTTGATCCTCGTATTATGATTCTTGTAAGAAGAAATCAGATTACATAAAATGATTTCTCTTTGTTAGGTATAGCTGGTTATGACTTTTTATTTTTATTATTATTATTCTCTCTTTTGTAACTTGAACGATTTCTTGATATGGGTGGCTTTAGTCATGGAAAGATTTGGTAGAACCAAATTAATGCATTTCGAAAAAATAATTGGGGAAATTCGATCAACATAACTAACACTAACAATGTTAAAATTGGGAAAATTATTTACCAATAAAAAAATGGGAACACAACTTTCCTTGTGGATGGGGTAGGTTAGCTTTTTACTAGGGAGGGTTAATGTAATTTGTTGGTGACTTTTAAAAAAATTGATAAAAAAATATAAGTAGTAAAAATTAAATTGAAGTAAAGCGGGATGGAATGAAGATGAATGTATTCAATATTCATGGAGGTGATAGTGATTTCCAAAATTGTATATCCATAGTAAAAAGAGGGGAGTGGTGGACCAAAGCGTGTCAATTATGGAGCAATAGTGAATTTAGCATTATCCGTCCCCACTCTACTCCATCGCCATCCTTAAGCTAGCTTAAGGTTCTGAGAATTTTAAGATCTCATGTTTGAATCTCTCTCCATGTAGATCATGTGTGGGCTCTTAATCCATATTTATTTTGATCTATTTCCCACCATATTTGGGTTTGTATGGATTTATTTAGGTCTAGGACTAGAAATATTTTGGTTGTTAATCTAATCGTGGTTTATAATAATTAGTTATAGTTATAATTATTCATATCTATTCTTTGTAACTCTAATATGATTGTATTTGTAATTTTTTAAAAATACATATATTAATTAAAAGTACATTATGTTTAACATATGATTATATTAGGAAAAAAGTAATTTATAATTTAACTTAATAATAATTAAAATATATTTATAATTAATTTAACTTTTTAATTTTTAATTGAAAATTATTGAATATAAAAGGTATAATTGTCCTTTTATTTAAAATGCATTTAATAAATAAACCTTAGAGAGTTAGTGAATTTTCATGAAACTTTAAGGGAATAAGGAGTATTTTTCAAATCTTAGGTGTAAGTGGATTTTTTTATTGGGACTTGAATAATTTTCTTTTTCTTTTTGTTTAACTTGATCTTAATGCTTAAATTTATCATTTACTTAATATTAAAATATTTGTATACCCCTTGCTTGGAAGGGACACGTGACACTATGGGAAGGTATCGGAGAGACATTTGTAGTTAGTCCACTGCCCCGCAGCATTTAGCTCTCCACTTGAGTGAGTATCCGAATGATTTACCACAACACCTGGTGACTAGCCACTTGGGCACTTTATCCACCAGGCCACCCGTTTTTAACGGGAATGCACATAATTTCATGGAAGACCGTCAAGGAATTACTAGGCATAATAATTTCGTATTGTATTAGAGTCATATTACATTGGTAACAATTTGATTTTCAATGGTATTAAAAAGATGATTTCAATAAAATTCATCAATTATATAAAATATCCATCAATAAAATTCACAAATAAAAATCAATCATTTAATAAATCCAAAATTAAAAAAAAAAAGATAAAAGGTGAATGGGAGATTTTTTCTTTGATAAATGAGCGAGTGAGTTTTTTTTTAATAGACAAGTGAGATTTTTTAATTATATTTTAAAAGTGTAAGTACATCTTAGAAAAACTTTAAATTTTAAAATATTAAACTTTAATTTTTAGTGTAGTTTTTTTTACTGGTCAATACATATCATAATAGTAAATAGTTCAAATTTTTATTTTTTTTAATATTATTCATGCACCGACCATTGCAATACGTTCAAGCCGTTGTGATCAGAAGTGAATGGAACGAGTTGGTGTAATCGATACAAATTAAAATTTTCACCAATATGAAAAATATATCGCTAGTTTAATACTGAAATGGTATGCACCAACCAATACAATCGAAACTGGTGTGTAAGTGACCACCATAGTTAACACCATTAATTGTGACATTTCATAGCGATACTAAACAATAAAATTGAAACATGTGAAACTTTTCAAAGATGGATTAAAAACTTAGTTCTAGTTCAACACACATTGAAGAGTGGAGATTGGACTTTAGACTTTGAAACCTTAAAATATCCGGATACATAAATTAACAAACTTCAATTACGTCCCCATATTGCTATTATTCTTTTATTAACTTAAATTTTTCGATAATTACATTAAGCTTCTATTAAATTTTGAATTGAGATGGATCCAACTTTTAAATAAAAACAAAGTTATTTCAATTATAAGATTTAAAGCAACGATAAACATGGGTATATTACTCATCTTCTACTTAGTGGACCTTTTAATAACTTGCAGCTAAAATTAAGTGCCATTTTTTATTGGTAAGAGCCTTTAATGCCTGAAGCTCTTCAATTAATTTCATGAGTTTTGGCTGTGAAATGACTTATTCCGGATTCTTTGTTTTTTTATTTGTCTTGGGTCAAAATTAGAAACCATTCTAATGTACTACAAAACTACTCAAATTGGGCTACCATGTTTGATGATTGAATGCCTATCTATCGCCTACTTTCAATTTAGACACCCTTCCGTTTCGGTATAGGTGGGCTTCAAATATGTCGTAGTATTATTTGAATAAGATCAGATTAATTAGTTAAATTAATTAAATTATAAATTGATTGGGATTAATTTTAAAAGTGATTTTGAATTAATTAGATTAAAAATCGATTGAATCCATTAAAAATTGATTAAACCAATAATTAAACTAATTAAAAACCAATTTAATCGAATCTTGTAAAAAATAATTTTTTAATTAAACTGGTCATGTCAATGAATTGATGACTTAACCAATTCAATTACCGATCTAGTTTAAAAAACATTGACTAGAATAAGTAGGGTAAAGATGATAAAGAATTTTGGATCTCGCGTTAAAAAAGATTGAATTTGGTTCAACTACAAATCAAATTATTGAATGGATTGGATTTGAGTATTTTAATATTGAACTCAAGTATACTTGCATATTTCTTTTATTTTGAATAATATTATTATAGGATCTAATCATATCTATTGTTTTTACATGATGTCTAGAACTCCCTAACCCATAAATATGAGAATAATGCATTTCAGCGTACTCAAACCCATATTCTTCTACATTAGTAACATTTAACAATGCCTATACCAATTGAATTAAGACTAAATATTTAATTGAATTTTATATATGTAACCTATTTTTATTTTTATTACACTTGAAATTTGAAGACTAATTTGAAATTCATTTTACTAGATAAAAAAGGGTAAATAATTTAATTTTTATCTCGAATTTAAATCAAGCCGGTGTTTCTTACCATTTAATTGATTTTTAATTTCAATCCAGTAACCAATTACACTGTAACTATAAAAGAAATGTGCTGCTTCGTCGTGTGCAGTTCCTCCCAAGCTGGGTACTTCCATATTCAAATCCAAATTATATTTAATTGATTGAAATGAAAAATAATTTCTTTTAAAAAAACTTTAGACTAAAATGATAATTATTTCTTACATCACAATTGGCAAAAATGAGTGACATACATGACCTCCATTTGGATCTTCCTTATATCAATGGAAGAAATACAGCACCTAAAATTAGCAGTGTCCAAACCTTTCTTATCTCTCTCAATCCTGCACTAAAAGGCACAAAATATATGGTTGTAAGCATATATTAAATAGCATATATTATACGCAAATATATACGTAAAATTACCTGGGGGAGATGATGATGGTGTGCCAGCCCCATGATCTTGGCAATCTGCTCCTAGAGAACCTGAACCAATGCACAGCACTGTAGCAGTCAGCAAATTGGGGCGAGATTCGAATCCCAATCTTAAAAAACTTACATGGGTTGAAACAGGGTAAGGTTATGGTATTGCTCAAATTATAGGAGCCTGCATTGCAATCGCATTGGTAGCTACTCCCCTTTGTCTTACAGCTGCCATCACCGCACCAAGTATAGCTACAAGCTACATACACATAACCACCACAAACCATAAGAAATACAAGGAATTAAGTTTATTTTTTTTAATTTAAATGTCCAAGAAGCGTACGGTCGGACAAATTAAACGTCGGTTCTGGTGGCGTTGGTGGTGAAGGATTCCCTCCTGCGCAACCCAAGTTGAGTGTGCCTACCTATAGTTTACAAAAAATAAAAATAAATGGAATCCAATGAGAAAAAAAAAAAAAAGAGTAAACTATAACCAAAATCATTTAATTAGTAGTAATTTTACTGCAATTGAATAATTAGAAAATTCTTATTTAAGTTATTAAGTTATTGAAATTATTTTTGTATGGTATTCTTTGTTTACATTACCAAAATTCACATAGTTCAGTTATCATTGTTTTTTGAAGTTTAATTACCAAAAGATTGGGTGTGGTTTACCAAAAAAAAGAAATTCAATGCTGAAAAATACTTAAAAAGCAGAAAAAAGGCTCACAATTGGGAACAATGCAAGGTGGTAAGGTGAGGGAACCCAAAGGACGAATTATCGGTGTCTTGGCAACTCCCTTTTCCACAATTCGCAATGGCGCAAGCGTTAACTGCACCTGTACGAAAACCATGGTTGTGAGGGAACAGGGACAGGGGACATAATCAAAGGTTGTTAGTTTTAAGCTGCTTTGGTTTAGTGACCTGGTTGTAGGTTTGAAATGAACGCTTTCGAGCTGCTGAAGATGAATGATAAGAGCAGAGCACAACTGAAGGCGTAAATATTAATTTGAAGCTTCATCGTGAAAATTCAGTCAAGGGAGAGAATAATAGATATGGATATATATAAAGCTTCCATAGGCGGTGGCGTTGTAAGCAAGGGATGAATTGTATTGTTGATATCGATATTTTTCCAGCAACGATTAGGTTTAGGACTGTACAAAGGTACATGATGGTGACTTGGTACAATTTATTGGGCTGAGTCCGGGAATTTAATTTTATTAACATTGTTAATCCAAAACCATTATTGAGATAATTTTTTTAGTTTTATTTTTTGACCAATTATTTTGGTGCACAAGCAGTTTTTAACTTCACAGGTTGACAAAAAAATCCATTTGACCTCTTTGTGTATTTTTAAAAAATGATTTTAAATATGTTTTAAGCACATTTACAATTTTTAATTTCTAAATATAGAATTGAAAAACTCTATGATAGTGTACCTATTAATATTCTTTTTTTATAGAAAATTTTAGTATTATTTATAATTTATATTATAAATAGTTATAATGGAAAATCATAAATGAAATAAATCTTAAGAATAATATAATATAATATAAATAAGTATATTTATTATTAAATAAAATTATTTAATCAAAGTTATTTTGATAGAACTATAATTTTTGTTTATAAATGGATGAATTTTCTTTTTATGAAATAAATTATATTAATCAAAGTGTTTTAATAGAATTAGAATTTTTATTTATAATTATGTTAATCTTATTAATATTAAAAGAAATTTATGGACTATTAATAATATAATAAAAACGACAACAAGTATTTTAATTGGATTAAAAAATTGTCTAAGTTCATCCTAATATATATATATATATATATACTAGCTTGGTTGAGCTTTTGTTTTTATATTTTATTAAAATAATGAGTTTTTTTTTTTTTACAATGGAAGTATGGTTTATTGTTTTTTCCTGCTCAGTACCAATGTCTTTATAATTAAAAAAAAACAAATTTTTGATTCATATTCCTAGTTTGAGAAAGAAAAAATCATACCAAGCTGTCTATTTTTCTACCTATGGTGCCTTGAGCGAGAGTTCCCATTAAACGTGGGGGTAAGCGTAATGCGAGAATATCGAGCAAGCAACATAGTAGTGAGTCATGAGCGGATGAGACCAAGGGGGGATGGTGATCCTATGTGACGAGTCGAGGCAACAAGGAGCCCATGTGTGGCGTAAGTGTGCTTTGAGAATGCCTTGAGATGACCCTAGATTGCTAAGTAAGAAAAGTGCCCTTGTTTCAATCATTTTAATGCTCCCTAGGAGCATTGCTTTAAAAGCTATTAAGCTCTTTAGCAGGTACTGATAGGTGTCAGCTCTCCCCCTCTCCCTCACTTTGGCTAGTTGGTGGGATTTCTTTGGTGCAAGCGAGTTACTCCATGGCAAACGAGACGTCATGGTGCGCGGTCATCGAGCAAGTGGATGATCGATGTCTTCTCAAGAAGAAACCTAGGGATGGCTGTATCACGTTGTGACTGAAATGTTGAGGTTGGACCTTAGATTTCTCTAAGCCCCGTAGGATCCTCCACCCAATGTACATAGGGCTACCTTTGGGATCATGAGACAATGCTTTATAGGAGGGGCATCGAGACGTGACAGTATATCAACTACTAGTCTTGTGGGAACGTAGAGATAGCGATTGAGCCTAATGTCTCAAAGTAGAGACAATGCACTAGGATAAGCCTTGCGTTGAATGATGATATTGGGTGTCCTTCATGCTTGGGACTAACCTTGAGTAGGGCAAACAAGCGTGGCCCTTGGAGGGGCCCTTATGAACAATAAGACGAGCTAGAAGTGGCCCTTAGTTGGTAGTGCCCAACGACTGTATAGTGCCTTTAGGTTCCAACACATGAGATGCGTCAAGCGAGCATGAACTTGGTGTTGGGTTCCACCGAACCTTAAGCCAAGATACCTTGTGACTTGGATCATGATAGTCTGTGCTCAAGATCACCGATGAAGATGATGCTTAAGTACTCTTGTAAGGATGAGTGCCAAATGTGCAATGGGACTGGGTGTCCTCCATTGAGCTAAGCAATTGGATACGAATGGCCTAATAAGATCGAACCAAGCGAGAGGCCTTTGGGATAAGGCATCGATGGGGATCGAGATAGTCCACAAAAAAGGACATGAGAAAGGTTGACCATGGCTAAAAGAAGCCATCGTGTTGCACGAGATCATGTTGTTTCGGGTCAAGGAACGAACAATCCATGACACATGGTATTAGAGTTATTTTAGTCACACCCTTGAGACGGGATGATGATCCGAGTAACATGCTTGTGAGCATTGAGCTTTAGTTGGACCGGACAAACCTTGATGCGAATGAGTTAACTCAGGGGTAGTCTTAAGACAAGCATAACAGCTCTAGCTTGAGTATTTATTTATTTTTTAATATTAGAAGTATAATGCATATAAATAAGAATATTTATTTTAGAACTCAAAATAATAATATTATTTAATATATTTATATCTATAAAAAATTATATTTATAAGATAATTAATTTATTTACATCAATTTTTAAAGAATTTTATATATTTTATTTATCTTTAATAATGATTGCTTACCGTAATTATATAAAATTTAAATATTTTATTAAATATTTAATACATTAGTGGTGATTTTTTAATTTTATAAATTGATCTAAAAAAACTGTGAAATATCTTTTATTGATATTTTAAAACATAAATAAATAAATAAATGAGGAATTCTTAAAAAATTCCATCACCAATATTTCCCCACATTAGAAAAAGCTAGAAAGGCTAAACCCAATAGGATAAAAACAGAGTCCAAGATTAGTTTGACTCGATTTCAGGCCCAATTGGTATGAATTTCCGATCCCATCGTATTCGAATCGACTCGTACACGCCCCTTTTAAATAGTTTGACTCGAAATCAAAGGCGCTAAAGAAACAACAATGGAGGAGGTCGCGGCTACTGCTCCTAACGAAGCCGTAGTAGAAATCCTAAGGAATAGAGGCTGGTGTTTAGGCGATTTGGACCAAGTCAATGCTCTCATTGTATTATACACAGCTTTATCCGATGATGTCGACGCGTGTTCGATCGCTGATAAGGTTGAATCGGAGCTTGTTAACATGGACCTTAGATCCATCAGTGGGAAATCCTTACCTGAACTCAACCTCCGGAAATCTTCTCATATTCTAGGTCCCAAAGTGCTCCAGGTAAAGTCCTTTCTCTTCCTTTTGTCTTTTGGATTTTGTTTTGGCATAATTTTGAATTGATTTTATTTTTCTTTAGATTTCGTCGGTTAGGGATATATCTAGAAGCACCATAGCGGAGTTTTCGGGGAATTCGAGTAGTTCGCGCTTGCTGAGATTGGGTCTGACTGATGGTCATAGTGAGATGATTGCCATAGAGTATTCTCATGTTCCAGCAATTCCAGACAATGTGGTTCCTGGTACCAAGGTATTATTGCTTGTAATGTTTAACTTAGTTTTGCTCTATTTATTTCTATCTTCATTGTCGATTTTGAAACTCAAAAGCTAGTTTTTATGATTGCACGCACAGTCAATTGGCAGGCTTCTTTAATTAAAGATAATAGAACGTGTGGCAAACATATGTATTTGCGAAGCAATGCAAATTCTTGATGTTAATGTGGGATAATAGTTTCCTGCAATTTGTTCATTCTCTCTGGAAATTCTACATGATGCATTATTCACCAAACCTTCAAATTTTTTATTGTATTTCTCATTATTTTCAAATTATGGACTATGGTTGGCAGATTCGTGTGGAAAATAAAGCCATGATAAAGGGTGGCATTTTATGTTTGAACCCTAAAGTGGTCACTTTGTTAGGAGGTGTTGTTCAATCACTCTATGAAGAATGGGAGATGAATAAAAAATATTCAGGTTTCTCCCGCTCATCATTAAGTTCATCCCAGGAAAATGGCACTGGTGGCCCTCCCCCATTTGAGAAGTTGCAAATTGAGGCTCCTTCTAGCAGTAGGTCTGCTCATCCTGGCCGATCATATAGTGAGTAATCTTTTTCTTTTTACATGTTTTGAACTAGATCTTGTTTCCCTCTCACATGCGCCTCCTTTTCATATTGCTTAATTGTTTTTCATTTTGACTTAGTTCCAGCACTCTTTAATTGCTTTTGTAAATACATAAGCTTGACATCTAGCCTTAGAGAAACAAAGTGATAGACGGAGGATGCACGGCTGGAATGAACTTTGTTGGCTACAATAATCAAGCTGCAAACTCTTGTTAGGATAAAATCTGTTGTCTATTTAAGATAATGGCTCAAGTTATCGTAGAAAATTTTAACCATACCCTTTTGCTCTTGACTACTTTTTCATACTGGACATATTTAAAATGTGCCGCAGAGACTTTCATTGACAGGCTTTCAGAGATTCCTTTCTCTTTGATAAATGTACTTCAACTTTCTTCCGTTTTTCTGGGGAACAATTATTCAGAGATTACAAGGGAAGGAAACTTGGAATTGGATTCCTTGGTATTTAGTGAAAAAAAAGACTTCAGATACAACCTCTAAACAAGTTCACAATTACACAATGCCTGAGCTGTACTCTTGAATGATGAGAAACTCACAAATATAAACAAATATTCCCCCTCCCCTCCCTGCATCTTGTCTTCCATAATGAATAACAACTACCGATCTATTGTGGATATTTAATTAGTGGCGGGTGGCCTATAATTTATTTTGGCTGCACCTTATCTCTGACTTTGCTTTAATTAATTTTTGGAACTAGCTAGTTGTAAGGCATTTTTACGACTTGGAGAATACTTTATGTTGCTGTTGTTTTATGATTTCAGGAGATTATCCAGCATATTTATCTATTATTTAATTTTCTTTTCTTTGAAGTTGTAAAATTTGAATTGCTAAGGTATGTGTATATATATTAATTTTGAAATATTTGGTCATCAGAAAAGAAAGTTTACTTCGTAATTTTGCAGAATTGAAAGGCTAAGCTTGAGAAAGTTTTTCAGGAAGGGCAGGGAATTTCCTCGAATGTTGTTCCTTTTTAACTTTTTCCTGTATGATATGTTCTATTTATAATGCAAGCTTTAGATGACTTTGAAATTGTGATTATTCATTATACTTGCTTGATGCATGCATTGGGTATATATGTTGCTCATTGTCTAATGGTGATAATGTGTAGATTACTCTGAGTCAACACTGAATAGTGCTGGACCTGCTATGGCAAGTTCAGTTGGAAAAACTGAAAGCAGGTGGAGCAGAAGGAACCAGGATGTTGAAGTAAAACCAGATAATGTGGATAATGGTCTTAAGACAGCTTTCATAGCAGAAAAAACTGAAGAAAATCCAAGTAGCTCGGAAACAAGACCAAAAGAAGGTGGTGCGGCTTTATCTTTATATTATTTTA
Source organism: Gossypioides kirkii (assembly GCA_005610355.1). Taxonomy (NCBI): domain Eukaryota; kingdom Viridiplantae; phylum Streptophyta; class Magnoliopsida; order Malvales; family Malvaceae; genus Gossypioides; species Gossypioides kirkii. Next base: position 6,026,081 of record CP032248.1, read on the forward strand.
TATTTGTACTTAATATATACAATAATGGCAGACCCAGCTACCATCTTTAAATTCAGTTTCATAGCTCTAGGAGATTGCCCATATCATAAGCACAGGTGGACTTCCTTTTTGAGGAAAAAAGGTGAATGTGAGATGTACCTACTTACTAAAGGGGATCTGTACATACTACCTTCTGCCTTGCTAAAAATTTGTGTTATTAGCTTCTACTCTATGAACATAGACGGAAGACTTATGGCAAAGGCTATCGTTTTTTAAAATCTTAAATGGACTTTTATGAGTAAATTGGATGTGTAAACCCACTTTCATTGATATGATAGGATAAAACAGACGTAGTTTGTTAATTATCAACTTTAGTTTAGATCATGTATTGTTATGCTGATCTATATATCTTCCCTTACCAGTCGCTGAGTCTGCCCCTCTTCAAAATCAAGCTGCATCTCAGAAGCTCTTGCAGAAAATGAGCCATTCTAACCTGGATGGTCGACATTCTAGAGGTCGAAATTACAGGGGAAAGGGCAAACAAGAAGAGCCTATGGTTTTTACTTTGGATGAGTGGGAAAAGAGGAAAGTTGGCACAAAACCTCAGACGAGAAATGAATATCCTGAAACTAGTTGCGATGAAGACCTTGCTAGGCAGCTTCAGGCTCAACTTGACTTGGAAGATTATCATGTTAGTGTTCTTGCAGCTTAGTTGTTCCAGTTGCCAGTATTTTTGCATTTGTCACCTTGTAATGCTTAATAAAATTATTTTCTTGTTCAGACACAAGGCATGCATGACACTGAGGCAGAGAACATTAAAAGAAGTATGTTCAACTTTGAAAGAGAAGATGGTAGAGATCGACAAGAGGGACGTGGAGGGAGAGGACGGGGGAGAGGGAGAGGGAGAGGAAGAGGGAGAGGGAGAGGGAGAGGGAGGGGGAGGGGGAGGTTCGGCTAACACTTTTTTCCACCTTTATAGTATGTGTGCACACTTAATGTACAAGGTAACCTTTTTCTTTATCCCTTTTTTTTTTTGCCTCGAATTTTTTTCTTATATGCATGTAAAAGATTTGGGTTGATTCAAGCTTGCAACTTGGACAATATAATTGTAATTTCTTTATTGATAATTTCTGAAGTAGAATACTGTCATGGATAGTTGGATCTTTTCAGTAAGGAAAATTCCTACGCTTAATTTAATGCGTTCATTGAAAAAATAAGCATCAAAGAGAAAGAAGTGCTCATGCCTCACGCAGCTTCCTTCTTTGTACATCATCAGGGATTTAGGGTGGCGTGAATTATCATTTTGGCACGATTGAAGTTTCCCCCCCTTTTGACAGCTTCATTATGGTGTCTTTGCAGTCATGGCATATTATTAGGCAAGCATTCAATATTTCAAGAATTTGTTGACAGATGGGATTAGTTTCATTTCTTGAATCCTATACTTGTACAGCTGAGAAAATTTTGGACACTGTAAAGCCCATGATTGCTATGCTTATAATTTACAAGTTAGGAACTGTTTGTATTTATAAGCTGTTTTTTTTTTTTTTTGGATAAAATATAAATTTATTAGACCTTACAGAATAAACATAGAACCCAGAATAAGAGAGCAGGGTCAAAAGCCACAGCTCTTCACAACCGGCAGTGAGTGTACTAATTTATGAACTGGTTTTTATGGTGGTGTCTTCATGCTTGATTTCTTTAATAATATATTTTTATACACTTGCAGTGTATTTCTTTTTAATATTAAAAATGGATTAAAAGTACGTAAATTTGCGTCTGTAGTTTAATAGATGTGATTATTCTTCTTAAAATGAATTTTTTTTTTAAAAAGTACTAATTCTTTTTCAGATATATATTTATATGTTAATTTGATGTACACTTGAAATTTTCAAGATTAATATTTGGAAATCTGTTTTGATGAGGTAGATTTTGCTACCCGGAAATAATATTTTGGATTAGTGTATCTTTACAATACTCTTGTTTCAATTAAAAGTGAGAGAAATTGTTCAGAACCGAATCTAAAACGGTTGCGAATTGAATACTTAGATGCAAGGGTTTTTTTTTTTTTTTAAACATTGTATAATTTTAATGATTTAATGATAAATTTAGTCACTAAAGTTTATATATTTTATCAAAATGGTTTTAATTATATTTTTGAGCTTGTTTTGGCCATCAATCTTTGTTTTTTTCAATATGTTTTTTTTTTTACATATTTAATGAATAAATTTAAAGTTTCAATTTAATGAATAAAGTTTATCTATTGAGTTAATTTTTTTAGATTAAGAGTTTTTTTAATTTAATGTATTATTTATTTATTTTGTTATTTTTCACATGTAATTATCTTATTAGATTATCTAAGTAATAAATTACATCATTCCCGTTAACTTTTTTAACAATCTTTTCATTAAATATGTTATAAAAAGCATATTGAAAAAAAAGCAAAGGTTGATAGTCAAAAAAAGTTCAAAAATACAATTAAGATCACTTTGATAAAACATGCAAACGTTAATAACCAAATTTATCATTAAATCAATTTTAATTTATTAAGAAAATTTGTTCGTTTTAAAAAAAAAATTGATGTTTAAAGTAAAAAACATGCTCCTAAGAATATACGTATATATATAATATAAAATACAATATTAGTCCGCAAACAATATTTTTGGTTAATTATTCAATTTTGTCTCCAATAATTTGATAGTGACAATTTTTAAAATTGACGTAATAGTAACTTTAACCCTCAATATTGTAGTTTTTTTGTAGTTTTGCTTTTCTTTTTCTGACATTGAGAATTAATTTTAAAAGGATGAGAAAAAATGAAAATTATTATATTGAATTTTTCGACGTTTTCATCTTCTATATATTTTCAATCAAATCAAGTAAAAAAAATTCGAGTTAATCAAGTGAAAAATTAAACAATTATATAATTTAAATTTATTAAGAAAAGTTGTTCGTTTAAAAAAAAATCAATGTTTAAAGTAAAAAACATTCTCGTGAATATATATAATAAACTACAATATTAGTCTGCAAACTATATTTTTGGTTACCCAAGAATTCAATTTTATCTCCAATAAGTTAATAGTGATAACTTTTAAAATTGGCATAATTATAACTTTAACCCTTAATATTGTGTTTTTTTTTGTATTTTTGCTTCTTCTTTTTTTGACATTAAGGGTTAATTTTAAAAGAATGAAAAAAAATTAAAATTATTAACTCGAATTTTTAAGCGTTATCGTTTTTTATATATTTTCAATCAAATCAAGTGAAAAATTAAACCATTGTATAATTTTAATTTATTAAAAAAATTTGTTCATTTTAAAAAAAATTAATATTTAAAGTAAAAAACATGCTCTTGAATATATATAAGATAAACTACAATATTAGTATGCAAACTATATTTTTGGTTACCCAACTATTCAATTTTGTCTCCAATAAGTTAATAGTGATAATTTTTTAAATTGGCGTAATTGTAGTTTTTTTTTTTTTTTGTAATTTTACTTTTTTTTCTAACATTAAAGATTAATTTTAAAAGAACGAGAAAAAAATTAAAATTATCATATTGGATTTTGGGTTTTTTTTTTGTATATTTTCAATCAAATCAAGTGAAAAATTATCGAGTTAATCTAGTAGATCATCTTAACTCGATTTGAATTTTTTTCAAATCGAGTGAAATTATTCAAGTTAAATTAAGAAAATTAAGCATGTCAAATTAAAATATTATTACAATATAACTAATTTCATGTAGTACATAAATTTGAAACATATAATATATTTTAAAACTCTTTCAAAGTAAAACATGAAAAAAAAATATACTTTAGCGTGATAAACTTGAATATCAAATTTACTTTTTTAAGCCCAAAAATTATTATTTTAAAAAAAAGTGCAACTTATATATATATTCTTTAGAATCTTTTATAATTTTTAAAATGTTCTTAGAATTTTTAATTTTTATAAATATATTGACAGTAATCAAAGGGCATTTACACCAATATATCATTTGAATTATTCAAATTGTAAAAAACAACTCGATTTACACTCGAAACTCGAATTACTTATTTGATTTGACTCAAAAAAACCAAACAATTCAATTCAATTAACTCGAATATGAAAAATTATTTGATTTTTTCGAATCAAATAAAATTTTGTTCACCCCTAAACACAATATATAAACGTTAAAAATTAAAATTGATATTATATCAAATTTAAAAGCTATCACCATTAATCATTTAACTGTTGGAAACTAAAAATATAAAATTAAATGATTATTTTATAATATTTAATTATTGAAGGACAAAATATTACTAATAATTGAGTCACTATTTAACAAAAATAATGATATGAATGAGACGTAGGAAGAGAAATGCACTGAATAAATGATAATTAAACTAATTAACTGAATCATAACACACTTTGTTAACATCACATTAACTGACAGCTAACTATAGTTAAATAACTGACTACTGTATTACCACTAGTCTAGTTTATCCTATAATATTATATATATGCACACTTTGTTTGAAGTGAAGAATGGACTGAGACGTGGTATTATTTTGACTTTGTAAAACATCGGTTGCAGTATATACATCCCAGTTCAATTATCACCAATTCTATTCTCCTCAGTCAAGAACAAGAAGAAGATGGAGAATGCTCTAACCCAGCCATTAATCGCTGCTCTAATCTCTTCCTTAATCGCGATTAGATCCTACAGAAGGAAGTCTCTCGATTTATCTGGAGCTCTTGCCGGATTTCTCGTCATGACTATTCATTTCGCTGTCGGATACAGGTCCTTTTCTCTTTACGTTTATATGGTGTTTCTTTGTTCGGTATGCCAAGAAAGATATTAATTAATGGGAATTTTAGGTTCGGGGCAATGTTGCTTGCCTTTTTCTTTACTTCATCGATGCTTACCAAAGTTGGAGAAGACAAGAAGCGACGAGTTGATGCTGATTTTAAGGAAGGTGGACAAAGAAACTGGTATTTTATTTATTTATTTATAATTCTCTCTTTAAATAAACCAATATACATCTTAATTTATATTTGAAGATTGATGAACTAATTTAGTTCAAATGAAAAAATTTAGAGTTTTCTTGATTGCTTGTGAAAGACAAGTAGGAACAAATCAGTGTTGTTAATGGATGGAAGTGGAACTCTTCTTTGAATGCTATGGTTAGAGTTTTTTCTTTCTCCCCCCCCCCCCCCCCCCCGCCCCGGCCCGCCCCCCTTTTTCTGGGATTCAAAAGGGTATAGAAATGTTGAAATTCTGATGCTCAAAAGAATTTTGCACAAATCAAATGAACTAATTTTGGTGGGTAAGGGTTGAAATTTTTTATGGGACAAATAAGAGGAAATATTCAGGGACAATGATTTGGATTTCAGTCTGTTGATGAATAGAAGTAAGAACTTGCGATATGTGTAGAGAAGCAAGGTTATATTGGATTGTAGATTCTTTATTTGACAGGGGGTAATTCCCAATTTATTCATTTCAGGATACAAGTTTTATTCAATAGTGGTATTGCAGCAGTTTTGTCTCTTCTTATTGGGAACCTGACTGGATGGGAGGACAAGTGCCTAGACTCGAATGACTCAGTTCTTATCACTTCCTTAATTGGTGGTATTATTGGTCACTATTCTTGCTGCAACGGTGACACTTGGTCTTCAGAGATCGGAGTTCTTAGTGATGACCAGCCACGGCTGATCACAACTTTTAAGGTCGATATTCTTTTCCCTAATTTGATCTAACAACTTATTTTTTGGATGGTTATATATCTAGTCACACTACAATGTCATCACATCCTGTTCAAACTTAGCGACAACTTTCCGATAATATCCTGTTTCTCTGAAGATCAAGATCTTTCCTCATAAATCAAAGCAACTATCCAGCTTGCATTCTACTCTAGGCCTTTATGGTTGCTATGCAAAACACATAGTTGATAGTTATGATGTTTGTAACCTTTATTTTCATGTTATTCATGAAGTTGATTTGCCTTTTCAAGGAACTATTAGAAAGGATTAGCTTTCTTGATCACTTAGATACGGTCTTAATGCATTTATCTTACCCATATAACCAACCTGATATAGCGGGTAAAGACTTTGCTTCTTTTTGTTGTGCGTGTATTTACTAATATTACAGTAAATGATTATCAGTCTGTTCGAAGGGGCACCAATGGAGGTGTGACAAAAACAGGATTTTTAGCAGCTTTGGCAGCAGGGAGTGTCATTGGTTTAACATTTGTTTTGGTTGGGTTTCTCACTACAAGATGTTCAAATGAAATGGCCATGAAGCAGCTATTGGTAATACCCCTTTCTGCAGCGGCTGGACTTTTAGGAAGTATCATAGATTCTCTATTGGGAGCAACCCTTCAATTCAGTGGGTTCTGCTCTGTCCGAAATAAGGTTTGTTGAACACAATGCCGAAGATTTTTAGGCCTTCAAAATTGAAAACAAGCTCCTATCATGCCATGATAAACGAACCGTTTAATGCTTCCCGCATCGTGAATTTTTTTCGTTTGATCTCTTTGCAGGTTGTCGGAAAACCTGGACCAACAGTGAAGAGGATTTCAGGTCTTAACTTTCTCGACAACAATGCGGTGAACCTTGTCTCGATACTACTGACCTCACTGCTGACTTCACTTGCCTGTGTGTACATTTTCTGAATCCTTGATACTCTTCAAACAGTTTAGACAGTGTACTGTTTTGATAAAGTTGAAAAAAATTTCAGAAAGGTATCCAATTCCCATAAAATACTTCATATGTGATGCAATCAACATACGGGGGAACGGTTTACCATTTGTGCCTGGAAATAAAGATTACCATGTTGCTCGACTGGCTAGGTTAGAATAAATTGAAAGATGAGTAGTTCTTTATCTTGGAATGATCTTTTGCAACTTCTTTTTGTGCTATGCTTCTCAATGTATTAATTTCTCAATACAACCCAATTGCCCAATTTTAAGGGAAAACAGAGAGAAACATTACATACCAATGAAATGCTTTGATCATAAAGGCTACACTGATATATGTCTCACCCAATATCTTTTCCTTCAATGAACATGTGAAAGTATATTATTATGAGACATAGCTTGCCACATGGTGCATAGTTTTGTTGGGGATCGGAATCTCATTTTTGAAAATTTTCAGAATATTCATATACAGGTGTGAACTGATAGATTTTTCATACTGAAGAAGATATAGATTTGTTATTATTAGTTTCTAATTACGAACATGTAGCAAATATAATAATTGTTCATGATTAGGAAAGATATTTAAACTAAATAATAGTTCATGATTAGAAAAGATATTTAATAATAGTGATTAAAAAATTATTGAAATTTGACTTTCTTTTCCAAACAAAGTCGCAAAACATTTTTCACAACGTTTTAAGAGCCCTTGTTAGTATAAATTTATAGAAAAGTTAAAGAAAAAATAATATCATATTATCTCATCATCAATTAGTATGATCTTCGATCACTTTCCGATGTCATTATTGTTCAAATATGATTCGATATTATCTCTTCAAAAATCATAATGCTAAGAATCTCCCATTTTTTTTGTTAAATGCTATTTGGTTGAATATGCCTAATTATCAAATGCTATTTATAAAACTAAACTTGAATTAATCGATATATAACTCTATGTTAATTAAGTGATAATTAAAACGCTTAGAGTTCTATTTAAGTAATAATTCTATTTTACATCAATAAATACATTTCTTTAAAAAAATTAACTAAAAATTATAAATTAAATTATAATGATTATCAGTAGTTACATGTCCAAGTTTAGTTGGAGGAAGATGAGGTTTGCCTCTTCAACATTTAAGCATAAGTTGACAGGGTTTTACTAAAGAAGGCATTGCAGTTCATATGAAGTTTCATTGCCTGTAATTTGTATGGCTTTGAATGTACAGACAAAAGGAAATTATAATGGATACAAGAGGTGTAGCAGATACATATGCTTGAAACCCAGTGCCTCTAAATCTTTTGATGGTGATGGCATACAAATCCAATTGACTCGCCAAACATCATCCAACAATCAGGGCAGCTACAAATATATTTACCTATATTTTCTTTTTTCCCAACATGGTTACTTGAGTGTTCAACAGGCAACCGGGCATGCAGCAGGAAGAATCACGTTGGCAGCAGTTTCCAGGCGTTCCCATGTTAGTTTCCTCTTCTCAGTTGCCTCACTCGACTGGGAGTTTTCCTCCTCCATCTTCTGCCGGCAAGCAAGCACAAGTTCTTCATCCATCTCGCACAACATCTTTTTCATGCTTTGTGTCAGGTTAAGCACTGCTTGGTTCCAATGGTTCTCGGAATTTCGCTCAAGGGCGGGGAAGATAAGAGGAAATATCACCTGACGGTTATGTGTTACAAGATTAAGGATGTGCTCATTGTTCCATAGCAAGTGAGTTCGTTCAGCCACCTGAAAACAGTGGAAAGAGAAAAGTCGAAAACAGTTTCATATTGCCCTGTTGCTGCGTGACATAATGATTTCAATCAACCAAAAACAAAAGCAACACTGATAATCGATAAAGATACAGTCCAGCTTAAACATTTTCCTTACAGGGATTAGAAAAAGGGAAATATACCTGGTAATGGGAGCTCTTTAAGCAAAATGCAATGCGCCGAAACAGTGGAATCATGATCTTTAGGAACTCGGCCATGCTAGTCATCTCCAAAACCTCTTCCAACTCACTAATAAACATTAACTCCTTCTGGCTATTTGTAACTGGCCAATACTTTAACAGTCCCTTAATCACGCTATCGGCTAACTTCGGATCCTTATCTATAAACTGTACAATACAATATGTTAATTGCTGATGATAAACACCCACTAGTTTCGGTTTGTGTAAAGGAATAAGGGCTTTCCACAAAAACATCTTGTGTTCCTCTTTCAATGGTACAGCAAAACCACTAATAATACTTCCGAATATCTCAAGAAGTTCAGCAATACCATTATGCCTCTCAGTTTCAAAAACAAAACGATAGATGATATTGCTAACAGCTTTTCGTACAAAGGGCCTGTGCACCATGAGTGTCCCGTAAATTCTGTGCAGAATTGTTTTCAAAAAGTCCCTTTCCCGGGGGTCCTCAGAATCAAAGAGGTCAAGTAACCTGGAAATAAAAGAATGATCTACATACTTCTTTGCCACCTTTGCATCAAGAGAACTATACGTAATAAACCGAAGAAGTAGATCATATACGAGTTGCAAATTCGACCATGAAGGATCAAACATTGGCTCTTCATCTTCCACTTCACCACTAATGCTATCAGACCGATATTTAGGTGGAAAAACTCTGAACAGGTTAGCGGCACACATTTTACACATTGCGGCAATCGCCGGTTCATTGAACTTTGCAGACCCCATAGAAACAAATTCGACAAGTTCTATCAGTGTTTGATGTTTAAGATCTTGCTCGGCACTAGTTTTATCTGGATCACTGAAATCAGAAACCTCACAGCACAGATTCAATTTACTAATAAAGAGGCTCTGCTTCTGCAGAATTGAAACATCTGTGAAAGATAAATTGGGTTCTACTGCCTCCACACCAACCATGATGCTAGCAGGAAAAACAGCTGAGGACACCCGTTTAACAACACTTAGTCGACTTGATATACTATTCCCGATATTTGTACATTGAACTCTATTCCCTGAGTTAGAAGTATGGTTTCCAGAATCACTTCCAGAAGAATCTAATAGGTCAGATTTTTGTAACTTCCGCGGGAGTTTGCTTAGAATTTGTTTGAGCATTGTAGCAAAGCAACTTCCAGCAACACAAACTGCCGAAATCGAATTACAACAGTTACAGACTAACAGTGATTCAATCAAAGTATACAATTACAAGTTGTAAGTGAAATGGGGATGGCATTAGCTGGAAAGAGAAATGATGCTAAGGATCAAACAACAAAGCACAATATTCAATGCAGCAAATAACAAATTCAGTAAAGCGATTGCAATTACCCCCAAATCGCAGCTGCCACCATCATTATTGGTTAGAGATAGCAAAACAAATCATGGTAAAGCACTCACTTCAATAAACTAAGTTTCCCAGATTAGGAATAAACAAACAAGGGGCCTAACAACAGCAGTATTTTGATGAATTATAAAAGAAAAGATAGAATTTTTTTGTTTCAATACAGAACAACCATAAGAAAACCTTCAGATCCCATAAAATAAAGCGAATAAAGAGAGTAAACCCACCAACGATCAAGTACCAAATCACGATCATATGACATATGGAAAAAAACCCAGATCTTGTTCATAAAGAAACATTAATATAGCAACTTTTTAACTAACACAAAATGCCATCATCAAGCATAATAAATTTAGCTACCCAAAAGGACCAATAAATGAACGAATCATGTACTTAGGCCGAAAGGAGGGGAAAAACCTGAATCGGTTGAGCTGTCAAAGGGCAAGTTTGGGAGATGGAAGACCAAAATGGAAGTTTTTAGAGTCCCGAAATTGCTTTAGAGTTTAGATTTTATATAAAGACAGCAATTTGGGTGGTGTTGAATGGCATGAAAGATGAACAATTTGGGTTCCTGAATTGAAAAGAATGATTGGTAAGGCATTTTCTGAGAAAATTGAAGGCACCGCCAGTAATTACCCTCCACATGGGACATGTGATTTCCATTTCAGAGATGAAATTATTATTACAATGATAACTTCACTTTGTACTGTTCAACAGCGTTTAACATATTTTTTGGCTTAAATATAAATTTTATAAATATTAAAAAAAGTTAAAATAAAATAAAATCTAAATATACTTTCTTTTTCAATGAAATTGTCTCTTTAATCAAACCCAGATAAAAAGCTTTCCTTTCTCTTTCAAGGAAAACCAATCTTTTTCTCATCTTCATAATCAAAATCACATCAACCTTTTGCCTTCACTCTTTTTCCCTCTTTGATTTTATTTAACCGAAGAAACCTAGAAACTTTTCGTTTGATCTTTCACTTTCTTTTTTTCCTCTTTAATCAACATCAACTTTCACAATCCCAATCTATACTGATCTTGATCAGAGGCCAATTTATGAGATGGCAGGGGCCTGGCCCCTAAATTCTGTAACATTTCCTTCAAACCCCTTTAGATTTTAAATTTTTTTATTTTATATTACAGTTAATGTTTTAAAAAAAACACATTTGTGTTTGGCCCTCAAAATTTTTCAAAGTTTTTTTAATTTGATTTCTTTTATAAAATTTATAATTTTTGTGATAAATTTAATAACATTTTTATTTTAATTTCGTAAATTAATACAAAATAATATCTAGATATTAATTTGATAAAAATAAAGTTTAATAATTACAAGATCTAAATATTAATTAGATAAAAACTAAATTTAAATAATTATAATATCTAATACAAATTTAGCATTTCATTGATTTTATTTTTCTTAAATTTTGCTAATTAAAATTCTAAATTTAAAAATACATTATTAAAGTAGGTTCAACCCATACAAATTATTTTTTTGGTGAATTATAATAACAAAACAAAATCTGAACAATCAACACGATTAACGCAACTCGAACCTAAACTACACTTAGGACGAACATCCTTAACTATCAAGCAATTACATGGAGTTCCCATGCAAACTAACTTTAAAGAGTTTGTTTTTTTATCTTTTAAATAAAATATAGAAAAATATACACATGTTGTGATTTGAACTCAAGACAACATAATCTTTAGTATTTTAGTTTGGTTAAGTATTTGATATACTGGGAATGTATTTTTTATTCCACAAAAATCCTTAAAAAATTGATATGTGTCCTTTTTTTTAATATTTTACCATAGAATATTTGTCAATCTTCTAACCCTATATTTTCCCTTTTAATTTTTATCATTTTAACTAAAACCTCATCTGTTATATATTTATATATATACATTTGTTACATAAATTTTCTTCAATCATATATATATACCACATAATATATATTAAATTAGTATATCAATTATGTAAGTAACAAATATTAAAATACATGAAAATAAAACTTGTTAAATATATTTTTATTTTAAAAAGGTAAAAACAAATATGTTATTTGTCATTTGTTAGTTATGACATCAAACTCAAATATTTAAGTATAATGATAAATTTAGCTCTTAACATATACTCTCTCTTTTTTTGTTATTTATTTTGGATCACTTTGATTATCAACCTATACAGTTTAGTCAAATTGCATTTTTATAAGACGGGTTAATTAACTAAATTGTTAAAATTTCAACAACGTTGATTATGATAGCCTACGTGGTAGTTTATATATATTATTGTACTTCATAAAAATTCAAAAAAATGCATAATAATTATTTAAAAAATTCATAAAAAGTTCATAATTGTTTTTAAAAAAATTATTCATCTTAGTGATGAAGTACATGTGGATTATCATGTATATTATCACATCAGTGTTATTAAAATTTTAACAATTCAATCAATTTTTTCTTCAAAAAAAGGTAAACATTAGAAAGCTAAATTTATCATTATGCTAATAAATTATTATTATGTCTAATTATGCTCTCAATCCATGTACTCTTTGAATATTTGAACCCTTTTTTCTAATCTCAAGCATTGAGTCCCTCTATCCTTTTGATTAACTAATTGAAGTTTTGATAATATTGGTAAAGGATTTCATTAAATTGAATTATGTTACTTCTTTTAAATAAAAAAAATTTTCTTACGGCCAATTTAAAGTCGCTTGATAGTCATGTAAGCAAAAAAAAAAAAAAACTTTCAGTCTACTTCTTTGAAATAGAATCGAAATAATAGGAAATAACGGATCAAGATCGTATTTAAGTTGTTCTACACAAAGAGATTCGAATCTATCCTTAAAAGAAGAAGAAAAACAAATTTAGAAAACCAAATAAATGAAAACAACTAAAAGAGAAATTCAAGAATAAAAAAAATTCAAAATAATAAATAAATAAAACGAAAATTTAAAGATAAAAGATGAATCGAATAAATCGATGGATATGGATAGAAGATAGTTATCCAATTAAATCTTTTGAGGTATAAACCCCAATAAATTTAACTAATGACTCTAATCAACCCTTCAATAAATAATTCTTAACAAATTGAAAGATGAATAATGGATTCTCACATCTCCTTGAAGAAAATCGAGAAGAAAAATCACTTTTAAAACTTACAAGAAAGCAATCTTGCAAGAAAAAAATTAATTCCAAGAATTGAAAATTTTATTAATGAATGAATGTCTTTAATGAATAATGAAGAGAACTTTTTATAGGCTAACTAATTAAAGCTCGAAACTCGTAATTCTGTAATAATCCTGTCCAGAAATTCTACTATTGCAGTCTTCACTAAAATGATTATAACTTGAGATTGTGGACTAGAAATCGAGTGATTCAAAATGCATTACTAAGCTAAGAGACAGATATTCGACTAACATGTAAACATATTAACCCATAAATGTTTGGATCCCTTTCAAAAATGCACCGCAAGTCAATTGATTATAACATAGGCTAGGCGAGTGGGCTTAATTGGGCTCCTTGAAGTGTGATGCCTAAATTTGTTAACATCTTCCACATGAGCTTGTCATCATGGATTGAGATTTTAAGTCCACAAACAAACTTGGACCCTTCTAATTCATCATCGCTCCGTATTAAACTCCAAAGTCCATCATCTTGAAGCTTTAACTTTTCGTCACGAAATTTTTTCATGATAAAGTTTTGAATGAATAAGTTGAGTTTTGACTTCAATTGCTTGAATTTGGATCTCTTAATTGAGCCTTGAGTGAAACTAAGCCCATTCCTATCATAGGCCTTGAATTGAGTCGAGTCGTTCGTATCAAGAAGAACATTATAACCCCAAGTTTAGAATCATAAACTTTACAACCCTATATCCAACATTTTATATTTGCTTATTTGGTCTTTCACAAGTGTAATATAGGTTACATGTGCATTTTTTTACGTTGAAAATGCCACATAATCCAATTTAACAAAAGTCCTTCATTAGTGTTATCAATTAGACTATAATTATTAAATCACAAGAGTAGAAGGATTAAATTTTTATGATCAAAGTAAATAAATTAAATTTCAAATGTACGGATAATATAAAGATCTGGAACATGATTAAATCTTTATTCTCTCTCTCGCAAAACTTAAATGGTTTTACACAATTTCGTAACATTATATACTTTTAATATTTTAACAATCCAACTGTTAAATTTATCAAAATATTTGCACTTATCATCCATTTGATTTTTTTAATTGATTTAGCATCTCTATCGCATTGATCTAAAAATGTTGTCTATATTAATATATATTTAATTATCAAAATTTTTTTTACATAAAATTAATAGTTAAAAATTTGTGATTTATACTAAAATATACATATACTGTTTATATATATGGAGTATGAAATATTACAATTGGATTGTTAAAATGTTATGAAAAATATAAAACCACTCAAAATTTATATCAATTTATATATACAATTACACATTAAATCAAAATTTAAAAAAATAGTTTGAATGTTTGCCCGCCCCCATTTTATCCCGTTATGAATTGTGTTGACTCCATGTTAAACTAATACCAATAATATCAAAGAAGTGAGAAATCCAATGAATGAAATACTAAGAATAAAGCTAAGAAAAGAAAATGTTTGCTACCAAAAATATTCAGATACTCTCAAATCGGAAAATAACATTGATAAACCTAAAAATTGCCTCTTAAATTGAAAAGAAATAAAAATAAAGAATGAAACAAGAGCTAATTACAGCAAGCTTTGAAAGCTTACAAGCTAACATCATATATATATATATCATGGATTCAAAGAACAAAAGACAGATTCTACACAAAGCATTGACTGCTAGTTTTGACACGCAGCAATGAGACTTCAGATCTATGCACTTGGTGCGGGAACTTGATCCATTTTACCAAAACTTTTGGCATTCTTTGGCCTCCACTGTGTCCTCCCTCTCACAATCTCAGACCCCTCTTCAAGTTGGAGCAAGTGCTGGCACTCAATTTCCCCCATATTCCCAAGGTTGCCCTCACCAGGCACCGCAGTTAGTGACTGCAGGACGCTGTCCCTCCCACACTCCCTCCTATACTCCAGTGTCATGGAACAAAGCTCATGACTCTCCACAATTCCCAATGGTGTACTCTGCAATCACAATGCATGCAACATAAAACATATCAGATTCCTAGACCATTAAATCATAAGCAAATAAGATTACAGATAACATTACTGAATTAAGGTATCTGAAATAAACTGGTTATTTATTTTATTCAAATGTTATCATGGGCGAAGAAACAGAATGAAGTATGTACAATCATTAAGTGTTACTAGAGTGAGTCTTACCTCAAGGATCCAACCAACGTACTTCACATTGTTGACATGCTGGTTCACATCCAAGTCACTCCATCGAGGCTGCAAATTAAAAATTCAGAAATGCAACAATTGAATAGATAGGAAGTTTACAAATGGACACAGCTACAACTATACTGAAGAACGAGATGGGGCAGCCAGTGGTTACAGTTAAACCCTTGCGCACATATTGGGCTGTGCTGTCATCAAGTTTCACTAATTTCCGGCTATCCTCAGCCACAACTGGATCTGAATCCATAAAATGAGGTTCTATTTCTCCTCGGACCTCTTCTGGAATTTTAGATAACCTTCTGGTCAGTTTATTCATCATCACCCACACACTGCAGGTCAGCAAAACCAAAAATCAAACAAAGAGAACTAGGATAAATCACTCCCGAAACACCATTCTATAAAGTACAAGCACACAGCATAACAAGAACAGTAACTTTGTTTCCTGGAAAACCAAAATATTGATTCATTTATCTATTCGAAACATTTTAAATACTTGTGTCATAAACCAAAAGGCATAGGTCATAGACTGAAGTCTCTATTTCAGATCTTTTTCTTTCTTTTATGATTTTAATTTTTTCTGATTAAAGAAAAAATAAGAAAAAAGAATAAAATGAAAATAAAGTAAATAAGAAAAAGAAACAAAATAATGAATATAAAAATGGAATGGATATGGCCCAAATCAAGTCACTGCCAAAAACCAATAATTTAGCCTAAAATCAAATACAAAGTCCAAAAAGTAAAATAAGGCTCATTATCAAATTCAAAATTCAAGGGCTAGGATCGATTTAAAATATATCTACACAAATTTGAATCCTAACCTTAAACAATATCTTATCTATATTAACATATCTAAAATGAAATTAATTTAACAATCAAACACCTTCAAAGACCCACAGCTTGGAAACAAATATTTTTCTTGGGATTTTGGGCTATTCCAGATTTTCTTATAAGAACAAAATCATGGCAGAACATCATGCTATATCATGAGATAGTTCAACTGAACGAGATCCTTTCATTCTGGTGTCAGAAGATCATCTCATCATTTGAATAAAGAAAAGCAAAAAATAAACAACCATAAACACAAGAAGCAGCTTCATAAACAATGCCCTACCTTGAGGCTCTTGTTAAAATTTCACCGGTTTTACTATTGCTGACAAGCCAATCCCTTCGCATGCCATTCTTTCCTGATGCACTGACCCAAGTGTCTACTTGAACAACATCACCCCTAGAAGACATATACATAGGTACAATGTTCATTAGTATCTAATTGGCAAAATTCAAGCCAAATTACATGCCTCAATGACATCACATCGTGCATTGTATCAGCATGCTTTCTTGATGATACACATAAAACTACAACCACACAGATAAGACCAAGGTGGCTTATCATGTGTATATTTTGTCACTAAAGGAGCAAACCATGAACATGAAAGTATGATTTACCAAGTTGGATAACGATCAACCACAACTTGCATCCGAGTGACTACCCATATTAGGTTTTTCTTGCACATCCCAGGGGTAGCACCAAAACCATCTCCTAGCAGTCCAGCACTTTTACAATGATTAATGGCTGTTTCCTGCAGAAAAGATGTATTAGTCAAAATCAAGCTTAGGGTACAAGTGATACTAAGCAAAAAGCTATATGTGAACCTGCAAATTTTAGTTCCTGATTCATTGCTCAAACATTCTAGCCAATAACCATAGCACACCTGTAAATGATTCATTAGCGTCTCTATGGATGCTGTACGATCAGCACCTATCTCATAAGACCTAATTGAGAAGTTCTGACGAAAAACAAGACCATCCTGAACAATCCTCCCTATCCCAAATGGGTCAATGAGCATGTCAGGCCGCCTTGGCTTCCAATCAAGCATCATCCACTGCTTCTCAGCAGCCAGGAAAATGGTTGTTATAGCAGCGAGAAGCATACTCCAATCAGGTAGCTGATTGATAAACGTCCTGGGAGGTGGGGAACTTGCAGCATCTTCGCTCGTGAAACCTTCTACTGGAGTCATCACAACAGTGGTACCATTTATCTTTGGAGGGGCTTGTGCATTTGCCTTAACTTGCAAACTTCCAGAAGAAGCAGATGGTTTCGACTTTATACCTCCAAGGTTGGTAGATCCATTTCCAAGCTTCTTGTTTTTTGAGTCAAAGGAGTCCGGGGAAGAAGTGATTGGAAAGAATGAGGATGTAGCAGCAGTGGCAACCATGATTTTATAAATTAAAATGAACTTCTATTATCCGCTGAAATTCCCTCTTTCCGAAACTGCAATGTATCACATATAGTAAGAATCAGATTATTTCAAAAAGATGAGCTAAAAAAACTTGGATAATCGTAAAATCCTTAAATTTTGTCTATAATGAAGGCACATTCAAAACTTCAATTCTTTCCGTGAAAAGGAAGGAAATTCTAAAATGGTAAAGGATTCTTTCTTCTTCTTCTTTTTTTTTTTTAAGAAAAGCATCCTATTTAGATTTCTACGTAATGTAGCCAAAATAAATATTATCAATCAAAGAAATTCTTCATTTCTGAAAACCTAGTGAAAAAAGAAGGAAGATAAAGGATTTACCAGATACTCAAAGGAACAATTCTCTACTAATTAAAAAAAAAAACTGGAATTTAACAGTGGGCGTCACGGTAAATATGCCACAAAGATTCTATCCAGCGACGACGAAATTATATTGCAAAATGTAAGCGGAATCACCATGAAACAAAAAACACCAAAGCAGATCTAAGATGTAAAAAGGTTTAAACAAGAAAAGGCCAAAATTTTTTTGAGGAAAAGACAGAGAAAGTAGCAGACAATCATAAATGCGTATAAGATTTCCTATACATTACAATGTAGCACGGAACATCTTCTTTTTCATTTCTCATTTCGCCCCTCCATTTCATAAGAAAATTACAATCAAAACATATAATATGTAAATAGCGATGAGAAAATAGATAACGAAAAAAGAAAGAATTGATTTTTAGCTACATTTGGTTACTGTGAAATGTGAAAAATAAAATAGATCTCCTATTTCCGCCACCGTCACTGGATGCAACACACAAAATCTTTTCTTTTAACTAGAAAGAAAAAAAAAGGCACTTTTCATTTCCTTTCCTTTCTCGGCAACCAAACAGAACAGCAACATTTCAACGAGAATGCGCAGATCAGAGAGAAAATAGGAGAAATTAAAATTAAGTTTAAATAAAAACACTAAACTAAAAATTCACAAGTAAACCAAAATAAAAAGTTGGAGAAAAAACGACAAATGGAGAAACTAGTGCGTCACATAGGGATCTATAAACTCTTCTCGGTAACTTCTAGCGCTTGTGATCTACCACTACTTTCCCTTCATCTCTTCTTCGCTGCGTCTCTCCCTCTTTTGTTGAGGCTTTTTAAAAGAAATTTATAATTTTGAAACCTCGTTCCGAGTTTAGTATGAGAATAAAATAGTGAAAAGAATTTTTTTAGTTTGCACAAAGAGATTGTGGAATTTAGGGGCCAGCGGTGACTACTTTTTTCTTTTTGGTACACCTGTCCCTACTGCCTCTCACTTGTTTTCCAATCTTATCACCATTATTTTCTCTTAATTACTCTCTTGCCAATATCCAGAATGTTCCTTTGCTTCTCTTATTAATAATGAGAAAAAGAATGCAATCATAATATATTTTTAGGTAAACTATTAAAATAATTATTTTTATTTATTTCAGCTCACATTTTAATTATTTATGTTTAAAAAGTTACGTTTTAATCATTTATATTATTATTTTATTATGAAATGGTTATTTTGTTGTTAAGATATGTTTCTATTTTGAATGAAAATTTATTTTTTTTATAGTTATATTTATTGAACTGAAACAGTAAAAATCAAATTAAGTATTCCATTAATCGTTTGAATTTTTTTATTCAAAATAGAAGAACAAAGTATAAATTCAATGAGGGTCCAAGCATAAATTATAATAAATAATGGTTTTTTTTTCACATGGGTTTAGATATTATGATTTTTTTTTTTGCAAAAAGGTGGTTTTTTTTCATCTTTTTCTGTGTATGCGACAAGAAAAAGACATGTTTTATCTTTTTATTTATATATTGTGGGCAACCATAACAACAAACAAATATAAAGGTTGGTGCCTTCATTTCTTCTTCTTCTTTATTATTCTGCTCTTCTTCTCTCTAATGGTAACGAAAAAAACAATTGTTACTTCGTGTTTTTTCAGCAGTCCCGTGCCATTGTCCCTTGAACCAGAGCATAATTAATAACATTTTATAACTTTGAGCTAATTACAATAAGTTTTGAAGTAATGAAGGCTTATAAAATATTTTCACTTCATTTATTAACGGAAACTTTTATTTATAGGTTGAAGATAGATAATTACATGAATCTCGTATGTTGGCTTAATAATTAAGGGTATTCATTGTTTTAATTACGGTTTGAATTCGAATCACACTAATCGCGTTGTAATTAGGATTTTACCCATATTTTATAATTCATAAAAGAAATTAGACAATTACATTTAAAATAAAAATAAGATAAAATAATAATTTAAAACAATTCAGAATTAGGATATGAATTATAATAACTGTATTTGAATATTTTAAATTCTAAAATTACATTATTACGCTCCCGCAAAAATGATGGTCGGTAAAGCAATAATTTCAGATAGATAATGATAAGAAATCCTAAGATTACACTATTATGATTTATCTTTGATTGACGATTACGAAAAAAACGAATATATGATGGTAAAAAAGGTGGATTTTCCATCTGAGGACTTGAAATGACATACTCTTATTGTTAGTTATGGTAGCATAAAACTTAATTCAAGATGTGATTTGACATATTGCAATTTCCCTCAACTAATTATCAAGATAATCGAGCACGAAAATCACCACTTTGAACTAATAGATAAACGTCGATGATTGATTGATAATAAAAAAAATCAATTTGTTGACTTTGATGAATAAGAGTTGGCATTATTTCATCTGAAAAATAAGATAAATAGTTGGAAGTATACGAAGATCTAAGATCGTTTGACCAAAAGTATAAAAGAAAAGTATATATAAAAAATAGAATTGTTCATGAGTCGGATCACTTGTCTAGGCTCGAAAATCTGTCAAAAAAGCAAGAGAATTTGGGTAAAAATATAATGCGCAAAAAATGGACTTGAGTAAAATTTATGACCTATTTTCTATATAGACCTAGCCTTGGACAATATTTTTTGCATGTTAAATAATAATTATATATATTTATATTGAATCACTAACCCAATAACAATTAAGCTTATTATCCAAATCCCAAAAAATCCTACCCAACTAAATAATTTAACTCAAAATATAAAATTTTAAAAATGATTTTTAGTACAATAAAAATTAAAAACTTCACTAATAATATATCAAATATTGTTCTATAAAACATATATTATGTATTTTTAATCTATTTTTAATGAATTAGAGAACATTTATTAATATTTTTAGTATATTATATTTTTTAAAATTTATTTTTAAGTAAAAATTCAAAAATGGGTGGCTCAAATTGAGCGCAACTTTACCTTTCTATAACTGAGACAAGATTTGAACAAAAAGTTAAAGTCAATTTTTGAGTCAAGTCGGATCCAAAGCTGAATAATTTATCTAAATGCCTGGTTTGAGCCCAACCCGAACTCATCTAGGCCCTTGAATATCTCTAAATGAAAACTATGTCATTAAACAAAATACTCGTATACCATATTGAAGTAATAAAAAGCTTATGAGATTACTCCACTTTATTTATTAACAGAAATAAACTAAAGATAAACAGTTACATTTAAAATAAAAATAAGATAAAATAGTAATTTAAAAAAATTCAAAACTAGGATAAAAAATAATTAATAATTTTATTGGAATATTTTAAATCTTAAAATTACGTTATTAACCCAGCTCCTATTCTTCATCGTCATGACAAGGGGAGGAAATCAAAGCAAAAATTGCTATAATAAAACTCAACAAAAAATGACCTCAACTAATTTGATGGTATTATTGGACAACACAGACAACAGTTTCAATTTACAATCATATCCTCAATTCTTTTTTCTTCTTTACAAAAGGGAAACTCAATTCTTTCTTCTCCTCCAACATATATTATAAAATATCCTTCTCACTAGAAAAATTCCAACTACCACCTCTGCTTCAATCAAACCTCTGCTGACGGAGTGAATAAAATTAAAGACTGTACATTGAGCTATACAAATATGTGATTGTAGTGTATAATTCTTCACTGAATATACTCTTTCATGCCTCTCAATATAATTTCTCTTTAATCCTTGCCTTAAGAAAGCAGATCCTGGCTTCCATTTGAATCAGATACCGTTGATGCAGGTATTCTTGACTGCGTGGTTTGTGGCGGAGCTGTGAGGGCATAAACCAGTCTGGATGAGGAACTCTCGATCAGACCAGCAACTCCAGCAGCCGCAGATTGGGCATTTGAAGGCAGGAAAAGGTCATGTTTCTGATCTTTATATGCACTCCAAACCTACAGAACACACATGATAACAACTAGAGATGAGATGCACAGAATGAATACATGAAAACAATACGAGAAACACATTCAAACTTACATCAGATGCATTCAATATTTCGCGCACTTTAATACAATGAGCCCCTTCCGCTGCAAATGCATGCAAAACCTGGATCGAAAAAATTTAATACGTAATTTCAGATTATTTTAACTCCAGAAAGAAATCAAAATATAAAATCAGCTTCGAAGGAAAAGAAAAGAAAGAATTCCGATATAGATAAAAATTAATCAACTCCTCGAATTATACACTTTAAACAACTAATCACAAAAGATGGCCAAAATAAAATAACTAAGCACAAACATGGGACTATCAGATAACAATGATGGTATACTCAGACAAAAGGTGAAAATTCGCCAAAAATGATTGCAATCTAACCTCAATAGCAAGCACTCTGCCAATGGATGCTTCCGATTCATTCCATTTCATCTGAGAGCAAAGTCCGTTCCTTCCCCCAGCTCTCCAATCAAGAAGTGCCAGAAGTACTTCAAGCAGACCAACCCTGCATTATTTACCCATTTTGTTTCAACATCAAAAACTATACAACAGAGCTAACACAACATAAAACTGTTAGTATTGCATGCATAATTATTAGTAGACAAAACAAATATGGAACTCATCACGAAAGTTTCTTAGTAAAATGCCAGAATTCTGGGAAACAATTTCATCAACTACAAGAGAAATTACCATCCATGTATGCATGCACGTTTACCATTTATTCACATTAGTTAATGCCTACAAATTACTACTTACTTAAGTCCTTGGGCAACAAGTGCATCCCTAGCTCGATTTCCAGCACCCACAACACGCTTTAATGTTTCTAGGGCTAGAATGCTTCCACCTTGCCATCCTATAGCTTTCATTAGAAGGGGAACAACCTGCAATTTTACTTTCTTGGGTAAATAAGAGAATAAAAAGTTCAAGGGCGGATTCAATAAAATGACCAAAAGTATATAGACAAGCTAAACAACCCAATCTCCTTATTAAAGAAAACCTCAAAGAAGATTAAAGAACGAGGACAAAACAACGTACCATGAGAACCTATTAAAATCAAGAAGGCCCAAATGGTAAAACTAAAAGGGTCGAGTTGCAACAAACAGTAAGAAAATAACAAATAAAGCTGTTATTAGAACAAATACCTGTGTTGTTCCAACACTGGTAGCTGCCATAGCTTCAGCACATATAGTACTGGCAGCGAGTTGATGCAAAACCCGCAAACAACTAAGGCGCACTCGTTCTTGTGGAGTTTGTGCAGGCTGCTCATCCGATTCATACTTTCTGTCTGCCATATTACTGCCATCTTTCATGTCCCCAGATGACATTGCTTCTCGCCTTCCCTCGTAAGCCACGGCAGCGACAAGTTTGGGCACATATCCAAGATAACCCACATGGTCTGCAAGTGCAGGGTGCACTCGCAATAATGAAACCAAAGCCGCAGAAAGAAGCAAAGGAAGCTCAGGGTCAACAGATTCCGACTCATAATGTGTGGCAGCAATAGATGACAAGTACTGATCTAGTAGCCCTTCCAGGAATCTCTTGGGATTTCTAAGAGGAAATTTGGGATCTTTAAGGAATAGCCTGACATAGATTCCACCAACCTGCATGATTATGAACTCATTAGTTCCCCAGCAAATAACAATAGAAAATTTTGACCAGATAATATCAAGTAATACCTGGGGCTCATCTCTCATTTCCTGCTGCGCAGAAGCTTGCTCAGGTACATCCCAGTCAACGATACGGCCCTTCACCTGCTCACGGTACAGGTCTGATACCATAGTAGCAATTTGTGCAGACAATGATGCTGCCATGGCTGGAGTCCATACAAGTTCTGGTGTTTCTGTGTTCTGTTCAAGGGCAGACACAACAGCTTCACCAGGCCCATCCCTTATGACCGATACTAGGCCATCTGGAAGAAACCTAGCTAATGTTATAGCAACTCTAGGCCCATGCATTGGTTGAGCAACAAGTTTACCCAATAAAGAGGCTGCTGCCGCTCTTTGCTGCAAGGGAATTTCTTCTGCACACAGCCATTTCTAACATGAAAAAGATAATCTTTCTAGTAGAAAAGGTAAAAAAAAAAAATGAACACAAAATTACCTTGTAAAGGCAGGAGAAGTTCGAGAATGTACACAACACCACCATGCTTGGCTGCCGCCCAAGCAAGTTCAGGTGTGCTTGCCAAAGCATAGAGGACATGAAGTGCCCCTTCACGGCAAGCTGGGGCAAAGTGGAGCATTTGCAACAGAAGAAGAAGACTAGATCCATCTGCAACCATGGCCTCCAAGCAAGGTGCATATGTAGTCAAAAGAGAGAGAACATCCAGGCAAAGCTGAGGAATGTTGCTTTCTGATGCAACAGGCACGGAAAAGCATTCAAAAAGTGGTAATAGCCTCTCTTTAGTGGAAAATATGGATGCCAAATTAGGATATGTTGTCAGCAAGTTCTGCAACAGGAGAAGTGTCAGAACTCATGTATTAAATTCTATATGACATAGTAGACACAAGAAAGTAAGTTACCCGCAGTGATGTAAGTCCAGATTGAAGGTTTCTAATCAGGACATTTTCTTCCTTATCTTTCACTTTATTATCAGATGCAGCCAGAGAATCATCATGAACTAGCTGTTCTTCTACTGATTCACCAGTTGCGTCACTTTGATGCTCAGACTCAGGAGTTGAGTTGCTGATGTTAAGTTTTTCCTGAACATCATAATCCACAGAGTGATTGTGCACTAGAGAAGCTATAAAGTCAATTAAAGCCACACAGAATGCTTCTGGTTCGCTGATCTCAAAGTCAGGTTGATCATTATAAACCCTCAAATAAACATTGCCAACAAAAAGTTCCTTTGACAGTGCTTCATAGGCAAAGATATTAGACTCTTTCAGGTCATACGAACCATCCGGGCCTTGGCTAGCTCGTTGCTGGTCCACAAATTTCAGCAATTCTGCTCGAGTTGAAGAGTTCCAGATTATCTATGACAAAAAAGAAGTTAGACTTCAACCAATACCAAGGTAATTGAAATGAAACAACAGAAAAAGTACACTGTTCACCTCTGGTGACTCTAGGTTTGTATTCAACTTCGACAGTAGGTCTTTTGGTACTTGATCTCTCAACATACTGGCAAGTTTTGGAGTTAGCAAAGCTCTGAGTACATTGACTACAGATTCATTATAAGGTGTTCCGTTTTCATCACAGCATAAGCCACTAAGCCTAGATAATGCCTGGGCTGCTCGTACAGCATGCATATTTTTTGCAATTTGAACACTAGCACCAACACCATGGGACTCTGCTGTATCAGATTCCTCTGCAGTTGAGTCATACTGAAGTAACAATGGCAAAAGGAACCTAGCCAAACCATATTATCCAAATGAAACAAGTTAATCAAGTAATAGAGGATTATGGATTTAACTCATAAGATTGCCAAATATCTTATCAAGATATTACATCTAAAACCTGTTAGCAAACTAGTAGAAACATAAAGAATAACATCTTCAGCAGCAAGAAAGCAAAACTGATAATGGCACGAACAATTATCTCATTCAGTCTCTTGTCTACAGTGCCATTTTCATGCACATCCAATAGAGAGTTTTTACATGCATCGTAAAAAGAAAAAGAAAAATGTAATAAATTTATAATAATAGAATATAGAGAAAGTAATGACACCAAAAAGACTTGAACATGAAGTGTGTAGCCACAAGAAACAAATAGCAGACTATTTAGTATCTATTATATTCTACAGTGAAGAGGATGATCCCTGGGAATTTATAAGACAGTAACTGGCTCCAAAAAATATAGAAAAGAAATAGTCCCAGAAGGCGGCTCTATATAAACTTAATATTTATTTAGCAATGGAAGACTAAATAGAAGATGCAGTAAATACTTCGAATAGTGTAACTTTGTAAAAGACTAAGGAGAGATCAAGTATTTCCCAGAGGACCCGGACGAAAACATAGCCATAGATAAACTAATCGACACTGGTGCAAACATGCATTCGAATCATGGTACATAGATCAAATACTGAAAGATAAGCTAATTTACCATAACACTCCAGCCTTTATCAAGGCCTCTTGCAAATCAGGGGACACAGAAACATGAGCAATAGTCTGGAGGGCACTATCAACAGCTGCAGGCACAACCTCAAGTTCAGTGCAGTGCACTATATCATCAACAAGTCCAGAAAGCTCAAGGATCTCAAGTCTGGCAGTCTCAAACTGACTCAGAACAGAAAAGGTTCGCATCACATTTGTAACAATGATAGCAGAAGGTTCATTTGCAGGAGTAGTTGGTTGAACAACACACATGCAACGAGAGAGAAGTGTAGCAAGAAGTTGTATCCCACCATCTCTAACAAGTTCTTCACCATTCAACGAGGATGATGCACACCTAACAGTAAAAAGGGGGAAAGAAAAGTAAAAGAGATGAAATCTCCAAGCCCGATTTAACTAGTAAAACAATATTTACAAAAGTATATGTTGGTAGGAGAGGAATTTACGTAAGCCAAACAAGCTCTGACGCTGCAACAAGAAGAGGTGCTCTATCTGAGGAGAGAAAATTGTTATCTTCCTCGTCAACAGTTACTGCATTGAGCAACATGGGATAACCTGCATATTTAAATGGTTCCAAAACATCTCCGTATCTTCTATACAAGATGCATTGTCCTTTCAACAGAAGCAACAGCCTCCAAGGCTGAGGACCTTGCAAACCTTGCATCGTAGCCTACAGAAAGAGGAATGATTAATTTAATTCCATACAAGTCAGTATGCACTTCTCTTAGGAGCAAGCATCTACCTGAAGTCGTTCATAAGCCTTTTGTACAGCAAGAAATTTCTCCCTCCCTTCAGGATTTTTGTCAGGATGGTATTTCATAGCAAGTTTCCTATATTGTCGTTTAAGCTTTTCTTCATCAATGTTCTCAATTTGCTTGGATATGATAGATATATCTCCAGTCTCCTTGGGAGAACACTTCTGATCAGCATCATCACTGGATACATCTTCCAAGGAAATCTCTAATATTTTGCAAGCTTCCTCCTCAGAAAGATCCATCGGTTTCCGTGTCAACTCTTCTCGCCACATTACTAGCAAGGACTGTAGAAACTCCACATGCTCAACAATCGGCCAATTTGGAAACCGAATTTCGTCACACAGATTTCGAAGGTAATAACGGTGACACCACATTTCATCTCTGAGCTCTGGATAAGTCACTGGTGGCATAGGAGCATACTCATATAAAGAATGACAGTGTTGTGACAATTTCTGGGGGAAATCACCAAGATGCTGCAAAACCTTTGGAAAGGAATAAACAATGTATCATATAGTTGTATTAAGTAGAACAGTAACATTTATCCTTTATAATTGGCCTTGAAAGATATTATCTTCTACCCATAGTTTGGTTAAGCAAGCAGTTTCCACTCATCTATTTTCTAAACATAATTAGGTTTCTGCATTCAGGAGACGCGGGGGGGGGGGGGGGGGGGGGGGGGGGGGGGGGGGGGGAGGTGGAACAATTGTTTGTGGAAAAAGCAAAGGAGAAAAAAAGAATCTGTGACACACACACACAAATAAAGACTGGCAGAAAGAATTTGGATTTTGGGGAAAAAAGAAGTAAGTATTTCCATTGTCTCGCCTAGTCATTTACATGCTCCAATTTCTAACTTTATATAGAAACTAGTTTATCTATTTTACTTCAGGAAACCAATTGCTTATGTGTCAATAAATGATATACTTGGGAGCGTAAATTCTTCAATATCATAAGCCATTGACTATTCCAAGCTACTTTATATTACACTATAATCTATAGGACTATGCTTATGTTTCAGATGGGTCCCTACAGAAAATCCTACTTCTATCATGCCAATATATCATTTCTGCTTGTGGAAGTGCAGAGTAAAGACTTCAAGATAATATACTATTTGCACAATTAAAAATATGACTCACCTGATGAATCAGATTTTCAGCTCGCATTTTATGTGTCCAAATGATCTCTGGAGTATCAGACTCAGAAACCATTGCTGCAGCAAATGCGAATGGGCCACTACGCTCCAATACATACAGCAAAGATTCAGGGAGAAGCCCACCCAATACACTACGTTTAGCAAGGGGTAATGAAGAGGAAACTGCAGCTTCTTCGCCACCATGGAAAGCTTGATGCACATGAGTTACTGAGAAGAGTTGTGCAATCGAAAGGAGGTTGGATCCGGGGTAGGCCAGGGCAAAAAAAAATGCACCTGTGCTGTACAGACGCACCATGGCCTTGGGATTTCTGGTAACAATAGCCTTCAGCAATGCAGCGGCAGCTTCTACAATACTTGGCTCACCAGAAAGCATAGCCTTTTAGGGAAAAAGAAATACATGCAACTGTATGAGTGAAACACTTAAGACAAAAAATTATACTTCTTCTAAGAGGGAACACATCCTATCATTCTTTCCTGAAAACTAAAAAGTAGAGTGCAACTTTTTATTTGCGACATCTGGAAACATGATTAAATATCAACTAAAACAATACCTGTGCAATATGTGGAAGGCATCGTGGACTTGACAAAATCCGTTTTACCCTAGGAGTTGGGGTAACTATCTCACCAGCATCATCCAAGTCTGAATGTGCAGAAACCATGCTATGTAAAACAGACAATGCAGCTTCCCCTACCTGCAAACAGGATTGCCAATTAGAAGGTATCAAGAAAATGATTCAAGGTAATACGAACGTTACAAAGATAGTCTACTACTACAAGTAACAGTCAAAGCAACACGTGTACGTCAGCCATTTAGTGCTTAATACAGAAGCTGCATCATAACCATGTACAATCATACCATTTCAATGTCCCCAAACATTAAATTGGCTCAAAGAACCATCACATAAGAAACTAAACTACAAGCAACACATCATCAATGCCCACTTAAAAGTGCATTTTAAGTGAGTCTAGAACATACAACATCTCCAAAGCCAAATTCTATATAATAGAGTGAAGAAATCCAAGCATAATTGAAAGTGCCATAAAGAGAAGGAATAAAGAAACTCAACAGATGATCACAATCATTAGATGAAAAAGGTGTAGATTTTTAAGCATGTGACAAGCAGAAGTTGAATAACAAGTAGATTACAACCAGTTAATAGACCAAATTTATCACTATTTAAGTAGACACTGCAAACCACTTCCACGATGCAAATGTACTTGTGCAAGAATGCAGACCGAATGTGAAAGACAATACCTGAGTGGGTGTAAGGACAGGAACCCGAACAGATAGTGCCCAACGAAGTTCACGAATATCTCGTAATCTCTTCCAGTCCAGCATACCTGAAGCCCAGCACCTTGTTGTCCAATCAATAACTTTTTTTGACCACAATCTTCTGACAGCATCCTTCTCTAAAGGTCCAACTTGCACACCATCTTTGTCAATATACATCCACTCCTTGAGTGGCTCCATAAAAGCAGTAGCAGCAATCAAATTTGATTGTAAAGGGATAGCAGTCCTCTCAGAAGCTTCATGAACCACAGTTAGTAAATCAACAGCTAGCACACACCCTCCCACCAAAACACAAGATTCCACATTTGCTAAAACCTTCATTAAAACCTGCACATACAGAAATACAGAGTTGCTATTACTTTCAAAATGATCAAGACTAGAAATCAAAATCTATTTTGGAATTAAGATCAAGCCTTCTCCATCACTTGCTCCATCACATATCTTACAAAGATTCTCTTATGGCTTGAAATATGTAATGCACCTAAAATTCGTTAGGGAAGGCACCTTCAAAAGTAGTAGTAAACGGTGTCTCAAAGCTCTGTCATCTGTTCTGTCCAAGAGAACAGTAATATGTGCAGTCCCTTCAAAAGGGCCAATTGTATTGCAATGTTGTTCATACACAATTGCCATTGCCCTTGCACAAAGCTCCCTAACCGAAGAGCCTCCACCTCCTCCAAAGCCATCTAATCTGCTCATATCACACCAATCATCAGAAGAACCCATTTCATCCGGAACAGCACCATCCACTGTAAGGCCTATGTCAGCATCACATAGGAATCGGTGATAGAGTGCTCTGAAGAAGGCAACGGGATCACGAAGTGGAAAATCCTGTGCCCTACCACTAATGCCACTCTCAAGCAACAAACGCAGATAATATTGACCAACACAAACTTCCTTGGACAAACTAGGATAACTAACAAAAAATTCAGAGTAGTTCCAAGAGATCCTAGGAACACTATCTTGGCCACTCATACTCTCTACCGTAGCATCTCCAGGAACAATATCTTCAGTGCGCTCCTTCTCAACATCCAATTTATGAACCTCAGCTTGCAAAGCTTCCCGCAACTCTTGCCTAGTACGCTCATTCCAGATCAAATCCGCACGGTTATGGTCAAGGCTAAAAGCACGCCAAAATTCAGGCCAATTGCAAAGTAGGCGACCAGAACCAACAGGCGTGCTCTCCACAACAACCTGAGCAGGTGCTGGTAGACCAGTGTTATGTGACCCAACAACATTGCCATCAGAATCAACTGAATTTGAAGGATTTGTTTCTGATACTCCATGCACATTTGTTGATGGAGCATCAGCGGAAGCTGATATAACTGAATGCCCATTTTGAGAAATTCCAGTGGAATATGTATCAGCTGTCGAACTTTCGACAGTGTGAGCAGCAGAAGATTGGTTTAAAACTTGACTGGAGTTAGGGTCTGCAATTGATTTGTGATAGTTATCTGCCACCCTATGAAAACCAGAATTCATCTGCCTAACTGCATCACCTGCCTCAAAATTATTAACAGAAGGTAAGGACTGCTCTTGCGATGTAATCGTCTGCCCTGTACGACCTCTCCTCTGCTGTAGTAAACGCCTGTGTCTTTTACTGGTCAATGATCCTTCTTGGATAGATTCTTCAGGTGCTCCATCAGATCGTGTGTGCAAATATGCAACAAGTCCAGGTGGCAAAACTCTAGACAACAAGTCTAGAGCTGGTTGGTAGGAATCTGCCCATAGGGCAACAAGTTGGCGACTAACCTCACGGCGCTCACCTGCACGAAGGAAAAATGCATGTAATAAATGCCTCAACAGAGCACCATCACGTAAAGCAGCATCACGCATTGACTCCGCTGCAATTGCATCTTCTTCAGCAATTGTACGCATTAGCACTGCAACCGTTTCCCTAACAGTCTCTGCAGGATGGGCAAACAAGGCAAATAGACGGCGCTTCAAACCAGCTACTTGGCGCAACAGCTCAACAAAAACTGTGTATTGGGTAGTTTCACCATGTGGATCACATATCATAGCCTCCAGAACTTCAACAACAGCCATGGACAATAATGGGGATACAGACATGGGTTTTAATCTGCTGACAAGGATAATAACATAACCATGCTGAGAGAACAATATGGACTTAGTATGCATAATTGTCGCATGTTGCTCTCCTTTAGAATCTGTTAGCACACTTGTATCCCCAGGACCACCTCCAATGAGTGCTGCAACAAGCCTTGCTGCTTCAGCAGCTACACCCTCGGATCCATTCCTGAGTAAGCCCATTATTCTTCCAACAGCAGCAGGAAAAGACACAACATGAGAAGCAGCATTTTTGGAAGCTAACAATCTACGTAAACATGAAACAAAACCCATCACTGTTGCAGCTGCTTTAGGAGAAGGAGGCGGCAAGGGAGGGGACTCTGGAGGAAGATTTGGTGTTGCTGGAAGCATTGTTATTAAGGCCATCAGAGTCACCTCAGGAACTTCAATATTAGGAGGCACCCCACTATATGGAATGCATGCATTGAACTCCCTAATTCTGCGCCATAGCTTAGCTCTTGAACCAGGAATAGAACCGCCTTCAGCAACAGCATCTTTGGCAGCAGCAGCTAAGTGTTTCAAATGCATGGATGCACTTTCCACATCAACAAAAGAGCGTTGTTTTCCAAATTGCAAAGAAACTCTCCCGCAAGGTGGATTAATGCGATGACCAGGCATTGTCAGCCTTGGCAATATAGGTACTGGGCACTGACCCTGGACAAGCAGATGGTCAAGCAAACCACATTAACCATTTATCTAGGAATTATAGAACCAAAAATATTAAGCATGATGATTAGAGAAAAGAACCCTGTTCGTATGCTATACAGAACAGGTATACCTACTTCTGTTTGCAACACATCACAAATTGCTGCAAGTAAGCTATCTCGCGAGGTGCTTGCATAGACCTGTGAGCCATAAAATACGGGTAAGCTGCAAGCTCTAACATATTAAGCTTTCAAAGATAGAGATTTTATTCTCACATGGATAGAGCATCCATCATTGAATTCAATTGCAAACATCTGGGGCTCCTCTGAAAATCGAACAAGTGAACTCACTGCAGATAAAGGACGAACAATAACCGCCTGCAAACATCTAAGGAATATTCTCAGCATGTGATTAATCCTACTTCAAACAATTCCTAAAAAAGATAAAGCACATAACATTAACCATATGGATTGTGTGACATGTAACACTTCCTCCATATGCTGAACTATCAGTTTGACACTTTTATCAAACATAGCAATTAATTTTTGCTGCACCCTACATTATCCAAAGAAGCATCTGGTAATGCCTTTAGAACCATAAATGGAGAATTGCGTTTCTCAATTTTGAAGTTCTTAAAAGCCTTACTTCACCAGCAACATTCTCATGAACCTGAATGATTCTTAAATGATTCAGGGGTCAACCACACTCTGCCTTTGCTTAACATATTAGCAAAGATGGTCATGTCTAGCATTCAGCTAGTCCTACATCAAGCAATTCCTAATTATAGCTACAACCAACCAGAGAAATAGTTGAAATCAAATAAGTGTAACCCAAATAGACTCGTAAGGCAAGTTATGCGGATAATATACAGCATCTACATAATGAGTGTGATATACTAATTCTATTTTTTTATCAATGGATGAAGCTCGTTAGCTTACTTCATAGTTATCTGGCCGCCTTTCAACAAGGGAGGCTTTTGTGAGGATAAGTTGACGAGATACAGCATCACCATGATCTCCAAGTCCTCCTTTTGGGCCAACAGTGAAACTCAATCCAGGGATATTTAAAGTTCCGTGAGCAGCAGAACGCAATCTTGTCACAGACCAACCTCCACAAGGGGTTTCTTCTGCTCCAACGGCCTCTTTGGCTGTGATTTACATGTTTTTCCATATTAATTAAATAAACACAAAGAATTATATCCAAGAAAGAGTAGGCAAAAAAGAGGTGATGAGGAAGAAACAGAATAATGTTCTTTTTAGTAAGGTACCTCTTTGCTTTATATACTCTGTTACAGTGAGAGATTGTGAATTGTCTACAGAAAGTGCCACTCCAACCATTGATTTTGCAGTTTTAGTCTGCATAATATATTTAATAATTATCAATGGAAAATGTGAAGAGAATAATAATAATTAATTATTGATGTAAAATGTAAAGAGAATGTATGACTGAGAGGGATATTTAACAATTCAATATGGAGCCACTTATTTAAATTGGAAGATTTCAAGACAAATGTAAACATGAGTGCTATGTTTGGAAATATGAATTTTGGAGAATGGATCTGGATTTGGTTTCTTTTATAAGTAGAGCAAGATAGCAGTTAACTATTATCTAATGGATAATTATTTGGTAAACTTGCGGTGGAAATTTTGACTCCACAAGCAGAGTTGAGATTTTGACATGTGTTCTTAATTGCATTTAAAAATTAAAAAATAAATAAGACAAGTGGAAAAACCTCAACTCCGCTTGTGGAGTTAATCCCACTGCCTTTGTACCAAATAATTACCCTTATCTAATAGTAATAACTAGTTAAAACTGTAGGTCTAAAAAAGAGGGGGAAAGAACTAGTTAAATCTACATACACGTACGCATTTGGAATAGTATATTAGATGAATTTCAAATTTCTGGAATTATTCGGTTATTCCAAATTCACTATAAAGAGAGACCTAGCAAATCCATGAACTTGAATATAATCAAGAAAGTGTTTTTATGTGCTCTGTCACCTAATGTGTACTGATTAGAAATCTAAATTTCTTTCAAATTCAACTTCCCAAAAGCAACCAAGGTAAAAGAATTAATAGAAGTAAATTAAAGATGTCAGTATACCAGATTTGAAATGATAGCAGAATTCGTTGTCCCTGAAGCAGCTTGAAAGGCTTTAGATTTCCTCCCATACAGAGGGCAAAGAACGAAACTACCATGATCAACGTTTTTCTTCCCATAAGCATCTGCCAACAGAACAATGGCTGGGGAAGACATATCTCTAAAATCTAAGCACCAGCGCGGATCTCCCGATGTTAAGTCTATAAGTTCACCCCACAACACGTGACCTTCAATTTCTATACAGAAAATCAGTAGTTAAAAGCTTGAATATGAAATTTTAAAACAAAAAACTGAAGTAACCAGTAGTAAATAGATGCCATAGATAGTTATAGAACTACCTCTTCCGTTTAGAAATACAATTGATCCTCAAACAAGATAATTTCTAGCTAATTTCAGGAGAATTAATCTCAATGACCAAAATCTCAATGGTCAAATCTTGGGTCTTAATATCTCCCATTATCAACAATGTGAACATTCAAAACATCAATAACTCAAGTCCCACTGATCCCGAATACTCCAAAGCTACCAGAAATCAAAACAAAATAAGCAAATTTAAGCTATACCCTAAACCCTATATAACCAAAAATACTATTTAATTAATCAAATAAAATCCTAACAAATTTTAATTCTATGATCAGCTTCTATTTATCTTTGCATCATTCCCCCTTTATCGCACAAGCGACAGTTTCACAATTCTAAAATCAAAGTTCACAGCAATTTAAATCACTTTAGACTAATAAAGCTGTTAAAGTATCATCTAAAGACAATAGCCAATTTAAGTCAAATTAGCAACTAATTTCATCGAAATTTTAACATCAACAAATGCAAGAGCAAAACTTAAATCTAGCAAAAACTTACAAAAGGCGACCACTCGGCACGGCGTCTCCGTAGATGCAACACTGGGAACTCCGCCACAGCACCCAACCGGTTCCACCTGATCCTGTGCAATTCAGTTAAAATACTAGCCCGATACTGCGAAGAAAACTTTATAGCCTTATATTTCCCTTTTCCATCGGTCCTGACGCTCAAATTAAACTCGGTAGAATTCTCATCCCTGCCGATAATCGGCGTAGCAGCTTCAAAATCAGTAGAGACATCGTATGAGTTCGTTACTGACAAAGTTGAGGGGTCAAGCGTGATAATCGCGACATTAGAAATACAAAGGATTCGCTTATAACGGCCGCGCCAAGAGTGCTTGATCACGATGTAACGGGCAAGGTACTCAGGCTCTTCCTGGGGAGGAGGGTTTGCTGAGTGATGGTGTTGCTCCATGGAGGAAGTAGGCCGGGGATCGGATCGGGTTGTAGGCAAGGGCCTAGTTGACACAGAGTCTAGGTAATGGAGAGTGTGGAGAGGAGAAACATTGTTAGGGCGGAGGAAGTACCAGAGTCCCACACGTGGAGCGGGGTGGGTACGGTATTGCAATGACTGATTAGCCCCCAGCTTCTAACCGTATTCAACAAATCTGCCACTCTGGCCAGTTCCTTGTTTCTTTTCCGATCAATTATACCCTAAATTGGCATCGGAGAAACGAGATCCGGCTCTCAGAGTGTGCGATATGAGCTTGAAAGATGTTTCAGGATTAAGAAAACTGCTAATTAAGTATTAAAATTCAAAGGAAAATGAGAAGATAGAAGAGAAATGGGATTGAAGCAAGCCAAGAGAGAAGGGAGAGAATGGACAGCTTGGAGGAGTTGTTTGCTTTGTTGTTCTGACCGACCTTCAACACTATCGAAACAACAATACTGCGGTTCCCACATAAAGTTACGGCTCGGTGACTCACGGCATTTTTTATATTATATTTGTCTTTCCCGTCATGATTTTTCTCTATTTGAATATTACTTAAATTACACGAGTTAGTTCAAAAATAAGATATAATAACATATATCATTTAAATCTAATTAATATCATATTAAAGTAAAAAATAAAATATATTAAATTATGAGTAAATAAAATTTAATTACGTAAATATATCTTATTAAGAATATTGAATGCATTACAATTATTTATCATGTTATCATCAATTTTGAATTAGTATCGAGTTAATTTCTGACATCAATTCAATTAACAATATTATCAATATATGCAATTGATGAAGTTAATAAAATATGCATAATACAATTAAAATGTAAATATTATATTAAAATAAATCTTTGATTTTGTAGTAAGTTAATGTTTTATTAATAATAAACATTATGGTTCAAATTAAATCACATGTGATTTTTTATTAATTTTTTTAGAAATAAAAAGATTAAAATATTTTTAAATAATATAATTTATTTTAATTACGAAATAAAATTTCATAATTTTTTAATTAAATTGATAATTGATTAACTTTAACATTAAATTATTTAGAGATTTAAATAATAGTATAGATATTATTTTTTTTTAAATACTAAATTTTTCATATAAATAATTAAATTGTGAGTTTTAAAGTCAATTATTTCACGATATAGTTAACAATCTCGTCTGATTAAACCAATTTCTTACTTTTCAAAAAATATTAGGAATAAATTTTGACATTAAATTTTTATTTTCCATAAAATAGAAGAATAAAATTCATAATTAGATCAATATTTTATACTTAAATATTGTTTTTAGCTTTATTCATTTTAAATTTAGTGAAAACTCGCACTTTTTTTAAGATTTTTAGTGAAATTCAATTCTCATTATTGAGAAATTAAATTTTATATTACCTTTACTTTCAAATTTTCTAACAATCCTAATACAAATTAACCCTAGCATCAACACTTTTGAGTATTGAGCTCAAGCTAATGTTTCATTAATCATGGTAGTTTATATCGATCGTATTGATTGATACATATTGTTTCAATTCTAAATCGGTATTAAGTAGTTTATGTTTTATTACGGGTAAAATTTCAGTGCATTTCAATCCATTTTAATTCGTACTAATGCATATTGATTGGTACAAAATTTTAATATTTTAAACCAACTTTTAAAATTTTCATTATAACTATTTTAATTTTTTATAATTATATTTAAAATTAATAGTTACTAAATTATTGAACCTAATTAATAATTTTAGGTTAAAGGTAAGAACAGAACTTTTTCGAAAAATCATTCGAGCCCCTCCACAAAAAATTACACTCATTTAAACCCTTAAACTCTCAAATTATATCAATTAAATCTTTTCACCAACGTTTTTCATCTTTGATCATTACAGCGTTGACGTGGTGCTCCACATCAACGATAATTGCTAATATGGAAATAAAAAATTTAATTTTTTCAAAAAATTAAAAAAAACTTATTTAATTTTTTTACTGGAACAAACCATATTGTTCAAGTTCATTTCAGACTTAATTTTTTTTAAATTATAATTTTGTAAAATATTATTGAAATTTATAAAATATTAAATAAAATTCAAAATGTTCAAAAAAGTAAAATTAATAACAATAATTTAAAGTTAAGTCCAGAATGAATATAGACATAATGAATCTGGACAATCATATGTCCAGATTTATTAAATATGATTTTTTTAAAATTATATAATGTTTAAAAATATTTATTTTTTAAAAAATATGAGAAATGTATCAATATTTTAATTCTATTGGTACCTTTTAGGATATATATATAAAAGTTGTTGAGGCATTTTCAAGGAGTGTTTAAACCAATGTCGATTGGGAGTAACACTGGCTACCAGGGGCAAAGCCACCTTAAGGCCATGGCCCCTCAAGTTTATTTTTTTCAATTTAATACTTTGTAAATTTACACAATAGCTCTCTCAAAAATATGAGTAGAAAATTTTTGCAATTTTCTCTTTTGTATATATATTATAGCTCCTTAAATTGGTAAAATTTTAATTTAGGCCCTTTATAATCTATAAAATTTTAAATTAGTAATAGAAAAATCACACTTTGGCCCCCTCAAAAATGATAAAAATTTAATTTAACTCCTTAAAAAATAATAAATATATAGACATTTAAATGATGAAATTATATTTGTAATATCGTAAATATATTCAATTTAATTCCGACCCTCCAAAAAAAATTTTCTGACTCCGCCACTGCTGGCTACACAAAAAATTGTCATGTTTGTGTTGACAAATTTTGGCAACAAATATCTTTAAGCTATAATTTTTTTTTTAAACTTGGGATATTTGTCAGCTCATCCTTGATATCCATACTTCAATTAGCAAGAGATCTTAAAGATTTATTTGAATTAGATCGAAGCAATCATTATCCCCTTAACTTATGGATCTGATTGAACCAAGCCATAGAAGGAAGGCTATCCAATTGATTCAGGCTTCATCGTTTACAATAATATTATGTGGTGTATTTTATCTTGCTAATTTTGAGGGATAATTGATTGCAACAAATTTAGTATGTTAGTCAATCTCATTCATTTATATATGATGAGGACTTAAATACGACGTGTATCGAGAGAAAACACTTTAATTTATTCAGCGAGTGACATTTTTGTGAGTGCATTATTTTATAATAATCAAGTAAGTGACTATGTTAGAGTCTTAAGTTTTCAATGAGAGAACTAAGATGCTTAAATTTTAGGTACAACAATGAGCATTTTAAACTTATGAGTGTTAAAGCTTTAAAATATTTGTTTTATGATGTGCTAAGATAGTGAATATCCTCTCTAGATTTACTGATGTAGAGAAATTGAATTGTGTAAATATCTTTAGTGTTTTTTATTTTTCTACACTTTTCATTATTAATGCGTGAAGCAGTTGACACTATTTTTAAACATTACTTCTAGCATGCTGGTACCAACCTTCAAATACTATTTTGACTCAACAAAAAAAATATTTTAGAAAATAAATATATAAAATTATTTTAGGTTTTATTAATTGTACGTCTAATTTTTTTTAAATGTGAATATATCCAATTAAAAATATGTATCAGTTATTGTTTTACATGTGTAAGTTTAAAAGGTTAAAATTATTGGATATATTTACACTTTTTTTAAAACCTTTATACGTACTATTAATAAAATAAAATTTTATTTTATATATTTATTTTCTAAAATATTTTTTTATTTTTATATAGCCTAAAAATACCAATATAATTAAAACATTGGTAGGCATCTAATATTTTTAATGAAAATATTTTTTAATATTTTTTAAATTTTATATAATTTAGAAAAAGATTGTGTTAAATGAATATGGAGAACTATATGCTTAACTTTTAAACTATTTCTAGTAATTTATATTTTTAAATTTTTAACTTTTATTTAATATTCTTATAAATTTTAATAACTTTTTTCAAATTTATAAATAATAAAATTAATTTTTATAATTTTAAAAAATGAAGTTTGAAATGAATTAACAGGTGGTTATACAAGTTAGAACCTAGACAACTAGACATACAAGTTCATTTCAATAAAAAATTTAGGATAAATTATATAAATGGTCACTCAACTATGTCTGCATTCCTATTTTGGCCACTCAATTTTTACACTACTCAATTTAGACACTAACATTTGTATTTGTTCCTATTTTGGTTATCCGTTGTTAAATTGACAACGGAAATAATGTTGTGGCCTTTTTCTAACTGATATAATAGCACATTTAGTCATCAATGCATACATATTCTATTAATTTGATCTTAATTCTAAATAATTCAATAAATTTAACCATTCATATTTACAAATTTTATCAATTTAATCCTCAAACATCCTAACCAAAACTTTCAACAGATGTTTACAAATTCCTGCTTGTTCTCAGATCGAGCATGCCAATTTAGAAATCATATAGCTATAAAAGATTAGAGAATCAAACACTCAAACTCCCATCAACGCTTAACCCAATGACTTGCGTTTGGTGCTCTCCTTCCTTCTCTTCCTATATCGTCCCTTTTATTGTTTAAAAATAGGTTTAATTCACACTTTAGTCACTGAAGTATACTATTTTTCCCATTTTGTTTCTTAAAATTGTTTCACCCACTTCAGTCCATAATGTTATCAGACGTTCTCAATTTAGTCCATAATGTTATCAGACGTTCTCAATTTAGTCCTTTCGACATTAAAAAATCAACCAATCAATCATATGTTGCCACATGTCATACAATGATGTCATCATAAAAACCCTTAAAATGGCTCTTTTACAAAAATAACCCAAAAATTTTGATTATTTACGAAAATGACCCAAGTTCAAAAATATACACCAAAATGACCTGAAATGAACAGTAAAAGTTGAAAAGCATCTGGCTAATGATTGGTGTCAGAGATAAAAGTTTGTGTAGATATGGCCGACACCTGTGTATTTTTTTAATATGTTATTTTATTGAAATACGAAAATACGAGAATTAAAAAAAATTGGGGTTTATCAAAAAAATTCAAAATTTTTTGGTGTTGGCCATCAAATGGCCGACACCTTTTTTTCTCAAAAAAATTGCATTTTTGGGTGTTGGCCATTGCATGGTCGACACCCTCTTTTCTCGAGAAAAAAATTTAAAATTTTTTGGTGTTGACCATCAAATGATCGACACCCCCATTTTAAAAAAAAATTGCATTTTTGGGTGTTGGCCATCAAATGGCTGACATCTCCTATTTCTCGAAAAAAATTTCAAAATTTTTTGGTGTTGGCCATCAAATGGCCGACACCCCCTTGATGGCCAACACAAAAAAAATTTGATTTTTTTTCTCGAGAAAATGGGGTGTCGGCCATTTGATGGCCAACACCAAAAAATTTTAAATTTTTTTCTCGAGAAAAGAGGGTATCGGCCATGCAATGGCCAACACCCAAAAATGTAATTTTTTTTTTGAGAAAAGGGAGTGTCGGCCATTTGATGGCTAACACCCAAAAATTTTAAATTTTTTTTCTGACAAAAAAGGGGGTGTCAGCCATTGCATGGCCAATACCCCAAAATTTTTTTTAAAATTCTCGTATTTCTATATTTCGATAAAATATCGTATTAAAAAAATACACAGGTGTCGACCATTGCATGGCCAACACCTGTCTACACAAACTTTTATGTCTGACACCAATCATTGATCAGGTGCTTTTCAACTTTTACTATTCATTTCAGGTTATTTTGGTATATATTTTTGAACTTAGGACATTTTCGTAAATAATCAAAATTTTTGGGTTATTTTGGTAAATGAACCCCCTTAAAATCTTTAAAAATTGCAAAAAATATTAAAATAGGAAAATTTATAAAATTAAAATTTTAAAAAATATTTAAAAATTGCAAAAATATTAATATTAGTAAAAAATAGGAAAATTTTATAAAATTACAATAAACTTTATAAAAATATAAAATACTAAATTTTACTGAAAATTTTAAAATATATATATTAGAAATTTTAATAATTTTAAAATTTTATAAATCAAATTTACTAAAGCTTGAACAAGAGATCATTATTTGTTGGAAGGATATCAGTATCACCTACGACAGTTGTTCTATAATTTAATCAATCAAAATTTATAATTGGTAGATCTTTTTAAATTTAGATATATTTTTTAAAATTATTTAAATAATGAAAAATAATGTTATTTCAAATATACAATCATTTAAATAATAAATAATTTTTTTTCATTATTTAAATAATTAAAAAAAATCCAAAATTTATCCCCTAAAATTTTTAAAATATTAAAAATTCTAATATGTTTTTAATATATTTTATATATTTTTTGTAATTTTATAGTTTTTTTCTCTATTTTTAATTTCTTTTAATTTCTATTTTTTAAGATTTTTAAGGATAATGTCATTATTATGTAACACGTGATAATGTATGATTAGCTAAATATTTCAGTTGTTAGTTTTTAACGTCTAAAAAATTAAAATGGAACCGTCTAATAACATTAGAAACTAAAGTGTGCCAAAATAAAAATAATAATATATTTTAAGAACTAAGTGTGTATTAAACTAAAAAAAAATTAACTACACCTCACGAACCAATCAACCACCAACTATTCAATTTTTTTAAAAGGTTTTTTTTTAATGACAATAATAGGGTAAAACTCAAATAACAAACGCGATTAGCGTAATTTGAATCCAAATCACACTTGATACGGTAAACGTCATTGACCATCAGACCATCACATGAAATTATTTTAAAAAGTTTTTAAGTTAATTAAACCATTCTTTTCTACCCAATAGGGACTCCTCACACCCCTTCCCAATTTATTTCCAGGTGCCCACTACTCACTATTCCATTTCCCAATTCTCAATTCCATTGTTCGGGTTCATTTTTTTAGGTAGAATAATTGAATAAAAATGTAATTATTGGATAGTAAGTATATTTTTTTGTAATAATAAAGAATTATAATTCTCTAGATGTATTTGGTTAACAAAGTATAATTACATTGTAATTCTTTATGTTATGTTTAGTAATATAAATTGTAATTATACAATTACATAAGTTTTATATTTTTTAAAATATAAATTACAATATACGATAAAAAAATTCTAATGAGTAACAAAAATTGAAATCATATTAAATCACCATATGTAATATGTTAATCCATGAAAGTAGTCGATAATACGATTACTAATAAAAATAACAAGAGCGATAAAAATCATATGCAATTTTATCAAATTGCTCTAGTATTTTATATGTGTTAGGTTGTTCCCTCTATTACATTTAACATATATTCCTTGTCATCATCTGAACCTGAATTTATATCATTAAAATTATCATGATCTTCTTACTCCTTGTACTCTTTAAAGTATGGGTTATCTCAATTCCACTTACGAATGAAGTTATGAAGTATATAGCATACTAATACGATCCAACAATTTTTTTAATGCTATATTAAGGTGACGTTAGTATGATAAATCTTTTTTATAGAACAACAAATATTTTCTCACCTACATTTTGAAGCTTTAAATGTTTCAAATTCAAGAGTTTATGAGTTACCCTAATGTCTATGTCTAACTCTTTTTTCTCAAATGGTATCATACCCCGTGATATGATCAGGAAAACCTTTGTTTTTGCTAAAGTTCAAGGGCTTATATACCCCTTTAGCCGTAATTTGAAAATTTATATTCCCATATAAAAATATTTATAAAGATGTAATTGAGATATATTTGCATGTGTATAATATATTATTTATTTTTGACTAAAGTAATGTATAATTTATTAAAAAAAACTATAAATATAGATGTAAAATTATTTAAATGTATATATAATTTATTAAGAAATTAAAAATTAAACTAAAATTATTTAAAAGTATAGATAAATATCGATACATTTCGATACCAAGAAAAAAAATGATACGCCCAAATTGTCGATATAACTATTGAATTTTATGGCATAAATTGGCCATAAGAGAGTTGTTTTTGCAATTATTAGTCACATGATATGAAAATGTTTATAGAAAAAGATAAGAGGTATAAAGGA
This sequence comes from Gossypioides kirkii, assembly GCA_005610355.1. Lineage (NCBI taxonomy): Eukaryota > Viridiplantae > Streptophyta > Magnoliopsida > Malvales > Malvaceae > Gossypioides > Gossypioides kirkii. Next base: position 6,069,309 of record CP032248.1, read on the forward strand.
CAGACATAATATAAATTTTTTTGAATATACTAGTATGATTACATGGTAGTATCTATTTATACTTTGTAATGACCTAAATTCACAGGCACCGAAGAAAAAAAATGAGTTATAGGGCCTTTGTCTTAGTAAATCGTGTTTGTAAATAATTATTAGGAGTAGTTATGAGTTTAGTAGTGTGTTTAATTAAGCTTTTATTAGGTGAATTTAATTTAATTTAGAGTAATTAATAAAAAAGACTAAATTGAATAAGGGTGAAAGTCTAATTATAGATTAAAAGAAAGAAAAAAGGACTAAAATGACAATTATGCCTATTGCACAATTTGAGGCCGCAAATCATGAGATTTTTCATGATTTAAAATATTATAAATTAATATTAGAATATAATAATATAAATTATTATTTTATTATTAATTAATGTATATATATATATATATATATATATATAATATAAAAGAATAAAGAAAGAAACAAAAGAAGAAAGAACAGAGAGTTAAACGAAACAGGGGAAGAAGAAAAGGGAAGGAAAAAGAAAAAGGGAAAACTGGATTTTGAAGCTTTAATCTTTAAGTTTTAAGTTAATTAAGCTATTTTCTCTTAAATTAGATGTTTTAGAAGCTTCAGAACAAAGTTTTGATGAAATTAAGTTGAGTTCTTGGAAGTTTTAAGGTTTTTGAACATAGTTCATGTTAAACAAAATAGTGAATTAGGGATTTAATTAAATGAATTTCAAGTTAGAATTGATAAAGGGATTAAATTGTAAAAGAAGCTATAAGTTTTGTGATAGAGGGATTAAATTGAAAGAAATTTTAAATTAGGGTTTTATTATGAACATTAGATAGTTAAGTAGAATATGAAAGGAAATTGAATAAAAATAAAGTATGAATTAAGTGAGAAAAAAATAAATGAGTTAATTAGGATTAAATTGGAATTAAGGTATAAATTGAATAGAAATTCAATTATCATTATAAATTAGTGTTGTAATTAATAGTGTAAATTATTATTATTATTTTGTAGCTAGCAAAGAACCCGAAACATCGGCACAAAAAGGAAAGAAGAAAGTTATCGAGGAATAATCGCGAAATTCGGGTTTGTATTACTATAATTTAAATTATTCATTATTTAATGTTTATTTAGATATTTATATTTAATAAGTGAAATTGAAATTGAAAGTGCTATGAATTGTAAATTGAAAGTCCTTATTAACTAGTCGGGCTGAGTCGGATATAGTTGGCATGCCATAGGATTGGAAGAGTTCAGGGATACTTCGACCTTGAGTCGATGAGACACTGGGTGTCATTATTTTACTTCGGATAGATTCGATGAGGTACTGGGTACCACTTTACTTCGGCTAGGCCGATGAGACTGTAACATCCGCGTTCTTAAATCAGATTTGAGTGATAAAATAGAATTGAGAATTAGAAATGTTTAGTTGAAGTAAGAAATGTTAGAAAATTTTAAGGATTAAATAGTAAAGGGGAGAAAATATGGAGGACTAAATAGCGAATTATCCAAATTGAATTTTGAGTCATCATGGGAATTAGATTGATTGAGGGGGGGCAAAAGAGTAATGTGGTGGAAGATATTTTTGGAGGCAAAGTTTTGGGCCAAAGTGTAAAGTTGGAAGGTTTAGGGACTAAAAGTGCAATTTTACCATTTTTATTAAGGTAGATATTTTAAGTGAGATTTCTAGAGAATTTGAGAAAGGTTAAAAATCAATTAAAGGTCAAAAATATCAGCTCTTTTCATGTTCAACCGTTCATACCATTCTCTCTTCCATCCAACTTTTGATTTTATTCCAAATAAGTCCTTCCATCATTTTTAAGCCCTCCAAGCTCCAAAATCTCCTATTTTCTTTGAAATTTCTGAAAGAAAAGTATAGGAAGGGGTTAGTAGACACCTCAAACTTCTTAAAGAATTCATTTTGAGGTGTTAGAGATCATAGGGACTAAATTGAGAACTTTTAAATTCAAGGGTTAAGGTAAGAAGTGGTTAAATTCTCATGACATACATGTATTTTAGTGTTATTTAGCATGAAAATCATTGAATTTTAGCCTTTAGCTTATATGTGTTTGTATGAAATTGAAGAGAAAGGAAAGAAGGAGAGGGACCAAATTGAAGAAAAGGGCAAAGAGAAGAGAAAGGAGTAAGAAGAGAAGAATATCAACCTTTTTGTTGTAAGTACTACAAGAGTTTTGAATTATAGTTTAATTTCTCTAATGGTATGTGAATTATTAGCATAAAAATTGTGATTAGGTACTTAATTGGAATGTTTACAATGATAAAATGAAAGGATTAAAGTGTGATTTAGTAAAACAGTGTTGGACAGAACAGAGGATTAACTTCGAAAATTCACCAAAAATGGTATATAATGATTTAAGGGTTGAATTGTATATGTAATTAAAGCTTATTGAGTGTAGTTTCAGATGGAAGAAACAGTGAATTAAATGGATCTGTGTATTCTGAGTTATAACTGATTTTGTGTAACAAGGTCAGAACAGATACGAGTTCCCCTGTTCTGATTTTGAAAAATCATATAAAAATGTATAAAAATCATTAGAGTCTGAAATTTATATGTCTAAATCCTTGATGATCCTATTTTCAAAAGAAACAGACCGGAACATTATTTGATCTCTGTAATAAAAGATATATAATTTTTAGTGAAGAAAGGTCGAAACTGTCAGACAGCAGAGAAGGGGTAACTTGAAAGAATTTACTGTACAAATTGGCTAAAGTAAAAATTCTGGAAATTTTATGGTAAAAAGATGATTGAGTCTAGTTTCAGAAACATCAAACGGATTATAATTTCGAATTCTGTAGCTCGAGGTATAAATAATTTAGTGACTGTAACGCAAGTGGACAGCTTTGAAAAGTTAATGTGAAAATAAAGTTAAGAGGTATATAATGATGAATATGTGAGAAAAATATTGTATGAAATATTATGTGTTTAATTATAATTATTGATTATATGACTAATTGGTGAAATTGTGGATTTATTTGAGAAAGTAAAGGTGAGAAATACATGATTATGTATATGTGAAGAGAAATGTAAATGTGATATATGAAATTATGAGAAATAATGTTATATAAGATATTATGCCCATGTAGACAAGTTAGAACCATTGTGATATTAGTGGCATGCCATTAAGGAACACTAGCGCGCTCTCTGTTTAGCACGTCTCGTGCTCTCTGTTATTAGCACTGTGTGTGCTCTCTGATTAGCACTTTGTGTGCTCTCTGATTAGCACTGTGTGTGCTCTCTGTTGCCCAGCACTTATGTGCTCTCTGTTAGTACTTTGGTACTCTCTGCTTGTTCCGTATATCTTAACGGTTCTATGATAGTCTACTATGGGCTAAGCTACAGAAAGTGGTTAAAAGTGTAAATTGTGCTATTGTGATAATTTACAAGTTACAGGTGAGTAAGACAAGAAGTTTATATGCATGATTACTAAAATGATCATTCATTATTTTTGTAGTGCTTACTAAGCCTTCACCGGCTAAACGCGTTTATTTTAACGCGTAGGTACAAAAGCTACGAGAAGTTGAAGTCAAGTTAAAGGACCTCTCATCACATCACATCACTATTGGAAGTCTTCAATTTAGGTACATTACTTTTGGTAAAAATGGCATGTACAAATGGTACTGTTATATATATTTAGTGAATGGTTATAAAAGGTTGTTTTGGATTACTACAAGTTAATGACTTGAAATGATGTATTTTGAATAGAATAACTTAAAACACATCATTTTAAAAAAAAAAAAAATTGTTATACTCGTGTTAAAAATCTCCGCTACTGTATGTAATGCTTCTATATCGGGTTTATACGTGTGAACCGGGTATAGGGGTGTTACAGAGACACTGGGTGTCACTTTATTGCTTCGAACTATCCGATGAGGCACTGGGTGTCATTCTGGTGTGTTTGGTTGGATCCGTGTATCCGTTAAGGTCTGAGTCTTGTTAATAGGGGTAAACAATGTGAAAAAGAAAAAAATTGAATAGAAATGAAAATTGAGGCATATAAAGTGATATGTGATGAAATGGAGAAATGAGAATGAAATGGTTAAATTGATTGATATTGACATGGAACGAAAGTGGTGTATAAATTAAGATAATATGTGTTAATGTATTATATGATTGATTATGTGAAAATTATTTGATTATTTATAATTTGAATTATAGTAATACCACTGAGTATGAAATACTCAGCGTACGGTTGTTTCCGTACGTATGATTGTAGAAATTAAGGTCCTGGTTCAGCATCCAGATCGATCCCGACCTCAGTATAAACTCGGTGATGTAATTCTCCTCTTTTTGTAAAAGTGACATGTAATAGGTGTTATATAGGTTATATGCATATGCTTGTAATGTTGGTTACAAAGATATATATATATATATACACTATATTTTGATATTAGTTTAGTAAAATGGTATAAAGTATATTATAAAATTTAGCATTATGTTTGAATTGAAAAATGAATAAAATTATTAGTAAATTTTGAATAATATTAAGAATGTTTAATTATTGAATTAATATGTTAATGGAATGATTATGATTTAGGTGAATTTGAGTATTTATTATTTTGGTTGCGGGTTGAAATTGCAGGGAAGGTTAGATGTTTATAAAGGGAGTTATATCGCGTTCGAAATAAAAATTTACTAAAAATCTGCGGAGCACCAGAACAAGTCCTAATTTCCTTCTAATACGTATTTTGAGTCTCGAGAGTCAAATTAAGGAATTTTATGATTATTTTATAGTATGTTCATTAATTATTTATTTATTATTTGTAAGTTGTCCGATATGTCTGGTAATACCCTGTAACCCTGTTATGACGACGGTTTAGGGTTAGGGGGTGTTACATACTTTCTTAACCTTTTGACAACATACACCTATAATTGAAAGGCTCAATATCTGGATACATCTTAAGTTAAACAAAGTAGATATGGATTTTCTAAAATAAGAAACGTTTAATTAATGTATAGATACTGATTGAGTCTTAATTCGATTGATATGAGTATTATTGCAATGCACGAAGACGTTGGTTCAAGTTAAAATGACAAACATGAATAAAATGGTAAAGTTAAAAAAAGCCTATAGTATGACTTTAACTCTTTCTTTTTAGGGGGAAAAAGTAAAAACCTAATATTTCATTTATTATTTTATTTTATTTATTTTAACCAATAAGTTAAAAAAATGTTATTTTATAAAATAGTTTAATATAGTGTAAATTATTTTTTTTAATAATTCGTTCTGATCCTATTTGTTTTTTTGACATAATGTCTAGTTACCAATAGTTCTTCTCAACCTATAAATAGGAGGATAATACGTTGCAACACACATGAACTCACGTTCTCTAGCATTGACAATAATACTCATGTTAATCAAGTTAAGAGTTAATCGGTCAATATAGTACAAAATGATTTAAGATGTGCCTCTAATATAATTTGATGATGAATTTGATAATGGTAAAATTTTATTTGAGAAAAGGGTAAACATAATGGTGATTAAGCAGAGCTATTACATTTGAAAACTATGGCATAAACATATTATTAGAGAAGTTTTCATACACTTTCATCATTTGAAATCAAATCCTTCAAACAAAAAAAAAAAACTCGGTAAATTTATGGGTGGCTGAGCCGGGCAAGCAGATACAAACTACCGTTGCTCCACTACATTCAGCGCTTCCGTCCGGCAAGAATACGCAAACCTGTGGTGTTGGTGTCAGGTCTATGGGACCGGCATAACTTGGTCTTCCCCATCCAAAGTCAGCTGATTCATACAACGAAAATCTAGTCCATTGTGTTATACTCAATTTCCCTCCAAATTCAAGCCTGTTTGGCCCGTCTATTTCCATATAGTCAACCGTCGATCTTACGTACTCCTCCGATATACTGAGTCTGGCTTCACGAACCAACCGTGACGTCTCCGAGAGACTCCCTTTGATAAGGTTGTTGACAGGGCTTGTTCCACATGCCACACAAACTACATTGCCATAAAAACCTTGTTTCAATGGTGGGTTTTTCAGTTTGGGACGAGCATTGACTGGGAATGTAAGCCTAAGTTCATAGTCGTCTGGTTTTACATCCAGTGCTTTCACCCATGATCTCCAAACATGAGCTGCCATTGCATCGAAGGTGGAGCACCCTAGCATGTCATTAGGTTGAGCTAGAGATTTTAGTTGAGCCTGGAACTGTTGGCTAACCTTGTAACACTTTTGAACAGGCTTGGATTTCCATAGGCTCATTGTTAAGCTCGAACCTTCTTCGGTTCTCATGAATTCTGAATGTCGGTATTTTATCGTCGGTGGATTTCGGGGCTGGAAAAATTCCCTATCCCAACAAGGCTCAGGGTTTGTCACCAATGTACCTGTTTTTGCAGTAGCAGCCCATGCAGCAAGAAACTGCATAGCACCAATGCCATCACATATGCAATGACAAAGTCTCAGACCAAGGCTAAAGCCACCACAGGCAAAAAGGGTTACCTGAGCTATAATTAAGGGCATGTCAAGTACTTTATATGGCTCTTCATTGGGGAACCTGTAGTTTAATGGCGCCCATGTAGGGTTTGGCACTGCAAGGTCCCCTAGTTCTGCTAAACCCATATCAGAGTGTGCCTCCACCACAAGTGCACCCTGTTCTTGTCCGAAAAACACTTCGAGTTTCCCATTCGAGGCCTCCCTGAGCCGACCGGATAAAGGATAGTAGGGAACCAAAACTCTGGATAGTGCATCACACAGAGTTTTTGTGACTGGTTTTCTATTGGAACTCATATCATTTGATTTGTAAAAATACACAGTTGGTGTGAAAACTCGAGCTCCGATCATATTATCAAGGTTTGACAAGTACAATCTGCTTCCAGGGACGACAGGAATGGGACCGGCCGGCAAGACTGGAATCATTTGATCAATGGTTACAGGGATGTGTATGTGAGAGAAATGAAGCTCTTCAACACAAGAAGCCATAGATGGGAGAGGTAATGCAATTGACTTGAAGAATGCTTACATTATATCAGGAGATTTTCAAGCACTATTTGTGTGAGACAATTGATGGTCATATCTTCCTGTTCTACGGAAATGGATCCAAGATTGTGGCATACTGGCCCTATATTTATTTGGTACCAAATGTCCATAGGTTTCATGATGAAGTCAATGAAGACAACCCCTTTCCATTTTGCAATACATATATATTATATATACATATATAATGCCGCTTGTAAAGGGAACATTCGAGCACAGAATCTAAGAAAGACTGTTAGTTGGAGAAAACCCACCATAAATTTGGAGGAGAATTATGGGTTAATTTAATTACATGACCAATGTTCCCACAACCTCATTATGATTATTTTTTTTCGGGTACTTGAGAATCATAATGGAACAAAATGTTAAGATTTTCTGGGGGATATCCTCTGCCTATAAATTTTTAAGTAACATTGATTGTTTAACACGATAATTTTAGATGTGTTGTTTTTTCAAGGAAATTCTTTTATATCAGAAATGAAAATAGTACAATAAATCCTCCAATAATTCTCAGTAAAACATCCAAAAGACCACCATTGTTATGAAGCAGCAATGAAGAATGAGCAAAAGCTATCATGACAGGGAACTGGCAACCCTGCTCCGATGGATTATCGTCGGTGACAATGGCCAAACCAGAGAAATCACAGTCCCAAATGTGCTGGTTGTTCACTTGGTAGTACATGTTGAAAGCATATGAAGCATTGCCTGTAGCAGTTAGGTGATTGCACGAGGAACCATAGCCCAAAGCAGTACAATCTGATAAACTGCAAGCATAGCTAACACTTTCAGGCAACTCATCCAAATCAGTCGCTGTAGGATCCAGAACACACCATCTTTTGGTTTGGTATTTCACATCTTCCACCGGAGCCAGCCCCTTTTCGAGTTCTAAACCGGTTAAATCGAGCTGATATTTCGGCTTTCCGTCGAACTCGAAAATTCCCCAATGTCTCTCAAACCCACCAGGTTCAATGCTTTTAGCATTTTCATCAATGAGGCTGAATAGATAAACTTCAATGTTTCCTTTCCTAGCAGGGGTTCCATTTCCACTCAAAGCATGCTTGATTAATCCTTGGTTAAACCTCTTTGCATTTAGGGTGTTGGCATTTTTGTCACCATCAGTCGGCCAGCCGACTTCTCCGACTATGACCTCCATGTCAGGGAATCCAGCTTTACTCAAAGCATAAATGAGAGTGTCAAGGTTTGCATCAAATGCATTTTTGTAAACATTATTACCATCTCTAAGAGGCTTTCTTAATCCATCAAAAAATGCAAACTCTATAGGAAAATAATCATTCCCATAAAGGCTGAGGTAAGGATAGATATTGACAGTGAAAGGTGCATCATGTAAATATAGAAACTGAACTATTTCAATCGTAAGGTCCTTGACCTCGGGCCGAAAGTCACCGGCAGATGGAACCGGATTGGATTCCGGGGAGTCATAGATGTCAGCATTGAAAGGAACTGTGGTTTTGTACCGGCATTTAACCCCGGATTCATCAAGGGCTCTCTGGATGTTTTTGAGAGCTGGTAATGTGTATTGTAGATAGGTGCCATTGTATGTTTGAAGGAAAGGTTCATTCCCTACTGCAACATTCCTGCCAAACCAATTCAAAGTAAATTCATGTCACAAAACCCAAACTTGTTTTGGTTTAGTTCACATGTAATGACAGTACTCTAAGTCTATAACTATTCTAATAGGACATCCAAAATGCATGCAGCTTGTTCAAAGCTCAGAAATGAGTACATGAAAGGTTTTACTAAGCTAATCAGTTATAAATCCTAGACAAATACAAGTAGATGTACCCTCCAACCCCCCTTTTCCTTTTTAACCATGTATGCAAATAAACTCAGCCATCCAAGCCCTGGCCAGTGAAACGAGTCACCTCCAGCTCATTTGCATGGGTATAGGTTGCCTTTTGACTGGATGCATGGTGTTATGCAAATGTGTATAACCTTTTAGAAGTGGAGTGTGTTGCTGTCAAATGCTTGAGGGGACCTCACACAAATTGCCAATATTGAAATTGGCAGTTAAAGAGGTGGACCACTAACATGAAAATCCACTTTAAGGACAAAGTGGACTCTATATTCCCAGAATCTTGGTTTAGCCTTCCAAATGGTTCAACCACCCCTTTTAGTAGTAAATTCCATCCCAACATTCCCTAAAATTCCCTAAGCTTAGGATTTGATTATTCATTCATTTTTTAAATATTCGTGTCCAACAAAATACGACGAAAAAAATTCCAAATGTATAAAAAAATAACTATAAATGTATATAAATATTCGAATCCGACACTCACATCCAAACTCGAGTAACATATATCTTAACCTCATTGTCAAAATAGAGAATAAAAGCTAAAAATGACCATAAAAGTTGCCTGCCAAATGCCAATAACAACCACTTATAAACCAGGAGGAAGAATAATTTCCAAGAAATAGGGAAATCGAGCCAAGAAAAAACTAATATCATCACTAGCAAAGAAAAGAAACCCAAATCAAGAAGTTGATTGAATATTAAGAATGAGCCAAAAATGAATGAAAAGATGAGTTGAACAGTGCATGCATGAAGAAATGCAGGCAAGAAACATCATTACTTGATATTGACTCCGCCATCATAGCAATAACCACTAACGTTATTATAAACCCAAGAAGCAGCAGCTCCTGGATCCACGCTCATCAGTTTCAACATGCTATTAGGAATCCCCACCATCACCTCGATATCCGTCCCAGTCAGAGCCGTCATAATCTCCTCATTGTACTCGAAAAGCTTCAACTTATGAACCCCATTATCTCTCAGCATTTTCACCACCTTACCTGGTGGCAGTTGGTGGGTTGACATGGTTCCCCAGTTCACCCCAATACCGTTTGCATTTGGAACCAATGTCATCATGGCAAGCAACAACAGTGCCAAAAGATGATCATAAAACTGCCTGCCTAACATCCTTTAATGGGGTTCTCTTAAAATAATAATCTTTCTTGGAAGAATCAAGAAAGAAGTAAAAGATGATTGGGTTTTGGGAGGTCAAGGTATTGGGATATGCAAATTAGAGTGAGAGGGGGAAAGGGAAATGATTCTGCTGCTTATTCATGATTTTATAGCCCTCGGCAAAAAAGTGAAAACCAGTCATGTATGGTGTGAATGCCCTATCCTATGTTCACACTTTCATGAAAAAGATTCAATTAAAATACCTTAAAAAGTATACATTATGAACTATAAACATGACAGTGACATAAATTCATCATTCATGGGAAAGCTGAATATTTGGGTTTTATAATACTAAACAAAATTAAAGCAGGAAAAAGGAAAAAAAAAAACAAAAAGAACGTAAAGAACGTAAAGATTCATTCCTTAACTCAGTTAGTTGGTTAAAATCTATTTTACAGAGCAGTCTGATATGTGCCCCAAAGTGTCTAAGCAAATAAAAAAAAATGTTAATTTTGTCATATGCTTAAGATGTAAGCTTTTGTAAAACTAATTTAATACACTTTTGTTGCAAATAACAGAGTGAAATTATGTATCATGGATCGAGTTATCCACTCAAGCGTGGTCCGTTTGAAATTTGGGAGAGTTTGGATAAAAATATTAAACCCATTTAAAATGTGAGTTGGGCTCGAACTTGAACATTCAAGGCCCGAGTCCGGCTTGACTCATTTTAAGTTTATAATACTTTATATTATGTTATTTTTATATATTATATAATTTAAAACACATTAAAAAATAAGCATATACTAAATATAATACTATTCTAATGTAAACATTAATAAAATGTAAAGATGACTATATAAAAATTTCAATAAATAAAAAATGTATAAAATTATTAAATATTAAAATAAAACAATATAAATATTTTTTAAATTAAAAAATAATATGGACGGGTCTAAAATAGGTTTGAGTTAGTTCTTTTTTTTGCAAATATGGACGGATTTGATCAAAATTTTAAACCTAACTTTTGGACTGAGCTTGACCGAACATAAAATATGTTAATATCATGCTTAAACCCGACCCATGAACATACAACACAACAATTTGATTTTCATATTCTAATTTGACAAGAAAAAAAATGATGTACAAAAATTGTGATTTTAAGAGGTTACAAAAATCAGCATGAATAATAATTATTATTATATAATTATAAGATATATGAGTGATAGAATCATAACTTTATTTTCACATGATATTTCGAATAATAAATGTATATTGTATATATAGTATATATAATATCTGACACTCGTTTGACATGAATTTAAATAGTGTTATTTTAATCTCTGCCTTTAATATTATATAGAAAATTATTTACAAAAGGAAGGTTGTTGGTGTTGACTTAGGAGTCAAGGCACAGTGAAAAAAAAAGAAATGAAAAGAATGTAAAGGGGAAATTCAAAAAGCTGGAGAAGACACTTTACAGCTTTAGTTTAGAGAGAGAGAGAGAGGAAAGAATTCCCCATCGACCGCTCTTCTCTGCTCATTTGAACAACATATAAGGGATAATCCTCTAATGCTAATATGTTGTTAGCTTCCACCCAAAATTGGCACTTGGTGTTTGATGATGGAATTTAAAGGTCACCCTAAGTTTATCTATACACTTTGGTGACTCAAAAGGTTAATTGGGCAAACCTTTCAAATTTTCTTTATATTTCAAATTTTATATTTAATTATTAAAATTAATTCGACTACATTTTAAAATGAAAAAAAAAAAGTCATTTGATAGAAGAATTTTGATGGAATAAAAGTAAAAGCAGCAACAAAGCCAGGCCCCCAAAAAAATGAAAAAAAAAATCATTTAAACTCTTTTATAATTTATAAAATTTTAGATTTGTAATGATAAAAAAATTGATTTAAAATTCTTTAAAAATGATAAAAATATAATCTGTTAAAATGATGAAATTACATTTTTACTATACTTTTTTTATCATAAAAATATAACCCAAATACTTTCCGGCTACGCCTCAAAGTAATTGGCTCACTAAGGTTACATGCATATTTAATCTGTTTCTTTACTTCTTTGAATCAAAAGTAGCTTTTTTGGTGATGTTGTAAAATGATAATGGGGGCAACGTAGATCCATTTCACAAGGAAAAATGCCATGGCTCCTAAAATAGAACATGCTACCTTTACAATGAGATACTCCACTTTCTTTGGGAAAATGTGATATATTTTAAGATTTAAGATGCTTAACATTACAAGGATATACTAATGGTAATTTTAAGGGAAAAAAATTACAAGCAAGTTTAAAATCATGCCACATTTTGTTCAATTTCAATATATTTATTTTTAAAAAGAACTTATACCTATGGTGACTTAACTATTTTTTTGAAGTCAATGAAACGGTCATGATCTGAAATTTTGATCCAATTGATTCATGCGATCTAACAATGATATTTGTCTGAATCTTTAACATCCATAGACCCTAAGCTGCAACCTGTTTTGCTAGGGGGAAATGGTGAAATTTTCATGAGAGTTTTCTCCCCTGGTCGTAAAGCTAAAGCTAATGCTAATATTTCATTTTAGCATCCCTTCTTACAAGTTACAACAAGAGTTGAAGAGCTAGAAGAAAATTGGATACTTTTTGAGATCATAACTCATAACCCACCTGTATTATGACAGGTCGAGCAAGCGACGTCTTCAATAAAGCATGCTTCTGGCAGCCTAAAGCTTAAGCAAAACATTGCCTGCATCACCATCAATTATATGGTTCAATAAACACCATCGCAAATACGAGCAAACTCCACCTCTACCCTCAATGACAATGAGGGCTTTGATGGTAAGAGACGTGGATTATATAAAATACAACAGATAAAAAAGATTTGGTAGTTTGTACCTTGTTAGGAGCGACGTCCCTAACCTTATGAAACACCGGGTCTTTTATTTTGGCATTTAAGGCAGACTCTGCCTCCTGTCAAAGATTTGATACATCAAATGCGGTTAAACAGCATAAATAAAACAATGAATGATTAACGATAAGTTTTCACATCCTATGGACCTTGCCAAATGAATTGGATTAAAATGGGTTATGTAAAGGTCAAGATAATGGTGGGAAAGAATGTCATTGATGTAGCGGACTGACAAGCAACAGCACGTAGTAGGTAAAAGAATGAAATGACCTAAGACTTCTAGATCCAAAAACTTGGCCAGAAAACCTATGAAGCTATTGAAAAAAGTTATTATAGAAATATAAATAATAGCAAAGCAGACTTACTGATATTATAAATTCTTGAGTTTCATTTGCTCGTATGAAGCAATAGCAGTGAACCAATGGAAGAGGCCCTCTCCAGTTCTTCCTTGAGATAATAGCTCTGAAAGCATCTGGGGATAAAAAAAAAAAAAAAAAATATATATATATATAACTTCTTTGACTAAATCTTCATGCAGAAGACATAAGGATATCATGCAGCAAAAATGATAAGCCGATAGACTGTATGAAAAGGACAAGTAATACACACCCAATAATAGCAAAAAAAATCAATATTCAAGAAAATAGAGCATTAACGATTACAATCCTAGACAGTACAGTTGAGGTACCAAAAAATCAACACATATGTCCACCTGATCAGTAGAAGTAAAGTAATATAATACGGAATGCTTAATCAGTGGTCTGAAGAACATGTGCACACACACATGAAGACACAACTGCACATATATTGATACACAAATATCACACTAGAATGGAATATGTACCTAAAAATTGTAAAGCAGAAGCAGGAAGATTCATAATCACATGATCAACATGCTCCCAGGGCTTAGCTTGCAGAATAGAGCCTTTCATTCTCTTATGCGCATTTCCTTTTTTCTTAGTACCACTGTGGGCATTTCCACTCTCTGCAATATCAGTGCAAAAATTCTCTCTTTTAATTCTAAGAAGAAAGTGAAAACTAACTTCCTATATTGCTATTCAAGCTTTCACAGGTTGGTGATATTAAAAAAATGCAAATAAGTGACTACTGCAAGTTCTTCAGTTATAACCTAATGCCTGGTTTCCATTCTTGTCATACCTTCTGTGAAACAGTCTGGAGGTCTTTTACCTGCAACTACAGAACCATCTACGGTCCTAGTAGAATTTTGCACATCCTCTGCTTCACTTTTGACATCATCACCAGCTACTTCTTTCTCCCTAACTGAAAAAGGAAGGAATATTCAGATGAACTTATACACTGCTCAAAGGAAGATGATCCATAAAAGAAAAACACAGTACCACCAAGCTCCGTGCCTTCTGCTTTTGCATCATCAATGGCTTTTATGCTGCACATGTCATGAGCTTTGACCATGGAATTATCAGATTCTAAATCAATTGCACAAATGGGTTCTGCCATCAAATGGGAAATGAATTTCCTAGCATCCATATCATATGCAACAACACAATCATCAACCTTGTTGATTTTGGCATTGATCTTCAAATAGTGAATGCTGTCTGGATTTAAATCATTTGCATACACTAAGCATCCTTTCTGTCCCGCTGGAATAGCAAATGGTCCAATACCAGCAAACATGTCACAAATTGTCTCCCCTGGATGGAACTGGGACACAAGCCGTATGTGTTCATGTTCCAATCTTGAATTCCAATAAACCAAGCTGTAATCTAGCTTGAATGTTGCCCCATATTGCTTCACTTCAGTAACCATATCACTTTCACCTGCCAAAATTTCAAATTTTGGCACTCGAAACTCATTTGTAATCATTCCAACTTTATTAACTACTGTTTTAATTCTTGGGTAATTTTTCTGCCAAGGGATAAAGTTTCCAGCAATCAGTACCAGAAAAGGACAATAAGCAAAGCAATAATAACAACCATAATACAACAGTAACTAGATGTTAAAAAAACTATGGATACTAAGAAGACAGCTTAATACGGAGAGCAAAAGGATATGATCAAAATAAAAGAACAGGGCAACAGATCCCAGTAGTATTAATATTAATTCAGGAATCTCCGCAGACAGAAGGTTTGAACTACTAGCAAGGGAAACTTTTAGATTTGCGTGCCACAAAAGATAGTTTTAACAGGTAGGAAGCAAAGTGAAGGGCTAGCATGAAATGATGAAAATGATAAAGGAAATCAAAAGCATATAATGGGTCCAAGCCCAACATTTAAGTAAGCTATAACACCTTATTTACTGGCAATCGCAGTGAAGAATGATGAAATGCTCAGGTCAGAGACAAATGAAAACTCACATCGTAAATGACTTTTGCAATCACATCTTTGAAAGGAAGTAATTCATCATGTATATTCAGATGGGCCACATGACCTGCAGAGTTCAGACGAAATGCTAGCTGTCAATGGTGTTGAACCATGTTATCTGGACTTATCATTTTCCCTCAAGTAACCGTGCCGGACATATATTCGGACATGAGTACAACCATATGATCAACCAATTATATGAAAGAAGCAACAAAAAATAATTAAGCATACCGACATTGGATAAATACCGTATCTGGCATTCACCCCTGAGTTCGGGCAACATAGGTATTGAAAGCAACAAGAAAGAAATGCAGGGTTGATTAAAAACTTAACTATTGTTTCGAAAGATGAAGGTACCTCCACCCCAAGTGGCAGAATTTGCTTCAATATATGATCTACAAATTCATAAAACGCCCTTTAAACTCAAGATTAAAACTGAACATATAGATAAAAATAAAAGGAAATGGATTTTAATTAAAGAGAAGAAGGCAACTGACCAGCAGTCCAGTAGGAATATCCGAGTGTCAATGAATATGGAACAACTTCAATCTCACATAATTTCTTGAGTTCATCAAGTTTTTGGCTCGGAATATCAGATAAATCTGTTCTATTCCAAAAATAAATTCTTTCTAGTTAGGGAAATATATATATATATAAACGAAATTACATTCACATGTTTCTTACCAGGATTTTGAACTTTCTCAGATAAAATCATGTAACGGGTCTTCTCACTTGTGGGATCTTCAGTTATAGGTTTAACACGAGGCTTGTCCAGCAAGTATCTACCATACCAAAAATTTAAGCTTAAAAAACAACTGAAATAAATAATTTAACAAACCAAAAAAAAAAATGAGGCATACCCATTGAGCAAACGAGTGGCGGTTTTGCAGAGTTCGCGAGGGATTCGAAGTGCTAACAATTTGAAATTCACATCGAACTTACTTTCATCCAACATTGTTTAAATTGGAAGTTGATTGATTTTGAACTCCAATGAATAACCCAATTTGAAATGATTGATGTTAATTCAAAAAAAAAAAAAAAAAAAAGGTTGATAAACTTTGTTGCTTATAACTATTTCTTTTAGTTTAGCGTTTTAGGGTTTATGGTTTGCGTGCATGGAAGTTGACGAAAGTGATTCAAATGACGTCGTTTTAGTGGATCAAATTGGAACGGGCTTAATTTGTTGAGTTGGGCTTTTATTATGGAATTAAAAGGCCCAATATGGCAGACTTGGAGAAGAAATTGGGCCTTATCTAATCGATCAATTAGTTTCTTAATTTATGATTTTTTAATATGAAATGAAGGGAAAAAATAGTATTATTTTTTAATTAGTCTGATGGAGACTCATTCCTGAAATTATAAATATGTTGTATAATTAATTAATTAATACAAAAATATAAGGAATAATGAAAAGTGAATAACTGTTATATAGTTTTAAGAAATAGTTCAAAGCAAGAGTGGATTAATGATTTTTAAATAATTTTGATTTAAAAAAAATCAAATTAGTAACTGTAATTTTAATTTTATGTAACCACATAAACTCGGCTACTTTATAATATACTAGATTTTATTACATCCATAATATAAGTGTACGAAAATATTTTATATTAAAAATATATTTATAATAACATTTCAACAAATAGTTTTCGGTTGAGTGGTAAGAGATTGTTATATATATTAGTAAGCCTTGTGTTCAATTCTCAAAAAAATATTATTTAATTATTTTATTTAAAGGTTATATAAAGTATGAAAAAAAATATTAATTTCAAGAATTGAACCCTACCATTTCCTTCCCTTAGTCTAAAAGTTTAGAATTAGGTAAATTCTTAATTGATTTTGAAGGCATAGTTGTAATTTGTAAAGGCGTTGATTGGGATTTAAAATCAATTGCCATGCCAAACCAAGTCAAAACATATTTGAATTTTGAGAAAATTTCGAATTTATATATGTTTTTGAAATTTAGAATTATTTATTTAGTTTTTAAATTATGAGGATATGTTTGGAGATCAAAATGATAGAATTTATATATGATTAAATTTATTGAATTATTTAAAAATAGGATCAAATTGATAGAATATATAAGTATTGAAGAAAAATGTGTTACTATGCGAATTAAAAAAGGTATTGTCATCATTTTGTTAACAATTTAATCAAGAGTGACCAAACTGAAACAATCAAAAACATTAATGATGAAGTTGAAAGTATTTATAATTCAGTAACCAAAACAAAAACATACTAATAGTTGGATGATTAATGGAGAAATTTATCCTAAAAGAATTTACCCACATATTTCAAATTCCTGGTATCATCTTCTAATCTAAAACTGATGAGCCAGACTTGTAAATATGGGTGGGAAGAGAAGTAAAGAGCTGGGAATTTGTGATTGAAGTAAGAATGTCAATGGAAGGATGATGGGAACAGAAAAGCATGGAGATACAATGTCCCACCATATAAAACCCAGTTTTCTGCTGCTTTCATCAACAAACACCGCTTTCTAAATCTGGGTTTCCCTGGTTTTTTAGAATTAACCTTACGTTTTTTTATCAATTATGAAAATGACTCAACTTAAAATTCATTTATGTAAATAACCCATTTCCTATAGTTATTGCTGGTGCCGCCAGACATATCTGCGGCACTAGCGCCCATCATCCGCTAATGATTCAATTAAAAAAAAAACAATTTTTAGTGGTACAGTCAAATAAATTAATCACATCGAATTAAAGTGTAATTATATAAAACATTCAGGGACCTGATGAATTAATTATCCTTTTTAATTTCATTGGAAAAAGATACCACATCAGAGTAGGCCACACCAAATTAAATGTTTTCCATCTTTTGATCTATTTTCATATTAATTAAGTTTTTTTTAAAATTAAATTTAAATAACCCTCTTAAAAATATACGAATAACAAAAATAAATCCTTATCATTTTTTTTATTTTTTAAAAACAATAAACTTAAAAATTATATAAATTTCTTATTTAAATTACCCAAATATATCCCTCAAAAAATTTCTTCAAGTTTATCAAAATTTAAACATTTTCAATTTATTTCCATACATATTTTCAATCCACCTATTAAAAAATGTTTTTTTTTTTCATATTCTCCTCTCAAAACACATGTATTTTTGACACATACAAATACTAGTGTCACCAAAATCATCACGTGACCCAAAAAGACAATTTTCTATTGCCCGCAGCCATTGATTGGGTGAAAGTAATACCTGATGATGCCGATGACTATGGCATCACTAATTTTTATTGTTCAAAACGAAGATGATTTTCAAAATAGATCATTTTCATAAATAATTAGAAGTTTTAGGTATTTTTTATAAAAAAAAAACCCTTCTTGTACATATTCCCACCTAAACAGCTACAGTCACATATAGACGTGACCATGTAGTAAAAGGAGGGGCTTGATATTTCGGTACGGTACAACTTGTTTTATGCACTTTGACTGGTACGTAGTATATTTTACATGTCTTTCGTCCGTCATTTAATAGGCTTATTGTGTTAATTATTTATGTTATATTTGGTGTCAGCCGGCCAGCCTTATCCAATAAGAGACGGTACACTTGTATTAGATTTTCATATTATCAGCTGCCGCCGTCCGCCGTTGTTTGCTTGATTGGAAAATTTAGGCTGTTTATATACCAGAATACAT
Organism: Gossypioides kirkii; assembly: GCA_005610355.1. NCBI lineage: Eukaryota > Viridiplantae > Streptophyta > Magnoliopsida > Malvales > Malvaceae > Gossypioides > Gossypioides kirkii. The sequence goes on from CP032248.1 coordinate 6,088,150, forward strand.
TATGTCTCATCTCATCTTCCGAGGGGTGAGGCCCTGATGTGCATTCCATTTTCATTTTCACTACCAACATATAATATAAGCTAGTATTTTCTTTCCTTGCAAAAAAAATCAGTAGTAATGTTTTAATTATTTCATATTTTTATACAAAAGGTCTAAAATTACCGATAATTATTATTTTTAAATAAAAAGATAAACGCGTTTTAACGCACTCAAAGCTACATCACTTTTTTTATATTGATAACAATATCAAAATAAACTAAGCTAAAACCCAATAGGCTTATAAGTGGAGTTTTTATATCATATGTTTTTTTCTTACACTATTCATATAATAGTTATCATTTCAATTCTGGCATGAAATGTATGAAATAATTCTTCATTTTCCATTATAAAACACTTTGTTTCTATATCCACTTGATCTTCATGATCATATAACTTTGTTTCTATATCCACTTGATTTTCATGATCATAGAAGATTGGTTGACCTATATATATATATATATATCAAAATCAAATTGCACCCAAGCAGCTATAAATTTGTTTGCTTCCTTATGAAAATAACATGAAGTTTAAAAGGCAATATTATTGATTATTGTATTTTATAGTGTACCTATAGCGTTATAGGATAAAATGAATATTAAAGTTGGTAAAAGAGGAGAATATTTACAGTTCTTTAGGTTTTCTTGTGGTAATATTTGTCAAGGAGCATCTCTGAATACTCTCCAAAAGTAAGACTGTCATTTGATGGTATCAGCTGAAACCATTGCATAACAAAACTTCAGCATTAACTAGACCCCTTTCACATTAATAATAATACTAGCAATTTTCTATTTTGGTTCTAAAGAAAGGTTTAGAATCTAGGGATGCAAACAAACCAAACACAAGCTGTAAAAATTTTGAGCTCAATTGATAAATATCGAACTGTTAGAGTTTGCTTGATTAGGTTTTTATTTAATAAACAATGAGCTCAATTCCTATACTCAAACCTCAATTATTTATGCTTTATTTTGTGCTCAAGTTTAGATTCTTAAATGCTAATTAAAGCTACAAAAAACAAAAAGCTCAATTAGGCTCAGAACATACTCCAGTCAAAATATCATGATACTTGAATTGAATCCTGCTCGCTCAATAACTCGGGCTATTCAAGATCAACTAGACAATGACCAATTGGATTCAATTTTTTTTTTATTTCTTTTAAGTTGAACCCGAATGGCTTGCGAGCATAGGTGTCTCATTTACACCTCTGTTTTAGATGACTGATAAAAGTTCAATGTTCTAGTTAAGATCACAGTTATATGTCGTGCAAATAATTCTCAAAGTTAAAGCTGACTTTTAGAACTAAGTTTCTTCTAAATCCAATAACCAGTGCAGTTGCATTTCACTTTCAAAAATAGTAGAATTATAGAGAACATACCTCTTTATGAATATAAACGTCCTCAGAAAATTTGAGTTTTTCATCCCTACAATTAAGGAAAAAATCATTAAATGGAACTGATTTCCCTAACCAAATGCTAATAACTCATTTCTACACAGCAGAGAATGGCATATGAAAACATAACCAATTGCTAAGCTGAAAATACAGAAACACACCATCGTAGCTCATTATTCTACTATTAAAACTAATCCCAAATATGCCAAGTCAATAAACATGGTATTACACTATCAATGATTAACATACCAATCAGGTTGCATAAATAATGCAAATGTTGATCGATCCACACCAGAAGCCTCCTTTCCTTTTGGTGCCTAAGAGAATCCATGAATAAATTATAGAAGAAGGACAGGATAAATGTATAATGGAAACCGAACATTGATCTTTTCCGAGAGAGAGAGGAGAATATACCCAAACACAATGAGGTGTTGCACAAAGATATCCTTGAGAAAGAATTTCAGTGGTTTCACCAATTTGGTATGCTATTTCATTTTCTCCAAAAGTAGCCTAGCGCATAAAAACCAAAGTTAGGAGAATAAATATATCTTCTGATACAATCATGGCAATAGTAGGTAATAGAAGGTCAACGTTTTGGCTGTTGATAGAAATAATTGGTTAAAACTACACTATAACCAAACTGTATTCCATCCATAACCAAACTTTGTTTATTTGATAGAGAAATTATTAAAAATAAAAAGACTTCTTGACAGTAATATAAATTTGTGGTGCTCTCCAATATCAGTAATTTATATTGTCAGTAATGATCAATTTTATGCTACTCCACATTACCAATAATTTATATTATCATTTGCACGCATTTTTTTATTTAATATCCCCATTATTTGAAGTATCTGCCAATATTTTTTCTCAAATATCATCATACTTGAGGAGATTAACACATCAGGTAATATGAAGTCTTTTTTTTTTTAATTATGAAAGGCTACAAGCACTAGACAAGGAATTATGAGGTAAACAAGTCAATTTGAATGATCATGTAATGCAATTATTGATAAGTAAAAGTTCTGTGACCAAGAATGCATACTTTGACAATTTCACCACTCCGTGTTCTTATATAAAGGCCAGCAGCACTATCGGGACAAGATATTTCTACACCGTTCCTCTTAAACATGCCGCATGTCAGACCTACAAATTAAATTGAAGCAGAAATCAAGGATAAACATAAAACTGATGACTATCATATCAATCTTTTTGCAAGACTACAAAAAGAAGTGGACAAAAATAATGTCAAACCTCAAAAGAGTTAACATCTAGTTCATAACCCACATAAGTTTCTTAATGCCTGAAACAGGCTTACCTTCATTTTCGATAAATGAAATGGATCAGTTCATTGCACCTATATAGGGCGGATTAGTCTTGACATCCCTTGAAAGCAAATATAATTTACTTCCTAAATTATTAGCTAGAAAGACAGACCAAGATAGACGACGCTATGTTAATGGTGTTAAACAGGCATAAAGGGATTACCAAGGTCTTCATTAATAAAACCTTCTTATTGATATAAGGCAACATGTTATGAATGAGGTAGCCGATAAGCTCAAGGGAGAAAAATAATAAGATTTAGACGAAAGACTTATCACCTGTCAAGGAGCCGTGGTCAGTATGCCATCCACACCAAGATGACATGGAGTCACCATTTTCTTCGTGATTACTGCAAGTAACATCATATTTTACTTGATACATTCTAGAAGCTAGAGAAAGTAGGTTAACTGTTCAACTATGGAAAAAGAAGATATGTATCCAAAAGCAACTGGGGAAAAAAAACCTCAGTTGTGCAGGAAAATAATAAAGCAAACGTCCCTTATGACAACGAGAGCGAAGAAGTATTTGCTCAAGACCTTCATCCTTTCGCATTTTCATCCCCCTAGATACTGATCGTATTATGATAAGTGAGAAAGATGGTAAACAAAAAGACTTTGTTCTTTGTTTAAGATAAATTTAACAGGCTATATAATCTAGAACTACATATAAAGGACTAGGCTCAATCAAGCTCATACATCATGGTGTAGGGTCAGATCTATGTATATGAAATTCGAAATATTGAAACATGGCCACCCTTTGGATTTTCAAAGGTATAATCTCAACCATTAAAAGAATATGGTGCTCAGGCGGTGAAGCTGGTATGTATAACTTAGGTCTAGAAAAGCAACTATTTAGTTTCATATTATTTGCATTTAAAAAGTGGAATTGAAGGGGAATTTACCATATTGATCGCAGTGATATGCCACCATCAACCCAACATCAAAGATCAGCTTTCCCAGAGCTTTGAAAGCTACAGAGCAGAGGCAAATCAACATTCAAAGAAACCTTTGTCAGAGAAATATACGATTGACCTAGATGACAATTTCCTAACAGCAATTCATCAACTTACTAAAAGATCATGACAGTTTTAAATTCCGTTATTTTTCTAAGCAGAAAAGTGGACATACCCACTTCAAGTTCTGGCAAAGCAGCCTCAGGCCAAATATTTGATCCACAATACGATGGATATCTACAAGGCAGAGCATTGGTGATCATTGATAAATTGAACATAAGCACAATCACATATGGCATACCCACATAGTGCAAATGTTTTGTAATATAAGAGCCTGCAGTCATTATAATAAGGGAACTGGTATCTGAGATCAATGAAGAGAATACTACATAAGGACAATGCAACTATGGTGCTCATTAATGGTCCTTTTATGTATGGTATCCATTGATGCAAATATATCACAAATGGAATAGTCTAAGTATTATGTAATATAAGAACCTACACTAAGTAAAAGAAAAAGGAACTGTTCTCTGAGCCAATCTAAGACGACGCTACATGGGAAAATTGCAAATATGGTACTTATCAATGCTTGCAGTCTTCCACATTTACCTCTGAATCAAGTATGCATCATTGGTAGGCACATCAATTAGGGGATTTGCATAGAACGAACCTTTCAGAAGATCTGCATGGCATTAAAGAGAAAAATGTTCAACACATTGAAAGGAAAAAATATAGACAACCCAACAAGAAAAAGAAACACGATTTGAGCATAAGATATATATATATATATATATATGTCAAAATCAATTATATTGGAAGTAGACATTTTCAAGGAAATTCACACCATTTCAAGTACAGAAAAAAAGCAACCGGATCTAAAATCCTGCAACAAGTACAGCCCGTTTAAGTCTCTTAATTTTGTTTCAGATCTGACATCAAACTAATCGAAAGGGCCTTTCTCCTCTAAATGTAATTTAGAGTTGAACATATCTGTAGCAAAATTTTACTTGATCCTTCCTCAATCCAGTAAAACAATATCTCTGAAACAAGAACCTTTTCTCTGCCTGTAACTTAGGAGCATGATTTCACTATTATGGGAAGCAGAGTGAAAATAGTCTCCCCGCCATAAATGTTGGGATTTGAGGAAGAAAAAGAAAACACACTTTCCCACAAACAAACAGGAAATTTAAGCAAGATTGACGTTTATAAGCAGTTAATATGTTTTAGTGTTGAGTTAAACTAGAATGTCAATGAGGTCTAATTTATATCAGCTATTTGGTTCTTTTTGTTCTAGCATTACGTACAAATGCAAGTAAAAACAATAAAACTACAAGCTAAGACTCATATTTAAACATACTGAATTGTAAAACTCAAAGTGTGCAACTATTTACCAGATTTCCCAGATTCAAGCTTCTCTTTCCCATGACTCCATCCAAAATTGTACCTACAGGTAAAAGACAGTTATGAACAACATGGCACAAAGCCAAGAGTATCCAACATTATGCCTTGAAACTCTATTCATATGCATTGTTAAGAAAAAAATTTCGCAGAGGAACAATACTGTTAAGAGTGATAAATGTAATTAGATTATTAAGATTGCGTTACAATTTTGATATAATAAAAAAGAGATAACCATACAATTTCCTTGCTTGACTACTTCCTAAATTAGTGAGAATTTTCTATATAAGAAGGCACTCTTATATATACTAACACAACAATTCATAATATCAACAAATTAACCCTTTAAAAATTTTCCTATGGATGTAGACCACCACAGTCAAACAACGTAGTCCTTTGTGTTATTATTATGTTACCTTCACTCTTAATTTTTTCTTCTAACATGATATCATAGCTTCTTTCCTTTTAAGAATTACCATAAAAACATCTCGATTAATAGGAAAACAAAATATTACCTACTCTGAGGATCCTCAAGTTCCTTCTTCACATCTTCAGGCAGGGCAGCTAATCTGTTAAGAAGGAATTTTATAAAATATTTTTCAATTTTCGATAGTTTATCATGAGAAAATTTTGTTTTGAAACTCATATCATACCTAGATGAAAGGCATAGAAGATTTCGACGCAGTGAAGGAAACTCTGGAACCTGTAACAAACTAACGATGATTACGTAGTGAAGGAATAACAGCAAAGGAAAATCAACTCATGAACAAACTAATTTCTACAAAAAAAAAAAGCAAGCAAGAACGAAAAACATACATCAGTAATTGATAGAATTCCAAGTCCATTCGGTCCAAACCCTTCTTCAATTTTCAACGACAGATCAGCATCCTTGTCCTGTTTCAATACATTTCCATAAACGAGACGGAAAATAACAGTACTACTAAAATCTGAAGCATGCAGATACATATAGGCAAAATCCAAGAACTTTTAAAATAACACGTCATTAACTCGGTTTGGTTGCCTAGAAACTGCAGGAAAATTCAAGGAAACAAATAATTTTAGAGCACATGATCACGGTCGATTCTGTCAGAAATCCAACACAAACGAGTCAACTCGGAGAAGGTATAAGTGATTAGGAACCGACCTTGAGCTCGTAATAAGGTATAGTAACTGTACGGAGAGTTGGCAAAGGAGCTTCGGAAGAGCAAGACATGCTTTGAGACGTTATCCGGCAGGAAAGATTCCGATTGGGTGGTGGCGGAGAGGGAGGAGAAGCGGCGGAAACGTTGAGGAATTGAGTGCGAAAAAGGGGGGAGTTGTAATCAATAAGCGATTTATATAGAAGGAAAGGCATTTGAAATGGAAGGCAAAGCAAACGAATATTGGAAAGAGGACGGAAGAGAATAATAAACTCAAAATAAAGACTTCGAGTACCGTTTTGATTTGATACCTCATAGTTGACATCTCTAACCTTTTTCTTTAATTTGACTATTAATCTTAAAAAGCGCTAAGTAGAGCTGGCAGACCGCATGTTTGGGTGGGCTCTGATCGGATTCCTTTTATGATTATTTTGAGTTTGGATTCGTTTGGTTTTGAATCTATATTTTTTATTTGAATTATTTTAGAGTGAGTTTGGATTCCTTTTATGATTATTTTGAATTATTTGTCAACAAAATGAGAAGACAGCTCATTTTCTTTCCCAAGAAGCGCTTTCTCATATTGCTAGCTCTTATCCTCTCAGGTTATCTACGGGACATGATTGTTGTGGTTAGCGCTGGCCACAAACTGGCAAGTTTTCAATTTCTGATACTTAGCAATTTCGCTTCAGCTACGCGGAACCCCAAGGATCGAGCTTGGTCACTTATTTGGAAGCTTAAAGGTCCTCATAGGGTTCAGAACTTCCTGTGGCTAGTTCTTAATAATCTGTTATTAACAAATGAGGAGACAACCCCTCTTGTTCCTTGTGTGGTGCTTTGACCGAGACTTTCATTCATATCCTAAGGGGTTGCTCCATTGCTAAGGCTGTTTGGATTAATCTCATTCCCCCATGATGCTCATTCTTCTTTTGTTTTCAATCAGGATCTTCGACCCTGGTTGGTCTCTAATATTGGGTGCTCTGCGAATTGTCGGTCTAATATTCCTCTTTGGAGTTCAATTTTTGGCATAGTTTTCTGGAAGTTGTGGAAAAGCAGGAACGGCTTTATATTTAATAGTGCCAATTGTTCTGCCTATAACATTATTCTCACTAGTTTGGTCTGGGGTAGCTCTTATGGTTCTCATACAAGAAGTCATGGTTGCAAGTCTAGCCTAAGGGTTAATCATTAGACATTACTAAACACTGGATGGATCAAAGTTAATTGTGATGGTCCTGTGCAGAGCATGGTGAATAAAGCAGCTGGAGGAGGTCTATTAAGAGATGAAAACGGGACCTGGATCCTTGGGTATGGTCAATGCTTCGGTGAACGTTCAGGTGTGCAAGCTGAAGCATGGGCAATGTACAATGGGCTTAGAATTGCATGGGAGCATGGATATAAGAAAATTTAGGTGGAGAGAGTGGCGGAGCCAGAAAATTATTTGGGAGGTGGAAATTAAATTGTATATTTTTACGATAGTGCAAATATAATTTTATCATTTTAATACTTTGTATATTTATTATTTTAAAGTGTTAAATTAAATTGTTATTATTTTTTAGAGGGTCAAAATGTAATTTTACTATTACTAATTTAAAATTTTATAAATTAAATGGGGTCTAAATTAAAATTTTACTACTTTAAGGGGGCTATAATATGTATACAAGGAGAAAAATTATAAAAATATTAAACTTTGAGAACACCTAAGGAGCCAATGTGTAAGGGATTGGACTATGGTGGTCCAACATATTAGCAAGGAGGTGAATTTGATAGCAGATTGCTTAGTATGACTTGTTAGAGGTCATGTTCAACATACTATTCTTTTTATCACTTCGTCGATGCAAGTTTTGAATCTTTTAGAGAAGTCGAATTAGTTATAGTCTTTCCCCAACTCATAAATAGGAAGATAATGTGTTTCAATGCATTCGAACATACGTCCTCTTGTATTGACAACAATGTCCATGCCAATTCAGTTAAGACTCAATCGACGAAATTAAAATTTTAAAAATAAATGAATATTCATTTAAATATAAAACTACTCTGGCTTCCCGCGTGATGCACAAGTTATTTGTGTATTAAAATCACATGTCGTCAAAAGACATTCAAAATTGACTAATTAATGTCACGGATCAATCAAGTACTAATATAGTTAAGAATTAATTAAATATTTTTATTAAATAACCATTATTATTATTTTAATAATCTTTTTATCTTTTCATACTTTTATATAGCTTTTAAATAAAAGAATTAAAATTAACATGTCTAAGGGTTGAACACATGGATTTATAAACAAAATTTTTTACCATTACACCAATAATAATACTTGAGTAAATTTTAAAAAAAAAATAACTTTTAACATTAAATATTTTCTCTTACCAAATTTATATATTTATACTTCTATACTATATATAAAGTGATCAATTGAGTTGGCATCACATCAACTCAATTATTTATTTGTAACAATTCGAAAGTCAATGATATCAGAAAATTTGATTTTAAAATTTTATTTTCGTAAATTGAGACATAAATAAAAATATTTATGGAGTTATATTATAGATAAATTGAATTTTGGTTGAATTAGTGTTTAATTAAGGTAGAGGAACTAAATCATGAAACTGATAAAAGTTGAATTATTATAGATTATTATTAATTAGTAATAGAAGAACTATTTAAGTGGTGACTATACCACCATATAAAGAATAGTGGACTGCAAGTGAATTGCTATACCTATTTATGTCATAAAATGTTAAATAAAAAATAAAAACATATCATTAAAACTAAAAAATGGGTGTAGTGAAAAGGGACAAAAGTTTTCTGTTGAAATCTTCTTTGTTCATTTGAAATGTGAGGGGAGAGCTCATTGCATGTTTGTTTTAGGGGTTGATTTACAGGTCTGTTCTTTTAAGTATTTGTGGGCCTAGACAATACCTTTTTATTTCTGTTTTTTACTTTTGATTCAGTTCAATAAAATCCGGATTTTTTACTAATTTAATATAAAAAATATTTATTTATCAAAATGATATCTCAATTTCATAATTACTAAAATAATATATTTAGTTAGTTGGAAGGTATTCAAATGGCGGTATTAGTAGATAATTTTGACACGATTTTTTTTAATTATATTTATATATTTAAAAATAATAATATTATATTAGTTGAGAGTTTTAAAATGACAACATTAAGGGATAAAAATATACATACAAAATACACGAAAATAATACTTGACACAGATGGAGGTGAATTAAGTGGCGGCACCCTTTGAGGGAAACTATGTGGTGGCACCAAGGGGTGTTTCGCTACTTGTCTGTCTCCCATTTAGTCGTGTGTATGTGTTTGTGGGGAGTTTTTGGAGGCAAAATTAATTTTGGGAGTTGAGGGTAAATAATTTAGGTGAAATTTTGTTATAAAATAGGAGAATGGGGGATCAAACGGGAGAAAAGAGAAGAGAGAAGAAAGAAAGAAAGAAAGAAAGAAGAAAGAGAGGAAAGAAAGAAGGAGAGAAAAATAATTTTATTTTTATGTTTATTGTTAAATTTATTTTTAAAATTACTAAACAAAATATAACTTTAAATTACCAATAAAATATTTATATTTACCTTTCTCTCATTCTTCTTTCTTTCTTTTTTTCTCTCCCTTCCCCTATTTTATAACAAAAATTTTACTTATTTTATTTTTCCCCCAACCACCAAAATTAATTTTGCCTCCAAAACTCTCCCACACACACATGGCTAAATAAGGGACAGACAAGTGGCAAAATATCCATTGGTGCCGCCACTTAATTCCCCTCTAAAGATGCCGCCACTTAATCCCCCTCCATCTATGTCAGATATTTTTTTCCATGTATTTTGTATGTATATTTTTACTTCTTGATACCATCATTTTGAAACCTTTCACTAATATAATAATATTATTTTTTTAAATATATAAATATAATTATAAAAAAAATTTGTGTCAGAATTACCAACTGGTGTCGTTATTTGAAAGTCCTCCACCTAACTAAACATAGCATTTTGATAATTAATGAGATTGAAATATTATTTTAATAAATAAATATTTTTATATTAAATTAGTAAAAAAAACCAATAAATGCCAGTCCCGATGCTTTATTAAAAAAAAAAGTAGTTTGAATATGATGAAATTGAAGAGAGTAAACGCTGGAAATTGATGTCTCAAAGGTGTTATTACTATCATTTATGAAGGTTATTGAAGGCTGATTTAAATGCTGCAAATAATTGCCTGATTGCCAATTAATGTGCCTAATTAAATGTAGATTTATGGTGTCTAAATCTGTAAATTGAAGAATGTTTAGTGTTGCCATTAATGATGCAGGTTGTTGTAAATGAAAATAAATTAAATGCTGTAGAATCCTTGTTAAATGGTTAGTTAAGTGCCGGATTAATGAGGTAAGTAGCTGTGCATTTATGCTGTTTAGATGCCATATAAATGTTTTCTGATGTTGGACAAATTGAAGTGTTTTGCATGGATGTTTGCCGCATTTATGTCGTCCAAATTAGCCGATTATGTACCCTGTCTGTTTGCCCTTTTATACTGTCCCAATTTGGACAATTTCAATGTGTTTTTGCAGAATGTATCTACCATGGATTCTTATGGTAAATAGGCTGTCCCATTTTTGGATAAAATGAAGATATTTATGCATCTTGTACATAATAAATTCTCTGTATTCACGCTGTCCGAAGGGGCTCCCATTCATACAATGTTTTAGTATCACGCCAAACACTTACGAGTTCTCTCAGATTGTCCCTAATGCTGCCCTAAAAAAATTAATATTATTCGAGATTTTTGTGAATCGATGATGTTATGATTAAATTAAAGTAAATTGAGATGATTGATGGGTGTAATGTAGGAATTGTAAGATTTTCTTCAACTCACATTTATTTATGTGAGAATTATTAACGTCAATAATATTGATTAAATATGAGTGTTGACCAAATATAATATACTTAATGCTGTCCAAATGTGTTACACAGTTAATGAAGTTCCATTGTGTTCTGGGATGGGGTTTAATGGAATTTTTTAGTTTTATTTTTTTGTTTCATTTTGCCTTCAAAAAGAAAAAAAACCAACCTTTTTAATTGTTTTTTTTTAATTTTTGAGAGAAAAATGGGGAAAGAAAGCTTTGCTTTTTGTGGAAATAACCTCAAGAATTTGGCTTTTAACTAATTTTATAATTTATTAATAAATTCTTTTTTCAATAGTGTTAAAATATTTATACATTTTAAAAATAGTTTTTATGTTTTTATAATTTTAAAATATTTTTTAAAATTTTGACTGATCAACAATGACGCTAATGGTCAACGTTTGACATGTAACATATTTTAATTGGTTAAAAATTTTCTTTTAACACTGTTAATTTCAAGAGTAAAAAAAATATAACGAAACAATAAATTAAGTAATTGGTATAACTCAAGTATCCAATTCCATGTATCAATGAATTATAAATTCCTTTATTTCCTCGTATAATTATATATTTCCAGCCTCCTCCTGCTAGTCTTGAACACCTTCCGGTTCAGTTCAATATTGTGGGTGGATTATTTTGGGCCATATTCTTTTATCATTTTTAGCTGAATGGATTACTTTGGGTGCAGAGCCCATTCGAGTTCAGAATTGAATCATCTCCCCATTTCTGATTTTTTCTTAGTATAAAAAAAAAATTCACTTTCAATATCTACATTTCTAATTAAATTTTATCATTAATCTTTTAAAAATATTTAAATTATTTTTTAAAAAAAATATTGAATAAAACATTAATTTTTTAACGATATTGGCATGGTAACGTGCATGGCAATTCACGTATATTTCATATTGACATGACACTATTTGTTTTATCTGTCATACCGACTAATAATTTAAAAATTGTAAAAATATTTAAAAATAAAAAGTTCATAAGAATTCAAAAAATTTTAACATGAAATACACGTGAATTGTCATCGTGTTTCCATGTTAAAAAAATTAATATTTTAGTGAGTATTTCTATTAAAATAAATTTTTTATTTTTTTCTAAAGGTTTTTGGTCAAATTCGACTCTTTTTTAAAAGGTTGAGGATCAAATTTAATTTTTAAAAAATTAATAGCTAAAATGAAAAATTGATATAAACGCTAAATTTATTTATATACTTTTATATTTGCAAATTAGGTTATTATAAAAGAAGGTTGGTTTAAAATAAGGTTTAGGGTTACAATATTATTGCAATTCTATAGTAATTTTTATCCATTTTTTCCATTTTTTATATGGATTTGAATTTCTATTATAAATTTTTTGATTAAAAATTTTAGGTCCAGTATCTTATTGGCTCATCTCCATCCCAACATTTTTTTTTATGAATTATAAAAAGAGGGTAAAGCCCTAATAACAATGTGATTAATGCGATTTTGACTTAAGCCACACGAGATGATAAACACCCTGACCATCAGGTCAACACATGAGATTCCCAATATATTCTTAACTAATAATAAAAGAAACCAAAATATTTCAAATAAAAAATATAAATTAGTAAATTATTTTTGCTAATATCAATTGAATCACTACATATTTGTTACACTCAAATTTGCTCTTTAAAAAGCTACTAATCTTTAATTTTTTTAAGGAAGTTTTACAACCATAATTACTAGTAGAATCAAATAGGTATGACTAAAATAGAAGAAATATAATGTATAATTAAACTGAAATTTGAAATATATTCGGATAAATTCAACATATGATGAACTATAAAATTTAAAATAAAATTATGAATTTATTTATGTAAGACTCGAATTTAAATATTCAAGAATATAAGGTCTCAACCTTGCAAATAGAGCCAAGGCATCATCAACATAATCTTTAATTTTTTTTTATATGTAAGTCATTCTCTTCTAATTTGTATTTAAACACTTAATTTAAATAAATATTTTATTTAATATAAATGCCTATTTGAATGCAAATTAAAATATATATTTTAAAGTACAATAAAAATAATAAAAAACTTAAAGCAAAACTATAATGTTTAAGAACTTTTTTAATAGTTTAAGAGTTCCAATATTTTTCCTTTAGTACCTTTGTTCAATGTTGTACCAAAACATTCTCTTGTGCTTATAATATATAATATACATGTATATTTATAGCAAATTAAGGAAGAAAAAAAAATAGTAACCAGTGTCTTGTTCTGTGCATCTATTATTATATAGAACAAGTTAATATAATATTAAAAGATGTTTTTATAGGAAAGGCAATAAGCTTGCTGATGACTTAATTTCGATGATTTGAAGTCACCCGTTGTAATGTTTCGTGTTTTATTTTCTATTTGATGCGATTTTTTTATTTTATTTTCTTCTAATAAAAAAAAACAACCACATCCAAATCCAATAATTCAATTCAAAACACCATTAATTGTTTCCTAAGTATATTGCTTAGACAAAAAAAAAAGTAGAACAATAACACTATAATAAAAAGCAAGCTAATACTCTACAAAGGCCAACCCCACAAACACACATGTTAAGAGCCATAAATATTATGTATATATGGCAATGACCATATATTTATTTCTGACCTTATCTTTTATTTTTGGGTTCAAATTTCGAAGCCTAAAACTCCAGCAAGCACAGCAAGGAACTCAAGGTGAGCAGTCAACTGAGGGAAATGACCATTGGTGTTGACAATCTCAACCGTTGATTTCCCTTTGATCTTCTTGTGCATGTAGTCGGCAACTGAACCTGGCACCACAATGTCATTTGTGGTCTGAATAATGGTGCATGGTGTGGTTACCTTGTCTAGGATGTCCCTTTTGTCGCTGCGAAACACTGTTTTGGCTAAAGGGACTGCAAATTCATGCCTCATCCTCTTCAAGCATTCTGCTAAGTTGTTGACCGATGTCGGGTCTGAATTGTCGACGACGAGTAGTGGAAAGTTTGATGTCCAGTTTTCGTAGTCGGATTCGATGCTCGATATGATGCCGTCGATTGTTGCTTCGTCGAATCCACCTTCGTAATCATCTATGTTGATATACCTGCAATTTACTTACTCGTATCAGACAATTACATGAAACCATACATACACCTACAAAATTAAACATTGCGAATATCGTAAACACCAATTTGCTTTGTTAAGTGAATATACTCAGATCATTTAAAGGTTTTCGTCATCATTTAAATAAATTATTAAAAAAACCTTTAAAATAGCGTTTAATGTTTTATAAAATAGTATGTAATAAATTTAATCCGTTAATGTGTCTTGGGTTTAAATCTTATTACATATACTGTTGACATATAAAACAAAAAATATATAGCATCTGATAGAACATCTAACAAGCAAACCAAATTTCATGTTTTCGGCCGACACCAACAAGATTTTCATATATAATTTTTTTATAAAAATTAAAAAAAACACAACATAATAATTAAAAATATAGAACTAAAAAGTTGCTTTTGGCTTGTAATAAGAAAATGTCAAAGAAGAAGAAAGCAGAAAAAAAGATAAGATTGGATTTGTTATTTGATGCAAAAGTAATATAATTGAGCATAGAAATAGAGAGATACTGAAATAATTGAGTATATATATAAAGTTGGATCCTCCACACAATATAAAGTAAAAGACAAACAACAAAGCACTGTCTATGATAACCGACCCAGATCCTCCTGTCCACATAATTTGCCGTTAGGTTGATTTCTACACTCCCATTATCCAATTTCTTTATATATACATATACACATACAGATTAAATTGGTAAATAGATTCAATTAATTCTTCTATAAATTACCCTAAAAAGTATACAAATTAGATGAAAAGGAAGAATATTTTTTGATAAAATGAGACTGGAATAATTAAAAGTTTGGAAAACCTATTACAACTATAAAAAAATTTATTGGCAATTAATGATTATATATATATCAACTATATTTGATAATTGTATGGGGTTGGGATTTGAATCTATAAAATGAAAGATATAGCACAAGTGAAAAAAGAAAATACCTAGGAGAAGCAGCAACAAGTATAAGCCTGTTAAAAATTTGAGGTCTTTTAATGGAAGCAATGCATCCGATCATACCAGACATGGAGTGACCGACAAAGACGAGGGAGGATTTCAAGTGAAGCTCATCCAAAAGAGCAATCAAGTCATCAGCAAAGGCATCATAAGAAGAGTATTTCGAAGGATCGAAGAGGCTGGGATCTTTTACAGCCCCTGAAAAAGTCCAGTCAAAAAGGACAACCTGGTAATGCTTTGTCAAGCAAGGGAGGACTTTGTCCCACACAGATTGGTCTCCCCCAAACCCATGTGCAAGCACCATCGTCTCACTCCCACTCCCTATTATCCTCGCATTCATGGCTGCTTCTAGGCTCCTTTCTAACGCCACCATCTTCCACAGGCTTGAGAGAGAGAACAAAAAGAGAGGAAGAGAAGGAGAGGTAAAGCTGTTTTTTGGTGGTGTGTCCTGTTGGTCTGGGTTTAGTTATATAGAAAAGTCACAGCCTCACAGAATTTATTTCGAATTCGGATACATTTCGGGTTCGGTTCTATTCGAATAAGTTTTCAAGATTATGACAATTTTTTTTATATATAGGAGAAAACAACGTATTTGCTTTAGCTGAGAGGTGCAGTTGAAGTATTAACCCATCATCAAAACCCCACCAAGATAATTAAATGAATGGTCGGTTTTTTTCATTATAATCCAACTTCAGCCCTTTTTTTTTTGTTGTTTTAAATATGTATGGGGGCATTAAATTTAAATTAATGAAATGAGAAGTTCAAGCTTTTTACTGCAGGGTAATGATGTAATGGTGGTGATAAACAAAATGAGTCTGAAACTCAATCAAAACGAGTCAATCTCGGCATCAGCTTAGCTTCAAAATTCAGCAATTGCTGGCTTCAAAAACTTATTAAATTTGTTCATTTGACTTTCTTTCTGGGATACATGCTTGCTTGCAGTTCCACGAGAGAAGGAAGGGTTTGCTTCTTCATAAAAACCAAAATATAATATACCCACTCCTAAAGAATTATATCACCAATAATTAAATTCATATCTTGTTGGACTGTCTAAACATTGTATTAATATCCTTCTCTTATACATACCTACTCTACTGAAATAATTCTTGTGTTTGTGAACCATATTCTGTTCTAGTTTGTGGCCGCCAAAAGGAGGCCATATCCACCGACATGATTTGTGGATTTTACTGCATACAACTAATTTGTTGCTGTTTCATGTCCTAAACATTCCTCAAAAATTCAAAGGAAAATAAAATAAAAAAGGACAAAAGAATTGAGGTTTCCGTTTCTGAAAGGTTAAGATGAAGAAGAAGAAGAAGAAGAAGAAGAAGAAGGAGAAGATAGGGTTAATGCAAAATATTAATGTAGTAGATTATTTTTTAAGTCGTACTACGTAAACGATATTATAATGAAATTAGAAAAAGAAAAGGGCTGAGCAGTGGGGCAATTGCCGCCTTGGTGGGGGGGACCACATGCATAGGAAAGGGAAGAAGACAGGTGAGGTGGAGTTAGGCTAAAAAGGAGACGTTTGTCGTGTAGTGTGTCTGGACATTAGAATTTGGATAATATTATATTCATTGATGGCGTGAGTGAGCGAGTGAGGGAGAGTTTGTAGATAAGTCCAAGCCCTACCTTTTTTCTCTCATTAAACTTCCTCCGCCCCCACCACGTTCTCCCTCTCTTTTTCATTCCCACCTCATTCCTTTTTTTTTATTTTCCCGTTCTTTTTCATCTGTTAATATGTGTATTTAAATTATTAATTTTGTTAACTGTGGTCTCGTAATTATTCACCGTATCTTTTAAATATGTCGTTGAGAATTCGATTCTCGTTTAAGAAAATAGAACATATTTTTCAATCAACCGTTTATCTTTTTAAAAAGTATTTGTGACGAGAAAATTAATCACTGTTATTGATGATGAATATCTTGATTACGATAAAAATTATTTATTTTATTTATTTTATTTAAAAAAATGTATGATGTTAAATAAAATTGTGTGAACCTCATGTTCACATCTTTATTCGTGAATATTGTTTTTAGGGTAAGTGAAAACAAAATTGATAATTTAAATGTAATTTTTTTATAAAAAAAGATTTAAAGAAAAATTGCGAAATAGAAGTTTAGTAACATCCATGTGTCACGTTTATTAATGTAATATGGGATAAAAATGACAATTTAAGTGCAACTTTTGAGTCATCAGAAAATTATTAATAGTATAAATTGTCCAATCTCCAATCCCCCATAATGCTTTTCTTAATGCATTACTTGCCTTTACCTACTATTTCCATTTCATTCAAACGTGCCAATAAATTTGATGCCCAATTCCCATTATGCTGTGTTTTTTGAAAAGAATTTTAAACCCCTCCCCCCCAAAAAAACAAAAATTGCCTTGCCCTTAATGCAACTAATTTGGTCCAGAAAGTAAGCACCAAAAATGTTTGAATAGTCTCTCATCTGTCTTGTTGTAATATTAGGGCCATTGAAACCCCTAAATGTACGTGTGAGAATGAATAATGACCAACCAACCAACAATGTTGATGGGAATGGAATCAGTGGTTATAAGATGAATATAATTTCATCTAGAACTCATAAAATAATTTAAAATTTGGGTTCCACCAATTTCAATAACTTCCGAGCTATTTGTCAAATCAAATATTTTATACATTGTTGATTTAATGTGTCGTAGTGGCGAATCAGGATAGAAGGCAGTTTTGGAGGTAGAAAAATTGGACATGTGTTTTGAAGGCGCTCTGATATTTAAGAGATAAGGAAGGTAGTAGTAAAGTGTAGATGGTAAGAGAAGGGGTTGTACTTGGTTTCTGGGCCACCAGAGGGGTTGCACACAGACTGTTCATTAGTCGGTTGCCTGCCCATGTTAGCTACTAGTCTACTTAGTGAATAGTTTGCTGGTCTCGGTTGCTTAGGGTCCTTTCTCACAAGGCTGTTGACCCTAGGTAGCAAGCGCACTGTAACTTTGCTTATAAGCTAGTATAGGTGAAATGTTGGTTAAATAGTGGATAGGTGAGGACAGAAAGTTGTGAGGTAGAGCTAATTGCATATTAGGCAGTTTGAATGCATGGGGAATATAAGAGCTTTTATTTTTGTATGAATCTTGTAGTTGTATTTGGATGTATGTTTGCTGGGTGTTTGAAGTTATGGGAGTTAATTTGCTGACCGAGTTGGTGGTATCCTCTGGAGCATCTTCCATTATCAGATTTTGTGTTGGTGGTATCCCATGAAAGATATTTGTGTAAATTTGGATGAGCGGTGGGGTGCGATATAATGTGTTTATTTAATTTATTTTTTATCTCACATTATAATATCGTTACGGTATTTAATTTTACCGTCACATTATTTTTACGCTAACCGCATGTAAGTATGATAAGAAACTATTTATCATCTAATTAAAGTATTTCCAATTATTTTCATTTTATTTAAAATAACCTGAATTTTTTTTTAAAAATAAAATAATTATATTTATCAAATAATCTAATTGTATTTCTACAAATATTATACAAAACAAATCTTATAACTTTAAAATACTTAATTTCTTAATTTTTCAAACAACACAAGCATCATCCCATATCTACATCCATCACACAAGACAGTAACATGCTATCAAATATTTTGACTTGTATTTTATATCATTAAATTTCTTTTTAAATTAAATATCTCATTAAATTCCTTTTATTTTTTAAAAAAATGATAATTCAAACATAAGTTGTTGAATGAAAAAAAAATTGCAATATAAAACATGGATTGTGAGGATTTGGTCAACATGAAATCTATTAAGAATCTAACATGTTACTGATAGGGTATTGCGTTGGCAAAAGTAAGTTTTGTGATGTATGGAGAATAGTCTACAGACCATGAAATGAAAAACTTATATATATTTTTTAATATATCGGTGTGATTACATAATAGTATTTATTCATACTTTTTTAATTATTTGACAACGCACACATATTACACACATAAACGTTCGAACCCGAGACTCCTAAGATAAACAATATCAATTTTTTCACTGAAACCACTTATTAGATTCAAAACCTATATATTTTTAATCATAGTGGAAAGTTAAAAGAATAAAAATTTCAATTTTATATCCGAATTTTATTTTTCAAATTAGACAGCATATAAGTCTTTTGGAGTAGTTTTCTTGCATACCTACTACTCTTATTATATAAAATAATAAATGTCACCTCAATAAATATTTCATCATACCATTTTATTCTACACCTTGCTTTTTTCGGTTGGTCAAGATTTTTTTTTTCCTTTCATTTACCCTTAATTAAAAATTTTTCTATTTAAATTCAGAATCCAACAAGTGACTCCAGTGGTAAAAAAGATATTATTCATCTTAGGGGTCTAGAGTTCGAGCACCTGTATGTGCAAGGTGTGTATGCGTTGTCAAATGGTTAAAAAAGTATGAATAGATGCTACCATATAATCACACCAGTATATTTAAAAAAAATTTAATTTTTCATTTGATAGCCATATTAAATTTTTATTTAATATAAACATTTCAAGGAAAAAAATGTTGAATGTGGTAAGTGAACAGATGGTTACTTATCACTTAATATTAAAAATATTAAATTGATTTTATTTTTAAAAATATTATTTTTGAAAATTAAAATATTTAAATTATTATCTTGAATTCAAAATAAATAATATCATATTAATAAAATAAATTTAAAATTACATAAAAAAAACTAAAATATAAATTTAAGAACGTGTATTTATAAGTATGACTGATTAAGAAAAATTGAAAAACCGAAAACTAACCTAAACCGAGGTGATTGGATTGATTTATGCAATACAAGTTCTACAATTATTTTCATTTTTATGATAAAAAATAAATATTTTATATTTAAGAATAGTTAAAACAACTTAAAAGTTCTATATAATTTTTTTAACATAATGTATTAAATTTATTAATTATATTTTATTTACTTGAAAATTTATATTTTTAAGGGTAAATTACATAGATGGTCACTTAACTTTCAAAAGTTTTCATTTTAGACACTTGAAAAAAAGTTTGCAATATAATCACCCAAATTACATAGTTCAATTATTTTGATCACTCCTATTAAAATTCTAAACAGAAATCTAGTATAAAATTATTTCTAAAATTTTTATTTTCCACATAATCTAAGTAAAATAAAAATTATCATTTTAGTTCCCGTTCTTTTAATATAGGTGAGGTTTAACCCTCTCCTTAACAAATTTGGAACAACAACCACATCCTCTATGAAAAATGACATCCTCTTTCACCCGCTTCACCGATTGGAGTAATGGTGTTGTCACCGACGCCCACCCTTTGCAACAGAGATGACAAAAATTCAAAGAAAGAGAAGAGATTCAAAAGATCGTATGAGAACGCCAAACCCAAAAAATAGAAGAAGATTGAACATATCAAAGATAAGGTCGAAGTTCCGAGGTCTACCCTTGACCTCTTTCCTGCAAGCACATTTAAAAACAAATAATTCTCTTTCAAAATCTATGCTTTTTCTCTTTTCTAATAGTTGTAATAATAAAGCTAAAATTTTTGTACAAATTACATGATTTTATCAAATAATATTCAAAATACCTAAAACTAAGGTCTTTTTGTCAAAATAAATTCAAAAATCTAAAATCCAAGAAGTAATATGAAAAAATCGAAAATCAGACCAAACTAAATTATGATAGATAATTCCGGAAATTTAAAAAATCCGATCTCTTTCCTATTTATGAGGATGTCTATATCTATTTACTATTTTATTAATTTAAAAATGATTTCTTTTTAAAAATAAATCATGTGTCATCAACTAAACCCAAGGTATAAGGGTAAAAAGGCTTTCATTGAAATGAAATTTTGTCTCACCTCAAATTTTAAATTTGATCTCTAAGCACCCCTTACTCCTCCCTTTACTGAAAGAAATACTCACATATTTTACTGATAATTATATGTTGAGTGTGTTTCACATTTTCGATCAAATTAAAGTTAAAGCAAAAGAGACGTTGCGACGAGGAATCACGCAACGTTGCAACGACGCGACGAATTTTAAACTTAAAGCAACTACGTATTAGACTTTTAACATGGTTATTTTTTCTAGTTAAACTCTGATTATTTCAAAGATATTTATGTTATATTAGAACTCTAATCTCAACTTATTTAGAGGGCCATAACAACCCTAAAATAAGGAAAAATAATATAACATAGAGTTTTAGAGAGCTTTAAGGGAATTTTGTGTTTTTAACCAAAGAGAGTTTTGTATTTGGGATTATGATTTGTTTTTTGAATTTTTTCATATTGTACTCTTCATTTGTTTGCTCATTAGGCCGTGTGAAGGGTTATTGGCCGTGTGAGATTCGAACTAGCCTAGGGTTTCTTGGGGACATGGTCATGTGATCCACACGTGTGGTCCACACACCCATGCGGCAGACCGTGTGGCCCTATCCTATGCACGGTTTGCCACAATTCGCTTGTAAAAGAATACACACTTTCACTGGGAGCCTGAACGTTATTCCTCGCGATTTGATATGGTCCGATTCTCCTAAAACGGGTTATTCAAACGACATTTACACAAGAATTAATGGTTGCTTTCAAAATAAGTCAAGATTTTCGAAAGATCTTCAGTAAGATTTGGAAAAAATTGAATAATTGACGCGTGGACCAATGCTATTTCGAAAATTAAGAGTTCTCCTAATTGAAATGATTAAACTTATCGATCTTAGATGAAAAAAGGGTGTTATCAATGGCAAGATTGATTACCGATAGAAAGTAATTCACACATGAAATTGATTTTGATTCGGGAACAAAAATAATTTCAGCAATTGGAGAGAAAATATGATGCAAAGAAGAAAATGAAAAAAAAAAGGAAAGAAATAGGGAAGAAAAAGCAAAATTTCAGTTTGATTTGGAAAGAAAGCAATAACTCAATTATATATTTTTATTGATTTAAATTAAAAAATGAAAACATCCTTCTAATAATACAAGTTTATAAAATAAAAATTAAATTTTCAATTGAAATTAGACTCGATTAATAAGTGAATTAAATTTAATTTAAAATTTTATTATAGCAGAGATTTTAAAATTCATAGAGGATGTGTCCATTTTAATTACAATAACGGCTACATCATGGTGATGCAATAATGACAAAGAAAGAAAACATAGCATACAACACGGATTAGAATCCCTAAATTAAGGGTAAAGGGCATTTGCCTTGTCTGTCTGACGATGATAGTAACATCGGAAAACCCACAAAAATTAAATATATAGAGAATATTTAATTAGGAATATTTAGTTTTTTTTCAGTTAAATTAATCATAAATGCCAATTTTAAAAGTTAATTAGATCGATTTTCATCATATTTATTAAAATAGGTCGATTTAAAAAAAAAAAAAAAACACATCCAACTAAATACGTTTTCTGTTAACTTTGCAGATCACATATTTTCCTTTCCCTTCAAAATCAATCTACTTCAATAAATATAATAAAAATTGATTTAATCACTCAATTAATTTTTATAATAAACATCTATGCCCTTTGATTCATAGATTGTTTTAGTCTAGAGTTTGTGTTGTGTATGATTAATAAAAATTATGTCATCAAAGTATTGGAAATGGAGGGTCCAATAACAATAAATTTATATAACCTCATAAAAGTGAACCTTTGGACTATCTATTTGTTTTAATTCACCAAGTCTTGTCCTTGTTATTATTATTAGGAATATTTTCACGTGGATTAATTTAAAAAATAATGGTGAATTTTATTTTATTTTTAAATTTAATTTAATTTGGTAATTTTATATATTTTTTGATAAATTAAATTAATGTTTAGACTTTAAGTTTGAAAATAAATAATAATAAGTGTAATGATTTATTTAATTTTTTATTTTTCAAAAAATCATTTAATTTTTCTATTTAATTATCTTTTTTAGCCTTTAAATTTACATAATTTGTCAAATTATTCTAAAATAGATAAAAAAAATTAACACTTGGTAACTTTGTTAAGTGATATACACGTGAGTTGCCACGTTAGTAATTAATTAAGTTTTAAAATATAAAAAAAATTCAAAAAAAAGTATAATATTATTAAAAATTTTAAAAATATATTTAAAAAGTTTAAAAATTATAAATTTTTTAAAATTAATTAATTGCTAACATGACATCCACGTAGATGCGATGTCAATATTTTTCATATTTTTAGAGTAATTTGATAAACAATGTAAATTTAAGAATTAAAAAAGAAGAAAAATTAAATGAAACACTAAATTAATTTTTTTTAAAAGTTGAATGTCCAAATAAATCATTATGCTTAAATGGTATTTAGTAGAAAAATGAGAAGTTCTTGAGGAATGGCAAATTATATTACAATTATTAATTTGGGAAAGTGCTCAGTAATTGAAGCTGAGTTATGTGGCATTCTGGATGACTTATTTTTGCATAAAAAAAGATATGATAATGTCATCATTCAATCTGATAATCTCGAAATTATTGAAATATTATATGAAAACCAGCTAACTGGGTTGAGATTATTTATGTTTAAGAAAATTCAACATATTGTATCATGCGAAAACAAAGGTTCGTAAACTACGTTCCTAAAGACAAGAATCAAGCAACAGATGCCTTACTAAAAATGGCCTTGGTGAACGTTGAAAACTTACGCATGTTTGATGATAATACTGTAGATAAAAATTAGAGATATATTCAACATGGAAATT
Organism: Gossypioides kirkii; assembly: GCA_005610355.1. NCBI lineage: Eukaryota > Viridiplantae > Streptophyta > Magnoliopsida > Malvales > Malvaceae > Gossypioides > Gossypioides kirkii. Next base: position 6,112,058 of record CP032248.1, read on the forward strand.
TCTTTATAAGCTTTTTTGGTACATTTGAGTTTATTTTACATTAAAAAAAATTGATGCACACACTTTCATGTTTGTCTAATATTATATTAAATTCATATACAAGGTAATTTTATTTATATAAACTAAAAATTTATATTATATATTTTGAGATACTTGTATATTTAAAGTTTGTTTAGGCAACACAATGTAATTAGATATGAGTGTAATTATCATATTTTTTTAATTATAAAAAATTGTAATTCGTTAAAGTTGTATTTGAAAAGTCAAATGATAATTGGACTTGAATGTAATTGGTTGTAATTACACAATAGTAGCAAAATTTTAGGGCAAAATTTATCAAAATTCAACTATTGCTTCTTTTTAAACAGAAAAAAATTGAGTTTTAGAGTAAAATTTTGTATTTTATTTTATAAAAAAATTAAGAATCTATTTTTTTTATCTCAGTTAAACATCCAAGTTGATATTTAAAACCCATTTGGATTGTCACGTAGGATACCGTTAGAGAGGTAACGGAGATTAATGACAGAATGATCACTTCGTAACAAAACGATAACGTAACATTTCAAATATAAGTGACTAAAATGTAATCTGAGTCAAATAAAAGTAACCAGTAGTTTACCTTATATTAATATAGACAATATTTTAGATCAATATGATAAAAATGCCAGACCGATTCAAAAATTTACATTCATGACAAGTGCAAATATCTTAATAAATTTAATAATAGGACTGTTAAAATATTAATCATATAAAAAATTACGGAAAAAAACGACACATGTTATACTTTAAACTCGATTAATAGAATATAAAAAATTTAACACTAATTTTTTATATTATAAATAAATAATTATTTTAAAATATTTTGGTGTGGGTGGTGTAATATCTAATATAGGTACCCTAATATCTCTATCATGGGTAGTTTGATGGGCATTGGCAAGCCAAGACCACAAAGGGTCCCTTTTAAAAGGATCCCTTGAGACAAGGTAAGCTATTACAGCCTTGCTCTGCACTGTTCTGCTCATCCTTTGTTAGGCCGTCGAATGTCCTGCATGACTTCCATGTGTGGCTACCCACCACTCATGGTTTCTATGGTATGTTTAATTTTGTGGTGTTCCTTTTACCTTTACGACAAGAAAACATCCATGATTCTGTTGTCTTTCTACCCCTTCTTTTTCTTTTGATTTTGTTTTCTGCGTTTTAGTTTTACGGTTTAAAAATTTACAAATATATTAACAATTGATATTATATATTTTTATAATTAAATTTAATTTTTAAATGTTTTTATTTTTTAAATAGAATTTAGATTAGACAGCTTGGTGGTGTAAAAATACATGCTCAAACTTGACTCAAGTCAGGTCGAGCTTTTCGGGCTAGACAGACTATTTAACCTACGGACAGATCTATCACCAACTCAATCAAAAAAATTACTCAAAAATCATTTTTAAAAAATTATAATTATTGGTTACTTATGTTTGATATTTTTATATAAAATATTTAAATAAAACCGGAAAAATAAAGTAATATTGTAATGATCAAACCTAAAATTAATAAATTTATTGATGAGGTATCTTACATAATTATATTTTTCATATAAAATTTCATTGTGGATTTGACATGGTCTAGTCTTAACTAATGTGGGATGATATTTTATTATATCTATATTAATCATAAAGTGTGTGGCTAAGTTTGATGTGACAACTCAAATAACATCAATACAATGAAGAAAAAACAATAAAAACAATAAAATTTAAATTAAATAGTAATAAAGGTTGTTGATTGCATCGTTAAGGAGATAGGGGTGGAATTGGTCATTTGATCGTCTTTGTTGATCTTCCTTCATACGTGAAAATTTTTTTGGAAGAGGACATTCAACGCCAATGCATGCAATGACGGATGGAGCCTAGTCTTTTTTGAATTTTAATCTAGTACTAAATTTTATTTCTACAAAAAAATTATCTAATTTTCTAATAATTTTTCAATTTTTTTAAAATCATAATCATCCATGTCTCTTTAAAAAAGCGATAACTAATCATGTACCTAATTACAATACTCAATATTTTTTAAATAATTATTTAGTTGAAAATATTATTTTATTTTTTCTAATATTATAACATCTCAAAATATATAGGGTTAGATGAAAAAAATAACCAATAAGTGATGTTAATTTGATGGTTAAGTAGATAACATAGTCCCTAGAGGTTTCAAGCTCTATCTCCTCTTCAATTTTTTTCTTTTTAAATTCAGCAAACTAGGATGAAAACAACTCTAATATAAATATTAAATGGAGTAAAACCAAGTATGGGTAGAGGCCAATGGTTAAGCACTTTCCTTCTCCTTTGCATCTTAGGGTTTGAGCCATGCCAATCTTTCTCCTTATTTATAGTTTTTTCAATTGAAGGGGTAAATTACCATTCAATCCCTGAAAATTTGAAAATCCTAGCTATTTAATCTATTTTCCTAATTGCAATTGAACTATAGTATCCTTTCCTAAATTAAATTGAATTTTGCCCTCTTTTCCCCTATTTCTTCTTCCTTTTCCTTTTTATTTTTTTCTTTGCAAATATTTTTTTCTCCAATTGTTGAAATTGATTTCATTTCCCAAATTAATAATCTCGAGCGTGAATCGCTTTCCATTGATAGTTGATCTTTCCATTGATAACACTTGTTTCTCTCATTCAAGTTCGGTTAGTTCAATCATTCCTACTAGTAGAACTTGTAATTTTTGAAATAGCATAGATCCACGTTAATCTTGAAACTCGATTACCCAATCTTTCTCGATTCTTGTCGGATCTTTCAATTACATCGTCGAATTTGGAAATCAAACGTTAACTCTTGTGAAATTTTCGTTAGAAAGACTTGATTTAGGTACCTCGGATCAGATTTGAATGTGAAGATCGTCGCTCGAGACTTCAGTGACAAACGTGTATTATTTTACAAGTGAATCGGGGTAAAATCATGCCTAGGATAGGGTCACACGGTCTGTCACACGGGCATATGGGCCACGCGTATGGACCACTTAGTCCCTCACACGGCCATGTCCCCTCTGAAACCCTAGGATAGTTTGTGAACTACATGGCTTGCCACACGATCATGTCTCCTCTATAACTTAATTTTGCAATTTCCACACAACCACAGTCTATCACACGGCCTAGCCATACAGTCATGTAAACCCTCCACATGTCCAAGGCTTCCCACACGGCAATGTGTGCCCTACTTCTCAAACTTTACAAATTTTCCCCAAAATTTTATGTTTTATTCAGATTAGTCCCTAGTTGATTCCCGAACTGCTTTAATGTTTAATTTTGCTCGATTAAGTCTGATAATATGAATCTTGTTAGAATCCATGTCTTGTTTGATTGAATTGATATCGTAATTACATATATTTGCATGAATTGTGAAATAATACATGTAACTATTGTATCTATATTTGCGAATGTACGTACAACTTGCCCTATGTTACTGTTTATTAGAACATATGAAAAACATGACTTTTGCTACTGTGTTTCTATGTTATAATCACATTAATTGTTACCATAATGATCAACATTAAGTATGTCACATTGCATTGCATGGGGTGGGACGATGTGAACGGAGGAAGATTTAACAGTTTATTTGCAAATATATTTGTTGTGTATCCATAGCCAAAGGCAAATTCCATCTGCAGGTACTTGCTGTGTATCCACAGCCAGAGGCAGATTCCATCTGCAGGTTTGTTTTCTTTGTAAATCACAACCAAAGGCAAATTTCATTTGCAAGACAATTTTATGTGTACTCACAGCCAGAGGTATATTCCATCTACCGGGATTTGTTATGTGTCCATAGCCAATGACAGTTCTATCTGTGAACCGGTAGTGGTTTAATCACAACTTGGTGTGTTGGTGGATGGAGTTCATGGGAACTCTTATTGTGGTGTGTAGCGGTGGGGTAAGATCTATTCTGTTAAAATTGAAACTGTATGGCCTTTTTAAGATCATGTGCATACAAATCTGGAATCTCTGTTATGACGTACATGTATATACATATATATATGGATAATGTGAGCAATCTAAAAATTCAATATTTTGAAATTACAGCTGTGAAAATGTGATACTATCGATGATTAATTTGAAACATTGATACTTTGAAATTCTTTTAGACTGCAGTTATATTATGCGTTATTATGAACTCTGACTTATCGACTGTTTGCACTAGTTTTCTTTTGATTGAACTTAAACTGAGTATCATAGCTCATTCCCCCTTTAATTTTCATATTTACAGATAACCCACCAGGTTAGGACGCGGCCGCAACATCCGGAGAGTCTTGGCTTGATTTTTATTTAAGATATTTATAACTATTATTTGATATTTTATTATTTAGAGGTTGTATTATTTTATTTTGAACTGTAACATGAAACTTAGGATTTGAGTGTTTTTTTTTGCATGACACTTAATTTAAGGTTTAGGATATCGAGTTATAATTATTAATTAATTATGCATGAACATCAATTTTTATTAAAAACCAACAGTTATCACTTTTCCGTTGCTAAATTGTAATTAAGATTTCGATTATTAAATAAATTGGTAATTAACTAAGTTTTCTTCTAAAGATAAACAAATGTTTTAAAATTATTGTTTCCAAAACTTTGATAATTTATTGAGTCACTTCAATGATTAATGTAATTTTTCAAATTCGAGTCTAACAACTAGATCATGTTGGGGAGGTTATAAATTATAACGGATAATTATTTGATACATAAACATTAAAAAATTTTAACTCGACAAGTAGAAGTGAGATATTACCACATGTCCTCTTTATTTTTTAAAAAGTAAAGTAAATACAATTTATTTTAATAAAATGAGGTTTATTTTATGGCTTTTGACATTTTGTGATAAAGTTTAAATTTTTTTATATTTTTAAAAATATTTTTTCAAGACTCTTATACTTTTTTAAAAAATAAATATTTATATAAAAAAGTAAAGTTATTTTTATTATTTTAAATATTGAAGAAATTCAAATTGGTTTTGGTTTCTCTATCAACCCTAATAGTGAGGCATGCTTTTCATGTTGTAGAATGCAAGTATGAAAGAGCAGCTCACACGCTGCTATCAAACTGGGAAAGAAGAGACCATGAGCAGCGTGGTGAGTGGTAACCCAAGATTCAATGGATCTGTCATTGGTTATGGGGAAAAGGACTATTATTTAAAGCCAAAAGCAGGGAGGAAGCCAATAAAAGGACGGCTCCTGTAGTTTAGATATTTCCAACCCAACCCAAAGAGAAGAGGGTAGTTCTGCTCATTTATAAGACGGTTCCTAACGTTGTTAATGCCGATAACTTGTCCACATCTGCCCGCATATCTTTCATTTATTGCTCTCTCTCTTTTGATGCCAAAGCAAATCAACCAATTGAATTAACCCTGCCTGCTATTTATTGCTCTTCTTGCTCAACTTTTCCATTTCTTTTATGTACCATGCATGTTCTTTTCTCTACGACTACGACACATGCCAATTAATGTTTCTCTGACCAAGTCAGCCAACTCCATTTCCCTTCTCTTAAAAAAATATCAAATGTTCCCAAGGAAGTTTTACTCAAGCATCCAACTATGTATGATACGTATGATAGAAAACTGTACCAACAATCAATCCAGCTCCTTGTCATTTTCATGGGTAGCTCTAAGAGCAATAAGAAAGGTAGACAAAATATGAGTTTCTAAATGTGAATGGAAGCCATTGTTCGACTGAAATGCTCAAGCCATGCATGATACAAGTTTATCTTTACTAGTCAATCCATTTATGCTGAAAATAGGAAGTGTATTTATTCGACATAAGCATGCTTGACTTTTTTTGTCCCAAATTTTTTCCATTAGTAATAGCTTCACCATATCACACAGTAGATTTCTAACGAAAATCATGCCCATGCATTGCAAAACAAACATGGAATGTCACACTATTGCAGGTGTTGCTTCCCTGTCCACTCACCATTTTGGACCAAGAAAAAGAAGACCAAAGAAAATGAAACAAATTAGGGAAGGCACAGAGCATGGGCTTGAAGCCTGAGGTGACAGCTGAGTTGTTTCTTCTTCTTCTTCTTAGGAAGCAACAATTTGTACCTTCAATCATTAGTCAAATGCTTAGAATAACATTTAGGCACCTCCAAATCTTTGGTGGAATGGTCTAACAAAAGGATTTTGATTGATCATGTATTGACTTTGCCAAGAATACAAAAGCATAATATAATTTGATTATGGACTTTATTTAGCACTGTCTCTACACTCCTATTTGTTTGTGGAAATCATTGTGCAAAATACGAAGCCCAAATCTTATGGTGGCAGACAACTACACCCTTTTTTCGAACACGTTTATGATGTTTTTTTGCCTATTTCTAAACAAAATATCAGATATCAGAAGTGTATTCACTTCTACTTTTGCCTTTCTATGTGTTTGTGTGCAGTAGGTTTGCTTTTTTTTAGTTGAAAATAATCTGGTGTCGTTCACATTGTTCCTGATGCGGAAATGTAATATTCCTTTTTTTGGTATATAATGTAATATTCTTTTCTGTAACTTAAAAAGAAAAAAAATTCTTAAATGATCGTGTTTGCCTGCGTGATATGTGCTACACCTTAACATGGCACACGACCATGTAACAGCCCGTGTCACAGGCCGTGTGCACCCTGCTTGTTTTCTAAACAATGTACTTTTCTAACCTAATTTCCTAAGCAAATTACCCCTAATGAATCACCTTCCTAACTTCAAATATGCATTCAAACAATTAAAACAAATATACCATAACATTATCTATCAACTTTACTAATAAGGCTATTAAAGCATCTCCATTCTAAAGATGGCTACTAGATCATGATTGGTTCAAATGCACCAACAAAACTACCATCTAAGTGCACATCATACTCACTTTTACCATATGAGGAAAGAATGCAAAAGATGCATAATTTCAATATTAACTAAGTCGATACAACTAACCTATTACAATCATCCATTCAAATCAACCAATCTCCAACATTCAACATGTAATTCTATGTAAATTTCATTCCATATAACTATGATTTACATGTATTATCATATTTATCAAAAGTTAACATATAATTCACAACCATTCCAACCAACTTCCATAACGAACAATATTTACAAAGTTACTCATGTCTTAAGTACACTAGACACCTATACATTCCTTAGGTACATGCCAAAATAACAAAAGAAGACGTCACCGACTTTGAGTACGGGATTTCTACCTTGATGCTAAGTTTGAATCTACTGCTAATTTAACCTGAAATCATGAGAGATTTAATTACATTAGTAAACTTTTATTCACCAAAATAACCATTCACATTGATGCATATAAATCCTCAAATAGATGCTTTCATGCTACCAAATTCATAATCATAGTTCCAATATAGCATATAACACAATCAATCAAGTATATGTAATACTCCAAATTGATACAATTCTTACCCATTATATATAAATATAATGACAAGTCTTTCCAACCATTCATTCATTTTATCGTTACAATTTCTGTCAATTCATGGCACCCGGTGCCTAGCAGATAATTCGTGAAAGCGAGCCCAGCTCTAGTTGGATTAACCAACGGTTTGTGCCCAGCACTAGTCGGGTAAACCGTCAATATGACACCTAGTGCCTAGCAGATAAATCGCAAATGTGAGCCCAGCTTTAGTTGGATTAACCAACAATGTCCGTCAAATCCTGGCACCCAGTGCCTAACGGATAAACCGCAAATGTAAGCTCAGCTTTAGTTAGTTAAACTAACAAAATAACTAATATTTCATTCCCGACATTTCATCAATTATCAGTTGACATCAACAATTACATAAATGTATCTATATAACTATTTCCATGTGTCATGAATTACATAACAATTAATTAATTTAACTTTAATCAATATTTAAATAGAGTAATAAGTTCGAGGGTACGAACATGCCTTATTACATAATCAACAATTTCTCATTTAATAATTCAACCATTTAACAAGAAATGACTATGAGTAATTCTTGATTCATTCCATAACAATACACGTATATATATATATATATATTTCCATAATTTTCCCTTCAATGGAATTATCCAAATACTCATATAAAACATAATTAAACTAAATAACATAACTCGAATAAACTGACAATTACATAAATACATCGTTCCACATTTCATCACATCATAATTTAAACCATTTGTATTGTTCAACTATATCTAATATCTGTGAAACATTCCTTAATCATTTCTATATATACTCACCCAACCATTTAAACATATATAATTGGATATCAATTTAATTAAAAACATAACTAATTAAATACTTAAAGTTCGAGTTTTAAGGACTACGAACTTACTCAGTTACGATAGCTATTTAGATTGAGATTGACTACTCCGCAATCTTCTCTTTTCCACGATTATTATTCATCCTACTCGTTACTTTATCTATATACAATAATTTCATTTAATTAACAACTTCTAATCTCAAATATTCAATATTAATTATTATTTAATCGATCTATAACATATAATTTGCAATTTCATCAACAAATCTTTAGCACTCTTATACCCTTTAACTTCCATAGAAGAACATAACACCACAACCACCCAAATCCACAACCAACTATATATTTATTATTTACAAACAGTCCCCAAACTCATAAATTTCCAGCTTTATTATCATAACATTTCAACTTATAACAATTATATCCTTAAGAATTATCACTATCTAATTTTCTACCCGAAACATTTAATATAACAATTTCTTGTTGAATAAATATTAAATGATTGTTTTTAAGTAGGTTTTAAATTTAGAAGTTAGTGGGAAAATAAAAGGTCAAGAGTTTTCTTTAGGTGAAAGGTCAAGAGTCAAATATTTTATAATTTTTTAATAGAATTTTTTTTTTCAATTTTTTAACAAGAGTAGTGCCTAGTGTCTATATAAAGGTCTTATTGATTTCGTTTGTAACAACAAGAGGAATACAAAAGCTGTCTGTTAATTTGATTTTCAGTTTTCATTTCAATATATCACAGCCAACTTCCCCCCGAATCGCTCATGAAAACAGTCCATGAATGTAAAAACTGTCTTTAATTAACACATACTATTTTTTTTATAAAAATACAAGTCTCTAATTCACCACAAATAATTTGTAAAATACCTCTAGTTCCCATCGAACTTAGTAATTCCTCGACTAAATTCACAAGAGCTACGACCATTCCCATGTCAATCCTCCCATTTTTCTACCTTTTTACAAATAAATCCTTAGAGAAAATAGACCAAGCCAAGATGATTTCATAAATATAAAAATCAATGAAAATGAATCACATTTTACCTACCATGCAAAAACTTTTCTCCCTAGCAAAACCAAGCTTCTTCAATGGCTTCCTCTTTCTATTTTTTTCTCACAATTTCGGTAAGCATCCCCCTCATTTTAAAACTACACCCATTTTTCTAGCACCATTTTCGGACTCATGACAGTCCCTATACTTATCCCATTTTGTCCATTTAATCCCCCATTTAGCTTAGCCAAGCTTCATGATTTCAAAAAGTTTAAAAAAAACCATTAACAATGTAGTACAAAACACTTACATGCAAGGTCTTCAACCCTTCAAAACTCAAGTTTTTCCCACCAATGGTGTTTTCTCTCTCTCCCTCTTTAATTTCGGCACTTCCAAGAAGAAGATGCCCTCTTTTTCTATTTTGATTACTTTTGTGTTTTTTTTTCTATTATTTATTATGTGATTACTTAATTGCCCTTGCTTTATACTTTTACCATCCACTATACTTAGTCCAAGATTGTCCATTAATATTTAACTTGGTTTAATTATCACATAGACTATCAATATTTTATCCAATAATTACTTAATACTTTTAACTTTAGAAACATACTTTTCAAGTCTTTACAATTGAATCCTTTTTAACTAAATACTCCGATCAACTCCAAATTTTTTCTTAACTTGATTTATACGCTACTCTATTCCAATTAATTAAACATAAATAATTTTAAATTCCTGGACTCATAATTCAAAATTAAAGTCTCACAATAAATATTTCCGGCTGCACCAAATACGGGTCATTACAAAAGGCCACAGGGAATGGTCCACAAATATCTATGTGTATTAGTTCTAAGACGTCTAAATTCCTATTGGAACAAAATCTCTTGATATTTGTTTGTTTCCCCTTAATAAAATTTACATACCTCAAAATTCGAAAATTCAAGGAGATTAAGAATATCGTTGAATACAAGTGTAACAGTCCGATTTTTAGTGGTATCAAAAAATACAGTTTTGGAATCTCATTTTTGTAAATCGAGTCCATAAATACTAAATATGAATATTTACTGGATAGTATAACAATATATTAAAGATTGATCCAATAATTTTACCGAATTAATAGTTAATTAAAACTTAAGGACTAAATTGTAAAATTTCAATCGCTATAAATTTTTAATTGACAAAAAACTTGAGGATTAAAATAGCAACTAGCCAAAAGTCTAAAATGGTAATTAATCATTTTTAAAGTGAAGTTAGTGGGCAGTGATGGCAAAATCCACTAAGCATGATTAAGGTTAAATTAAAGTAATTAAATCATGTTATGTTAATTAAACTAGTTTAATTAAAATCAAGTTATATACATTAAATTAGTGGATGAAAAAGCCAACTTTTTCATTCATCCACCTTGCCGAAACTTGAAGGAATAAAAAAACCTTGGAAATTTTCATAGCATTTGACCATTAATTGGTAAGTATTTTCAAGTACTTTTTTATAATTTTTATGTATTTGTGATAATGAGAGCTTGATTTGTCTAGCTTATGTATCAAAATGTAAAATTGATAAAATTTTGGAAAGTTTTCATTGTTGATTTCTTGAAGAATAAAACTTGAAATTGATAGATTTTAAGTTTAGAATATGAAAAAGACTATATTGTAAAGTTAATTTAGGTTATTGTTAACTTTGTTACATTAGAGATCAAATTGAATAAATGTAAAAATTATCATGAAATTATGTTAGAAGTATAAAATATAAGGTCCCTAATAAGAATATATGAAATCATATTTTAATTCGAAGCTAAGAATCGAAAGTTATGCTTATTCCAAGTTTAGGGACTAAATCAAATAAAATATAAAATATGAGAGAATCGAAAAATATAATCATATGAAATCATGCGTATCATGGTATAATATGAAAATGTTTGGTATTGATTGATGATATAAAATAATTGTATAGATCAAGAATTTAACCGAAGTGAAGTTAATTGGGGAAAAGCTAAAATTTTGGAGTAGTCCTTGAAGTTTTCTCTCTTTTCACATTTTGAACAGGTAAGTTCATGTGGAACTTACTAGTTTGTTTTATGTTTTATGTTTTATGTGCTTTTGTGTTTGGTTTTATATATATATATATATATGGTTAGGTATAAATAGAATTCTAGTGAATTTGGCATGTATGGCTAATTATGGGTTAAATTGAAATATCATGTGATTATTGGTTATTATGTAATAGTACAAGACACAAATGTGAAAATTGATTGATTACAGGACATGTTAATGAACTATGTGATCATGTACAAGGATTGGAAATGATATATATATATATATATATGGAAATGATGCTTGTGTGAATTTAGTAAAAGATTAGGATACATTTAACAAGCCAATAGGGTTATATGCGAGCTTGATCAGGGATTTTTCAATTTATAACGAAGCCTAGTATTTGTTGTAGATTCTCGAGTTTATATATGATTTAGGTGTAGTCTGGACAGGTGACCTTATATATGTCAGCTTGTGTGAGCAATTTTGATACAATGTCAACTTGTGTGAGCAATCCTGAAATAATGCCATCTTGTATGAGCAACCCTAAAATAATATTAGCTTATGTGAGCAACTTATTCACCTGTGTATCCGAGTCTATTTTACTATAGTCCATCGGACGATATTCAATTAAATTGAAATGGAAAATTTGAAAGTGAATTGGAATTGAAATAGTATATGCTTATAGCTTGACATATGATATGCAGTTTCCATAATGTTAGAGATATTACTCATGATATGTAAATATGACTAATATAATTGATTGGTAATGTTGATATGTGTCTAATTATGCCAATATTTGCCAAGGATAGCCATGTTGAATTCCAAAATGATTAGTAGACATTATACTTTAATTGATCAAAGTAAGTATGATATTTCCATTTTGAACATACTAAGCATTGGTATGCTTATTCTAATTGATTTTCCTTCCCTTGTAGATTGACGTCTTACGGAACTTGCCGAGTCAGGTTAGCGAGGGAGCACACACTATCAAAATACAATAGATATATGTTCATTTTGAGTCTAGACATTGTGGCATGTACATAAAGACCTTTGTTGTGCAAATGATCAAATTGGAGTTGATGACTTTGTGAAAATGTGGCCATGGTTGAACTTGTGTAATAGGCTTGGTATGTGATCAAATTAATGCATGTTTTGGTCTTGTGGGATGCTTGCATGTATAATGATCTTAGTTTGTATGGTTTGGTGTGGTTAAGAAGACAAATGGAGTAACTAAGGTAGTTAATTGAAACATGGTTGAAAATGATATGATTGAATGGTCATGCTTGAAATGTATAGTTGGTATATGGTTGGTTTGGTTTATTTCAAAGTCATATAAGTGCTTGATGCTCAAGATGAATAGGTGTGCATATGTTAGAACTAAAATAAGCAAAGTTGACATGGTTAGGTAAGTAAATGATGTAATTAAATTTAAATGAGTATTACGTGTTATATGTTATGTTGAATGGTTGAACCCAATTGTAATGTAATTCATATTGGAGCCATTTAAGTGATAAGCTTTTAAGTTGTACAATTGTGGCATGTTTAAGTTGGTAAATTATGTGTTTTGAACATAGATAGTTGGTTTGAATTTGAAAATGTCTTCTAGTTGATTTATTGAAATGTATAAGTTTGAATTGTTAATCTAGATGATTTCATGCTTGAATTGGTTAAAATGGGGATGTTTAATAGCATTACTCTTGTAAATGGTTGAGAAATATAATGTGGGTGTTGGTTTGAAAGCTAACGAATAGGAACTGAAGTGTTAAGTTGTCAAAACAGGGGTAACGTTACAACCTCGAGATTTTGACGTCGCAACTTGAGACAACAGTGAGTGACATCGCGATGTCGACTTACTTGAAGTTGTGACGTGGCTCATTGTATGGCAATATTGTGACGTGGAGGTTATGAAGTCAAAATGTCTATCCGAGATTGAAATTTTTACAATATGATCCTAAACCACCTTTGGTTTATTAAAAGAGCTCTTATAAGCTTGTGAAGGGCTCGAAATGATTAGAGTAATGTAAATGTGATTTTTATTCAATTGCTTGTATGATTGATTGTATAATGCTTATATGAGGATTAGTTTCACCAGTAATGGTCGTAACATCCATAGCTCGAACCTGACGATCAGGTTGAGTAAAGGGTGTTACAACAAGTCTCTCAATTCTCCTTTTGGAGATATGACCTTCTTGTGCCATAACGAAGTTGAATTCTTGGTGGTTAATTTGCATTTCTAATCAATTACTGTAGCATGCAAGGATTCATCATAACCTAATAAAGAATTGGAACCAACCATGAAAGAGATTAATTTTTCCATTTCCAAATGAACAAGAATAACCGAATTTGTCCAATGCTAAAATAGAAATCAAGTTCCACCTAAAATACAATACAACAAAAGTCACAATCAAATCCAAATAAAATCTAATTCTTAATAAAAAAAGTTCTTATTGCTTCAACTTCTATCGAATTATCGTTGCCTACGTAGATGTATATCATTTGGCTTTTTGGTAGTTCTAACAACCTTGCATAGACACACTGGTGAGTTGTTGCATCAAAATCTATCCACCAAATGTGTCTATATGCTGAAATTAAATTAACCTCAGAACAAATAAAATTAAGAAGTGCACTTGTTATAACACAAGAGAAATAACCATCCTTAATTCATTTTATTGTTTCCTCTCTAGTGTCGTATCTATAATTTTCTTATTTTTCTTTATATACTTATTGAAATTAGATTTGTTAAGAACGTAGCAGTTTCAACTTTTTTCATTTTTTACAAACTTTTTTTAGTGTTGATCACAAATTCTTTAATCATGGTAATTTTATTGGACATAGTGCCCTTGAGTTTCACTGCATGTAGTGATATTGGCAAATATAATAGTAGTTGAATGACTTATAAAAATATATTGATTTTAATTAATTTATTTTTGTAAACGGATTACCAAATAAAGCGTTCCAAGGACAATATGTTTAATGCTACTATTCAATGGCAGCTCATTCTCTAATACATTTTCTGAGTTGAGCAAGTCCCCCACATTGGTTATCACTTATCCACTCCTTCAATCCATGAGAGAAGAAGCTTGATTGAGCGTTTACTATAGGAAGACAATCACGTAACAGAGATGAAGACAAGATTCAATCTCCATATTACACAAACTGCAGACTGGATTATCCGACAAAGTTCTTTAACATCTGCTGAGATTTGTTAGGAGCTTATCTTTGGCCAGAATCCAAAGGAAAAGACGAGTCCTCTCCGCCATATAAATTTCCACAACGGGTTCGTAGATTCCCAGCATTCTTGCATAAGGGCCTTGTAATCGTCCACCTCTGTGGCGCTACCAGTATTTGACCATTTTAAACCAACTCTATCAGTTACAGTATTGTCATTCGAGGGACAAGTAACAGCAATTTTAAGAATGACGGAACAGTAAAAAAAACTAGCTAAATGTCCCCTCCCCCCATCCACCATATTTCTAAGTTCCAGGCTCCACTCAATACATCTGGTCAAAGAAGTTTGAGTTGATCGAATCCTACAGGCCAAATGATATAGATGACAATTATTTAAAATTACAATTCTGAATTAAAGTTTTGGGTAAGCAATCAAAATCCTATTATCCGAGTTCAGACAATGTTGTGTGTTTTTGCATGTTACATGATTAAATTAAAAGAAAAAAACAACAACACAGAAATGAAGATGAACATTTTAACACGTTGGTGCCAACCAAAAATGAAGAGGAATCCATGCCCTATATCTCACATTCTAGAAGTCTCCTTAGTTAAATTCAATTAAAAAAAAAAAAGTCTCAATTGTTTATTAGTAGAAAAGAAGTCTCCATTGTCCAGCGTTTAAAGTTCAGAATAAGGGTAGAGAAAAATCATATCCAAACTCCAAACCAAATTCACAATCATAAGAAAAACAATCCTTAGTTTTAGTTATTATATAAATGAATTAATTCCAATCTTGATATTTTCTTATCCATATTTTTGTGAAAAAAAGAGAGGGGAAATTTTAAATGGAAGGAGAATTTATAATTTTATTTGATTAATTTATATAATTAAACGACATTAGGTACGATAGAAAATTATTATTATTTTTTAATTTTTATATAATATTTTTTCACCATGAAATCATAAAAACTATTTATTTTTAAATTTATTTAGATACAATCAAATTCAAATTATATTCTAATTTTAAGACACGTTAAACATTTAAAATTTATCTTGAATTTAATTCTAAGATAAATACATTCACTTATTTTTATTTGAAATAAATAAGTTAGTAATATTTAAAAAATAAATAAATAAAATTATACTTTGTTAATAATAAACGAAATTTTATTAATAAAATACTAAAATTAATAAAAGCTGTTATTTATTTGATAAAGTTAATTCTAAATTTTATTATCATATTTTTAAGAAAGTATAATTTATTTTTTAAAATATTATCATACTAAAGCCTATAAATTAGGATTAATTGAATTAAAATTTTTATACATGATGAGATTCAAAAACTAGCATAATAAATTTCAAATATAAATACTCAAAATCTAAAATCTTCCTCTTGAATTGTGATATATAAACATTTTTTAATTCACAAATTAAAACATCGTAACTATTTGAACTGAATTGAATATAAAAACTGTTAAAAATAATTTTTAAAAAACACTTTAAAATTTTATAAAATAATATAAAAAATAAATAAAGTTAAAACGTGAGAATCGTTTAAAAATCCAAAGCAATCTAGTTGTACCTTTCCTATAGCTGAAAAAGGAAAAAACGAAATCCATTGAAAAAGTAAAACGACTGCGTCTGCATGGCGACACAGCTTCCCCTCTCTTCTCCGAAAAAAATGAAAATAGGAAAACAAGAAAATCTAGAAAATCCCTATATTTTCTCTTTCTAAATCTATAACCTATATATAAATGGAAGCTGAACTTTCTTTCTTCACACGTGTTTTCAGCCTTCCTTTTCTTTTCATTTTTCCTTTTATAACAAAATCATCAAATATCATTTTTGGTCCCTACTATATCTAAATTAAGATTTAATTTTTACTCTAATTTTATCCTTATTTTTATAATATTTAATCAAAATTATTAATATTATTCACTATTTTGATTAAATTATTGATGTTAAATTTTTTTTAGAAATATCATTTTAACAAAAAAAAATTTATTTGGCACAATGAGTTGGAATATATATTTTTTAATCCAAAATTACTAATTATTTGGATTAACTAATCACATGACTTTTTTTTCATTTTTAATCATTATAAAATAATGGTAAAATTGTAATTTCAATTTCGCTACTATGCTCATATTTCACATTTAGTTTTTATTTTTTTAATTTATTATAATTTAATTCTTTTACTTTTACAAAGACATTAATTAGTTTAAAGAATGTACATCCTTGTAAGTGATAATTATCTTATTATTTTACCATCACATCCTTTGTATGCTAATAAGTATCCAAGGATAAAAAGGTTATCTGTAGTTGAAAGGTCAAAAGTGAGTTTTTTTTTTTTTTAATTATATATGAACATTTTGACAAAGAGAGAGGATGAACATGGCAAAGTGCCACGGTATCGTATTTTTCTACTAATTATATAACTATGATCGAATGTTAATTTTAGTCATTATACTACCTTAAATTTAATATTTAATTTTTATGCTTTAACTTCTTAACATAATCGAGTACCTCAATTTTTATAATGTCATTAGTTAATCTAAATATTTTATTTTGATTAAATTGATGGTGTAAAATTTATTTATTGAATTCACGTCCATTGTAATGGGTTTTTTTTGTTACATGATTATCATATGAGTATTTTTTTGTGTGTGAATTATAAAAGAGAACAAAATTCTAACAACAACACTATTCGAATTAAGGTCACACTTGAGGCGGTGAACACCCTGACCATCAGGCCAACACATGAGGTTCCGTATGAGTATTTTTTTTAATTTTAAAATGTCACTCCAATAAAATTAATAAAAGAATTTAATGACATTAACAATTAGACTCGAATTTTAAAATTTAAAAAATAAAGAAATTAAATTTTAAATAATAAAGATATGAAGATATATAAAGTAATCGTTTTAAAAAATTAGGGTGATAGATTTAATAGAAAAACCTCAGAACTGAAAATACAAATTTTGAAAAGGAGAGGATTAAAAATGAGCACATTATTTGGCCCAAAAAAAAAAAAAGAAATGAGCATATTATAATAGATTATAGAGGGACTAAATCCATCAAAATGCAAAGTACAGGGACTTTATAGAGAATTTGATCTATTTTTAAAGGAAAAAAAACTTTAAAAATAATAAAGCGGTAAAGCAGCCTTTTATTTGATTGTTTTAGCTGTAGCAATTAGCAAAGCTACCCTCTTTCGAAGATCTACAATATTTTCTCCCTCCTTTGTTTCTATATTATATTTATATTTAATCCAGTTTTTATTGCTCTGTTATTCACATAATATTCTTGGAGTTGGATCGGAATTTATTGAATAAGAAGCCACCACACGTAAAGCTTGAGAAAATTCCTTTTTTCTCTTTGATTCCTGGTCAGTCCTTTCTTTTCTTTTTCCTTTTCTCGGTCTACTTTTCTAGAGTTCCAAACACGTCACTATTTATCTATTTCTGCTGTTTTCTGTTGTTAGGGTGTTTTGATTGTTCAGATCCATTGGTTTTGGTTTGTTGAATTCTTCCTTTTTCTTGGTTTTATTTATATTACCAGCAAAATGTTGGTCTAGTAACGAAAAATAAGAGATTTGTCGTTTAGATTGTTTGATTTTGCTTGGCAGTGTAGGGAAGTTAATGTTTAATCGATTCTCTGGAATTGGTAATAATGTAGATAGAAGGATTCAGCTAAAAATGAAAATAATGTAGAAAAAGGAATTTTGGAGTTAACTGGGTAGAATCTAGTGAATTTTTTTTGGTGCGTCTGCTGGTGATTAATTATGATTTGGAGAAAATTCATGTGGACTTAATATGTGTGTATATATATACATTTAATTCTATTTTTGTCTTTACTTATTTGATATAGGAAGAGTGTGATGGCGAGTCGACTAAAGGAAGATGAGAAAAATGAGCGAATAATTCGGGCTCTTCTCAAACAACCAGAGAATCGTAGATGTATTAACTGCAACAGTTTGGTATGGATTTCTTGTTTTCTTATAGATTGATGAAATAAAACTCTAGGAGTTGTTCATCAGGGAACTCTTTCGGATTTAGTTACAGATATAAACTTGCTTGTATACATAGGCTTTGAATTGATTGCTCGTTTGCAACTGTGATGATGAAATCAATAATGCTTCTGGTCCGTTTGTGATTTATTGTATATTATTGATACTTCTATATTTATATCCCTGCATTAATGGAAAATTAAACCATGAGTTTTGAAGAAAAAAATGCAGGGTTTGCTGGGGTTGGTACTTATGTCTAGTGAGACGAGCTATATACGTTTGAATACTGTAAGGATTTGTTACCATCAGAAAGCCTGATATAAGTTTTGATGATTTCTGGAATCTTCACTCTTGAACCTTTTGGGAACTTCTAATTGTTCCATAAATACTTGTTTGAGTATCCTCCCGAAATATTGCTTTTGCAGTCCAAATATGTTTTTGTAGCATTTTCCTTATGCTAAATTGAATGTGATTTTCTTTATAATGTGTAAACTTGGGAGTGCTTATACTTTGTCATAGTGTTGCTATTTGCTAACTTGTCAGCTGAGCAGGGGCCTCAATATGTTTGCACAAGTTTCTGGACATTTGTTTGCACCACCTGCAGTGGAATACAGTAAGTGTTCAGATTATTTTGGCACGTTAAGTTTTCTCAACATATTGCCTGCTGATTAGCATTTATCTGAGACACTAGTGCCTCTGTGATGATAGTCAGACGTCCTAGGTTTTCTAAAACTGGCTACTGGTTTAAATTGTTTACAGCCGGGAGTTCACACACAGAGTTAAATCAGTATCTATGGCTAAATTTACTTCTCAAGAAGTTAGTGCACTTCAAGAAGGGGGAAATCAGGTAAAGATTAACCTTCTCTCTCCCTCTCTCTTGATAAAGAGTAAAAGGAAGAGATTTTTCATGTATGTAATTCTGTTTTCATTCTATTAATCCATTTTCTCATTCTTGTTCTCTTTTTTTTTTTTTCTTCTTTTCAGCGTGCAAAAGAAATCTATTTTAAAGAATGGGATCCACAGCGTAATTCTGTCCCTGACAGCAGGTTATCACTTAAAAATCCAATCTTTTGGTTCTGTCTTCATTAGTTACAATGTTTCTAAGCCAAAGTTTTGTTGTCAGCAATGTTGAGAGGCTTCGTGACTTCATTAAGTATGTCTATGTGGATAGAAGATATAGTGGTGGGAGAAACTATGACAAGCCTCCTAGAGGAAAGATGGTAAGGTGCCCTTCCCTGTTCATATTTTATATTGAATGTGTGAATCAGTTATGAAGTCTGGGATATGATATGATAGGCGTTGAATTTATATGTTAGGTTCCTGCTTCTGAAGGAGGGAATTTTTATACTGTTGAATCTTCAGTTATTGTTATGATTTTTTGAAATTTGCACCGTGCAGGGTGACAAGGAAGACCTTTATGAGAATAGGAGGACAGATGGATTTCAAGGAGGGTCCAGAAGTCCACCATATGAAGATACATATGAACGCCGTTTCAGTGAAAGGTCCAGTCCAGGAGGAAGAAATGATGACAGAAATTCTAGATATGGTTATGATGAAAGGAGAAGCCCTGGATATGATCAAGAAAGTCGACAATATAGTGATTACAGAAGTCCTGCTCGCCATGAAGTTGTCAATGACTGGCGCCGAGAAGATAGATTTGCTAATGGGAGAAAACCTGAAGATCATAGAGTATCTGATGGAGATCCAAAGTTGGAAGGTAGGTCACCTGAGCGACCAAAAGATCTAGAGTCATCCAGTCCCCCAGTGGCTCGTCCTGTTAGAGAAATTTTGGGTGAAAATGTAGTCCCCCTTCGTATAATTGAGCCTCCAAAAGCAAATGGCAGCAGAACTATTGATGGCCCTCAGACACAGGTAGTTTCTACTGGTGCTTGTAATAATAGGTTAATGTTATAGTCAAGGTTTTGTTTTGGTTTAGTTTGCAATGTTCACAAAGCTTTTTTGTTTTTTTGTGCTGTTCTGATCCTGCAAAAAGATAAGTTTTTCATTTTTCATCCTCTTAAAGCAATTTTATTTGTCTTAGCTTGATGCATTTTTTCCCCAAAGTATGAAGTTTCTGTTTGATGCCATTCACCACAATTAACCACTTGGCACAATTTCTATTCCTTTGAAATTTTCTTTTTCTCCTCTCTTTCTGCAAGTGTATTTAGAGTATTCGTCGTACTTTTAGTTTGACTTAATAGCTCTTTTCCTGTTGGAATTTCATGTATGCTTGCTGATTTTCATTAATTTCCAAGTTATTCAGAGTTATTGTCAATTTGATTATGATACCATGGTTCTTTGCTGCATCATCATTTTTATGATGTTTGTCTTGATAATATTTACCTTGAAGTTAAATTAAGTTGTTTGAAATTGAAAAGTCAGTAAATGAATTTTTATCGCTGTTCAAAAATCATTATTTGTGAACTTTGTGCAGTCATTTTTTAAGATTTTTTCCTCTTATTATTGCATGAAAGGAAAAAAATGTTTCCTGTTTTTCTTTACTTCTGCTCAAATTTTGTGATGGTACAGAGAAAGGAAATGGACTTAGGGGTGTAATCAAGCTAAGTTGAGCCAAACACAAATAGTGCCAAGCTCGAGCTCGACTCGAAATTCAGGGCTCAATACTTGACTCGAGCTCGGCTCGAGACATAATTGAGCTACTAGTGCTCAAGCTCGATTAAGCTTGTTTATTAATTTTTGTACTCATAAAAATGTAATGTCATAAATAAAAATATCTTAAAATGAAAAGCTCAATTAGACTCGGGAGCCATTCGAATCAAGTATTACGCTCTCGAATTCGGCTTGAGCGGGTCAATAATTACCAAAACGAATTCGAGTATTTTTTTAATCGAACTAGAATAACTTGCGAGCAGCAGGATATTATTTACACCTATATGACTTACTATTATATTACTTTTGCAGAGAACTGCATCTTCTAGCAGCTTAGGATCTATCGGCGGGAATCCAGCAGAAGTTAAGTTGGAGATGACTGGGAGCTTAATTGATTTTGATGCTGATACAGAACTTCCTGCTGCTTCCACAGTTAGTCAGGCACCACAAACAACTGAGTCTCAATCTGTTGTACAGCCAATAAGTTCTAGCAATGACCAAAACTGGGCCTCTTTTGATTTTGCTTCTCAGACAAATGTTTCTCAGGCTCGTTCAAATGTGAACACCCTGGACTCTGTTCTTTCTCAATTGTCAGTTCCAGCATCTGTACCTGGTGACCAATCAGGAGTTTATAGCAGTGTCGGTGGACAAATACCTGCTCCTATGGCCAATGTGAATGGAACACCTCTTGGCATCAACTCCAATATTGTATTCACAGGGAAGATCGAAATGTTACCCTATGGCACTGCTGTTCCTGCAGCTGCACCAGTTAGCAATTTCTCAACACTGCCTTCTACTGGTGCTTTGGCAGCTGCCCCTGGATTAATGCCTGTCAACGGTGGTAGTTCCCAGGTTGGTGGTTATAATGCTGGACAACAGCCTAATATGCAGCAGCAGCAGCAGCAACAGACTTCTTTTTACTCTGCAGCTGGTGGTCAGTCTACTACCCAACAATTTATTCCACCTGTGGATGGAGCTTCAACCAATCAGGTGGGAAGTATTTTCTAGTATTGTGGTATTTTATAGATAATTAACTCCTTTTTCATCTAACTTCATGTTGCACTTTTATGGCAGCCATGGAATTTTGCTCCTTCACAGCATATGCTGGGGCCTTTGAGTGCATCAGTTGCACCAATACCTCAAGCTGTCTCAAAACCTACCCAAGATGCCACTTCTACAGTTGCATCAAAGCCTCCTACAGAAACAAAAGAAAGTGGAAGAAAGGAACTACCTGCGGTAATATCTCTTTAGGCCAAGGACATCCAAGTTCTTGGTTTTGAGGATTATTTATTGTGTTGGCCTCTTGGTTTTTGCAGGATCTATTTGCTTATCCTCCCTATACTGCTGCTGCACCAGGGTGGCAAAGTGGCCCACCACATGGGATGGGTTTGACGATGCAATATAATACTGCAGTGGTAATCCTACATCAAAAGAGCAATTTCGTTCATGAGTTCATTCTTTCATACTTAACTACATGTCCAGTTACTTGATGCATCACTTATATTTCTACATGCTTTTTGTTGTTACAGCCAATGTCTTCATTTCCACAGTCATCAAGGTCAATAAACCCATTTGATCTTGGCAGTGAAGCACCTCCAGTTCAAACTCAAACAGTATGTTATTCACATCTTTTGAACTATTCCATCGCTTCTGGCAATGACCGACTTTTTTGTTGGTTTAAGGATTCTGTAATAACTTTATGACATACTTGTGATGCCAGCATGCTTCTCTTCTGCATTTTTTTAGAATTTAAATCTCATTGTTTCAGAGAGAGAGAGAGAAAACAAGGTTATTTCTTTTATGCATGAGTGCGATTTTTATTGTTAATCTTTTATGCATGATGATTCATCCGATAACCACTTCCCAACCTACTCTTACTTTTTGAAATTTGAATGCAAAGCTACCTCTCTCTCCTTGAACTTACCCAGGACTTGCTCATGTATGGTGTTTGACAATCTTCTTTATGTAATGTTGCTTCTGGTGCAGTTTCCATCAATGGCTTCCTTACAAGGTGCCCTACCAAATATGCCACCTCCTTCCGGCCCAGTGCATACTTCTAGCCTTGGTACTCCATCATCAGCATGGATGTCACCTCAGTCTTTACCTTATGCATCAGGGATGTCATTGCAGTTACCTTATGCATCATCAGTGGCACAACGTAAAGCTTTTTACCCCTGCCTCCCTTTCTTCTTTTTGCTTATTCTTATTTGATCTTTTTGACAAGCTGAATTTTTCAAAAACTTATAGGGCCTTACCCAGGAGCACAGTTACCTAATAGCTTGCCACCTTCCAGGTAATTCATTCCTTAGCTCTTCATTGCAACGTGTTTCTGCATGTACGCTGTCCAATGTTTCCTGACATTACTGTGCTAGCCCACGCAATTGCCATTTTATGTTTAAACTATTGTTCTGTTTTTTGTTGTGGCTTCAATCTGGGTTACTGGCTGTACCTCATGTTGGTGAGCACCACCTGTTAAAAGTTAATTATATGTTTATGTTCCTAATATATGAAATATTCTATGCTTTGCAGCCATCAAATTGGCAGCATCGGCAGTGAAGTGTCTTTTGGTTTTGTAAACACTGATCAACAGGTGGCTGGTAGATTGGCAGCACCAGCTGCCCCACAGCCATTCTCTTCTGTTGGGGGTAACCCATTTGGCTGAACATAAAGAACATCCTGAACCCCAATGTCGGAATAGCATCCTCTCGCTGCCTGTAAAATTGATGGAAAGTTTTGGTTTTAGTTGGAATCATCCAAGCCCTGCTATAAGTTTTTCACTATTGTTCATTTGGGGGTTCAAGGATTTGATGTCCGTATTGGGAATTTATAGTTAGTTTGAAGCTCATAAGGGAAAGAGAGGAAGAGTAAGGTGCAGTTAAGTTTGTGGGGATGTATTTTTCTTTTTTAAATTCTTTTGTGCAGATTTGATGTTTTATTCTAATTGCGATCAAAGTGATCTGTGTGTTTGCCTACAAATTTTATGCTTCCCCCCCCCCCCCCCCGCTGGTGTTGTATGATTTTGCAGTTGCTATTTGTAACTTTGTAATGTAATAATAATAATATTATTATTATTATTGAGATTATTTTTAAGAACTTGCAATCGGCATTTTTGTCTTCTGTTTCAACTGTGCCATTAGACTCATCAACGAAGTTATTTTATTTGAACTTAAAAAAGGTAATAAATATTTGATTATTTATTTTTTCGTCTCTTTAATCTTTAAACTTCCATTTGTTTGTCAAGTTACTCTCAAAATAGATAGGAAACTTAGCATATGTTAACTTTTTTGATATGATATAATATGGATTGCCACATTGATGCAATGTCAACAATTAATTAGTTTTTTAAAGTTTAAAAAATTCAACAAAAATTGTAAAAAGTATTTAGAAAGTATTTTTTAATATTAAAAATTAATTAATTGTTAATGTAGCATACACATGGCAATTCATGTGTATGTCATATTGGTAAAGTTAATAAATGTTAATTTTTTTTATCTATTTTGGGATGATTTGACAAACGAGGATAATGAGTTTTATCGTACTCGAATTCACGTCGTCCTGCATTGATAATAATATCAATTTTTAGTAATTTTTATATTGATTGTTTTAATAAAATTTGTTAGAAAGGTTTTGCATATTTAATAATTTATGAAAAAGAAATATAGTAAATATTATTTTAAAATTTTACATAAGTGATAAGAAAATTTACAATTATAAGTACAAATTATAAATAATATAAATTCAATAATCAATTTAAAGCACATCAGATAAAAAATTAAAATATATCTAAATTTATTACAAATACAACTATTATTTAATTATATTTTTGAATTTCAAATCTTTGTTATATTAATTCAAAACGTTATCGTATCAATGTTCTTATCAGTTATATGAATTGTGATCCATGGTGTAAAGGTTAAAGTATTGCAAATCTATAGTTTGGAAATCTAAATTAATTTAAAGATATTATTTGTCAGATTGTTAGTAATGTTTTTAAATTTGTAAAGATTAACGAATTGATAAGTACTCTATAAAAATATAATAAAATATTAAAAATTAAATATATAATAAAAACACATATCAATTTTTAAACTACTTAAAAAAATAAAAAATATTATTCTTAATTTAATTACAACTAAACATTTGCTGTTGGCAATATTCAATTGTGTGGAAATATTATTAAAATTGAAGCATATCATCATTCAGCAAAATAAGGACATTAGTAACAAACTTAAATTTATTTTTGAAGCAAATGTGGTCGGAAATTGAAAACAATAAAAGTGTGTAATGGATTGAACAAGTAATTAATTCATGTTTTCTTCTCTTCAACACGGTTGCCCTGGCTCCCTACATTTCCTGCTCCGCCAAATCCTCCTCCTATCCCGCCTCCACCACCACCTCCTCCTCCTCCTCCCCCACCATAGTAGTGTCCTTTATCAGTTTCCTTATAATGCTTTCCAAAGGCACCAATTCCACCACCACCATTCTGGACATAACCAGGACGTCCAAAACCAAAGCTGAAGCCCACACCCTTGCCGAAGCTAAAGGAATGTCCAAAACCAAAGCCGTTCCCCCCTCTAAAACCACCTCCACCAATTCCCCAACTGGGGTTACCATCAAAAAACCATTCTGGCTTCTTCTTCTCCGCCTCTACCTTCCTACCCTCAACACTCTCATATCCCACCACTACCACCAAACAAACCCACAACCCAACCCAACTCAACTTATTCCAACCCATATTTCAATGCAATGCAACGCTCTCCTCTTTCACGGCCAGACCAGCTGAGCTCACCATGTTTATAAAGCAAAGTTTCCAATATTTCTTCTCTCTACAAAAAA
Source organism: Gossypioides kirkii (assembly GCA_005610355.1). Lineage (NCBI taxonomy): Eukaryota > Viridiplantae > Streptophyta > Magnoliopsida > Malvales > Malvaceae > Gossypioides > Gossypioides kirkii. The sequence continues at coordinate 6,137,973 of CP032248.1, forward strand.
AAAAAAAAAAAAGTACGATAACCATAGTTTGGAATTAGTTGAGATGGATTAATTGCTTCACCGCTGGCTAGCTTTAAAACAATGTTCCAGTTTTACGTGAATTGATATTGGTGTCTGCATTCAAAGCCACCATTTGTCGAGAATCACGTTCTACCCATTCCCCAACCTCCAAAAGTTTGCATACCATGCATGCATCAGAAGCAAATTGGCTTCGCGTTGCATGATTTTAAATTAAATGGGAAACCCCATAAATGAAGATGCAGTTGGTGGTATGCAAGCCAATTATTCATCTTCATTTTGACTGCTCACATTACAAAGTAGGCAGCTTTTGCAACTTAAAATGAATCGGTCTTTGAATCACGTGTGTTGGTCTAATAATCAAAGTGTTCACCGTTTCAAGTGTAGCTTGAATTCAAGTCGCACTAGTTACGTTCTTGTTAGGGCTTTAACCTCCTCTTATAATTCACCAAAATAAAAAAACGAACTTTGATTAGCTTTCGTTCCTAAACTTTACCGAAAGCCTTCAATGATCGTCCAATTCAGGTTGATCTCCTCCTCCACCCGAAAAATCCAAACCCTATAAGTTTCAATTTGAGGTTTATTCTCCCCTTGGAATTTCCCTTTTTATGGCGGTATATGTATCTGAGATCTTTATTATTATTTTTTTTTGATAATTAAAAAAGAAAACCCCTAAACTTGAGGAGTGAACATCAGAGTTAAACACCAGAAGGTTGAGACAATATTCATAACGCTTCTATTCACCTTTACTTTTCTCATAAATGTAAATATATGCTATTAAAAAATATTATGATTAAATTGGTGTTACAATATAATTAGATATCAACTCAGATTAGTAAAATGACTAATATAAGTTTTAGTTAAATGATTATTATTGTTATTTTAATGACTTTTTTTTGTCTTTTTATGTTTTTATATAGTTTTTAAATAAAAGAATTAAAATTAACATAACTAGAGGATTGAACTTGTGTTTTATAAATTTATAAACAAATTTTTTACTACTACCAATAATAATTCTTAAGTAAATTTTAAAGAAAATAACTTTTAATATAAAATGTTTTCTCTCATCAAATTTGTGTATACAGATAATTTCACCAATTGAATTGATATCATAAGTCAACTCGACACTAACTCATAATTTATGATAACATAATAATAAACATTTGTAATGCATTTAATATTGTTAATCTTATATATTTAAATTTCATTTTACTCAAATTTAATTTAATTTTTATTTTAATATCATACATATTTCATATGTTATTATGATTAATTAGTTGCAAAGCATACATTTCATTATTTATTGTATACTATTTTTAAACACACATATTTATTTTAAATTCGTGGTTTCCACACACATACGCGTATAATAAGATTTCTAATGTTTATAGTTATGCTTAACTGAGTAAAAAGCTAAACAAGTTTCTACCCAATATTTTGAGGCTTAAATTTGTTCGTAAGTGTGAAGAAAAGTTATGGACAGTGAGAAAACATTTTTCCATAAATTATATTATTGCGATGGTCCATTTGTCATTTTATATTTTTAATAAAATTAGTAAATAATTTACATATGATGAGATTTGAACATATGCCATCAACATCTTATTCATTTCAACAAAAACTTTATTTTAATTTTATTTATACATTTTTAATATTATTACACAAACTGCTTTTACTCACATTGTTTGTATATCTAAACTTAGTATTATTTAAATCATTGAATGATTTGGTGTCATGAGTCAACCGAACACTAACATGATCGAAGAAATTATTAAAATACACTTTCATATATAAAATAAGTTTATTATTACGATGATACGTATTTACATATCATGATATTTGCTTTTCACCCACATCGTTTGTATCTATACTATGATTTTAACCCCCTAATTAAGTTGGAGTCTAATAAAAATATTGCATATGGTAAGATTTGAACCCATGCCACTAGCATTTACATACCTTAACTTTACCACTTCAACTAAAGCTTTATTTTAATAGTACAAGCTAGAAAACGATTGGAGTATATTTAATATTCTTAATTACATGTATTTACCTATGTAACTTATTTTTACTAACAATTTAAACTAATTTGTTTTATTTTAATATGGTACATTAGTTTCAAATCATATCTTTCATTTTTTATTCAATGTCATTTGTAATCGCACACTTGCGTTCTAAATACATGGTGTCCATATGTTTATGCGTGTGGTAAATTATTAGTACTTATTTATACTTCTATATTATTATTTAAAATATTGATTGAGTTGGTGTTATCCATCAATTAGGTTACCGAACAATCATTCCTATTATAAAGTAACAAATATTATTTGATTTTATATTTTATATAAAATATAAAAAATGTCCATGATGAAATTTAAACCTAAAACATCTTAATCTTTAAATATTTTAACTTCATCCTTTTAACCAAGACCTAATTTATTCGTTACATTAATTTTTTATAACTAATTTAATTATGTGTATGTATCTTTATAGATCTACTAATATATAAAAAGATTTAGAACCCCGTGTATTAGCCTGATGATCAAGGGTGTTCACCTAGGTTCGAGTCGTACTAATTGTTGTTTGTATTTCACCAAAAAAATATAAAAATATATAAATACTATCAAAATAATGTTTATTACTTTGTAAACAACTATTAACCCTCAATAGTATATATTTAAACATTGTTATGTGAAGGGGTGGAACCACTGAGAGACCCAGGGGAGTCATGACCCCCTAAAATGATAAATTTTTAATTTAAGCCCTTTATAATTAATAAAATTTTAAATTAGTAATGATAAAATTGTACTTTGACCCTTCAAAATGATAAAAATTTTATTTAACTCTTCAAAATTAAATTAAAAAATATAGACTATTAAAATAATAAAATTATATTTTTGCTATCGTAAAAATATATAATTTAATATTGACCTTCCCTAAAAAAATAATTTTTTAGCTCCGTCACTGAATTATGTATCCTATCTTTTAAGGATCATTATCTTATACACAACTAATGGAGTAAAAAAAAAAAAAAACAGCTCCGCAAGTAGGTTTAAAATGATACCATTTATTTTTAGAATGTAATCAAATAAGGATAATTATTTGACACACATACGGTGGAAATGTTGAAATTTTTTCATGTGTTCTTAAGTTTTATTAAAAAATAAATAGGACATATGAAAAATATCAATTCCGTTTGTGGTCTTGATTATTTTAAGAGTTAATTTTTTAAAATTATAACTAAATTAATACAATATGTAAAAATTGAGGGAGAAATTTGTTATTATACCGATTTTTTTGACTATCACATCAACTATCCATTTGTGATTTTAACCGTAGTGAGTAAAATAATCAAACTACGTAACGTGAATACTTAAATTGCAAACTTTTTATTTTCTGTACCTAAAATAAAAATCTTTTATCATTGGACTCTGTATAGTTTACCAAAAGGGATAGATCTCAAAATTATACATAAACTTTGATTTAATATGCAATTGTATATATAAACTTTAATTTGATGCAATTATACACGTGGAACTCTAATTGTGGTTCAATTGTATATTTGAAACTTTAATTTTGAATTTAATCATACACATTTAAAAAAATAAATGCATCAATTTATTTTTATATTGAATAAATATAATTATTTATATATGTAATATATAAACATAAAATGATATTATATCAATAATTATGTTAATAATTTACAAAAATTTGATCAAATCAAAATTTATGTATAAAATTGTTCATGTATAATTTTGATATTTATCCCTTACCAAAACACAAAACAAAATCAAAACACGTTCAAGTTGTACTTATTGAAAATTTAAAACTTCTCGACAGAAAACACTAAAGAAGGAAAGCATAGAGGATAGGAGACGAAAGCAACAATTGCAGTGCTCAATGAGAAGGCTGAACTTCATTTAAAATCGAAGCTATGCAACCACCAAATGCCCCTTAAAGTTGTATATATATTATTTATATTCGATTTTGTTCTGTCAAGATTTACATGCGTAATATAATACAACATTCATGACTGTTTCAAGAACGAGAACCGAAGAATACATTGATATCAATACAGGGATTTCCCACATACAGATTCCCCTGCATATTCTCAACTCAAATACACACTCAACTACCCTCAACCCTATGTTGCTCAACAATGCCATCATTAAGCCTGTTTGTCGTCTTCCTTCCATAAGCTTTTTAGCTTTCCATAGTGAACCAAGTCCGTCACTTTCACTCTCCAATACTGCTATCACGTTAGCCATGTTCCCCACCACCATTACATGTGCGAACATCACGCAAAAAGGTATCCCTAGGATCCCCACAACACCCCAAAACCCCATTCCAACTGAGCTGATTCCCAGTGTGTAAAGCATCTTTGGTGCCACTGCTAAACCAACCACCATTGCTCCAAACAGGCCTAGTATAATGAGGAGCTCCCAAGACCTTGTGTGGAGAAGCTTAATCCAAGCCAAACCGCTTCTCATGTATAGCCTTCTTCCGTCAAGGTGTATGCCACTGTAACTATCTGAAACTGCTTGGATGGTGGCTGCTCTTCCGAGAAGAGAGAACGTAATGGAAGAAGGGGTGCATACGATGATGTGAACTAGTGTTTTGGACGGGAAATTCGGCAGCCGGTGTGTGAATAAATGATCCGTGATTGTTATAGCTGAGGAAGGTATTTGGGGGAAATGATGAAGGAGAAAATGAGATAAGAAAAGAGAAACCGGGAGCGGGGAGAAGAGGAAAACGGAGATGGAATGGAAATGAGTAGGGTGAAGAAGGACCACCCTGATGGATTCTCTAAAAATCTCGACAGTGTTCATCAGATAGATGGAGTCAAGAACTTGTGTTGTTCTTCTTGCCATATTGTATGTGATAATATTAGAAGCAAGAAAGAAACATAGATAGCTGAGTGAATGTGAGAATTTGTATAGGGGTTAACCAGTGACAAGGAGAGTATAATAAGATCAGATTGCTGATTGCTTGCGCGCAAATTCATCATGATTGAATAGGTTTGTAGGTCGGTCGTGTAAAAGTTGGTGGTTGTTTTTTTAAATGCTTTTAATCATATGAATGAGAGGTAAAGTGTAGGAATCTTGATATTTTCTCAATATATATATATATATATAGTTGAATCTATAGCTGTTGTTTTGGAGCCTTAAAGGGGGCGTATGTTATGGCTGGTAGTTGCCTAGTAAATCATTCGTTTGGCCTTAAGTAGATGTATATGCTCGTTAGAGAGCAAGAAAGAAGATAATTGTGGGGTCAAAGAGAGGTGTTAAGGTGATAATTTTGCCTTCTTGTAATGAGGTTGTGTAATGATCGTGGGAGGGAGCTGATGCCTGAAATAGAGCAAAAGGGAGAGAATTTTAATACCAACTTGGGGGGCGTTTATAACTTGAAAGCAAAGGCAAATTAGACATGTGAGAGCGTGGGGGCCAACTGAGGACCCAATTCCAAAGTTAAACGATTAATGTCAAAAAGTTGGAAAATGTTAAAAATGAAAAGTTACTAGCTACTGAAGAGCTATCCCATTTTGTATTAGATATGCAAATCTGATCAAATGAAAATCATGCATGTGTTGGCTCTTGTCACGCATACAGCTTGGGGATTTTAACCAGATTCCTTTTGCTTTTGATAAGCTTTCCCCTATACAGTTGGTGAGGTAAAAGGAAATGCGGAATTAAAACAGAGCCTGGACTAAGGGCAACTTCTTCACATGGACTAGTAGGATGGTGAAGAGGTGATCTGGGATTGCCTCGATAGATGGTTCATGGCTCCAAAGAAAACTACCAACAGGCAGCAGTTGCAAACCTTCCAATCGTACATTCTGATTACAGAATTGTTAAAAAAATAAAAAAGAGACCTTACCATTTCGAGGCTATGTTTGGATCGAAGATCAAGGAGATATCGCAAACTTTTAGGGCATATTAAAACACTCGAGCCTATTCTAGGTGATCTGATCAGCCCGTTTACCAACACTTGTATTGGAGGCAAGGTGATCTGGCTATCCCCTTACCGTTTTATCCTGTGTCAAAATATACTGTCTGCTCTCCTAGAAGGAATTAAAATAGGGCAGAAATGTACGGCTATAAAATCATCTGCAAATTGCAGATGATTGTTTCTTCTTCAAAGTACCCGAATATATATCAAGGATTGCTGACATGATGAATATTAAAACTAAAAACCAACAAAATATATAGACAAGAGTTTAGTACGACTCTTGGCAAAGAAAATAAACTGTACAATGGAGTTTTAGTGGCTGCAGCTGAATATGTACCTAGGACCCTTAGAAAACATGGTTTCTGCAATGCAATCCGACAACCAAATGCTATTCTTGTATTTAGTTGCTGGTCTCATATGAATTTTTTAGTTCATGCCACAAGCAAAATAATGTGTCGTAAGCATCGCCATCATCGAAGTTGCAATTTTCAACCTGTGAGACACTTACTAGGCTCCTTAACCACTCTTCATGGAGAGTTGAGAACTCTGATCTCTGTTCACTTGACTTAAAACTTTCACCGACACTTCTTTTCATTACTTGTCCAGCCTTTGAGGCAGCTTCAACTACCTTTTCCGGGATCCCAGCCATGATTGCAACTTGCAAACCATAACTCTCCGGGCATGCTCCATTAGTAAGCCGATATAGGAAAGCTGGCTCTTGCTCACCTTTAGAACAACCTTCGGACTTCACCTTAAAAGAGCAAGCCATGTGTTGCAGTATAACATGTGGATGAGATGCAAATTCCTTTGTGAGTGGATGGTAATGTGTTGCAAATAACAGCCGACAATGAACCTTTTCAACAAGATGGCGGAACACCTGCACAAACATCAAACTAGGTTGTTTGAAAGGGGCATGAGTATTCAAATTTTAGAATACGTAATAATTAAGAAGTGCAGAACAGAACAGAAGAAATCCAGATCATTCTCAGTTCGATTTGGCTATCAAGTAATATTCCTCCATACTATGAGCATAAGCAAACTTCATTTCTCAAAGATTTGCAACATCATAAATACAATAGTGAAACCATTTGTGCCTGCCTTTCACAAACATGATTCATGGTGGCACTAGATTTTTTCAGTCTAAAAAAAATGCAATATTTATTCTCATGAATAATTGGAGCACATAAAGCATAAATATTTCCTTATTATACCATTTGTTTTTGTTTTGTAAAGAGACTAAGGGTCAATATCTAGCAATGTAGCATATTGGTTCTCCTACTTTAGGGGGAATACGTAAAGTTGTAATAGATTATTGAAGTTTGAAATCTCACAGCATATGCAATAGCATATCCATCAAAAGTGCTTGTTCCTCGACCCAGCTCATCGAGAAGAACAAGAGAATCTTGGGTGGCATTTTGAAGAACTGATGCCGTTTCCGTGCACTCCACAAGGAAGGTACCTACAAAAGTAGGTTGCACAATCAGACTTTGCAACAGAAAAGGTGAATGTAGTCATGCAGCACATACCCTTATGTAAGGCTATAGGCAGATTAAGGAAACATATTTTTAACTGTTTGCGAAACCCAGAAAAACATGTTGACTTAATTGTGGTACTCAACAATAGAATTATTTATTAAGCACAATCTGGAAAGGCAATTTTGAAAATTCCAACAGTAAAGTGTATGTATAAGGATCAGAAAAGTACACAGGTTAAGCAACTCCCACTTCAATTTGGAAATATATGACAATACATTCAGAAGAGCAAAGCATATTCATTTGGAACAGATAGTGTTGGACCACAAGAAAAATACGTTAGGAAACTGTTGTACTTACTCTCGCCAGTCATGATACGGTCAGTAGCACCAAGCCTTGTAAAGATTGTATCCACAAGTGAGATAAAACATGTCTCACAGGGCACAAAACTTCCCAGCTGCATGTAAAATGATTAAAGTATGAAACACTGCAGCAACAGGTGAGACTAATAACAAAACATGCTGATCTCCAGTAGCCTGTGGAAGCAGATGTTTAATTAATGGCAGATCTTAGGGACCAAGAGAAACAAACCTGGGCCAGTATAACAGCCAGACAAGTGGCACGCAAGAGAGTTGACTTTCCCCCCATGTTTGGTCCAGTCAATAGCAAAGCACGAGGAGTATAGTCATTTGCACCTTCACCGAGGAAAATGTCATTTGGGACTGGCAGTACACCATTCTCCCCAAGGGCAAATGGATGCCAAAGCCCTGTAATTTTAAGTATTGGTCCTCCTTGGTTCGTGGTCATGGTTTTTGATTGGGGCAATACAACAGGCCTTGCCATAGTCCCAGATGAAAAACTTGCAGTTACTGCAAAAGATCTTAGTACATCGATGCAGTTTAGGGCATGAATAACTTGAGACCATTGAGAAGCTTTTTCAATAAATAACTCGATCAGTATGGAAAGTGTTTCAGCATCCGAATCTGTTAAATCATGGTTCTGGCAGATATTGTGTTAGCTATGTACCCAGAAAGCAAAAAAACTAACTTTAAGTCACTGCAGAAACCAAATCTGTTACTAGAAAGCAATCAGTTTCTACACAATCAACATGCATACCACATTGAAATTGGTCAGTTAGCACTGCCTAAATGACAAGCTAAAGATGGGCCATTTCCACCATTATCAACCCTATTATATCTTAATCTAATTCGAATTTAGAATATAAAATGCATAATTTCTGCGACAAAATATCAAAATATAAATCCATAGCTACATACACAGCCTAAGGATTGCCTGCTTAGAGGCAATATCCAGGAAAAATCAGAACTAATAGGATATTTGTGAAAGCTTAATACAAAAAATACTCCCATTGATACATAATAAGAAAGCAGACCTGGTAATTTGGGAAGTCGCTCTCTATGGCTGCTTCAAATTGAGTGAGGAATTCATCAAGCCCATTAGCACCACTTAGAATTGGAAGCTTAAAAACTTTTGATAATATAGATACCATATCTTCATCCATTTGTAATAGCTTTAACAAATCCATTCCACTCGAGAGACCTTTGACAAGTGTACCAAAAGCCTTTACCTGACCCACAATAGGAAGCATTATATATCAAGATGTTTAGAAAGGAAGTGTCCCTGACCACAAGACCACAAAAGCAACATGTTTAACTTATGAGTCCAATATTTTTTTACATGGAACCTATCAGTGAAACAAAATAAAAGAACATGGACTGATGTTGCAAAAAATGTTGAGGAATAGCTATTTTTAGGTCAACCATGCAGATGTAAAAATATTAACAGCAAAGGAGATGCTTTCCAAACACTAGTTTCCAAAACATGCAAGCAATGATTCATATAGCATTTACTTTCCAAGTTATTTTACCCAGACAAAGCTAAAAGTACCAAATGGAGACCTGAGGGAGGGGGGGAAGATACAGACGTAGGAGACTTACCCGTTGTTTGAGTACTCTTTTGCCTATCATGGGAAGAGCGAGAGAAGCTGATGATTTTATACTAGCCTTAACACGTCCAAGTAACCTTTCTAAGTCTGGAAGTTTGCGAAGATATTGACCAATGATTAACATAATTTCTGAATGTGAAATAAGTTCTTCAACCACATCTAGCCTTTTATTGATGCTGTCAACATCTTTCAGTGGATGACAAATCCAGTTCCTTAAGAGGCGCTTACCAGATGATGTCACACAGTTATCAAGATACTTATACAATGTACCTGAAAATAAGATAATTTTATGGACTAAAAAGCTAAAAAAACAACAGCCAGCAAAAAATATTGCTAAGCTAACAATATTCACCACTTGCCTGAAGAACCACCATCAGCACAATTACTGAAAATCTCAAGATTTACTATTGTCTGCCCATCAATTCTGAGGCAACCTTGATAAACATGGTAGGGTAAGACATCTCCACTCTGTAAAATGTCCTCCAGCTGTATGAAATAGAACTAATTAGATATCTAATGTGTATACTGACATGCTTATATAAATGCTAGTCTGCAGGCTTACCATCAATCGTGACATATGACCGACTAATCCACCAAGAGCACACACTGCAACATCACGGTGCACCACACCATCAAAAGCATTAAAATATGAATTAGGTGACCCCTTAAAGTAACCTTTTGACTGAATCATATTTCTAACTTCAGAAGCATCCAGAAAATCAGTAGAGAATCCAGGACTCAGTTGAACTGCAGTAGTTCCTGCAAGATAAATGAAAATCAATATGCAGTTTAACTAACCATGATTAACATAGTTTCTCAGCATTTAAAGCTACATGAATCTTCAAGTTAAAGAATCTAACTAAAAACACAAAAAGAAAGGGCTGATTTATGACAATTTTCAATTATACAGGTGCAGATTGTCCAGAAAGTAGGAGGCTTTTTAACCGTTAAATGCACATGGACAAATTCATCTTTATCATATTGAATTACTGTTTTGTTAATTAAAACCAGACTTACGTAACATAATTAAGAACCAATAGGAAAGCAGAAGATGTAACTGTTTTCAAATACAAGTATCTCATTTCTGCTTTACGATATACTTTCCCTTAGGGATAGAAAGTACTCAAATAAAGCTAGACATACAGATTCATGCACATATAGAGAGGTAATGTTCAATCTGCAGGTAAAAGAGTTGATAAAATGCTCACCACTAAATGAGTACTTCTTGAGTGCTTTATGAGCTTCTCTGGACAGCCCTGAAATACTTGAACATATACTTCAAATTAAGAGGCAAAATTTTTATAAAACTAGAATTCAAAAGAAGAAAAATTGAAAGAAAAGTTCACCTCTACTTTCATGTATGACTTCCTTAGGAGACACCTAAATCAGATACCAACCAATACATTAGACTTATTTTCCAAACATAAAAATCCATCATAGGTAAATACAAGAACCTACCTGCATCAATAAAGCTCCCAGAGCAGAGCAAGTAGCATCATCACTAATGGAACCAACCCAAAATTTTAGAGCAGCACAATCAACAAAAGCAAACCCATATGTAGTTGAACCATTCTCAACTCCATAGTTTCCCTAAGTAAAAAAGCAGTATGTAATCATAATATGTATATTCCAATAAATATTCAAACTACAAATAGAAAAGTAATGCACTTTGAAATGGAAAAACAAACTGCAATAACTTATGCCTAAGAACTTTGAAGATCCAAAATAAATGGTGCAACACTAGGAAAACAACTATCAAATCAACGATATGCATATACTTGACACCCTGACCCAAACCCTGACAATGCCACCTACCTAAACCGTCAAAGAAAAGTAAAATAAAAGAAAAGAGGAGCAGAAAAAAGGAGAAAGATAATATCACTTCAAGAATTCAAAAAAATGAAAACAAAGTAATATATAAACTCCAAGAAAACAGCAAAAATTCGACCACGAAAATATGGTATGATAGATAAGCAATATGTTCATCCATTGATCCAATAGATAACACCTTCCAAACCCATATCTAAATAAATAAATAAATTTATTTTAAAGAGAGGGAGAGAGAGAGGGGGGTTACTTCAAGCCTCAAGGAGTCAACAACATGGTAAAATACATCCAAATTCAGTATAATAAGTTTCAGGAAAGCATCTGAAAATTTGAGCCAGAGAAAATCATATTACAGTCGAACTAGATATATTCATTCAGCGGACACTGAAGAACTAATTATTGGAATGTATAAATATATAAGCATAACCAACCTCCTTTATAGCAAGTAGATGAACAGCATCAGGTCCAATGTTACCATCAACTGTTGTTGATGGGGTGGTCACTTGAACTAACTTTCTTTGAATGACCTGAAAATAATCCAATGTAGTTAGTCAAACTATTTAGACAAGCTACTTAGCACAGCCATGGTGTAAAATTAAAGACATGAAACCACCAAGGAAAGTCAACATAAGTAGCAGAATTTTTATTCAAGAAGCATGTAAAGGGAACTTTGTTGGAGAATCCAATTTGACGAAACCGAAAGTATTGTAGTTTTAGATACATCAAGCATTTTTGAAGTAGGAAAATTTTGAAACATTTCTCTTCAAAACATGACTCTTGCTTGTTAGCCTTAAAGAAATACAATATCAAGGCACATAAATGACGACATACCAAAGAGTAACAATAATATTTTAAAAAGGTTAGGTTCGAAATTGCATCTCCAAATATGCAAAATTAAAAACATACAGAATTTGCACCCCTAGCTTTTGCTTGCTCAGATGTCTCTAACTGCTCCATACGTCCCACTTTGTATCTTCAGAAAAAACAGAAAATGTGAATAAGAATATGCTAAATTAAGGAAAGATGCCCGATCTAGAATACAACATTGCACTCTCAAAAAGATGACCAAGCACATGGATCATCATTCCCACTTTTGCACTTTCTACTATCAAACCTATTTTCTTTCTCCCCATTCCAGAATGATTAAAAAACGACATTCTCGTTTTAAAATTTAGACAGTTTATTGTAAAGGATTCTAAGACATAGAATACACAGATGAGGATGAAGACAATCACAAATCCCTTCATCATTCTTACCCACGAGCAACTAGCTTTTGAACAGCATCATCAATTCCACTTTCTGGAATACCAACCTGAACATAAAGAACGATACCATGGGTATTGCATCTACACCACCACTGTAAAGGCCATATATAGAGATAATATTCCAATAGACCAATACAAGAATGAAAACTAGACAAGTCACCTGGCGGCATTTGCCTACTCCGCTTACTGTCATCTTCCAATCAAGCTCCTTGTGGCCAATTTCAGCATCTATCTCATAAAGCTCATAGAATTTTCCCTTTTATAGAAAATTATATGGTTGAATTAGGTAACCATGACCACTGAAAATAAATGCAAAACTCATAGCATGCATCATTCAATTTAAATCCAACTTATAGATGAAGGGAGGTCTCACAGAATATAAGAGACCATTAGGTTGAAGAATAAAAAATCTAAATAGTGATATTATTCACATCACAAAAATAAATACTCTTTTCCACTCCCCCGTATAAGTTATCCAGTTAAAGGTTCATCTCATATGACTAACATATAATCCAATGTTGGCAATAGACAGCAACAAAATGAAACTAGAATGTGGCGCAACAATAACTAACCACTTTAAAGAAGAGAACAATATCCATATATTGACATTTGACACTCCAATATTGTTTTTGAGATGCTGACATTTTCTTGAGAACATCGGGAGGTATAAAAAGAGTCTTCTTGTCGTAAAGGGGGTCACTAGGCCTTCTTCCATTAGCATCCTTTATGCGAGAAGGATCAAGCCACTCAAATTTGCTAGCAGCATCACTATCATTCTTGTGATTATTGTTCCCAGCAATAGATTCCTGGTGAAGCTTTACTCTTTTACTGGAGTCTAATAAAGAATTGTCCTTCTTATCCCCAAAAGTAGGGAAATAATCTTGAATTCGCTTCAAACGGGAAACACCAGGTCGTGTAGCAGGTGTTTCAGGTCTGAGATCATCATCATTCTCGACGTTTAGAACATTAGCCTTTTCAGATGGTTTAGCAGTTAGCTCAACTCTAGGCAATTCCTCCACATCAGAAGATTTGTCAGCTGCCTGGTTCCTGCAAATTAAACACAAATTATTGACGAAGGTTATCCTTCGATGCTTGATAGTTAGAAATTTGAATTTAATTTTCTGAAGAAATTTATTACGATGGACTACCATTTTCTTTTGTCCTTACTCATTAAAGATTATGTAAAGTTTTCTAAAAAAAAGTAGAGGAATAAAAGAGATAAATTCCATCCTGTGGCTGATTATTGAACCCTAACAAACTTTAAACCCTAAAGGTACGTCCAAATCGTTTTTTAGAAATACAACGAATTGATTTGTACGCCTAAAATTAACCCAAAAAATACCTTCGACTTCCATTTTCTCTGTCGTCAACCTTCACAAACTTGTGCATGATACTAGAAAACAGAGAAGAAGAACCCCTAGCCTCGGCATTCGATGCGAAGTTTACCGGTAAAACCTTACGAGGCACCTTCTCCGGTGGAGTATCAGTGCCTGTGACTTCTAAAGAGGAGCCACAAACGTCGCCATTCAGGTTCTGTTTTGAAGGAAACAGAGAAGCTCCTTGACCTTTTACCTCTCCGACAGCGCCGTTTTGGCCCGCCGGCGAAGGTTTTTGCAATAACGAGAGTATCGATTTTTGGCGCTGCATTTTCAGAACGTGGGAGGGAGAGAGAGAGAAGGCGTTGCGACAGCGGTAAAAAGGACATTAAGAAGCAAAATTTTGGCGCCAACTTTTGCCCCCCTGCTTCGATAGTGTTTTAGCAAAAATATGGAGCGTCAGGTTTCTGAAATATGATCTAAAAGGAAGACCTTATTACCTTTGGTATGTGCCATTTGTGTTTCAACCATGTTAGCGTGTAATTTAGCTATTAACGATTTGTATTGTACCCATACCCGATGTGCAGGCAACCATGGTGAAAATATATGCCATGAATTTAAATAAATTGTTATAATATCCATAATTGGATTGGTTGAAATGGCAATGTTAAGATGTTAAAAAATCATAATGTATTTACGCTTGACTCTCATAATCTTTTGTAGAGTTATGAAATTATTCTTAAAATAATATCTATTATCTATTAAAAATAAAGGGCATTTGGTAATTTCACAATTGAATTTGAGACTTCTTCAGTAATGACAGAAACTCAGTTAGCCACTCAAATATAGTATTAGTATACCTATCTGATAACTCTAAAATATAGAATTATTTTAATACTTTTAGCTTACAATTTCATTCAAGTCAAGGGTAATAGTGTCTCGATTTTGTTGTAATTGTTCTAATCTCTGTTTATTGTAAAATGTTGTTAGAATAATGCACTTTGGTCGATTTATATGCTCGAACATGAAGCTTTCATCCACGAAGGTGACTGGTTGACTCAGAAGAAAGAAAGAACTGAAATTCACATACTGATTCTCCATGCCGCGACATTGATGCAGCCTTGGACCAACGGGGTCAATCTCGTAAATGCACATCTTTGGATGCCTCATTTTAGCCTTGTTGGGCTTCAAACCTGTTCTTAACCCAAAGATGGAGTGGACAAATAAACATGGACAGGCTAAAGAGCCCAAACCGTCCACTAAGGGAGGAAGAAGCCTAAACCATCCATACGACTTGGTCTCTACTTATGTCAACCATCGAATCAGTCATGGAGAGAATCAAGCAATATCTCCCCCAAATCATGGAAAATGCCACCTACATGGAGGAAATCAAGGGATTGACGCCAAAAATCAGAAAGGAAGAATAGGGGGCAAATGTTTGAGGGAAAATGTACCACCACACACCACAATTGGAAGCATTCATCTCAAAAGTTTAGAGTTGGAAAGAAAATCAATAGCTTGAGAGCAACAAGGTGAGAACAAAAACCCAAGAGAAGAGGAGAGCCCTTGTGAGAGAGCAAGCAGGAGCTAGCCACGGAGAACCATCATTGGCTATCCATCTTTCCTTTATCTTATTTGTTGTTTTGTTGATAAACATGATTGCAAATTGTCTTCTTGCTTTCAGTTTAATGATCATGGCTTAATGTTGTTTTGCTAGAATGGTTATGGAACACCGATATGTTATTGTTGATTCTTTGCTATTAATGTTAGAGCAAATGATTGTTTATTTATTCAAGTAATGTATATGTTCAATTTACAAATGCATGGCCAACATTGGTAATAATTGCATTAATTATTTAATTTGAAAATAGGTAATAATTGATAGACACACAATTTGAATGGTGTATATTGGGATTATATCGAAGATAATTGTTGCATACATAGTCCTTATGAATGATGCTTGAGAAGGTGATTTTGATTTTTTTTTAATATATTGGTGTGATTACATGGTAATATTTGTTCATACTTTTTTAACCCTTTGACAACGCACACATACTTTACACACATAGGTGCTCAAACCCAAAACTACATATATGTGTGTGTGTTAAGAGAGAAGCTTACAATTTGAAGAAAACAAATTAATAAATCATCATATTACCACGAATTCATTGGAACATTGCAATTGTTGACTTAGATATACAGTCGTGGAGACAATAACTCTTATATTTACTATTTTATTACTTGTTGAAGATTATATATACTTGCACATTATTCGATACTTTCGCAACACTATTACATGCACATTTGTGCAGAAATTACATTTTAAAACAAACATTTTTATATGCAAAATCCAAATATATAAAAATAATAAATTATATTATATGAAACTAATAATGATATGACACGTGCATTGTACAAATTTAAAATAAAATATTACATGTTAGTTAAATGACAAATAATATTAAATGTATTTCAATTATTTTCCAAGCTGCTCTGCGATATTTTTATAAAATTCAAAAGGCTATAATGTTAGAAGCTGTAAAATGCATATAAATAGTTTTTTAAAAAAAAGTTTAAACAATTATGTTGAAAACAATAAAGAGAATATTATACACGCCGTGTAATAATTTTATACAATTTTTTATACGTAGTTCTCATTATAGTTTCATGTTATTCGAAAAACTACAAAATAATTTTACTACATCAAATTCTTAATCAAAACGTTTAAGTTATACATTATTTATGGTTTAATTCAAGATCTAATTTTCATCACGTAGGCTTCCTCTTTTACATAATTGGATCATTAAATTTTTAATAAAACCGTCTAAATATTAATTATGCATGGAAAAAACCTAACAGAATCACTTTTGTCTTTTAATCTGCTGATTAATTTTTTATGACCAATTTTCCTTTTTGTTATTATTAAATTATTAGGTAATTTATAATCAAGGGTGTTCATTACCCCATAAGATTTAGATTCGAGTCGTGCCAATCGCGTTGCTATTAGATAATTTATAATCAAGGGTGTTCATTACCCTTCAAATTTAGATTCGAGTCGCGCCAATCATGTTGCTATTAAAACTTTGTTCTCTCATTATAAATCAATTTATAGTGATTCGACTTCAATTATCTACTTTCACTAGATTAATTTTCCACCATTAATGATTTCCTAATCCACTTCTATACTCCCAAAATCTGTCTTTCACTTTTCTAAACCTAGCCATAGAAAAAATATCAAAATCACTTCCCACAAAATACTTAAATCCCTAAAGTCAAGTCACTTTTACAAACCCTAAAAAAAATCCATTTTACTTTTACAATCCCAGAAAGGTTAGTATTTTTTTGAAAATTTTATTTTATTTTTAATTATTTTGTTTTTAAGAAGTCTGAATTTGCACAATTGTCGATTTGGTTTTCTAAATAATAGGGAATCTCTGTTACACTTGCACTAACATGACAAGTCATTGAAAATCCAAATTGGTATGTCGTCTATCAATTTTAGTTTTCAAGATGTCCTATTCATTTCCAACACACCTGATGCATCGTTTTCAACCCCGTCAATTGCTTTGTTGATTTGGGACTTCCATGCATCTCTCATATTATTTTGATAAAACTAACCATATTCTTTCGATAAATAATTTATTTTTTGTATTATTCTGAAAAACAAAAAAGCGAAGGTATACTTATATTTATATATAGTGTATATGAAAACATTTAAAATGTTAATGTAATAGTTATATTTATTAAAAATTATATAAAAGCCACATAAAGTTTAATTAAAATGATAAATTTATTTAAATTTTGTTTTGTTTTAGATTTAAATTTCAACATATTTAAAATATATATAAAAACATTTTCTTGATAATATAATTTATTTCACATAATTTTAATTGTTTTTGGTGCCCATGAACATGTATATCAACTCAGTTTAAAAACTTAAATATAGATATAATGATAATTTAACTCTCAACGCTTATATTTTTTTGATCAATTTAGTCCTTATTATTTTTCGAACCAAATTAGCCATTAACCTTTCAAAAGAGTTAAATCACTTTTTTAATAGAAATGTTAATTAAAACATTAATTTTAATGACGTTGGTGTAGTAACTTGCATGGCAATTTATGTTTACTTCATGTTTAGTTACTAGGAGTGTTCAAAAATTACCAACTCGAGATACCCGACCTGTTGACTCGGTAAAAAAATAAATGGGTATTTTTTTTTAAATTTCGAGTGCCTGACCCGATTATCTATGTGTATTTTTTTTAATTTTAAATTATTTACATTTTTTTCATTAAAATTTAAACTGATTCCCAATTTTTTATCCTGATTACTAAACTACTATCCCACTCGTTCAATTCTCCCACACAAATCATCTCCGTCAACCCCACTCCCACCTATCGATTGACCATCTGTGACCACCCGACACTCGCCGTTTGACGGCTCCCACCATCATCGCTCGTCTAACCGCACTTCTTTGACTCTTAGGTTGGTGGAGGCTCTTATTTGTACTCAAGATTGAATTCATGCTTCTCATGATCCCATTATGATAAATGAGAGCTTGCTAGCATTTGAGAATAGAGAAGAAGATTAGTTTCTGATTTCAAATTTATATTTTTATTTTTGTAATATTTATTTATATATTTATATATTTAAATATTTATATTTCTAAACATACACTATTGTTGTATATTTGAAATGTTTTTTTGTAGAGATGCAATATTTGATTTTGGAGCAACCAACTATTATCATTAATAAGACAAACGAAGTTTCGGACATCACACCATGTTATGATGAGTACACGACTATATGTTTTATATTTAGTGAAGTTTTATCTTTGGATTATGTAATTTGGATTTATAAACTTTATGTTTGGATTTCTAAATTTTATATTTGGATTATGCTATTATCTACTTTAAATTTTTAAGTTTGTCATTTTGAATTACTATAAATTGTATGATTTGTAAAAAAAATTTGCACAAATTTAATTCGGGTACCCTGTGATCCAAAAATACGAGTACCCAAAATTCTGAGTACCCTATATATCGGGTCACGAGTCAATCTTTTTAATACCCGAAATTGTGAGTACCCGATTATGAACATTCTACAAATAATCTAAAAAATATAGAGAATAGAGAAGAAGATTAGTTTCTGATTTCAAATTTATTATTTTTATTTTTGTAATATTTATTTATATATTTATATATTTAAATATTTATATTTCTAAACATACACTATTGTTGTATATTTGAAATGTTTTTTTGTAGAGATGCAATATTTGATTTTGGAGCAACCAACTATTATCATTAATAAGACAAACGAAGTTTCGGACATCACACCATGTTATGATGAGTACACGACTATATGTTTTATATTTAGTGAAGTTTTATCTTTGGATTATGTAATTTGGATTTATAAACTTTATGTTTGGATTTCTAAATTTTATATTTGGATTATGCTATTATCTACTTTAAATTTTTAAGTTTGTCATTTTGAATTACTATAAATTGTATGATTTGTAAAAAAAATTTGCACAAATTTAATTCGGGTACCCTGTGATCCAAAATACGAGTACCCAAAATTCTGAGTACCCTATATATCGGGTCACGAGTCAATCTTTTAATACCCGAAATTGTGAGTACCCGATTATGAACATTCTACAAATAATCTAAAAAATATAAAACATTCAAATAAAAATAAAAAATCATAATAAGATTTTAAAAATTTTAAAGTATACGTTAATTATCATGTGAGTTATTATATTTAAAATTTTAATATTTTAGTAAATATTTTCAATAAAAGACAATAAATCAATTCTTTATAAAATAATTGATGATCAAATTTATTATTTTTAAAGTTTGAAGGGGAAATTTAGTTAAAAATAATAATAATCTTATTAACAAAATATATAAACATTATAAATAAGTATTGTGGAAATAATAGGCGTGTATATTATATCAATTTAATTTTAAACCAATGAAAAAATCATGGTATATATATATATTTTAAATTAAAAAAAATAAAATTTTAACAATAATATAATTAACATAATTCGAATTCAAATCATTCTAAAAACAATAAATATTTTCACTATCAAAACCACACGCTACTTTAAAAAAAAAAATCCATGGTATAATTGGCATCACGCTAATTACGGTGTTTCCATTATCCAACTCAGCAACATCCACGATTGCAATGTCGTCGTATTAAATACGTAAAACTTGCAAAGAACTTTCCAGATATTAAGAAGCCCAGGAACTTTCCCGACCCTTGAGCTTCTATATAATCTCCCATTTATCTCCACCATCATCAGTTGTTTGAGTTTGTTTGATCAAAGGTCTAGTTCTCATTTTCATTCCTCTTCAACAATGCCGACCCGATTTGGTGGAGCCGTGACTCAGGACTGGGAGCCCGTTGTCCTTAACAAGTCTAAACCCAAGGCTCAGGACCTACGCGATCCCAAGGCCGTGAACCAAGCGCTGCGGTCGGGTGCACCGGTTCAGACCATCAAGAAACTCGATGCTGGATCGAACAAGAAAACGGCGGGACCAGTGGTGAACGCGAGGAAGCTTGACGAAGGGACGGAACCGGCAGCTCTAGACCGGGTGCCTACGGATGTTAGGCAAGCCATACAAAAGGCCCGGCTGGAGAAGAAGATGAGTCAGGCTGAGCTAGCTAAGCTGATAAACGAGCAGCTCAAGGTGGTTCAAGAGTACGAAAACGGGAAGGCAGTGCCTAACCAAGCCGTGTTGGCCAAGATGGAAAGGGTTCTCGGCGTGAAATTAAGAGGCAAGTCAGGGAAATGATCCCGTAACGCCGTTATTGTAAAACAGGGTGCTGATGTCTTTAGTGTTGTTGAACATATGTGTTTGTGGTTGTTGTTTGGATCTCAAGAGAGGAGCCGAATTGTACTGATTTGATATCAAGAAAACAAAAATTTCTCTGATTTGTGTTTTCATGGTGTTACAAAGTTGCAGCCCTTTTAAAAAAAACTCAAATTTACTCCAATAAACAAGGATGCTGTCTAAATTGAAAAAACAAGACATTACTATGAAACCGAATGGACATGGATTTGAAGACTATTATGCTGTTGTAATAACTATGTTTTGTCGGATAAGATCCGGTTACAGGTAATAGATGATTAAGGCTTAGTGCCACGGAGAATCATGAATGGGAGTTACGACAGACTTGGTTTGAAGATACTGATTAAGAGCCTCCAGTCCAAAATCCCTTCCGAATCCACTCATCTTGTATCCACCGTAGGGGCAATCCACGTCAAATGCAGTGTAACAATTGATCCAAACGACGCCGGCACGGATCGATCTCGACACGGTGTTAGCCACGTTCAAGTTCTTTGTTATAATCCCAGATGCCAGGCCATAAGTTGTGCTGTTTGCTCTCTTGATTGCTTCTTCCATTGTTCTGAAAAAACCCCATTTCAATGACCATACTTCATCACCAAGAAAGAAAAAAAAAAAAAACAGTTGAAGTTCAGACGCTACTTACTTGAATTTCATCAACGACATCACTGGTCCAAAAATTTCTTCTTTTGCTATGATCATGTCTTCCTGTTACAACAATACAAATCACTATGGTTTAGATATCTTAAACCAAACCTATTAAGGCATGATAGCTTTATGGTTGTCTTACATTAACATCAGTAAATATGGTAGGCTCGATGTAGTATCCCTTCTGGCCGACATTCTTGCCCCCTGTTAGCAAAGTAGCTCCTTCTCTCTTCCCATGCTCAATGTAAGATAGAATTTTCTCGAATTGCTTCTTATCAGTCTAAACACCAAACATAGTCCGTTAAATTGTAAAATTCCAGGCTTCAAGTAAAGGTAACTACATAAAAATTATGACTTGGCTTACTTGGGGTCCATGATTAACTTGAGGGTCGAAAGGGTCCCCAACAACAGTTGCTTTTGCCTTCTCTACCAATTTCTTCACAAGTTTTTCGTAAATACCTTCTTGAACATAAACACGAGAACTCGCCACACAAATTTCTCCCTACAAATTTACAAGATGGACAACAGTTGAGTACAAGTAATATTTGTTCAATTGTAAAAAGCAAAAAACAAAAAAATCACCTACTTTGTTGTAAAACATGCCTCTGAAAGCAATATTTGCAGCCTGGTCAATATCAGCATCATCAAATATTAAGAGAGGCGATTTGCCTCCCAACTCCAGTGACACTGGCTTTAGATTACTTGCTGCTGCTGCTGCCATTATCTTACGTCCAACTTCCGTAGACCCTGTGAAAGTCACTTTATCAATGTCCATATGAGCACTAATGGCAGCTCCAGCAGTCTCTCCAAATCCGTTCACTACATTGAGCACTCCATCAGGGATACCAGCCAGCTTGGCAAGATGAGCATAATAAAGGGCTGAAAGAGGAGTCTGCTCAGCAGGCTTGACGACCAAGGTGCAGCCAACGGCTAATGCTGGGGCAGCCTTCATGAAGAACATGGTAGTGGGGAAATTCCAAGGGATTATACTTCCCACAACGCCAATAGGTTCTCTGAGAGTGTAGCCTTGCAGCCCCTTTGACATTTTTAACACTGTTCCATGAATTTTATCGGCTGCACCCGCATAGTAACGCAGAGTCCTTGCTGCTCCTGGGATGTCGATCGCCTTGCAAAGAGTAAAGAGCTTGCCCCCGTTTACGGCATCTAATGCCGCTATTTCTTCTACATTTTCTTCAATTAAATCTGCCAACTTCATCATCACCCTTCCTCGCTCCTAACATCATATTTAAAAGGATGAATGAATAATGAATAATTGGATAAAATTGTTTATTCATAATATATAATGAGATTATATTTAAAAGATGTAATACTGAAGTACATAACTTTTGCACCCCAGATAAGTTTTTGTTGATACTGTGTATCAACGGATATAAGAATGGAGAGGAGGTTTTGAGAAGTTTGAGATCGTAAGAACCAAAAAATGTTGTCCGGAGTCCCTCTTCCAATGAAGCATTTTAGGGTTATTTAAATTATGGATTCTCAGGTTAAATCATCTGGTCGGATTATTATATATTTTATTATAATTATATAACATTTTTTTTATTATCATTTAATGAAACATAGAGTTTTTGGATAGTTTTGTAATATAAAAAAAATCTTCAAAATATAAATTTAATAAAAAATTTAACAAATATTAATAATTTATTCAATTATTTCGAAATAATTGGATAATTTGTTTGATGAGGCTCAATCAGAGGAGTATAAATAATAGACTCTTTCAATTACTAAATAATAGCAAAAGATCTGTCCTACACTCGAAAAGCGTACTTATATTAATGGATAAATTATAAAATAGTTACTTTTATTTACTTTAAATTACATTTTAGTCACTTATGTTTGAAATATTACGTTTTAGTCACTTAGTTATTGTTTTGTTACAAAATGGTCACTTTATCGTTAAGCTCCGTTACCTTCCTAATGGCAATCCTACATGATAGTCCAAATGGATTTTAAATGCCAACTTAAATGTCCAATTGAGTTTTTTTTTTCAGTTGTAATTAATTAAAAATTTTCAATTAATTAAATTTATTTAATTAAAAATTTATTCTCAACCCAACTGGACATATCCAAGTTGGCATTTAAAACACAGTTGGACTGCCACATAGAATTGCCAGTAGGGAGGTAAAAGAGCTTAACGGTAAAGTGACCACTTCATAACAAAACGATAATGTAAGTGACTAAAACGTAACATTTCAAACATAAATGATTAAAATGTAATCTACGACAAACAAAAGTGACTATTTTTACAGTTTACCTTTAAACTATTTAATGCTATCCTGATATTAAAATTTTTAATAAAAATTTTGGTATATATATTTTACTGTGCAGTGGATGTTTTTTAAAGACAAACTGTAGAATTTTGTACACAAGTGAAGGAGACGGCCGCATCTGACTTCAATTATTCCGGGCAGTGCAATTTTGTCCACTGCTGGCGTCGACATATGTGCCAGATAATATCATGTGAATTCTTGAATTACTAACACCACCTACTATGTCTGTCCACTGCCCCTAGTTTAAGCTATATTCAACACTAAATTTCAGTTTATGTAATTTTAAAAAAATTGAAATCTCGAAAAAGACGATTACGATTGTACATATGTTTGTTAGATTGATGAAGTAATTTCCTATTGATCCACATGTTTTTAGTGGTAACAAATCAATTACGAAGAGAGAATAAGTATTATAATTAATATATAATTGTTATTATTTTATCAAAATAAAGTTCACGCACAATGTTGGACACCAAATTTCTCCCTCTAGAGTTTAATGAAAGACTTAAACTGAATTATAATAGCAAATATTTTAATTTTTAAGCAATATTGGGTTTGAGTTTATAAATAGAAAAAAATAAATGATGATGATAAAAATTTTAATATTTAAAATAAAGTAATTATGGAAGAAAAAAGGAACATACAGAGCCGGACATGCGAGGCCAGGGGCCATAGTCGAAAGCATGACGTGCGGCCTTAACAGCGAAATCAACATCCTCCCTATCGCCAAGCGAAACTTTTGTTATCACCTCCCCTGTTCTTGGATCAATTGTGTCAAACGTTTTCCCTGTTCATGATTACAACTCTCATTAGCAATAATCCCAGACAACATGAGACGCAAAAACAGAACACCCCCCCTCCCCCAAAAAAGGCAAGCAAATTCAATCATGTTAAATGGAAAGATCAAAGATACCTGAAATAGAATCCACAAAGTTGCCATTGATAAAGAGCTTGGTGAATTTTATCGGCGGAATCTTGACAGAAGATTCAGAGTGGTCGCAATGACTGCCCATTTTCTAACTTTTCTCTCTGTCTCTGCTATTCTAGTTTATTACGTAAAAGAAGAAGAAGAGCCCCTTTTATCCTTACAAGTTGCCCCAAGCCCAAGGTCCTCCATTTTTATTTAATTTTTTTTCAACATTTATTTAATACGGAAAAAGACAAGAGTTTCACATCTCAATTAGCATAGATGGAATCTATGTGACTCCATTGTCTTAAAAAATGGAGTTAAAAACTCGTATCCTATAGTTATTGTCTTAGTAATAATTAAATATTATTTGTATGCCGTCTGTATAGGTTTTTTTATGTTATTGGACAATACATTTTTAAAGTTCTATCAATATTATTTAATTTTATTTGGAAAATAAATCTTTCAAAGAATCATATATTGATATGATGATTAGATGTTTATTATTTTAAATTTGATCTGAATTTAGGTCGTATTAATTGTATTATTGTTAGGAATTTATCTTTTTTTTATAATTCATAAAAAATTGAAAGAAAATATTATATAGTTTCACATTTTCAGCACCATATTATTAAAGTCATTAGAGTCATTTTCTCAACATCCCCTTTTCAATATTCCACGGAGCTTTGCAAGGGCAAATGTCAAAAGTCCAAATACCCCTCAACAAAAGGAAAAAATCAATGTGCCATATCTAAATAAATACATTATTAACATAGAATTAAAAAAGTATAATGATTTATTTGATCCTTCAATTTTTCAAAAAAAGTTATTTTAGTTATTCATTTAAAATTATGTTTTTTTATCGAATCACTTCCAAATAAACGAAAAAATTAACATTTTATTAACATTGTTGATGTGAATGACTCGTACGCATTAAATTAGCTTTTTAAAATTTAAAAATATATAAAAAGAATTATAAAAACTATTTTTAAAAATTAAAATAATTAAAAATATTTTCTTAATATTTTAAATTTTAAAAATTAATTAAATATTAATGTATTATCTATATGACACCCACGTGTATGTCACATTAACAAATGTTTATTTTTTTCATCTATTTTAGGTTGATTTAACAAAAAAATACAAATTCAATAATTAAAAAGAAACAAAAACTAAAATAGAGGGTTAAAATGATTTTCCGGTAAAGTTAAAAGGGCCAAAAAGTAATAATGCCATTAAATGAAAGTCAAAATATTGCAACGGTTCTAGTCCGGCCACGCTCAACTCCCTTCGCGATAGGTACAATTCAATTTTATAATATATAATATTGAATTCCGTTTAATCATTTACACATAACTTTTCATATTTTGATACATGATTCACATAATCTGCAATTTTATTCGAATTAATTGAATTAGAAAAAGAAAAAAAAAAGAGTATGAGAATTTAATTTATTTTAAATTGGGTAGTCAAAACCTAATTGAATAAAAAAAATGAATTATTACTATATATTTTAATAGATTTCCTGATCTGAATTCCAACTTGAATTTCTTAGACATGAATTTCAATTTTGGCTTCTATTTTCAAAATCTCTGACCAAAAATAAATAAATAAACAAACATTCAGCTTTTTACTTTTTACTTTTGGGTGGAACCAAAGACTCCTGTCGGCTGCAATTAAACATATTTAAATAACTAAAACCAAAATAAATCTTTGATTTAGTATATTTAAAACTTTAATTTTATTTTAATTAGCCAAAATCTCAAATAAATATGATAGTGTATGTTTTAGTCTTGAATTATGATTGTCCAAATATATGATTTTTATTTTTTTTTAAATTTCTGATATTTTAATATTTTTGTTTTTGGATTTTTTATAGTTTTATTATACTGTTTTAGATATTTTATAAGTTTTTTTTTATAAAATTTTACAGTTTTTTAAATAAATGGTGACATCCTCAAATTAGTACACATACAAGCATTGTTTGAAAATAAAAAAAATAAAAAAATTTATAATGAAATTTATAGAAAATAAAAAATATAAAATTTCAAAAAATAAGAAAAAATAAATTTCCTAAACATTTTAAAAAATCAGGGTTTTTCTGTATATTTTTTAAAATACAAAAGATAATATAAAATTTAAAAAAGTGCATGTTTAGAATGAATTTAGATAACTTGACATCTAAATTTATCTATATTGAATAATTACTTGTCCGAATTTATTATGCAAGTGAAATTTGGAAAAATTAAAAAATTGTATTAAAAGCATTTTTGTGAGAGTATATATGTAATAAAAAATTTAAAACACATATCGTTGTTTTATTGAATGTCGATGTAAAATTTAATGATGTAAGTCCATTACTTAAAAAATATCAACTTAATTAACTAATTTAAGTTAAAGTATTAAATAGATCCAAAAAGAATTTAAACATAAACTAAATATAAATTATCAAATTATATATGGGTAAAATAGTTTGTTTCTTTTCACAAAAGTCATAAGAAATGGAAATAGAGAGTAAATTATGAGATATAATTGATATTTGGATAAGTGTTCAATCTTTGCTGGTGAATTATGAGGTATTCTTGCTGAATTAATGCTCATTCAAAATAGGTGATATGATGGTGTGATGATTCAATTTGATAGCTTGAAAGTGATCAAGATCGTTCAGGATTCTTCTCTGACAAATTTAAATTCTGCTCTCATTAGACGTATTCATCACCTGTTGATGAAAGCAGAATCTAAGATCATTCAATCTTTTTTAAAGGATTGGAATTAAACCAAGTGATTGTCGATCAAAATGATTTTTGATACAAACTAATGATAGAAAATATTTGAAGAAATATCAAGAGAAGTGCTAGTACTTTCTCCCATTGCTCAAGAGAGTCACAGTCTCAAAAAGAATAAAATATACATTAACTCATACTAAATGAACTAAGCCGCCATCACGCCACGTCATAGGCGGCTGGGTTCTCGATGTTCTTATTCCACCATTGTCCAAGAAAATTTTGTGGAAAAAAGTTGTTATTATTATCTTTTGTTTGATAAAGACAAACATATTGAAAAAAAAATTATTAATTATTTTCGGGTGAATTCAATTTTTTTATTTTTAGAAGAAAAGGGCGATTTTATTAAAATAAGTCAATGCCCTTTTCCGTAGGGATTGGATAAATTGAATAGTTGAATTAAAGCACGCATGGATTGACCAATTTGTACTGAGAAATAATGATCAATTTTTTCTTCCCTTAAAAAATGACATTTTTAGAAAAAGTATTTAGTTAAAAGATTAATATTTGGTTTTTCAAAATGAAAATCAAAGGTCAAATTCTAAGAACACGCCAGTTCAAAAAAAATAGAGTTTTGAGTAAATTTTTGTGATATTTAAAAAAATATATCAATTTTAAAAAGAAAAGTAAAAGAAAATTTAATATTTCAATTGAAAACGTGTCATCTAAGACTTTTTTTGCAGGACATTTTTTTTAATACATCAGTTTTTTTAGTGAGATGGTTAAATATTATGGTTCAATATTTTTTTCTTGAGCCTCGAGTTTGATTTCTCTATTTTCACATTTGTATTTTTTTATTTCATATTGTTTCAAGATTTTTTTAATTAATGTTTTTAATTAATAAATATATTATTTTTAAGTTTTTTATTTTTAATTCATCTTTTTAAGTAATAATTCTTTTATGTATAAAATCAAATAATTATTTTAAATATCATTATTTTTAATAAATATAATTTTTATATTTGTAATATTTATTTTTCAATCCATATCATAAGTGTAATAAATTTTAGTATTATATATTTTTATATGTGTTTTTGAAATAATTAATTGAAATATTTTACGTATAAAAATAATAATGATGTTTGAAATAATTATTTGATTTTATAATATTAAAAATCACCATAACCATAATATTGATGGAGAAAATAAATATTTGATATATAAATATCATATATAAAGAAAAATATATTACAAAAATTAGTTGATATTTTTAAAAAATAAAATATATTTAAAATAAAGATAAATATAAAAATATATATTTTTATTATATAATTATTATTTCATTTATATAAATAAATGAGCTATTAATTTCAAATATTTTAAACATAATGATGTATATAAAATA
The DNA here is from genome assembly GCA_005610355.1 of Gossypioides kirkii. Lineage (NCBI taxonomy): Eukaryota > Viridiplantae > Streptophyta > Magnoliopsida > Malvales > Malvaceae > Gossypioides > Gossypioides kirkii. Next base: position 6,166,621 of record CP032248.1, read on the forward strand.
TATATTTTTATTATATAATTATATATTTATTATTTAATTTTATAAATAAAAGAATTATTAATTAAAAAGATGAATTAAAAATAAAAAACTTGAAAACAATATATTTATTAATAAAAAAGTAAAAAAATTGAAACAATATGAAAAAAAATACAAATGTGCTTAAAAGAATAATTAAACTTGAGACTTAAGGATGAAACTACTATTATTTAATCATCTAACCAAAAAAATTAATCTGTTAAAAATATTAATTAAAAATAAAATAAAAATTCGAAACAATATGAAATAAAAAATAAAAATGTGGGTAGAAGAGAAATTGAACTCAGAGCTTAAGGACAAAACCACTAATATTTAATCATCTAACAAAAAGAGTTGATGTGTAAAAAAAACACATTATGTGAGAAGAGTTTTCAAAAAGCACGTTCTGTAAAAAATATTTTCGAAAAACGCGTCCTACATGATGCACTTTTAGTTGAAAACACGTTCAATAAGACGCATTTTCTATTTCTTTCCTCAAAATCAACCTATTTACTTAAATATCATAGAAATCGGTCTAAAGCTTTAATTTTTTTTAAATTCGCATATTCTTAAAATTTGGCCAAAATAAAAAATGTGAGAATTTTTACAAATATTTTCATTAAAAATGTGTTGCAAAATTAGAAAAAGTTGTAAACAAAAGTTTTAAACTTTTAAGTTTAATCGATAAATTGACACTAACTCAAGTTTATATAAATGTAAACATAAATTTTTTCAATAATTTTTAAATATCAAATACTACAAATTTTTATCACCTCTCTTAATAGAACCTTTCTAGCCTCATTCTTAACTCATTAATTGTGCTTTCTTTCCCCGGGCGGCTGACCACCTACTGATGGCAGCTTGGCCTCCCTCCTCCTTGAGAGATCACCGTCCTTCTCCTCTTTTCCTCTTCCGGTTTAATAATATCCTTGGCCATTTTCTGGGGGTTGTTTGATGTCTCTAAGGAGCTGCTTCGGCAGTGACAGATTTAAGAACTTCAGAAACCTTACCACCCTCAAGTCTGGAGTTTTGAGGAGGGAACGACAGCTCCTATGATGGCATGGTTCACCAACATCTGAGGCAGCAAGAGATGGATTGGACCATGACATCAAACTCGTTGGCAACCACTTTTTCTGTAACACTCTAAAATTCTGAAAAGACAAAAGATATTACTCGAGGACCAGAAACAATGAGATTTCGAGAAAAAAAATGAAAATTTAGATAAAAAAATTTTACGGAAGGAAAATTAATATTAGAGATGAATTTTGATGAAAAGTGTTTTGGATGAGAAATGTGGTTAAAAAAGATTAAATTGTAAACACAAAAAAGTTAGAGGATTAAAGTGTAAATTTAACCAAAAAGTGAAACATAATTTATTATTGAGTTTTTTACATGAGAATAAAATTGTCACATGTGTTGGTGTCATGAAAACCACTTTTAAGACCAATTTGAAAAATGAAAGTAATTTTTTTTATTTTTGTCAAGAAGAAGGAAAAGTATAATTTTTACCATTCAATGATTTTTATTAAGATTTTGATTTGAATTTGATAAGCACCTATTGTTCAAAAAATTTAACATACCAACATTGAATATGATTACATAAAATGTATTTAATCATTATGTTGTTTCAAATTAATATTTCGAAGCTATATAGATATGGTTACATAAAAGCATTAACAACCATATTATTACAATGTAAAGCATTTCACAACCACATTTTATAGTTGTTAAAATAAAATTTTGATAATGACATATAGTCATTGCGTAATGTAATACACAATCAATTAAAATAGCATTCCAAAATAATATTTGTCAACCAACAATATTATTGTTACATAAACAATTTCGCAACCGTATGTTATAGTTGTTAAAACAATTTTTTGGAAAATCACGTTTAATCGTTACGTAATGTAATACACAACTAACTAAAATGTTGTTACAAAATAATATTTGACAACCATCATATTGCAGTTATGTAAAAGATTTAACATCTAAATTTTCATGGTTACGAATTCTATTTTGCTAATTAGATTGTTGTTACGTAATAATATTAAATGATTTTATTGTAATTAAAATATTTTTATACAAATAAATTAAGTATTTGAAAATGACAAAATTAGTTGCAAAACATATAATTAAAAACAACATTTTAATTTACAAAGTCGTTACGTATATTTACCACTGACGGGCCTTGTGAAATCCACGATTTTGGCCCATCATCCCTAAACGGACCCCCAAAAGTATTTTTTTTAGTACTTCAATAGATATTTCTACCAATATTTTAACAATTTTCTTTTTTGATAAATTTGATCATATTAATACATTTCAATAATTGATCTGGAAAAAATATAAAGTAGAAAGCAGATGTGAGCTGAATTTATTTGTAGGATAAAATTTACAACACATAGATGGAAAAAAAAATATACAAAAGGGGTGCAATTTCAGTGGGAGAAAAAAGAATAATTAAATGTGAAAGTAGAAGAATAAGAATCAATGGATGAGGTAGGTAATAGTCAGGGCAAGTAGAAGGAGAATGTAAGCAATTCCTTGATCAATGGCAGTACCATCGCTGGAGGGGGAAGGGGCAGGTGCAGGCGAAGAACCCATGGTTTGGCCGTAACTGAGTTGCAAAAGTGCAAATAGCAGGAACCCGATGGCCACTGGAACAACATTGAACTTCATTGGACCCATCTTTAATTGAAAGATACAAAAAAGGGGAGAGTTTTGTGGGTGTGTTAAGGAGGGAGATATATGTTGGTGAAATTTTGAGGAATTTGATGATATTTATAGTGGGCGGGACGGCAATTTCCTGGAAAGAGAGAGGTGTAAAATGTTGAAACTGATGATGACCTTTCTGCGAACGCGTGGTGGACATCGGAAACTTTTGACTCAGGTTGGCCGCGGCTACGTTAAACAACAAAAGATTGACCAACCTTCCAAGGCCTTTCATGTTTCTAAAAATGTGTCTTTGGGACAAGCCTACCCCCATCCCCCTGCCTTTTTTTGATTCCTTTCATTGTTTTTCTAACCCAATTATTAATTATTACAATAACAATTATATTAATTGAGTTAAGGTTCAATAATAAATAACCTAAAGAGGAGCAATATTGATGGCAACACATGTTTGTGGTGTGTTGAAAATCCAACAACACAAATGTACTTTTTGACGAGGCTGGGCGTAGGAACTTTCGTCATCCTCATCTCCCATCCCAACAAAACACACAGCCTCTAATACACCCACTCATGACTTCAACTTTGCTCTTCATCTTAAACCCTAAACATCTAAATACTATTGTTTCTGTCAATTACAATGGTTCCCGAGAAGCAGAACACACTTTTTCATAAAATTAACTCTTTTATTCACACATCTTTCTTTACAAGCTTATTATTTTAACCCTATAGTCGTTCACATTTCAAAAAAATATATACGTATTCTTTGTTTCAATATATAATCTTTACACACCACTAACAAAGTTGCTAAATTGACACCATTTTAGAGTTACTTGTCACAAAAAAAAACAAACAATTATATTTATCCGAAAATATCTCTCTTCTTTTTTTTCCCTAAATATGTATACCTAATCAAAATCAAAATTTATAAATGTTGATGGGAACAGAATGAGTGAGATGTCGATGGGTTTCAACATAAAAGGACGTGGCACCACCTGACTATGAAGTGGAATCATGGTAGGTAAAGTATCGTTTAATTAGGTCATGTTATTGGACAAGTGGGCGTATGATATGAGTCAGCTGATGCTTTTAGACCACTCTCTAACACTCGAACAAGCTTTCAATGTAAAAGCAAAAGCTTTCTGGAATCTATCAAAACACTGCTTTATGCCCAACCTTTACTTCCCCACCTCTCCTTATTCCTTGATCGTTTCCCTCGTATAAAAAACTCTCACACCCACACCCATGCTTTGCTTTACAACCTCTTCTCACACACCAACATCAACATCATAATAATAATACCCAGAGTGAAAGGCTCAAGGGTTGAGAAAGGAAACAAAAATGTGCCATGCAAACATTCCTTGCGGTGGCAAGCCAGCATTGCTGGTGCAACGCAGCTGGTTCCTTTTGCAGGCATCTATGGTGGCTGCCGACCATCATTCACCCAGGGTGGCTAGAGACACTGGTGGATCCACTGGTTCCATGAAGTGGTGTATATGTTCACCTACAAAGCACCCGGGGTCGTTTCGGTGTAGGCACCACCATGCAGATTATGTGTGGGGCGGTCGATTCTTCACCAAGAAATGACTGCACTACTATTCCTAGAACGTGTGTGGGAGTGGGATGACTGGTAGAATATAATGGTACAAATGGTTTCAACTATTTTATCACATATAGGGCTTCTCCTTCCTAGATATTTCCTGTTTTTTTTTTGTGAAATCTGTTTCTTGCCCCACTAATGCTATTTCCCATGGTACCTACGCTTCAACTCCCAACCCGTTTCTTAATGTAAGAATTCAATGAAATGAAAGAAAAACTGTAGAAATCTTTGTAATCTAATACCTTTCTGACTTGATCTACCAACTATCACCATTATCTTTGAACATCGTAGTAATTTCTTCTGGCTGTTGGTCTATCCAATTCAACAAAAACATAAAACAATTGATACCCTCCAAGCCTTTTCACATGAGAATTATATTTAAAGAACTGCAACTGCAAGACAATCTATTACGTTCTTCTTCAGCATGGAGGAAACCAACTACAGAATAGTATTAGCCTATCCGTGCAAGCTCAAATCCAAATTCTAAATTCAATTGCATCTCAATATTTATATAATCATAAGGTAAGCTGCAGAAAACTTAGCTAATTCGGGGCCTGGACTAAACTATGTTCATTTACATTACATGTACAGTATCACCAATGGGGAACCAAATCACAGCGGAATCCGAATCTGTTTCCCACTTCTAGTACATCTATTGGAGCACTGTTCACCACATTACTGCAAACCACAAGCCATTATATGATTATCAGTCGCATTATCTTTCATAGAAAAAGTGGGCATTCAGGTATTGAAGGAAGACTTTGCATATAGATCACAAGCAAACTAAAACTAGCCTTAGCAAGTTACATATGAAAAAGAAGGGTAAGAGGCCTTGTTATTCCATATTATACAATTTTATTTCATACAAAAACTAAAAACCAAGGATCAACGCTGCTCCTTACCTCCTTTTCCCCTCTATGCAAACAGAAAAAAGAAAATGATTTGAAGCTCTTTCTGCACCATGCTAATTGCTGGGCCAATGGTACAACAACAAAACTTAATCTAGCTAATCAAGACAACAGATTATAGTTTATGCTGGCATTTAATGTCAAAGAGCAGGAAACTTCAAAATCAGAACGATGAAATGTCTCACGGTACATTAGTGCAAGTTTAGTGCATACAAGTTTATCAAGCAATACCATATATCCTTCGAGTTAGTATCTCCTAGCACTCTGGTTTACACCTCTAGGAGATTAATGTTACGTTTGGTGGGAGTATTATTTTTTCACCATATTTTAGTGTATGAGTTAGCAATAAACTGACTTCAATTGGCAATTTTTAGTCACTCACATGACTTGTTTTTGGAAAAGAGGAAGAATTTTTTTTGCTTATTTTGAATGTCTTATTTTTTTACAAGAGTTTTTATTCATCCTTCTAATTTCAAGTTTAAATTTGTACCGAATTCTTTATTGTATGTCTAATTATTGTAATATATGTGTATAAAATAAGCTTATTCCTCATGTTATTACACTAGTAACCAAACGAGACATAATTGTAGTGCACAAGGAATAACAAAAAGTTGATTCCTCACCTCAGCATAGCAGTCTTGACGAACAATTGACTGGTTATTTCTATCCACATACACCTCACATGATACTTTTGCCTGAAACATCATAGATTCAAAATCTGACATGGTTGAAGCACTGAGCATCCACATTCATTTTGCAGAATTATTTAAAACGACTAAGAAAAGTCAAGACTGAAGAATTCGTGAAAATACGCAAACATTAGCTATTGCGTGCAAAACTGCCAAACCGAAATCCTCAGAACAGCAAAAAGAAAAAAATGAAGGGGGGTTATGGACCATCTCCATTCACTAATAATAGTCATTTTTGGATGCTTACAAACTTTTTATTTTCAACTAAATACTCAAGACATACTAAAGTTATATTTATAACACTTATGAAAAGATTTCCAATAAGAGTACCGGTCAGGATTGTGATATTATAAACATCAATTTAACTATAGACTAATGCTAATGAGTCATAGAATAGACATCAATAATAAAGAAGAATTGGAAGCATGGAAGCGGTAATTAGTGCTACTTCTGGACAACTTATCAACCAACTTGTTCACATATCCTAGCAATGAGGGCCAAAATAGGCTTGCTTAGTGATTCTATCGCACCCAAAATTTTAACTACTTATAGTCATTAAATTATTGAACTTAGTTCCCCATCTCAATCAGTTTCAATACCATCTTGCATCAGCTAAGCATAGCTGTCTACAACAAGCCATCTCAATAACCCACCTACAGAGCCACTGCCTCCTACTAAAAGGAAGGAAAAAGCTTTTACTTCACAGAATTTCTGCTTGTTCTGTTGTTAAACAAAACATAAGTGCCTTTAAACATTTATGCTTAAACTCAATCAAGTATGGGAATTGCAGAAGTCTCTTCACTCTTTTTTACCACAAACAAGCATCAATCTATATAGCCTAAATTTTATACACTCCATAATCATGGTTATACCTCTAGTGACATAGCTCTAACAAGTACAACAACCACCCAATTCTTTTAATCTTCACTGACCAACTAAATTCATTAGGAAGATAATTTCTGTCTTGATGGTTACATGTACCTACTTATTTTTCCACCCACCTATGCATTCCTGGCTTCAGCTTCTTGTAAAAAGTAATCACTGCTCTTATCTAGAGATATTAGTTATAGTGAAACAACTTTATTGAGCTCAAAACAGCATATATCCATTCAAATCAAAGAAACAATATCAAAACCAAGTCATTAGAAATGAAACAACAAAGTTGAAAACTCAACCCCATCCAAAGCGTAGTACAGTAACACGCATTATCTATTTCTCTAAACATCCATTAGAAAGATGTGACGGAATTCAGAACGTGCCTGTAACTAAGAAACAATATGCCCCACAAATAAGGTTATTAAACATCGATCATGTTCAATCTAATCATGAAACATTAGTTTTTTTTTTTGGAGGGATTTGCCCAGGGTTTCTTTCAAACAGCAATGCATCATTACCTAAAAAACTCATTTACTAATTGATGAAGAAGAATAAAACCCAAACACTAGAAATGGGAAGAAAAGCTGGAATTACAAAATATACTCTTCAACAAAATAGACCATCAAATTGAATGCAGAATCAAATTCAAGGGGGAAAAAAGAGAGAGAAAGGGATGACCTTGAGGGGAATTTTGAAGAGAAAAAGACCAAGGTCTCCATCGACCTTAGTATTAGTATCAAAGGGAATAACCCCTTTAGCCCAATCCGAAAGTAAATAAATCACATCATGAACAACCTCAAACCCATCCAAATCAAGTGTGGCGTTCACGTACGAGCTCCCTCTGGCTCGGACGCGCCCACCTTCCGAACTCACCAGTCCCAGTTCCCTACCTCTATACCCAACCGAAACAACAAGCTTATCATAGTCCAAAGAAAAAAAGTCCCTGTTACGGACTCTGATGGTCAAAGAAAATGAGAGGTCGAGGGTGAATTTGGGCGACGTGTTGACTCCTACGTGGTTGAGTTGGAGTCGGGCGAGTTCGAGAGTTGGATCGGAAGGGTAAAGCAAGAATAGGGCTGCGGAGAGGAGGAGGATGACGGAGGTGAAGGCGAGGCAGCGGCGGAGGCAACTGTAGTTGTCGCTAGGGCGGAGGTAATAGACGGGTAAAACGACGACGTTTTGGTGGTTAGGGTTTGGAGGGAGACGGGAGTAGGGTACGGAGGAGTGTCGTAAATCCTGTTTCGACATTTTTGTTGTCCTCGTCGTCGGTGGTTTTGGTGGTGCTTTTGGCGGAGGTTGTCAATTAGAAGTGGACAATAGTAAGGAGTTGACGCTTTTTTGGTTTAACATATTGTCGTATGGTATAATCACTTCCTCAAACTTTACCAAATATATATATATATATATATTAACCCTCTATCCTATTTTACTTTTACCTTTTCGTTTTTTCGCTGAAAATGTTTTTGAAAAATGATTTTACAAAACGATTTACATTTTTTTTAAAAATTAATATTTTTGATGCTTAGATGAATTTATAAAAAGTATTTTCTGTTGTTTGATAGGTTTTTTAAAAATATTTAATAAAAGTTGTTTTCAATTAAATAAACATACACTTAAGATTTATGATAAAAAGTTTAAATGAAGTAGTGAATTGACTATAGAGTTATATTAAGGTGAAATTATAGCAAATAATGAATCTTCATGATGTTAATGATTAAATTGTAAATTTTGTAAAATTTATAATTGAAACAAGAGAAGTGATATGCATTAAAATTTATTATGTGAAATAAGATATTATAATGAAGTATTTGATTAAAGTGCTTATATAGTGAAAGATAAATTACATGGCAATAGGGATTAAATAGAAAAATATACAAAAGTTTAAGTGTGAGACAATTTAATATATGAATAAGGAATTTATAATAAAAGTTTAATGAATGTGTTATGAGATGATGAAATATGCATAAAGTATTGTAAAAGTGAAATTATGGAAAAATATAAAAATTTTATGATGACAATGACTAAATTGTTAAACTTAAAAAAATATGTGGATGAAATAATAGACATGAAATAGATAGAAATTTGATATGTGAAACAAGATATTGAGATAAATTATGTGATTAAGATATAACAAGAAAGAAAATTGATTTAATATGATTAATTAGTGAATATTGAACTTTTATGATAAAAAGAGACTAAATTGAAAAGTTATGGAACTATATACAAAAATATTTGATAAGTGAAGAATGTAGTAGATAATGTAATATCTCGATGCTTTGACCTGATGTTCGGGTCTAGTATGGGGGTGTTATAGTTAACAGAGCCTTATTAATTTGGAACATGTCTTACGTAAAAGAAATTTAGTAAAATATTTTATGGGAATAAGGGAGTAATTTTACGTTGATCGAAAAATCTTTTACGTTGACAATCCTATTTTATATGAAACAAATATCGGAAAATACTAGAAATATTTTCCGTAAAAGTTTTTACTTTGAAACAAATAAAGTCTTAAATTTGTTTTTTTTTTGTCAAATAATGTTTTTAATTTTATTGGCATTACATATACATGGATTGTTATGTAGATAATATGATAGCATTTAATTAATTTAACAAAAAATGCAAGTTCAAAGGCTAAAAGAGGTAAAAAAAAATTAAATAAATGACTAAAATAAATTTTTTGTAAAGTTAGAGTTAGAGGTGTTTATGGGTTGGATTCGGATAGAGTCTAAATATGATATTAATATGATTTATATTTGCTCAAGTCCAGCCTAATCCAAAATATGAGTCCTAAAATTTTGTCCAAATTCTTTCATATTGCAAAAGAATAACCCAAGTCCATTTAAACTCGTTCATATTATTTTTAAACTTTTTAAATTTTTTAAATTTAATATTTAATAATTCTATATATTTTATTTAACATTATTTTAATGTTTACAATTCAATATATTTGTCAAATAGATTAATACGAAGGGGCTATTTGATACTTAATTGATTAATTATGTAACACTCCTCACTCATTTTCATTATTGGATTAGGGTTACGGCATGATACACCACATAATAAAATAGAATCATGCTATATCAATTCAAAATTTTCTAAACAATCTTTAGTCATCAATCATTAAGGTGAGTAAAACTCAATTCGATTCAAAAAAATCGAAAAAGTTTTGAATTTCGAGTTAATCGAATTGAGTTATTTGATTTATCGAATTATTCGAGTCAACTCAAGTAACTCGATTCGAGTTTCGAGTTCGAACTGGGTTGAATTTCACAATTCAAATAACAAATTGGTGTAAATACCCTTTTGATCTCTGTTAACTTTGAAAATAAGTAAATTGGTGTCTCTCTCAACAAAAATTACAAAAAAATTCAAAATAAATTTTAAAATTCAAAATATTTATAAAAATTCCAAAATTATGCATAATTTCAATGAGAAACAATTATGTAAAATACAAAGCATTTTTGCATGTCTTGAATCAAATAGCTTGAGAAATTCTTCAATAATTGAAAATTGTTAGGAATTAAATAGCTGGATGGAAGACATAGCAAGCTTCATTGTTCTTGAGGAAGGAGGATGTTTCTAGCAACCAAGGCATTGGTGTGATCTGGCATAAGAAGCCACAAGCTTTGTGAAAGGAATTGAGTGTAGGTTGATGTTCAAATCTAATATTGATGGTATCAATGCACGAACAACAATAATAATTTTTAATTTTTTCCATATTGAAATTTAGTTTTTCCCATTATTGACTTTGGACAAGATTCATTAGTTCAAGTTATTTATAAAGTTTTAGAATACTAAGTTAAGCAATTTGTATTGAAAGAATTGTGATGGTAAATGCAAAATCATGGTTTAATGTTGTCAGGTTGTGGAAACTATTTTTTTAAAAAAATTTTGACTTATATTTTAAAATCGAAAATAGAGTTGCCATCAACCTTCTTTAAAATAGGTGTGATTGGATCACCTTAAAAATATTTTAAAATAATTTAAACAAATTTTGGTCTTTGAAACCATAAAAACAGGTTCGAGAGTCGGTTACGAGTAAGGAAGGATTAGTATCCTTACACGCCCAAAATTAATACCTAATCGATTATTTAAAATCCTATTTTTTGAAAATAAAAAAACTCGAGAAAAATTTAATTATGATCCTTAAATGTATGAATGACATGTTTATTTTATTTTTAAAATTTTTTTTACGAAGAATACTCGTTATTTTAAATTATCTGAGAAAAAGTCACATCCAGTAAGTTAGGACATAACAATTAGAATTTTTGAAAATAACAAGCATTTTTAGTTATTATCCCAAAATCTCGTATTTTAATTTTAAAAAAAAGATACTCAATTATCCCGATCCTAAGAAAAAACCACACCCAGTGGATTAGGACATGATTTTCTCAAAGTACCGAAACAAAGAACATTACCTCAATTTTTTCAAAACAATTTATGTATTTTAAAATAAATTAAAATGTCATGTAAATATAAATATGCACATAATTTACAATTATAATGACAAAAAGAAATTAAAAAATGTACATACATAAATATAACAAACACAATTAATGGCACAATAATATAAAGTAATATAATCATGTTAGCAAATAAAATAATAATATAATCATAGTAATAATGGCAATTATATTAATTAATTATGATTATAAGTATCAATAAAGATAAGTCACAATTATGGTAGCAAAGAAAAAAAATAAGTCAAAAGATATAATAAATCATGTAATTTAAAGAAAAATATAGCATGCAAATAAATAAAAAATATCAATGAAAATCAATTATCATAAAATAACACATAAATAAATAAAAAAAATTAAATAAAAATTAAATGTTAGTGAATAATAATAAAATTTTAGTAATAATGACAATAAATATCAATTAAATAAGAATATTCACAAATCATGGAAAATAACAATCAATTTAATATAATTGAATAAGAAAAATACAATAGCTAAATACAATTTAATAAATCAAACATGTAAATATATATGAGCAAAGAATAAATAATAAATATTTCAATCATGCAAATTAAACATATAAAAAATAAATAATCAAAATCATGAAAATTAAAAAAAAACATATAAAGGGACCTAATTGAATGTACATTAAAATTGCAGGGGTCAAAAGTATAAATAAATAGGCCAAGTTAAATTAGGGACTCAATTATACATGATAGCAAATTAAAGGGATAAATTAAAATATGAAAAAAATGCAAAAAGGACCTAATTAAAACTCCTAAAATTACGGAAGGACCAAATGAGAAATTATCTCATGGTTTTAAAAACACGCGGATCCCAGGTTAAAAAATGTGTCGGATTTTGAATTTTGCCAAAACGGCGTCGTTTTGGCCTCTGAACTTCAAGTTTAAAACTATGTCGTTTCATTAACCCTATAAAACTCAATTTTCTAAAAAAAAAAATTATTTCTTTCTCCTTTAAAACAAAAACATTTTTTTTATTTTTCTCTCAAAGGCTCTTGATCAGCCATGAGTTCCGTTGTGCCCCCAACCATGGGTCCGCCATTGATCGGCGCCAACAACCACCGTACGCGGTGGTCGAAAATAAAAAAAACTTCTCCTTTACGTTTTCGACCTCCCCGAGCCTGGATTCACTATCTTTTTCTCGAAAATCAAACCCAATGAGTCTCAAAAATGAGAAAACCCCTCGATTTTGGGTTCCATTACCCGGCGAAGCTGTAACAACCCGATTTTTCAGTGGTGTCAGAAACAGTAGTTTCGGGGCCACAGCTCCGACAAGTCAAGTTATAAAATTTATTTATTTTAAATATTTCTAGTGATATATGCATTGTATGAATCATGATTCGAAAAATAGCCTTGATTAGATAGTTAATTGAATAGAAAGGACTAATTTATAAAAAGGATAAAAGTATAGATGTTAAATTAGAAGGATCAAATGAGTAAAATAACCAAATGAATGTTAGTTAGTGAATTGATATGATTATTATTAATTTTAAATAGGTTTAATTAAAACTAAAAAGGTCGTTAATTAAGCTTAATGATGAAAATCCTAAAAATTACAAAATTGTCATTGGTATATATATTAATTAAAGAAATTTTTAAGTGAAAATTTCATCATTTTCATCTCACCATCTTCTTCATTCGGCTAGGAGAGGAAGAAACTAGGGTTTTTAAAACTCAAACTTTGAGCTTTGATTTGGGTAAGCAAACTTTGATCATTTTTAGTAATTTTTATATTTTTGAGTTCGTATCAGCTTAAGCTAGCTTATGCAAGGACTAATTTGTGAATCTGTCAAATGTTAAAAAACTTTCCATTGTTGAAATTGCTTGTTCTTGAAAGCTTTTGATGTATTTGAATGTTTGATACTTGGGTTAAATTTTTGTGCAAAGTGATTTTTGATGAATTGGGTTAAAGGAATAAAATGTGAAATTTATGAAATTATATGGATTGATGTGGAAATAGAGATGTGAATGGGTTGGATAGGTGCTCAAGAAAATTTGGCTATGGTTAGTTGGGTGAGAAAATGGTCGATTCACATGATTTGTGTTGAAAGGACTAGATTGAATAAAAGGAAACTATTAAGGGTAAAACTAGAATTTTCCCAAAAAAGACTAAGTTATTTTGAATTACTAAATTATGTAATTTAATGTGAGAATTGAATGATTTGTGAATGTAGACTACGATCGTGCTACCGATCGGGGAAAAGGGAAATTAGTAGATTAGTCCCTAAAGTCTTTCTTAAACTGCAATCCAGTCCGATAAGTTCATAGTGTAAATCTTACTTAATATTTTTTGTATATGTATATATGTTGTCAATGTACAGCAAATTGAAAGCATTCGGTATTGAAGATGATCAAAGAAATGAAACGCAAAAGATAGTAGGCTTCATGCCGTTGAAATAGTACCGACACGATGGCTGAGGTACCGCATGTGTTGCGAGTCCTCGACAGCTCGTGTGAGCAGCATCGTGACTCGAAAAAAAAGATATGGATCCTATATGGATTACAGGTCTTACGATGGCTGGGACTTATGCTTTATGCATACTCTTGACAGCTCGTGTAAGCAGCATCGTTAGGAAACTGCTTACAGAACAGATAGACACCGTACCGATGGTTGGGGTACCGCATAAGTTGCCGGTCATCGACAGCTCGTGTGAGCAGCATCGGGTACTGGAAACAAAAAGTTAAGTACAGGAAGAGAAGTTGTAACTACTCCAAAGAAATGAAAACTACTTGGCTTGAATGAATCATTGTTGCCAACACCATGTTGATATTCCTTAACTATTGAACTTACTAAGTTATGAAACTTATCACAGATATTGTTGCTGTTTTGTAGATCGTTTTGCTGACTGAAGATCGGATCATCGACCTCACCTGAAATCACGCTATCGCATAATCGTCGGTAGATTTTTGCATCACTTGGTCTTATGGCATGTACTAGGATGTTGCTAATCTTTGATATGGAACCAAAGATGTTGAAAACTTACTATCTTGATTTTGTAAATGCATGTAGTATAACTTTGATGCCTGGGCTCATAATGCTTGTAAAGACTTAGAAGTTATATGTGTATTGTGATGTTTTAATGTATAACTTATTTTGGTTATGTTTAAGGTATTACGCTTGTGTCTTGGCATCATTAATGAAATTCTGCGTACTAGTTTCGGTAGAGATACTGCATGTATCGGTAGAAGTACAGGGTAGGAGAGAGATTATTTTCTGACTTGTATTGTATCGGTAGTTTAATTGTAGGTATCGGTAGTTCATAGTACTGATGAATCAGTAGTAGGTAAGCTTGTATTGGTAGAAGTCCCCTAAAATGTTGGAAATACCATTTTTATACGATAAAAAAATTTGTGTAATGTTTAGATATTGTTCTAAAATTGGGAGAAATGATTTTTGTATTGATTAAAGATACGAATAGTCGAATAATTGTAGAAGATGAATAGTGTAAATGAATAGTAAATATCAGAATTCTAACCGGCGACGGTGTACGGAATTTGGGTGTTATAGAAGCCCTCCATCGGCTACCCACGACAGTTACGAAAGATGTAACGGCGCAAAGAGGTAAAACTTAACCCCATATCTACTTATATTTTCAATTTAAAGAAAAAGGAAACAAATCTTTTATTTAATTAGTTCCGAAAATATGTAAATATAAAAAAATTAATACCTTGTTTTGCTTGACTTTTTTACTCGTATTTTCGAATGCTAGAAATTTTTTGTATATTAATTTTTCGTAGTAATCTACATTTGATTTTTTGTGTGCTTTTATAACACTATTTTACATTGAATTTTCGGATTTTCTAGTGTGAATCTAAACTTCGTGTGGATTGTGGAGTCTCGGATCCGAGGGCAATGACGACAGCGACGATATGGGCTTGGTCGACACGTTGATGGCGGCAGAGGTATAGGCAGCTAGGGTTAGGGTTTTCTTTTTTTGGTTTAAGATTTGGGTTTGTAAAATTAGGCTTGGACATTGTAAATGAGCTTGTAATTTGAGTTTATTATTTATTTATTTATATTCATAAAATAATAAATAAATAAGAAAAATAGAATTGAATTTTAAGGCCCGAATGAAATTGAGCTTATACATTGGTAATTGTAATAACCATGATTTACTCCTAATTTACATTTTTTTTCCATTGATCTATCATGGTTTACTCTAAGCACTGAAGTAAAGCAGAAGCAAACTTGAAAGACAAAAGAGACTACGAATGAATAAAAAACCACAATAAAATAGCATATGCAAGTATTTGAATAAATGCTCTTAATAGTATTCAATTACTATAAAGGGAAGACATCTATTTATAGTTGAGTTTCCCAAAATCAATGGTACAGATTGAGTTACATTGATGGTCGAGATTTGAGCCTGTCTATAAGATGAGAATTCTAAGAGATTTGAAGGATTTTTATTAATTACTCTGATAGCTCTAGTTTTACTTGAGTGTTTCACTAGATCACCAAAGTTTCAAGTAGATGAGCTTTTCCATGGGTTTCACAAATTGAGCTAGTTCATGTGGATCAAATGAGCCCCATTCAATAAATTGATCTCTATAAAATATTTTGTCCGCAATGGTCAAAGTCTTTCATCCGCGACTCATGACATTAAATTGTTCAATTTGTATTAAAAGAATGACGATTGTAATTGCAAAATCATGGTTTAATGTGATCAATGATGGTGGTAATTGCAATAACCATGGTTTACTCTTAATTTGCCTTTTATTTTTCTATTTTTCCGTTGATCCATCATGAGTAATGATATTGCAGTCTTACGATTTAAGATTGAACCAATTTAAATATTGTAATATTTGGTGGATTAGGAAGGGTTACTAGTTTAAATAAAAATAAATAAATATTTTTACTAAATTAATCTATTTTATATATTTTTATATTTTGTAAGAAAATATTAAAAGGTGCATTGTCCATTTGAGAATTTTTAATGTTTTGGGCTTTAAATTTTTAAAAATTAGTAATAATAAATAATTTATTAGAGGTATTTTCATCATTTGAACTTTTTTCTTTTTGCTATTACAATATCTATTCCTTTTAATCAAACGGAATGATATTATTACACTGTTATTCCATTTCATCTAATCAAACTATTGTAATAATTATTTCATTCTGTTACAGATTTATTCCATGCCTACACAATAGTTTTTAAATTACAATTCTATTTAATTTTAATGAACCAAACATACTGTAATGATTAATATAATTAACTCTAATATATTAATTAAGTGATAATTAAGATGTTTAAAATTTTATTTAAATAATAACTCTATTTTACATTAATAAAATGGACCTAACTTTTTTTTTACATAAAGTTTTTTAACAAATAATTATAATTTAAATTATAATTATCATTATTTTTCTCTTTATTTTATGCTTAGGGTTTTATGTAAGTAATACTCTATTTTAAAATTAGCATATTTTAAATTCATAATTATAAATTAAATTATAATATTTTTAAATGTGTAATAATTATCACAAATTCATTAAATTATAATTATTTTAAATGTATGATTATCAAAACTTCTATTTTACTTAAATTTTAAAATTTTAAAATGTAAATTAATAACATAATGAAAAATAAAAAATATTCTTGTGAGATAAAAAAAAGTCAAACTCATATATATTATAAATAGATAGATTGTAGATAAGAACAAAAAGCATTAAATTATTAGAGAATAGATAATAAAAATAGACAAATATATTATAATTATAACTATAAAATATTGGAACATATAAATTGTCAATAAAATGACATTCTTTAGTTTTTTGAATATAAAATAGAAGAGTAATATATAAGGCATGTAACCTCCAATCAAGCTCACATTGTTGAAAATACTCATCCACTGTCTTTATCAAAGCCCCACTGCTTTTCTGGCATCAAACTAATTGGATTTCATTATTATTAGAGTGAATTCTATTAGTAGCAACCTTTTTTTTTTCTCATTTAATTATCAAAAATTATTAAATGAGTTTTTTTTGTCATCAATTCATTAACGGTGACAATTTTTAAAATTAACATTATAGCAGTTTTAACCCTCAATATTTATATATTGTGTTAATTTAGTATTGATGTTAAAAAATCTAATCCTTGACATTTACATATTGTGTAATTCGATTTTTTTTTGTAGTTTTGCTTTTATAGTACTAAATTTAGTTTTAATTAGTAAAACCATAAAATAAAAGATCAATTTACACAATGTATAAACATTGAGAGTTAATATTTTTAGAATCAAGGCTAAATTGAGATAATTTATAAATTTAAAACGTTGCCATTGTTAATTAGATGGTGACAAAAAAGAAAGAAAGATAAAATTGAATAGTTAAATAATTATTTTTTTAACTTTTTGCATTTAGATGATCAAAACAATATTAATAATTGGGTGACTACTAATATAGTTTACACATTAGAATGATGTTAAAAAATTGATGTCATTTAAGATTTTATTTAAATTAATCATGTCATATTTTTTCAAGAGTTTATATTCATATGTTATAATTATTAGTTCAAATTAGCTCCCATTAATCATATTAATTTTAACAATTATGTTTTTTTAACTCTCGTGATTGATTTGAAATGTTTATCATGTAATTTACTCGAGTTCAAGTTTTTGAGAGAGCAAGTGGTAAATTTTTATTTAAGCAATTTCCTTTTGACGTAATGTGTACGTATGCCACTCCCTTATGTGCGAGTACTCTAATCATTTAATTGTATACTACTAAAAGAAAAATCTTTAAAAATTAAGAACGTTTCAAATTTATGAGAATACAAAATTGTCAATTTTATAAAAAATAGTGTAACGATAAAATTAACTCCTAACGTTTACATTTTTTTTATTAATTTAACTTTTATATTTTTTTCGAGTTAATTTTGACCACCAACTTTTTAAAATCCTCACACTCACGAAACTTGGTTAAGTAGAATTAACAATAGCACGTTAAAACTATACCAATAAAGCTGTTTAAAAAGAGTTAGTTTTATAATGCTTGATAATTAAGGTGTTTATCAGTTCAAGTATGATTTAAATTTGAGTTACGCTGATCGTGTTATTGTTAGGACAGAAAAAGAAAATGTTAGTTTTGTATTATGAAGTGAGGAGGCAGAGATTTAAGATCCAGCTCTACATCTCATCCGCTTTTTTGCACCAATGGACTATTATTGAATCACCTTTTAAGATTATCTAATATGATTTAATTATTTATTCTTATCGTTTTTTAGAAAATTAGTATTGTTGTTAAAATCATAAAAATACATAAATTGACAAAAACCATTCAAAACTCATCATAAACCCATTGCATTTCAGTCCAGGAAAAAGAAGGAATAAATAGCAGAGGCAATAACGAAATCAAAATCTTCCGAGTTTTATGTGGATCTTATCTTTTAAGGGAAGAAGAAAGAGTCAAAAGTCGATATATTGATGAAAGAATTTTGATTTCTTTAGAATGTTCCTCATCTGTAGATGAAGTGATATTTTGCAATCAACAGCTGGAAACCATGAAAGGGTAGGTAAAGATTAGTAATCATATCACCTTTGATTTGATTTTGAACATGGATAAAGGAAACCCTTTTCTTCATCGAATCAGAGAGTTAACAACAAAGTGTTGAATTTGTTTCAACTTGGAACATCGATTACATATGTTGAATCACTAGTACGAAAATCACAGTAGCCTGAAACAGAGAGAGCTTTACCAGAAAAGAAAAATGAAGGGAAGGAAAGCTCTTGGTGATAAGGTGTTTGATTTAAAGCAAATACAGAGACCCCAGCATACCTGTATGTGCATCTTGTATAGTTCACATATAGAGCGGAGAGTGAGGATTGGGTGATATGATTCAGGGATTACGTAGATTCAACAGACTTGGGAGACAAAGAAGCGGTGGAAGAATGATTGGCAGGCATAGATTTGGATCGTTTCATCATCCAGGCTGATGACTTAGATCGATGAAACCTGCACCGAAAGGAGCCCTGGTGAGTTGTTGGTGAGCACAAACATTGCCCTCCTTTGCCTGAATTGGGTGCTTCTGATCCTTTGGGGGAGGTGCTTACTGTCATGTTTCCATGGGAGGCCATTGCAAAATGAGAGAGAATATAATAATAAAGGGGGAAAAGCAGGTTGAAGGGGCAAACGTGAAGAAGCGATGAGGCCTTGGTTATATAGGACAAGATGGGGCATAACTCAAATGTTGTCACTCTTTGAATAGTGTACAAAGAACCCAATGGATGGATCAACCAAGTGGGTCGTTCCGCTTTGTGTAATTTCACCTTGGTTTGTCTTTTTTAATCTTAACCATGGTAGTGGAAAGATATTGGGTTTAGTTACCTCTTATGATCAGATATTCCATAATCACAACCAAATACGAAAGGGACATGTGAAATGGTAAAATGATAGTAGCATAGAATTTTGAACAAGGGGATGAGGCAGTGCATGGGGTTGAGAGTGACAAAAACTCTCATCCTCATCTCTTTGCTCTTGGAGAGCGTAACCATAATCTAAACAGAGTTTGGGCGTTTTCCAAAAGAGGCAGTTGTTATCCACTTCCAGCGTTGAAGCCTGAAAGCGATGTAGCGGGCAGTGGGGAGGGCGTTTGGTTGATAGTGTGTAGCAGGACAATTTTGATGACTGGGTACTACTATGATGGCATTGGCATCCACAGACAGGCTGATGGAATCTGGTGTTTTCCTCTTACCTTTTCTGATTAGAATCATAAAAATAATAACAATAATCAGTGGTGACACTGTGGGCATGTGAGGTGACGTTGCATTGGAAATTGGGTTGTCCACTTACAATAATGAAGGCTTTATTAACCTAAAAGTTTTTCGCTGGGCTAAGGTAGTGTGACGCACAACGTGAGGCTATCCCATCCCTTAAGCCCCAAATATAAGCATTTCATTCGATTTTATCAACACAACATGGTTTCTACAATGCCCCTTTTCTATGACCCAAATCCAATTTGTTGGTGGTAATTTGGGCTTAGGAATTGTTGATGGGCCAGTGGGTAAGGGAGCTTGGGGAGGCCCAAATTGCCACCAACCCAAAAAAGAATTTTGTTATATAATATGTAAAGTACGGTTAATAATTATTTTGTTAATATTTGCAGCAGTTCATATTAGAGCCATTTGGGTGCTATTGAACCGAGGATTTCAAAAAAATAAATTAAAATTCTAAGTTTTACTGGTGACTAAAATTTTAAAGGTGATAGTAATAATTTCAAAAAAAAAAAAAAAAAAAAAAGGAAAAAGAAGAGAGTAATAATATAAGTGTTTGGCTAAATAAATGATAGAAAAGGAATGGGAGCATGTTATACCCATTCTGAATTGGAGCTTTTCCTACTGCGCTAATCATGAGTGTTTCAGAAGGAATCTAAGAATAAAAAATCAAAACAGCTGGAGCAACTGTAAACCAACTTACTAGTCAACTGACAAAACTACCAGTCCTCGCGATCTTCCTCGGGAGACAGCATCTGCTGTTTCCACTCCCCTTTTGCTGCCTTCACTGTTTGACATTTCCCTGGAGCTAGCCGTTTTGTTATGCTTTTTGTTTCTAACTAATAAGCTTTTTCTCTGCTTCCGTTTTGCTTTCAAACTAAAATTTCCCTTCTTTTTCTCAATCCCCATTTCTCTATTCATCTCTGCAACTCTCTATTTTCTGTTTGTTTCTAGGAATTCTAATCAAAGAATTGATGGCAAAGACGAGAAACAAGAACATACAAACCAAGCTGGTGGGTATGTCTTTCCCTTTTCTCTTTTGGTTTTGATTTGATGACTGCTTGCTGGGTTTAAAATAGTAAAGCTTTGGATTCAGATAACGGTTTGGTTGTTGACTGGTTTCTTGTTTTCCATTTTCCCAGGTTTTTCTTGGGCACATGGGAACTGGGAAAACAAGCTTGGTATCGAGATTTGTCAGAGGCCAATTTTCCGATTTCCAGGTTACTTTTTTTTTCTCTCTATTTTCAGGCTTTGTAATATCAGTAAGGTAAATATCATTCATAAGTGTATAAATAATGTAGGAATCGACAATCGGAGCAGCCTTCTTCACTCAGGTATTGTCACTAAATGAAGCCACCATAAAGTTAGATATATGGGACACCGCAGGTCAGGAGAGATACCATAGCTTGGCTCCTATGTACTACCGTGGTGCAGCCGCTGCTGTTGTGGTCTATGATTTGACTAGCTCGGTAATTATTTGATATGTTTGTTCATTTATGCTTTTGTATATTGGATGTGAATATGATCAAATGAGGGTTGGTCTTTCAGGAGTCATTTGAGCGTGCCAAAAAATGGGTTCAAGAACTGCAAAGACAAGGTAATTGATAAAAACAAAAAAGTTAGCAATGGTGCTGTGAGCTGATAAATTCAAGCACGTTTAGTTTTTCTTAAAATGGTGTTTGATCCATGTTAGGAAATCCAAATCTGGTAACGTTCTTGGTAGCAAACAAGGTTGACTTGGAAGAAAAGAGAAAAGTGGGAAATGAGGTACATGCAATTGCAATCTGATATTTGATTCGATTATTTGTTTTTCCATTTTCAATTAGTATGACGGCTGAATCACCATTGCCTAGAACAGTGAGAGGGGAAACATGTAAAATTGAAAAAGTTGAATAAGCCTTGTATATGTTGAAGCAGGAAGGTGAGCTATATGCCAAAGAAAATGGCTTGAGTTTCCTTGAAACATCTGCAAAGACTGCACACAACGTCAATGACCTTTTCTATGAAATAGGTAAAATACTGGATTCTATATGCCGGTTTCTTTCATAACTTGACCAGTAATCATAAGCCATAAGGCCAAATGGTTTGGAACATGAATTTTACTTGTTTTTTGGGCAATTAGTTCCCTCAATCTGCATTAGCTTGTTTGTAGCCCTTGTGTTGATGTCAGTTCACATGTGATTTGTTATTCTCACAGCGAAGAAGTTGGCAAAAGCTGCTCCGTCTCGGCCTACTGGAATGAAGTTGCATAGCAGACCGCAAGAAACGGGAAGAAGGTTCTTCTGTTGCTCCTGATCCAAGGCTAGCCGTATAACTTGTATGTAATTTGTGTCATTGACATCTCTGTTCTGAGACTGAGAATTCAGTTTTCATATGAATAAAATCTGGGTGTTATGTTAAGTTAATTTCTAATATCTATGCAATTCCCTTTGATTACTAAGCTGCACCCTGCCCTAATTCACATTGATGAATATCTGCTGTATGTTCAATGCTCAAACACAAAAGCTTTTATGTAAGAGCTGATCATGGAACTAGAGGTGCTCATAGGTTGGTAGTCATGCCTATATATCAAAAGTTTTATATAAGGAACTAGAGGTGCTCATAGGTCGGGTTGGACAGGGTTAAAGCCAAGCCTAAGTATGATATTAATATACTTTATGTTTGTTTAAGTCCGACCAGGCTCGAAATGTGGGTTTAAAATTGTGTCTAAACCCACCCATATTTACAAAAGATTAACCCAAGCTTATTTTAGCTCGCTCATATTATTCTTTAAATTTAAAAAAAAAATTATATTATTTTAATACTCAATAATTTTATATATTTTTTATTTATTGAAAATTTTTATATAGTCATCTTAATATTATTTTGATGTTTATTATATATTTAGTATAAATTTATTTATTTTAATGTATTTTAAATTACATAATATATAAAAATAATATGATATAAAGTATTATAAACTTAAAAAAAAATCAGGTCAAGACGGGTTCAGGCCTTGAATGTTTAAGCCTCAGCTCGACTCATATTTTAAATGGGTCTAATTTTTATGCCCAAATTCATTTTTCGAGCCTAATATTTTTATTCAAACCCTCTCAAATTTCGAGTGAGCCTTCGCCCTTGGATGAATAGCTCGGCTCATGAACAGGGCTACAAGAAACCTGCTCTGCCTTCATTATTAAAATTCTTTAGATGTATCAGACACTCAAGCCCAAACTTGAGTAACATCAGATTATTCCATTTGCAAGTAAAATGGATTAAGATTAAGCAAAGGCGAGTTAGAAGCAAGATTAGGAGGTATAACATTTATAATTATTGCTGGGAGTGGAGCCATTTGTCCTGGAAATATATATTTCAGATGTTCATACAGAAATGGGTTTAGTGCTTCCAAAACTCCAACAAAGCACATCGCATAGGCTTGTCGATTTGTGGAAACATATATTGAACATTATCAGATTCTTTGTCTGTCACGTATCTAGAGTGGATACGCAAGATGGATCCTAGTCATGAAAGAACATTAACCCAAGTGTCGGCCTTGTCATCCATCATTTTGCTTCTAATAAATATAAATTCAAATAGGAGAGGGCAATGGTAATAAATCTGGGTTTTGCTTCCACCCTCCTGTTGCTCTACTTTGAATCAAATATTCTTGTCACTTTCCAAGTTTAATTCATATCCTCATTGCCACTAGTGTATTTCAAGCATGGTTGAGGCTCCTAGGTTAAAATTTCCATCTTGGTAGGTCCCATTTTATGCTTTCTATTCCATTTATTATATGGGGTTGGACTGCTGTATATTTTGGCCTAATAAATGGATAGATATGTTGCTGCTCACTGGCATAATTTGTAAGACATAAGGATTGTTGTCGTTTTCCTTTTAAGGTTAGAGTGCCTTGCACACTAATCTATGATTAATTAAATTCAGTCAGTTCAGACAACTGAAGCTTCTTACCCTATACATGGAGCTCATAAAAATTTAAAACCAAGTTTACCTCTCTTTTTATATTGTAACCCCTTGCAGATGACGATTTTGTGTTTTGGCTTTTAATGCATTGAAATCACCATTCGAGGCCCCCTCAAAAACAGAGAGGTTTTCTTTTCCTTTGGCTTTTTAGTTTCTACTGTTTGTCTGTTTCCAATATCACATGCATTATTCAGTTTCCCCCAAAAACCAAAACCAGAGCAGAAAGCTTTATTTTTGTGCTGTCAAACAACGTTGCAAAAGCACCAAACCACAGTCACAACAAGCAAATGAATCCAACAAAGTAAAAAACACAAACAAAAACCTAGGAATTCCAGTTAGCAATGGGGGGCGTGGCTTTGGTGGCTGAGCCATTGCCCACGCTTGCCATACGTTGTTAGAAACATTGGAAAACTATATTCACCAACAGTTAAAACAAAAAAAGAGGGGGGGGGGCATAAAGATTAAAGTACTAAAGGTTTCACTGTCGCTTAGCTGGTATGGGTATCACCATGAAGGTGAAGTGCAGGGAGAACCTGATGAAGATGATGAAAGACCATTATTACAATTGGATTCGCTAGCCGAAGTGGCTAAAGACCCAACATCTCTAAGAGAGACAGAACATGCCTGTGCTGGGAGCTTCTTCATTGGACTCAATGGAGGTGTCATTGGGGGTGAGTAGATTCTGAACTGAACCTTCTCATCATCCCCTGATGAACCACTTTTTTCTAAACGTGAAGGCGATGTATCCGGCGTCTCGAACGGAGTGTCCAGCTCCGGCCTGCTGCCTGCATCGTTGTCGTAAATGGGATTCGATATATAAACTAAATTCTCTTTACAAGTTGGAGCACTCCCGGGGCTCACTTGAACTGAGATTTCCTCAACAGGGTTAGGGGAGGCCGCAAAGGACGTTGATGGGGATGTGGGAGGCAATATTCCAAATTGGTCAGCCCTTGTGTTTGAGTCTCGGGAATGGACTTGAACGACATGATGGAGGAAAGTGACATGATTATCTTTATCAACCTTGTTAGGGAGTGCTGCTGAGAAGAGGAAGTCCCTAGGTGCATGAAGAACTCCTTGTGCATAGAAGCTACTAAGGGGACTGGTGGATTCAGGGAAGGAAGAAGTAGTAGCGGTGGGGGTGGTGGCAGCCGTTGTTGTGCCGGTAACGGTGGAGGCATAGGTGGGGGAGTGTTTGAGGTGACGGCGGCGGAGTAAGAGAGAGCAATAGAGCTCGGCTAGCAACACTAGGATAAGAGCTAAAACAAAGGCAAGGGTGACCACCATTACTAGGGTTGCACCCATGATTACTTTGGATGCCCCCTTCATTGTTTGATGACTTTTCACTCACAGTGTGGAAGGAGGGAAAGAGGGACAGTAATTAAAGGGAGGATAAGAAAAGCATATTTTGGCGGGAAACAGAAGAGTCCTTTAACACAGACAAGGGAAGTGGATTGGCGGGGGGGAATCTTTGTGAGACTCAGGACCTTGGGAATGTAAATAAAGTTTTTAGAGGGGTGTTAGTAAAAGTGACGCAAAAACCCTCTAATATTTTTTGATTTCTATTTTACTCAAAATTGAATCATTTATCTTAGGACAAGTGAGCAAAATAGTTCACTTGAATTTGACCCTTATTCTTTTATTAGAAATAAATAATAAGGTTAAAAGGTTAAACAACGTATTAAAAAATAAATTTAAAAGAGTAGATGGTCGAATTTTTTTTAAAATCTTATAACCATTACATTTTAGTTAATAAAAAATTTATAATTTTATAGCCTTTTTTTTTGATAAATTTTGTTTATAATTTTACGGTTTTTAATAATTTTAAATTTTAAAAAGGTTTAATTGATTTTTTTTAATTATTAATAAGACTTTTTTGACCCTTTAGTTTTATTAATGTTCAAAACTTTTTAATTTATTTTTAATAAAAGAATAAGGATAAAATTGAATAAATATGTAAAGAGTGAGAGATAAATTTATCATTATATAAGCTATTTGGGTGAAGGGTTTGGGATGGTCATAGTGGTCATTTCAGTAACTGCAACATAAGGTGACTTTCTCTGCCTAAAAAGTAAAAACAGTTAAAATGCATGCAGGTACAGAATGATGGGGAATGGGCAATGCTCCTTCTCAGTTGTGTAGATGACAGAACAAGTATTCAAATATTATATTGGAACTTACAAGAAAACAATTTAAGTTAATGCAAGTCTTAAGAATGGTCTTTCTCTGTGTTATATATGAGCAAAGAAAACTGAAACTTGAGTTATCTCAAAGGATTCATATGACATCTGTATATCTTTTTCAATAATTTAATATCATTTTAATTAATGACAAAAGCTTAATTAACTAGGAATTTAATATAAGAATTTTTTTTTTCATTTCTTAAGTATATTCTTTAAGTATATTCAAACCCATATACTCTAATGTTGATCGAGCTAAATTTTTACTAGGTCAGCAAAACATGACTTCTAGGTAATTGAACCCTAAAAATCCCTAAAAACAAGAATCGTGTACTCACTTTAAAAGTACCTCAAAGGAACTCGAGTCATGCAGCATCAGCCCACAATTACCACCTTAATCATGTCAATAATAAAAAGAATCAACAAGTACATAAATGGTAGTTACAGCCGTTGGTCATAGAAGTAGTAATAAAAGTGCTATAAACATATTAGAAAATAGACTTAAACTACCAAGCAATAGCAATGGCAAGATATGCAGGCAGGGGTACTAGAAGACAGCAGCAGCGCCAACTCAGCTAAGCAAATATATGAAGTTTTAAGATAGAAGCAACGCAATAGTGATTAGAGAAAAAAAAATGACCCAGTAAGGTCCAAAGCTTTATCTCCCCTTCATTGCTGCAAAATGAGCGGCCAAATCATCATAATCTGGTAACTTTGGATGCACATGCTGGGCTGCACTCGACCTATCAGGCTCGAAGGAGGCAGCACGAGTGTAAACTTTGGTTCCTTTTGATTCAGCTGTTTGTGCAGGAGGGAGAGAGATTGATCGGGCTGGACGGGGAATGGTCTCGGACATATCATCGGATGCATCCCTACTTGATTTCTGAGGAGCTTCACCCACATCACTTCCCATATGATGATGTGCATGACGACTTTTAGACTTTCTTCTTATCTTTCCCCCTTCACCAGATGGTGGCTTCTTACTGTAATGTATCAACAGCTTGTCAATTATCCTTTCCTCCTCATCATCTTTATGCTGCTCATCATCAAATAAAATTTGCAGACCTCGTCTTGAGTCATCTTTTCTCCTGCTTCTGTGTTTTCTCCTTGCAGATTCAGTATCTTCAGCATTATCAACTTCAGGAAGACCAGAAGTTGATTTCAAATGTCGCCTTCTCGATGATCTTCGTCTTGGTACAGGGGCATCACTTGCATCATGATTATAGTAATAATCTTTCTCACGATCACGATCATGACTATTCACTCTAGCAGGTGGAATTATCTGCTCTTCTTTACCAGGATGATATAACCCTTCCTCGTACTTATCTGTCCTATTAACCACATATGCCCTGTCATGTGTCGAAGGATCATCGGACACCCCATTGCTGTCAAAACCAGCAAGTGAAGATCCCACATCGGCATCATGCCGGTGATCCTTTGGTTTGGTATTTGGTTTAACATAAGGAGGAGGGATACCACTCTTAAAGTGGGACTTCCACTTCGGTTCATCTTCTTCATGAGTTTTTCTTGTTGCATTTGGAACACCATACTGGTGACCAGAGTTATCAGCAGCGAAATCCTCACCCTTTGACCATGAAGCTGCATAACTAGGACTTTGATCATGCTTTCTCTCAGGTAGAACATCTTGGTTATATATTGTAGGTGTACCATTCTGCTTACCATCTTGTAGTTTGGCTCCATCATCAGCTCTTTCGATTATTTTTCCATGAGAAGAACTGCTCAATCTTGCTGTTTTGAAGGCAACATCATCCTTCCCATTCCAAGATTCAACCTTACCAGCAGAGACTTCCTGTTTTTGCCGTGATGGAATGTTGAGATTATTCTTCCTTGCAGAAGCTTGCTCCCTGCCATGATGTGGCTGGTACCCCTCAACAGCAAATTCCTGTTTAGGTGGAAAGATGATCTCATCCCTTTTTGAGACATTAGCCTCCTTGCAGTTGCCCCGTCTATGCTCACCCTTACCTACTTCGTGTTTTTCTTTAGACAAAACTTTAAGTTTATCCTCTTGTGAATCAGCACTTCTTCCATCTTTTGATTTATGATTATGACCATTGACATGGGAAGACCCATTACTTTTAGGTTGGTCCTATGGAACAATTACAGAGATCACAAGAGTTCCACTGTGAGGACACGGTATGGATAACCTCAAGAAGAAGACTGAAAAAGTAAAGATCAAACAAAAGAAGCATACCTGTGGAATCACGGTAGGTTTAGACATTCTTCGCTGAAAAGCTTCAGAGTCCCATTTTATGGAACACTCTGATGCTATATCATGCATTACCTCGACTTTCTTCTCCATTGTGAAAGAATTTGAAGCTGAATTCTCGACAAGCTATCATCAAATTTTATAATGTTGGTCATAGAAAGCAGTGATGGGACCATAGATTAATCTCTTTTATAGCAGATCATCAGAAATTACCTGCTTATTGACAAAAAATTCCAGGGAATTTCCATATCTTTCATGAAATATTTGCCTAAGATCACGTAACTCTGGCAAATCAGAGAATCTTGCAGCCGCAAACATCAGAGATGAAACAGCTTCCCTGCAATCTTCGGGGCAGTCACTGTGCATTGATTGAGAAGAATAAGAAACTGTTGTTTTTTTCTGCTTATTAACGATAATTTCAAGAAAAAAAGTTCACAGTCCGTCCGGCATCTGTGCTAATATGTTCATATGTCTTCTACTCTTCCCCAGCATAAACTTAAAATACTATAATTTTACCATTGCCTATAAAACCTAGTTCCTTGCTACAACCCATCATCTTATGTCCCCTGCAAAGCTGAAAAACCTTTTATACTAAAGCATAGTTTGAATATACTATCTGGCATATGCTAATATGCTCATATGTCTTCCCCGGCATAAACTTAAAATTTTATAATTTAGCCATTAGATGATAAAACCTAGTTCCTTGCTACTCTTCTGTATTTGCAGCGTAGTTGAATGCTAATCTTATTCAGACTTCCTTTTCAATTTCACCCTCATTCACTACAGAGACAATGTAAACATAAAGTCTACCAAAGTGAAATAAATAATACAGGCACATATACCTCAGTTTTTGCATAAGTGAAACATGCTTCGACACGAACTCGCAGCAAGTCTCAACAAAATCGTAGCAAGAGGAAAGGACCAATTCAGCTATATATCCTTCCACCTGTTGCACCACCTCACAAAAATTTAACACAAAATTCAATTTAATTTCACGTCCATAAATATTCATTTTATTAAAAAAAAAAAAACTAACATTTTGAAATATTCAAACAAGTCAGTCAATATATACACAAATTTG
Source organism: Gossypioides kirkii (assembly GCA_005610355.1). Lineage (NCBI taxonomy): Eukaryota > Viridiplantae > Streptophyta > Magnoliopsida > Malvales > Malvaceae > Gossypioides > Gossypioides kirkii. Next base: position 6,196,019 of record CP032248.1, read on the forward strand.
AAACCTTCGTCAGTTTTTTAAATTTGACCTCTTTTCCTATAATTTCAACACCGAATAAAAGGATAAAAAAAAGGAATAATAATCTTTAAAAGAAATTACCCTGCCATAAGCATTAATATCCAGGCCATTAGCGAGCAGATCAGCTATGTCTTTCTTCAAAAACTTAAGCGTCGCACTCCTCTTCCTCCTTATTACATCGATCCGACTCTTTATCAGTTTTATCAATGACTTACTGGAAGAAAAACGAGAGGAAAAAATTATCGTCAATTTAAATTTATTATAAAAAAAGGAAAAAAGAGAACAAGAATAATGCATCTATTGTAATAGAAAATATAAACCATTTGGAGGCAAAACCACGGCCTAAGATTCCGTCCAGCATCTCCGATGACTTCCTAATTCAACTCAGCAGAACAATTAAACTCAGTTAAGTCACAAACGAGGCCGGAAACTCAAAATGCAAATCAAGAAAACGAAAGATCTGCCATTAACGAAGAAGAGAATAGGCTCTTTGCTTAAAGCTTCTTGACTGCCGTTTCTCGGACACCCTTATATTTTTTCTTTTCCTTGAGAAGCACTAATTTACAGGTTTTTTCCAGCAGTGAACTAAAACCACGGGCACCATATTGATTTACGATCATAGCCTTACTGTTTCCATTGAATGACTGGAACTCTCAACCGGTCGATCATCTAAACGTTAGAAGGGTAATTTAGGAAAGTAGAAAAGAAATTGATTTGGTACGGATAAAGCGGTGGGTAGGAATGATCTTGACCGTTAGATGAGGGCAGTGGGTGGCGAAAATGGACGGTGTGATGGGAGTGTTATCTTTTTCTCTTAGGTTAGGGGAATCGTGATTAGAGGGAATCTGATTAGCTGGATCGCATAATTAAGGTTATTAATAAAATGCTTAAAACTCATTAATTAATGTTTTATGATGACGAGTGACTTCTGGACAAATTTTCGGGAGTCTTTGTCTGTGTCCAAGGAGAATCAAACGGACGTTATTAACTGTTTTAACCGGAAGGATTTTATAATTCAATACATATTAATATGTGCTTATTAGTAATATATTTTAATGAATTATAAAAAGAGGATAAATTTTTAATAATACTGTGATTAGCGCGATTCGAGCGTTAAACATCTTAACTATTAGATCAAAGCACGTTTAATTTTTAATCAACCTTTATCAATTGGATTCATGTTTGTAAAAATGTTTTTATTATACAATTTATAAACAGCATTATTATTATATTATCATGAAAGAATTTAAATTAATAAAGTTTTTGCTTGTTGCCGGCTGTGATTGACAATAATGATGGGGTAGATATATTATTACAACTAATTTAATTATTTTCTTACCCAACGAATCAACCTGCCAAATGGTAGAATATGAATTGGTGTTACAAAACTGAATGAGAAAATTTATTTATTTTTTATTTATAGAGAATTGATTAAGAGTTGTAATTCATGGATATCAGTTGAACGAGTGGTTTATACCATTACTATTTAAAGAAATCTTTATTCTTATAGTACAATCTTTTTTTATGAAATAAAAATATAAAATTTTTATCTAAACTTTTTTATTCTAATTAAACTTCAAAATCAAATCCAAATATTAAATAATATATTAACTTAAAATAAAATAAAATTTTCTTTTTCTTTTTCTTTTTCTTTTTCTTTTTCAAAGCAAGAAAAGACTTAGCGTCAAGCATGGTATATTTTAAAATAAAATAAAATAAAATAAAATAAGTGAATTTTAGATGGTGATATTCAAAGAGAGGGAGAAGAGGGGTTAGTCAAAGGAACCCATGTTATTAAAAATGACTTTAACATGTTGGGATTTGTTAATAAGTCAGAGATTCTATCACCAACAACTTTACACGACACCCAAATATTATCATAATTGTAAAGGAAGTTAAAAAGTGAATTTAGATTGTCATTTTCAATGATTTTTTTTCCATTAAATCAATTCTTTACATAAATTTTAAATAATCGATTAAGTTTTAATTCGATTAATATATATATTATTTTCGATACAAAAAAAATATAAATTTAAATATAATAAAATATATTATCTTTTTATTTATGGGACGAGAAAAGATTATAAATAATTATATATATCGCGCATTTAAAATCTAACATGTGAGACTCATAGAGCTTCCTACAGTAGGTAAATGTCATTTATAAATCAAGCACAAAAGAAATAGTACAAACATTGGGTTGAGAAAAGGCATAAGTTTTTGGATGCTGCTGGAGTCTCATAATCTAATCAAAATTTACTTGATATATGTGCATGAAAACAAATTCTTCCGCATGTTGATTATTGAAAGCTTAGTGGTGCTAACATAATTTAATTTTAATGTATAGAAGCATTAAGTAGAGAAGCATATTATAAAGCATTAGAACACATAATTAAACCAAATTTCATACTATTCGACAATGGATGCATAGTATCATTGTTGGAACATTTCTATAATTGAATTGTCTATGTGTGTGTATCAAGCATGCACATTCATTGTGTTTGATATTTGACTTTATCGAATTAAATTAATTATGCGAACATTTCTATAATTAAATTTGAGAATCAAGTTAAATATAATCATGTCTATCTACATATTTCAATTGTTTTAACCATAGTGTGTGATCCTATAGGATCTACAATGTTGGCAATAATATTAGAATATTTCTAATGCTACAAATAATGAGTGACATCTAGCAGCAATGCATCAGTACTACCCAAATTACAAGAAGTCGTGGTTCGACATAACCTTTTTGTGATAATGTCATCTTGTAGTATATCCCTTTGTTCTTGATATCTAGATTGAATACAAGTCATGGAACAATTACATTTGTATAGCTCAATCTTTTGTTTCTTGGTTTCCAAAGTAAACTAAGATAAATTAGTGTGGTATCTCATATCAACTCATTAGAGCATGGTCATGTGTTTCAAGTCTCACACAATCAAGAGGCTTGAGATATCACTCCTATTATATATAAGATACAAATCTTATCTTGATCATTCACATCCCACTACACAAATTGTGGCACACCCAACATCAATATTTATGGTACAACCATTTACGAAAGACATTTAGCTGTGTCAAAGTATATGATTCATGATGTTAGAATGATGATGATCTCAAGTCTAAGGATCATACTTACAATTATCACTATAAGGAAATGCCTTGATTATCACATAATAATCCGAGAAGCATTCTCATGGTGGGTTAATCTGATATAATGTTCTTTAGCATATACTTGTGTGCTGACTTGACATATCCATAACAACATTTGTCATCAATTAAGCACATATTAATCTTAATGTCCAAGCCCACAATAATATTTTACTAAGAACATTTAAGAATGATATGATTATTCTTAGGAATTTATCATTATACAACTTATTAAACATAGGAATAAAGATTGAAAACAAAAATGGCGATGTCTTTATTAATAAACTAAATTAAAGGATGTTATTATAATCATTATATGATTGGTCATTGGACATACTCAAATAATCATACCATTATATCATATCACCTCAAGGGTATTTACACTTGCATTAGGAATGATCTCTAATATATTAAAACTCATTTGTCATTCTGTTATTCATATTCGCAAATCATTACACCATTGAATCATTTCAATTTGCCAAATTCCGTTGTCATTTTTTTGCCTTTATTAATAAAATGTATACTTAAGTACGAATATTTAAATTACCCCCCTAACACTCCACAATATGTACATAAGTGCTAACGGGGGCATAAATGCACTGCATTACTCCTAATACTCCACAATATGCACCTAAGTGCCAGAATAAATTACACATAAGTGTCAAAATGCTTCCTTCCAACACAAAAGAATCTCATGCCATGCCAACTATACCAAAAACTCTATTCGATACTGTTTAATAGGGCATATCCAAGTTTCATCATGGTATCATAATCAATATCACATATTATACCAATCAATTTCAATGTCATCAAAGCATGGTCATCCATTTATCCCAACAAGCACCACTACTATTTCCTTGGCTTAGCTATTTAAAAAATCATGTAAAAAAACATTTATATTAGCACAAATTAATGCTGTTAGTCGTTGATCGCCTTTCCTTTGTCTTTTGAGGTCCTGACTTCATCTTTGGTTACGTACAATAACTCAAACATGAAAACAATATTAGATTCACGCGTTCAACATGTAAATCACTAAAATTAAAACATGAAACGTATTTTCTTTATACTCAATCCATTAAGATTTTAATATTCAAATTTTCTGTAACTCATAATTCTCCCGTTGATATCTAATTCTGACTTTAGAACTATTATCTAAGAACTTCAAGCTGTCCAAAAATATAGCTATTATTTAAAGTTCTAATCATTCTATCTCTAACCTCTTAAACTTTCATCAATGGCTATCTACTTTCTATACCTAATTGAATGCTTTCATATTTACCCATCATTTTAAGCTACTTAACTAAAAATTTAAAAAATTCCTCTTACCTGGTAGATTGTGCACGAAAATGGAGGAAATGTGCATGCAAAATTTCTTTCTTTCTTTCTTTACTGCCATTTGATGAAGATGAAGAAAATCAACTCTATCATCTTTTCTTTTATTTAACATATGTTTACTTATAAAATAATATTATAGCATATCTAATGTTTGAGATTTGGTTTTGCAATGGCCAGTGGGAATTAATGGGCAGATTAAGGTTTCCCACTAACTAATTGTTAATATTGGTTCAACCCAATGAGTTGCTCCAGTAGAAAAAGAGGATGATGGTTATCTTAGGAGATCCAGGTTCGAGCAATTATATGTGTAAGGTGTGTATATGAGAAAGGATTGTATGAAACAGGGATATTATCCCTTTCCAATAGTTTTATGACACATCAACAATTTCATCCTAAATTTCAGGATTTTAATTGTAATTTGATTTTTTTCAGGATGAAAATGTTGAAATTAAGAATGAAAATACTGATGTGACATAAAACTATTGGAAAAGGGACACAAATGACGTGGTGTCACTGTTTCATTCAATCCTTTTCCGTGTGTATATTGTCAAAGTGTTAAGAAAGTATGAACACATATTACCATGTAATCACACCAGTATATTAAAAAAATTTGTTAATATTGGTTTAATTACTTATTAAGCCTTGGTTAAATAACATAGTAATGACTTGCTTAATCTCTCATTTAATCTCACCTAGTTTAGCTATTTTATAATTTAGTCCTTATGCATTAAATATTAATTTCTCTAGTAATTTTACGAATTCCGTTAATAAGTCCCTCAACAATTCTACTCTTTATTTTAGTTCTTGCACTAAAAGCCTATTGATTTAATTTTTTTTTTTTTTTTGAAATGGATTGGTTAAATAAATTCGATCTCAAAATTGAATTTTTCAATACCAACAAAAATCGGATCATTACAAAATAATTATTACTTTCCATTAAAATGAATTTACATTGGTGATGAAAAAGTATCACAATTTTCTTAAGACATCAAAATATCATTTCCCACCAAGTTTTTTTTGATGCTATTGTTGTTATAAAATATGATTCGATGTTACCTCATTGAAGAATCATTGATTTAATGCTTCATTTTATATATATATATATATAATTTTAGTTAATAATCTCAATTTTTTACATATATTTTATTAAATATTATTTGATTGAATATACCTAATTATTAATGATATTTATAAACAAAAATTAAATATTAAGTGGTATAAAGTTTTGATACTAATTATATGATAATTAAAATGCTTACAGATGTATTCAATTTAACTCTATTTTCAACCTAAACAAAATTTAGTAAACGATACTCTTTAGTAAATTTTGACCTATGATTCATCCTCTCCTAATTAATAATATTAATTTTCGATTGTGAATGTTTTTCATAAAAATGTAACCTCTTGAAATGGGTTGGTTGTGACAATTGACATGCTTCCCATTTTCCTTTAATAAGATGGATGATTCACCATCTTCTACATTATCAAATATTATATATATATATATATTTGAAATTAAATACAAAATTACAGATAACATAAAATAAGGTAGTAAGTCTCATATGAATTTACCTGTTCAAAATGTGAAAAGAGTGTATATTTTAGGGATTAATCCATAATTTTAGTTTTTTTTCATATTAATTCTATTTTTATCCAAATTTTGATCTATACAATTATTTTATATAAAAAATCAATGCCAATCACTTTCATACAATGTTATGACATGCATGATCTCATATAATTATAACTTTAGATTTTCCTCATATTTGACATTTTATTTAATTTAATCACTGAACTTGGGAAAGACATAACTTTCAGTTTCTAGCTTCAGATTAAAATTCGATTTTATATTTTTATTAGGGGTTTTATACTTTCTATTTCTTACATAATTTCACGATAATTTTTACATTTATTCAATTTGATCCCTAATATAACAAAACTAACAAACAAGCTAAATTGACTTTACAATCATGAAATTATGTAGGATTCAAAACTAGCTTGTTTGAAAAGAACCTAATGTAAATTGAATAAATTTGAATAAATTTTAGCAGACCTAATCCCTCCAAGTTAAAAATTAGGGACCAAATTGGGATCGTTACACCTCTTCCCTCTGCCATACTTTCTTAGCAGCCCTAATACCTCCAAGGGTGGCTGAGTTCTTCGCTGGAATCTCAATGTCCATCTCCAAATTTTTGCAGCCGAGTAATGTAGGTGAATCATTAGATTTTAATCTGCTAGATGTGAAAAGGTAATAATAGATTTACAGAAATCAAGGTTAATGTTTTGTTTGGATGCGTGATGGAAGTAAATCTGTTAAGAACTTAATAACAAAAACAAAAATTACTAAAGCAAAGCCCTGCACAGTTTCAGTTTTATATGATCAAATCAATCAACATTCACATTTAAAACACATCTCTGTATCGATTTTATTTCCTGATAAGAAAATTGCTTCGAAATGCTTGAATCGAAAGTGTCATTACTCATTAGTATACAATATTTTCTTTTAGAGAAAATAAAATTACTCGATCACCAAAATGAACAAACAATTACAGCTATCCATGAAACGGAGATCAGGCACTTGAAATCTTACCTTTCTGCTTGAGAAGTAGTGGTCTGGTGGTAATCATAGTCTAGCAAAAACATCTCAAGAAGTTGATCAGGAAATGGAACAAGTAATTTTCTTGGTCTAACATTTCATGTCGAACCAGTCTTTCCCAGATGATGCTCTGAGGCAGATGGTCACTGTAATATAGCAAGGTTGTGACAGAAGCTGCAGGCTCGGTGAGTAACGATATCAATAGCCGCAACAGAGACCGAAACAAAAGGGGCGTCAGAGACTGCAACAAAGAAGGAAATACAAGTACAGGGTCAGACTTATCTATCTATACACACGAGTGTATGAATGAATATTGATGTTATGATGATAAAGAACGATGAAAGAAGAGATGGCCAAGGAAAAGAAGCATATACCATGGGTTACTGTGGAGTTTGGAGAGCCTGAAAGAATGCAGGAAATAGGAACTTGGAAGAGGGAGTGAAAGAAGGTTTGGGCCATTGGGTTTGGGTTCTTTAACTGCCAATCTTAGGACCAGCTGACATTCAGACCTAACCTTCCTTGTAGTTGCCAGGAACTATGAAAAAAGTTGGGAACTGGTAGCTAGAGAAAAACGAGGTATGCACTTCTGGCAAGTGGAAATAATAATGGTTCTACTCTTAATTCCACTAAGCTGATGCCATAGCAAGTTAGCAAGCAACAAGTGGTCAAACCGTTCTACTATACTTTTGAAATATAAAATCTTTTGATTGTCTATTTAGTACAAGCGACTTCCTCCCTCCCTGCCCATTTGGGAATCATTGGTTTTTGACAGTTTGGTTCAATACTATACATGATTTTCTTGATGATGATGATGATGATGTGAACCCTAAATATCAGATTTTGGAATGCCAAGAACATTTCGTCACAATCGAGTCCATGATACAAATAGCGTGAGTTGGCACATTGCAAATATAAACAAAAAAGTTTATGACATAACATTTACTATATTTTGGGCCTAAATTTCTGCAAGAACCAAAAGAACCTGCATATGCTACTAAAACTGAAACAAGGGTAACATTTCCTGATACTGAATCAGGCAATCCTTCGGCTAATATCGTCCATATATCCATGATAGAAGCTAACTAGAGATATGGGTTTCTTTTTCCCTCTAAAAGTTCTAGCTAATCATGTCTATAGTTATGTATATGTGGCATGTTTAGCATAAAATCCAATCATATTGTATTTCTTCATTGTGATTATATGTTCAGAAGCGCAGACACCCCCTCCATGATGCCTTTTGAGAGATGATGAAGCTAAATGCTGCTGATCACTGTGATGATCCTCGTCATTTTCATCAAATTCCAACTACAGAAAAATGTTTTTTTTTTTAAATGTATTTACTTTAGAAGGGGACCCAGAAGTTTGATAAATACTTATGAAGCAACTCTGTTCTGGGGATCGGGCTGTGAGCAAAGATCATCTCTGTTTATTCCTCTTGTGGATCTTGCAAGAGTAGACTTAAATCATAAGATGAGGGTTAATGAGAGCTAATACAAGAGGATATCAAAGATTCAAGTCATAGATGCAATAGAAGTAGCTTCACAATGAGAATCCAAATCCGCTCATCCTCACATCAAGATAACCAACAATCAAACCATGAAGTCCTAACCCTTATACTGCACTCTGGATTTTTCAGAACAAATGAACAAGAAAACAGCAGCTAAGAACAGAGTAGCCAAAAGAAAGCAAGTATATTCCATTTCGGAAAGACTTGTGACTTATAATGCTCCGAAAATAGGAACTTAGACGACCTAACTTAGCCTATATTAGCCTGGGGAAGAAACTACAAAAATGGATGACTCTTGCATCCACTCAAATATGCTAAGAAAATAAGCAAGTTGGAACCACCATTGAAATTCAGTACCACAAAAAAAGTGAGGCAGACTAGTATTTTCAGGTTTACAACCAAGCAAATTCTAACTACTGTTTATCAGGATTCTCCGGTTCTTCTTCCTTTTCAGGATCTTCCTCCTCTTCCTCTTTCTTTTCTTCCTCTTCTTCATCTTCTTCCGGAGGATCGTATGGCATTGGTGGTGGTAATGGTGTTTTCATAGGGCTAAATTGAGGAAATATATCAGGTCTACGCCCGGGTTTAGGCCTCTCCCACTCCTGCCATTTAAACAAAGCAAAAAGAAAAAACACACACAAAGAAAATAACATGTTTCTCAAATGATTGATTTATCTAAGCCAAACTGCCACTACCCATTAATCAAACACAATAAAACAGAGTATTACAGCAACAACAACGAAAAAAACATATCTTAAATATTACTGCATAACGTTTTTTGTTCACAAAAGCTGACCACAGGTATCGTATCATGTAGTTAGGGATTGCCCCGACTGCGAAAAACTTGAAATTTCACTATACCATTAGCAAGGAAATCAAGAACTAGTGACAGAGTATAAAGGACTTACAATGGGGAAATCGAGGGGATTGCGGCGAGTCAATTTCTCTTCCTCGGGAGCCATACAAACCACATGACGTGTCTTTCTCCTGGTCCGTTGATGGCCATTAGAGACTCTAAAGGCGAGGGGGTATCTGCAAATGAGACTCGTGGAAGTGTAAGAAGAAGAGGTGGTGATGGTCGAGGGCGGCGCTAGGGTTACGGAAGGCGGGGATAAGGAGATGCAAATGAAAGATGACATGATAGTTGGTGGGGTGTACTGCTTCCCCAGTTGGGTCGAAACAGGGTTAAGAAAGGGTCTTATCCAAATCCGACCGCCTTTTCTCCAAGTCGTGCGCTACTCAATAGCGGGGTTCTCAATCTGAAATCCACAATGACCACAACTCTAATTTCTGGTGGCACAGCTCACTCACTCTTTCAGCTTTTATGTGTACCCCAAAAAAATAAGTTCACTTTTCGTCACTTAACTTTAAAAAAATTTCAGAACTCGTTCTACATCAACAGGCTAATTTTAATCAAAACCAGTTTTTCTGATGAAAATGCAAAATCTATTTTAAGATTCTATTCTCCATAGAACCATGGACCATGTTATATACCAAAGAGTCTTAACACTTCTAAAAGTTTCATTCAAGAAAGCATCCATGCAAATACACCAAAGAACCCAAATAGTACTAGAGAATGCTATAACTATTTGATTCAAGCCTTAAACTCTCCACCTCCCAAGGCGTTTCCTTGCTGCTAGAGGCATTCTCGTCCTCAATGGAGCAGTCCGCTCTTCCCCCTCGCTGTCTTCACTATCTAGCACTACTACCTTTTCAGATACTGAAGATTCTTGTTCCATTTCTTCTGCTCCTTTCTCCTTTACCTCCACATCAGTTTGCATACTTTGAACAACTTGATGAGACTGCGGCTTCTGGTCAACACCGCATCCCTGTTGCAGTTGTTGTGTTGAAGGAATTAAAGATAGCTTACGACCAAGCCCCTTTTTTTCAAGAGTTTGGGGCTTTGAATATGGCAAGTTTTGAACCGGCATCACATTCTCTTTGTTGTTCACCTGTTGTCTATGTGATGAGCCTTTGAGTCCCAGTGAAAGCTTCTTACCTACTGAACTAAGCTTCTCAGTTTTTTTATTGGCAGAGATGTTTTCGGTTCTGTCAACATGACTCTCTTCAACTGTCCCAAGAATTTTCACTTTTTCAAATGTTTGCATTGGTTCCATAGACCCAAATGGCTCTTTCTGGCTTTTGCATAGCTTTGAACTGCTCTTTGTGCTGCTGTTTGCTGAATTACCATCTTCATGCTGATCAAGTTGTTGGTTGCGGCTAGCCTGAGAAAATGAGGATCCAGACGAAGCTTGATGTTGGCAGAGTGATGATAGGTAATTTGGGTCCACATTCTCCTTGTTATCAAAATCGTCCTTGCACTGACCAGACACTTTCGAAGATGATTTCCGCTCCTTTCCATTAACTTTTTCATGGTTCAGGTTGTATTCCCTCAGCACATCATTTTCCTTCCCTCTTTTTCGCTTACATTCCATTTGAGTTCCCGATCCCGAGAGAAATAAGTTGTGATTAGGCACCTTCTGGTCAGCATCTTTTTCCTTGTTTAAGATAGTAGATTCCAGTGATAACTTTTGGCTAATGCCATGTGTTCTTTTATTGCTAGGACTAATCTCCAGAGCACCATGGTTTGATGCTTGGTCCAATCCTTGAACTTCTACCTGCAATTAAAAGAAGTATGAAGAATAACGAATCCAAAACAAGCAAAACATAAAAATCAAATAAATCAAGTGCTAATACCATCGTTGAATCAACTTTAGTTTCAGAGCATTGATAGCTACAACTGCTTTCTCCAGCTCCAGCCTTGGCGTATTTTTCAGTCATTGATCGTGCTTTTTGGTCAAAAGCTTGTCTATTATATTTGTATTCCCTACTCTGTAGATTCATCAACATATCAAAAGCAAAGGGAAAGCATAGAAAAGAAAAAAATCAATTTATCTTGAGAGAAGTCTACTTACTGCTTCACACATTAGGCCATCATCAGGATTTGGTTCGCTGAGCAATAGCCTTATGCTTGTAAGCACTGTTGAAATGTTCAATGATGGTTGCCATGCCCCCTGTTTAGATGAGGACCATACTCTTCATGTCATATATCAGATACTTTAAAGAAACAAAACTTCCATTTTAGAAGTGAAATAGAAGAGAAATCAATGAGGCAAACCTGGTTTTTTTAGCATAAAATTGTCAGTATCCTCTACTAACTAAAAAAGAAACTTAAACATCAAACACAACCTATTCTTCATGTTTAATGGTCCCTGTAAACAATTGAAAGTTCAATAACCTTAAACTTGATTCCACTCGCATGAAGATCAAGGATCCATTATATTGCACATACGGTCAACAACATTCTTTGAGTGAATACAAATCTAAAGTTTTAAAGTTAGAACCCTAAACGTAACAATTGAGTCCTTCCAACCATCAGTTTAATAAGTTATTGAAATAATCGTTTCACTGTCTCTTCAAATATAATAAAAGCATGCAAAGGAAATTATGCAAGAGAAATACTTGGTATCACTACAATTTTCTAGGGGACTAAACAAAACTAACCTTGGGAGGAAGATTGAGAATGTCAAGGCAAATTCGACCTCCATTATCGATGTTCGGGTGATAAATTGGCGTCGCAAAAGTCACAATCGGAGGCTGAAGCGGATACCTTTAAGGAAAAAAAAAAAACCCCAATAACCTCCTTTTAATAAAAGAAAATGCGAAAGAGAAATTGAAATTCATTGTGCAACATAGATATACCTTTCTGGTATCTGAATCTTAATCTTGAAGATTCCTTTGCTATAAACAGTTTCTTCAGGACCTTCTATTTCTGTTAAACAACATCCAGATTTTGGATATTAATTATTAAAAAGAATGATTTTAAATCATTTTTTTGGGGTGAAGCAAAAGCGAGAGGGAGAATGAACATACGGGCGTGGATGGAAGAGAGATCGGTGATATCAGATTGTGAAGAGAGGGTAGGAAAGGAAGCGCCATGAGGAGGATCGAGAAGAAGGAGCTTCAGCTCCTTTTGCATTCTCAGTCTTAGCCTTGCTTCTTGTGCCATTTACTTCTTCTTCTTCTTCTTCTGCTTTGACCTTTTGTTTTTTGAGCTTTAAAAATGAAATATTGGGGGCTTCTGATTTTTTAGCGGGCGGCCAAACTTTTTCAAATGTTTTCTGTTCTTTTTTTTCGTGGTTTAACCTTTTAAATCTCGCTCGTAAAAAGAAGGTGAAAATTATATACAGACACAGTAATTAGATTCTAAGATCCATTTTGTGTTCAACAAAGACTGGCTTGTACCTTTATATCGTTTTATAATTAAATTCGTTTGTTTATGGGCCGGATTATCTCTCCAAGCTTGAAGGCTCGTTTAAAATTTCAGAGTTTTTGAATAAAAATATTAGGCTCATATAGGTTTGAAAAAAAAATAAATTCGTTTAAAATATTAGTTTGGCTCGAGCTTGAATGTTCAAATTCGAGCCTGACCCAACTCATTTTAAGTTTATAATACTTTATATTATGTTATTTTTATATATTATATAATTTAAAACACATTAAAAAAATAAACTTATACTAAATATATAATACTATAATGTAAACATTCAAAAATATTAAGATGACTATAAAAAAAATTTTAATAAATAAAAAATATATAAAATTATTAAATATTAAAATAAAATAATATAAATATTTTTTAAAAAAATTTAAAAATTAATATGGATGGACCCAAATTGGAATTGGGTTAATTTTTTGTAAATATGAACTGATTTGACAAAATTTTAAGCTCAATTTTCGAGACAAGTCTTGTTTAGATAAATAAAAATATGTTGATATCATACTTAGATTTAATTCAAACCCAACCCATCCCATGAACAGTATTTGTATTAGGCTTATTTTAGCCCAATTTCATTATTATTTTTCAACTCCAAATTATTGCTGTCTTATATTAAAATATTTAATTTTAAATGTTGGAGTTTAGACTTCTAAAACTTGATTGGAATTTAGGTGAATGGGTTTAAGTTAATGGATTGGCCCACTTTTATTTTCATTATGAATCTTCTTCCTTTTTATTTTAATATTAAATAAAATTTTGGGCTTTAGCCCATTAGCCTTAAATTTATACAATGTTGAGATGATTTTTGGAACATTATAAACCAAATTTTATATTTAAAAATATCTTGGCCACATATTATTAACTTTGACTTGTTAAGTTAATTTTTTTTTGGGTATTTTAAATTGTTGAAAGGTTAAGAAAAAGGATAAAACTTTTAATTAATCGCGCCAATCATATTATTGTATTGTTATTAGAGTTTTATATTTCCTTCTTCCTTTGATGATAAAAATCCTTAGTGAGACTATAATTTGAGTGCCTTGATGAAGGTAACATCTACCAAGATGTATATATGTGATTGTAAAATGAAATGTCTTGCTTGTCACTAGGAAGAGGAAGATCTTGTATTTGCTGGTTGGAGGCAAGCTGAGGACAGGATGTGGATTGTTAGGGAGGTAAATTACATTCTGACTATAGCTCAATGGTTATTCCTCCACATCCCAGTCCTTCCTTTTTCTCAGTTACTGAAATTATGTATAGAACAAAAGAAAAAGTAAGAAGCAAAATGGATAGGCCAATAGCACGGACTGACAGTGAATGATGGGCAGTACTATGGTTTTAATTTTTATTTTAATAAAATGGACACATTTGAATGCACATTACCTATCAATGTCTCCGAGTGCCATTCCTGTGGGTCAATTACATCCACCCATAAAATGAAAAACAAAAAATTGCGATCCCCAACCCCATGCATCATCACATCAAATTCCTTTCTTTACCTGGCTTCTTCGGTTTCTTTTTAGTACATTTGTAAGGGGTCATTATTAACTGGGTCCAAATAATTCCACTATCAAATGCACAATGTCCACCACATCCAATGAAATGGGTCCAAATTTTCCTCAACTTATGACAAATTTTCAAGAAATTTTCAACTATTTTAGCTCTTTTTTCTCAACAAAATCAACTTTGGGATTTTATGTTTGCATTTCCATGAGAAATACTTAAAGGAAGTTAGTATAATTCACTTAATTTATTAATAATATAAGTTGATGAAATTAATTGCTTGAGACCTAAATAAGTCACCTAAAATATAAATTATTCATAAAATTTGATTAAATTTGTTGTGAGATGATCATTCATACAGCATGCACGATTGACGAATTCTCAAGATTTGACGTAATTTCTAAACTTGTCGAACTCTCCAGGATAGTGAATTAATCAAGATTGAATAGACCAAATGATGTACACATCTGTAAATCACTTGGTAGATAATTTTTTGAGCAAACTCACAATAATTGACGAACTCATTATTTTTGACGAATTAATAGCATATGGATTTGAAGAATTTGTGTGAAAGTTATATGTCTTACAAAATTTAGCATTATTAGTACAATATATTTAATGTTTATTAGTATAAAATCTTTATTATTTCTTTTGAGTTTTTCTTGTTATATTATTCAAATATAGTACGAGTAAAGTATATAAAACTTTAACAAACATTTTTGGTTACTAAAATTCTACTTCTTTCTACAATTCTTTCTTCTTTAGCATCGAAATTGTAACAAAAGTCATGCATGTTGATTAAAATATAAAGTGTTTTAGTCTTCTTCTTGTACCGGGACAAGGGTTTTTTTCTTTATATATATTCTTGAATTGGTGGAGTTTGATGTGCATTGCCTATTTGGCTGGTTTTCATTCAATATAAATATTTGTGGTGGCATTTCGTTTTTCCCTTTGCTGCTTTCCAGTGTTTTGTACCATTTTTGGATCTATTTGGTGAAGCATAGCAAACTGGCAAAAGGCAACAGGGCCAGATGGAATTCCAAGTTCTTTTATGATGTGTCCAAATCCAGCCAAAGAAGAATGATGAAGGTTTATTGTCACATTCATTGGACATACAAGAAAAGTAAAGCAGATTAGCATCGACGGAACACCTGTCCTAATTTACTTACCCAAAACAATCCAAATTTTGCTTGGACTTACCCCCCAACATCACAGTACACAAGTTTTCTACTGTTCTTTTATTCATAATTCCACGTATCACTCCACCAAACGGAAAATGAAAAGGAAATATCAATGACAAATAAAACAGAAGAAATAAGTGAGATTATACACTGTAAAAGTATTATGAAAATCTCTATATTAAGAGTTTTATCTTTTTTATTGAAAAAAATGAACATTAAATCGAAAAGTAAATTGGTCATTTTTAAAAAAATTCCATCCATTTAAATTGTTAAAAAGTAATGTAGTTAACAGAATAACTAGACAATGACAATAAAACATGGTGTGTCACATGTATATCATGCTAATGTACATAACCAGTTTATAACAGCAGAAATAGATGAAATCTTCGACCAAAAGATCAGTTTGCTATTTGATTTAACTTATAGGGACTAATTTGCTTATTTTTTAAGTAGATGAGACAAAATGTAATTTGACTCCTAATACAAAAATTTTCATGATATTTTATCGATTATATATATAATATTTGACGAAATTAATCCAACTACTATTAAATAGATCAATTTAATAATTGTACTATTAAAAAAATCAAATAAAATCAAATTGTATTAGCATTAACATTTACCGTTTGAGAAATGATATGATTTTTTTTTTCAATAATCGATACCAACCACTCAATTGTTGAATGGTGCTCGTTATTCCAAGATAATAATTAAAGGATAAATCCCATACAAAAATAGTCTAAAAAAGTTTACTACAAAAACAAACAATAGGTGGCAATTAACGAGAGGACAAGACATAAATTTTTGTGCAACACATAATACTATCATGCTACTATGTTGGTCTCAGGTTATGAGCAAGAAATGGAGAATCAATTTGGAGACATCTTGTTGTTAGTTTGGAATGTTAGTGGATAATAATATTTTATTATTTAGAAAAAAATTAATAAATTATAGTTATTAATAAAAAATTGTGTTATAAAGATATAATTTTTACACGTAAAATTATCTTATAAAGATATAATTTTATGTAAAATTATTTTGTAAACCAACACAATCATATGAAATAATATCTCATTAAAAGATACAATCCTATGAAAAGATATCTTATGGAAATATATACCTACTGGATGTCTATATAAAAAAAATTTCTATTAGACATTTTCACTATTTTAATTTTTTTTTTGTAATTTTTGTTGAGAGATTAATTTGCTCATTTATAAAATTGATAGGGATTAAGGGAATATTTACACCAATCTGTTATTCGAATTGTTCGAGCTATTCGAGTTGTAAAATTAAACTCGACTCGAACTCGAAACACAAGTTATTTATTCGAGTTGACTCGAATAACTCAATTCAATTAACTTGAACTTTGATTTTTTTTATTTTTTTAAATTGAATCGAATTTTGCTCATTCCTAAATCTAGGTATAACTCAGTGAGAGAGCAGAAAAGGAGAGCTCTCACTTGAGGAGTATTGGACAAAGCTCAAATTGGACCTCGATATGGAATGTACAAGGTAGCCCGAGAGTAAAGAATTTCTTATGGAAAGCATGTAATACTGTTGTTGCCTCTAATGAAAATATGAACCGATGTCATCGAGCTTTGTCAAACAAGTGTCAAAGCTGCGATAACGAGGTTGAATCTCTCGAGCATTTTCTGTTTCTCTGTCTGATTGTGAAAGTGGTTTGGCGAGCGTCTACGCTTCACTATGATCCTTCAAATATGGGTTTCTCTAGTTTCTTTAACTAGCGGATTGAGATAAATAAAAAATTTCCATATGTTGGGTCTTTCTCAGCCTTTGGCAGCCTGGATATGGTAGGAAATATGGAGGAGCCGAAATTTAAGGATGTTTGAAGGCATTATTTCTGATCCCGTTAAAATTTGGAATGATGTTTGGAGGAATTTCTCAGAGTTCCTGCATGTTGAGGAGAATGCTCGGTCCCATTCAACCCCTCAAACATGGTTTCATTAAAATAACACGTAGCAAAACTGCGAGTCTGGCTGCAATTGCCCGAGGCAGTGATGGTTCTTTCATTACAGGTGCAAATGCCTTGACCTTTGCGGGATCTCCGCTCGTCGCTGAGGCTCTTGCTGTTCGGTTAGGATCAATGTTGGCAAATACTCAACAATGGCGAAACATTATCCTTGAATCCGACAACCAAACTGTAATCAACTGTTTAAAAGGATATTGTAAACCTCTGTGGGAATTTGTTGTTGTTCATGATGATATTTCGCTTTTGTTAACAGGATGTTGTAATGTCTCTTTCTCTTATGCTTCTCGTGGGAATTATTTTGCTTTTTCTATCATATCGTTTGATTTCTTCATAATATTTTTCCTTGGAAAAGCTCAAATGAAATTAATCAAAGTATTTTTTATATTCATTTTACGATTTATGAATATTGAATTTTTTGAAATTTGTGACTATCCTTTATAATAAGATTGTCTTTAAAATTCGAAATGAATTTTTTTACTCAAATGTAATGCACCTTAATCTTTTAATTTTATATTCTAATAAGCTAGTAATATATAAACCTTTAACCTATACTAAATTATAAAACATTCATAATGCATGTGAAAATTGTTTATGGAAAAATGATATTTATAGAAAATTTATGTAAAAAAAAAAAACTAACGAGGCATTGGTTGAAACGATTAATATAAAGCTTTAAGGATGTTGGTGTTATAAGTTTAAATCTGATCATGTGTAAGTAAAAAAAATTTAGATTTATTTGGATGCAGTAATATTTATATATACTTTTTAAAAGAGTAATTTTTAAAAATAATTCCTAGTTAAGTTGGTGTTGAATTAATTTATAACACCAACTCAATTAAATATTTAATAATATAAATTTAAATAAATCTTTAATACAAATGGAATTTTCATTTAAATAAAGGTTTAATCAAGTAAAAATAAACTAATATGATGATTTATTTTATGGTAAATTATATTTAAGGTCACTAAATTATTAGTAAGTTTACATTTAAGTTACTCAACTTCAAAAGGTTACAAAATGATCCCTAAATTATTCTAAAATTTTCATTTAAGTTACTAAACTATTTGAAAGTTTTTATTTAAGTCATTAGACTGTTAAGTTTTTTTTTTTTTTTAAAGTCTGGCTAGTAAGCTTTGAGCTACAATTTGACAATCAATACGGTGAATTAGTACCAATTGACGTGTAGAAGAACATACCTTAGATCCAAGTCGATTTGATGATCATGGTTAGAGATCGAAAAAGAAAATTATTTAGATTTTTGTTCACAAATTCGTGTCATTCAAATATGTTTCATGAAAAACATTGAATTGTAGAAGAGAAGGGGAAGGATAACTTTCAATTGGTGTATGCGGTGCAAACATAAAAAGCCATACAACAACAATTTTAACAGTCCAGCAACTAAAATGAAAACTTTTAAATAGTTCAGAGACTATTTTGTAACTTTTTAAAGTTGACTAACAAAAATATAAACTTACTAATAATTTAGTAACAGACTTATAATTTTTTTAATTTTTATTATACTCTATATACATTTGTTATCATCCCAACTTGCTTGTGAAATTTTTAAATTTCATTCAGAATATAACAAATATTATTCAAAATTATATGTTAACCAAAATTTGTTTGTTCTGTGAGAGATTTAGTGTTTGTGAACTCGTTAGTTTCATCTTCACCTTAAAATAAAATTCAATTTAGGAAGGTATATATTCATTTGTGGCCTACAAATCTAAGTAAATCACAATTACCCACCATAGAAGGAGTGTTTGATAGTGACAATTGAGACATTTATTATTTATTATTTCTAAGTCGGCCTATGATGAAATCAAATCACATAAGATTGGCTATCTAATTGCAAAGAAAATGGAAAAAAGTGTTGGACAATTAATTACTAGTCTAATCCAATAGCAAGTAGAGCATTTGTTTTGAGTTGTTTATCAAACTTAGACCCTAAGAAAATCAGCAAAATCCCAATCTAGATTTTCCAATTTACTTCAAACCTTCTTCTGGTCTTCATAATCAGACAACATATGTCTTAATCTTAATCAATAGGATCAATACTAACTAGAACCTGCTTGATTAATACAGATTCATTTACATCAAATGAGCTTAATTTGGTTTTCACAAAAGATTCGGTCATTACCATGAATTAAACCCACAACTATGATGATAATATACATACGATATTGTCTCTATTGCTACTTAATTACACCTAATTTTGTCTGGATTTGCTTCTTTTAATTTGGGTCAGAGTTGAAACTTTCACTAATTTGTTCACACTTGGTATTTATGAAATAAAGTTTAAGGAAATATGAATTAAATTTTGGTTTAATGATAAAATTAGGGTTGAAATTTTTTGAAGTATGTAAATGCTGCTTTATTTAGAAACGTGAATCATAATGGTACGTAATTATGATTTCAAAATATGTAAAACCACAAATTCAATCTTACAATCTTACCTTATACTCCAAGGCATGCATGTTTAGTTTATAGTCATTTCTTATTTTGGTAAGTGAGGGAGTTGATTCATGGTCCCATTAAGTCCTAATTTGGGTAAGCGCCGAGGGACCTTTGCTTGCATAAAGAAGAAAAAAGAAAAGCAATGTAATGATTAATGTATGCTGGAATAAATTAATATGAGTTTTTTTTTTTTTCAGGGTATCCACTAGAGCAAGCTTAATAATTAATTCTTCACATTCTGTAAGTCTATTAAAGAGTAGATGCTGATTACGGGTTTTAAAGTCGCTCCATATTCAGAGCGAAGATCGAACCCTCAACCATTGATTAAGATAGAAAAGATCATTGTCATCTCTCCTAACTCTTGTGTTTCGTAAAAGTTTTAAATATGCACCATTCAGCTTAATCACATTGATACTTAGCTGGATATGGAAAGCAAAGGTAAATATAACTTAAGGATAATGCAATGAATAACATAACGTGCTGAGCTAATAAGGAATTATATGAACTTTGAATTAAATTGATACATTGCGACTCTACATATCTAATTAACATGCACATTTTACTTAATTATGGAGAAGAAGGTAGGAAATAATATTTTATGTTGTAATTAAAACGTGCCTTGGATTTTTTAAGATCACCTAATACCCACGACCCTTGAGTAATTTCAACACCCTAACTACCATAAATTATATAAAAACTTAAAATGGGGCATTCATTAGCATATCCTTTCTTACCTAAAATAGTATTAAAAATAAAAATAAAAAACTAGTTTTTTATTGTAAATATTCTATCAAGTGTAGTATGTGAAAAGTTTGAGATGATCTGAACTCTGTGTGTTGGTTCGATAGTCAAGAGTGTTCATTGTTTTAAGTATGGCTTGAATTTGAGTCGTGTCGATCGTGTTGTTCATATTAAATTTGTACTCAATACAAAATTTTCACCCAAAAAAATATGAATGGAATAAGTTGGTAGATAATTACTTATTACTTAATGTTGAAATGTTAAGTGGTTTTATTTTTCATTTGAAATAAATTATTCTTTATTTAAAAAAAAAATATTCAAATGTTATATTTAACTTTCATATAAAACTATATAAAATATTATCTTAACAAAAATAAAATTTTAAAATGAAAATCGAACTTAGAGAGGCACATTATAAGAAATGTTCTCAATGTATGATAATAATGTTGCATAAAATAGTATACATGATTAAGTTAGTAGACGGTATGAATTGGCACGGGATTGATTTATGCATTGCATTCATTATTGGTGTGATAGAGGATATGATTATCATGTTATGACATCTATAATGTACTTTGTGCTACCATGATGTGGTGGATGATTATATTTTGTAAATCTGATTTCTTATTACACTTATGTTTATTACGAAATGTCATTAATGTATTACAAAGTATGCATGCAAAATATTTGTTTGACATATCACAAATTTGGCATTAAATTTTAAACTATATTCATTGTTAGGCATTCTAAGATTTTCAAACCTGGATGTAAACATTTATAATTTTGATCTTCTTACAGTAAGTCTTTCATAAGTAATTTTTAAAAAAAGTCAAGCTTCTCGAGTATACAGACAAGTGGAAATAAGCTTGAATTTGTTGGGATCTACTTCATTAAATATTGCATTCGGGAGCTTTAAAATTATAATTTGCAAGTTTGTCTTGTCTCCTCATGCTTTGCAAAGCTTGTCCTGTCATTATTAAGGTTTTTTTTTTTTGTCCATGACTTTCATGAGAGCCCATTTATGAGCCTTCCAATAATTGTAGTTCAAGACATCAAGTAATAATGGTCGAAAAACTAATCCTTTTTTCTTCAAGGAGTAAATAATCAAATAAAGGATCACATTGAAAATGTTTGATAAGCTGTAACACCAATTAAAAGATTTTGTTCTAGATATTCTCTATTTATAATTTCAGTACCAGAATAATGCTCCAAATCTTCAAGATAATAGAAAGATTTGTCCTTTTAATCTAGCTAGCTAGCTATCTTCCCATAATTATATCCCATCTTTATCTATACATGGATACATAACCAATTTAGGAGTACAGATAATCTAGTATAAATAATATCTTTATATTTATTACAACTAAATAATAACTTGAATTAGAGAAATGAAAAAAATGAAAAATGTGAAAAAATAAATAAAAGACGAAAAAGAAAATGAGAAACCGACAAAGAGAAAGAAAAGCATATAGTAAGATATAAAAATAAAAAAGATGGAGACAAGCATAGATTTGGGAGTATTCAAATGTGCTCCCCAATGGAGAAGCAGCAATCCAAAAGTAATAAAAAAAAAGGGGTAGGCCTTAGGCGTGGACCAATAGGAAAGCAACACCTGCAGTCCATAATAAAATAGTGTAATAGGCCAACGCACGAGAGCAGAGAACTCTTGTCAAATGGCCCAATAGAAAGAAAAGCCGAAAGCAAACCGGATTCCTTTCCCTCTCTCTTCCCTAAATCTTTGCGTGTATCCTACTCGCCTATGCTTACCACTGCTTTGTTTGGAAAACTACTGAGATTTTTTTAAAGTAACCCACCCAGATTTTTTTTTATTAAACAGGGGATTAGGGTTAAAATCTCTCATTATTTTAATTTCTTTTTTTATAAGGGTTAAATAAAGGAAATAGATTTAATGATCCGAATATAATCTTAGTGTTATTTTTTGGGGGTAAATTTCAAAAATAGTCATTTTTGTTTGTCTCAGATTACATTTTAGTCACTTATGTTTGAAATGTTACGTTTTAGTCACTTATGTTAGTATTTTGTTACAAAGTGATCACTGTGTCGTTAAGCTCCGTTACTTCTCTAACGGTAATCCTACGTGGTAGTCCAACTAGATTTTGAGTGCTAACTTGGATTTTCAAATGGAATGAGAATAAATCTTTAATTAAATAAATTTAATTAATTAAAATGTTTAAACTCTACACCTTAATTGAAAAAACTTTAAACCCATTTCCATACACATCTCTTCTTCTTCTTCTTCTTCTTCTTCTTCATCTTCTACCCTTTTGATTTCAACATCTTTAATTACAAATTTATCTCAAAACTTGAATATTTGAAACCTATTAATTCAAAAATTCAATATCTTAGATTCCAATATCTTCTTCCCGTTAAGTTTTTTGAGTTAATGGGTTTTAAAGATTTAAGCTTTGAGACAGATTTGTAGCTAAAGATATTGGAATCAAAAGAGAAGAATATGAAGAAGAAAGGTGTGTGAAAATGAGTTTAGTATTTTTCAGTTAAGGTTTAGGGTTTAAAAATTTTAATTAATTAAATTTATTTAATTAAAGATTTATTCTCATTTCATTTAGAAATCCAAGTTGGCACTTAAAATCTAGTTAGACTGTCACGTAGGATTACCGTTAGGGAGATAACGGAACTTAACGGCAGAGTGATCACTTCGTAACAAAATACTAATATAAGTGACTAAAATGTAACCTGAGATAAACAAAAGTGACTATTTTTATAGTTTACCCATATTTTTTTAGAGAAAATAGTACCGCCTTAATCCGAATAGATTTAGTTTCAAACCAAGATGAGAAACCTGTAATAATATTTAAAAAAAAAAAACTAACTTTCTCCTATGGTAAATTTATTTTAAAAAACTAAAGTTTAAAACATGCTCCCATAATAGGAGATAAAATCTCAATATATAAAGGTTGTATCTTGGTATATAGCTTTCATATCTCAATGGATGGATTGAAGGTGGCAGTCAACTTTTTTGGAGAGTCTTTTATTGGATGAATCGATCTCTTCCCCTTTAACCTTCTCATTTTTGTTTAGTCAATTTGTAATAAAATTTAATAGAAAATGTTTCTGAATTCTCCAACTCAATCTCTAAGGGAAATACAGTGAGAGGAAAACAACATATAATTATTAGATTATAATATATTTGAATTTACTTACAGATTAGGTTACTACTTTGTACATTTTGATATGTTGGGTTAAAATTTCATCATTTTATGAGTTATGTATTGTTTTTTTTTTTTAGAAAATTATAATAATAGGATAAAGTCCAAATAACAAACGTGATTAGTGCGACTTAAACCTAAGCTACACTTAGGGCAGTTAACAATTTGATATGTTGAGTTAACATTTCATCATTTTTATGAGTTATGTGTTGTTATGAGACCTAAAATGCAACTTCATCATTTTATTGGATTATATCTTTATAAATTTTAAAGGATTAAATTAAAATTTTATCACTTTTGGAAGGGGTCAAAGTGCAATTTGATCATTCACTAATTTATAATTTTATAAAATATAAAGGGGATAGTATGATATTTTGCCTATTTTAAGGGGCCTTGGCACCTGCCAGCTCCCCTTATTGCCACCCTTGGGTGACCATTTTGTGACTTCTCATATCCTTTCTAACCTGCCAACTTTTTTAACTTTTTTTGGTACCCTTACAAATTGGGGAAGAGAATAGTTCAAATTCTGCTATTATACCCTGTACTTTGTGTAAGTTACGGATATAGTACATATACTTTTTTTTTTTGAATTTTAGTACATATACTTTAATTTGGTTATTTTTAGTCTTTGTATTTTTAGAATTAGAAAATTTTAGTCTTAACTAAATGATAACTATTAAATTCATTAAGTTAAGTTCTGTTATTTTTAAATTTTGATGTGTCAAACATATATTATAACATTTGTAATGCTATGCCGGTATGTTATTTTTACATATTACTCGCAACAAAGTAGTTTATAGATTTAATGAGTGTCATTTGCATTAAGACTAAAATTTTGAAATTCAAAAAATATAGTCACTAAAAATGATCTAGTTGGTGAACTTGAACTAAACCTATAACTTTATGCATAATACAAGACTATTAACATAATTTAACCAAACATATTTAATTGTTACCATTGGGTCAAGACTAATATTTCAAAATTTGAGAAGTATAGGAACCAAAATTGATCAACATTTTATAATTAAAGGACTAATATATACGGAGGTACTTGAACTTGGAAACTCATATCTACAAGGTACCTAAACTATTTTTTGGACGTAATTGGTACCTAAATTTGGAAATCTTAAGCCAAGTTGATACTTTTTATTGGTATATGACTAACAATGTTAGATTTCAGGTTGACAACCAATATAATGTTAACACGTGCCAATTTAAATTAAAAAATAGAAAATTTATTTTTTTATTTTGAACCTGAACAATCATTTATCAAAATTCAAGAAAACATATTAAAATATAAAAAGAAGAAGAAAATTTTATAAAATACATAATTTATTCCTATAAAAACTATATTATTGTTTTTGAAATTATAAAAAAATATATAAAATTATGAAGAAAACATTCAAAATGAACATGAACACATGGTTGTTCAAGTTTAAATGAATTTAGACAATCTTGTGACTAGGTTCATTTTGCATGCAAAATAAAAATTAATTTGCTAATTTTTTTTATTCTTAACATGTGTCAACATTTTATTATTTATCAATTCAAAATCTAATGTTGTTAGTCAGATGCTAATAAAAAAAAACTAATTTAACTTACGATTTATAAATTTAAGTACTAATTAAATTAAAAAATATATATAAACATTAAATAAGTATAAATTGCAGAGTTTAAAAATCTTCATATATGTTAAGACATAACTAAAGGATAAGAAAATAAACTTACAGAATTTACACTTATATTTAATTGATTATCTTCTCCTTTTATGGTAAGTGGGTGTTAATCCGAACTCTAGTTCCCTTGTCGTTTTAGCTAGAATTGTTTACACCCTCATGGGGGACCACGTCACTAATTCTAAAGCATAGGCGCACTGAACCCACTCCAAAAGGCGCGCGCGTGAAAGACACTCGGATAAAAATATCTAAACCAATTGGGACCATGAGTTGTAGCAAAAAGAAGATAGAACCAGAGCCATGTGGGTCCCCATCTCATGAACCAAGGAAATATCAAAGCCGTCCTGATTCGAGCCACGACACCCCCCGTCACTGTAATTTGTCAAAGGCAAAGGCATCCACTATATATTACGGTTCTACCCCATACCTTTGTTTGGAAAAAATATTAAAAAGAAACACAGCTAAAGTAGTAAGGCAGCAAAGCAAACCCAGCTCACCCATTTGCCCCTCATATATTCTCTCTCTCTCTCTGCCTGCCTACCTCTCCTTTTTTCAGCTCAGAAAGAAGGAAACCTTTTCTCCGGCAGAGAAACAAAGGGTCAGTCTCTATCTTTTTGGTGAAATGGAGGCTGACAGTAATCCTAAAATAGTTGCGCCATTCGTTGCGAAAACTTACCAGATGGTTAATGATCCCATGACTGACGGTTTGATCGCTTGGGGTAAAGCTAATAACAGTTTCATAGTCATGGACCCTTTAGATTTCTCTCAAAGGATCTTGCCTGTTTACTTCAAGCATAGCAATTTTTCTAGCTTCGTTCGCCAGCTTAATACTTATGTAAGTGGATACAATTTTTTTAAGTTGATGGACTTACTTCAATTTCTTTTTATACAAGTCTTGGTATTGGCGTTTAGGGTTTCAGGAAGGTGGATCCAGATAAGTGGGAATTTGCGAATGAGTGGTTCCTGCGAGGGCAAAAGCATTTGTTGAAGAACATAGCGAGGAGAAAGCATAATAAAAATCCATTCATGCAACTGAAAGCTGAGGATTTAGAGGACGAAGAAATAGTGATGGAAATAGCGAGGCTAAAAGAGGAGCAAAAGTCGTTGGAAGAAGAGCTGCAAGGGATGAACAAGCGTTTAGAAGCCACTGAGAGACGCCCGCAACAAATGATGGAGTTTCTTTACAAAGTCGTTGAAGACCCTGACCTCCTTCCTCGTATGATGCTCGAAAAGGAACGGACAAGACAACTTAACGCCGACAAGAAGCGACGGTTGACGATGATGCCCTCCTACTCGTCATCTTCAAGCCTGGCCGTTTCTAATAATTCAGTCAAGTCCGAAGAGGAAGAAGATGGACATCCAGGAGTAATTTCGTCCCCAGAGACTGGATTCGATATGGAAAACAACTTTTATCGCTCAAGTTACCAATCATCGCCGTCGCCTGATCAAGACTCAAAAGAATTGTTGGGGCAAAATAGACTACATGATGGGCAACTCATGAACTATGGTTGCGCCGCAGTAACAAGCCAATTGCCGGCGGTGATGGTGGCTCCGTCGGTGGCGGTGTCTTCGTCGGGGACGACTAGTGTAGCAGGGTATGGTGATAGGAGCGGGCAACTGGGTTATTTCGGAGAAATGACGGCGCCATGGATGGAAGCGCGTCCACGACCGCCTTATCCATTTTCGCTATTAGAGGGTGGCTTTTAGTTGGTTGCGTCACAAGATATATCTTGGATTCTATCTTTACTACTGATTATTTTTTTAGTTTTAGATTTTGCAAATTTCATTTCAAATATTGGCTTTTGTATATAAAAATGATTTAATTATAAGGTTAACAAAAATGCTTATTTTATAACGTTTAATCTCTAAAACAATTATGTTAATTTAGCACAAATTTGAATCGTATTACGTTCGTATGAGAAAAATATAAAAAACAATTACTTATTATTTTCTCGAAATAATATTTTTCATAAGAAAATTTGTTTAGCTTGATGTATGAATTGAGTTTACTAACGAGTCCAATCATCATTCACCTCATTCAAATTATGGTTGAGGCGCTTTAGCAATCTTCATATGGTTATATTCTTGATGTTGATGATATTCAGGATGAGTTTCCATTTAACTTTAGATCTTCCTAAAATAATATTAGTCCATTTCTTACCTCTATTTGGGAGTTTGCATTTACTAATTCCTTAATCTTGTATATACACGAGAATCAATTTAAGCTCTGTTTGTTTGAATGAAAATAGTTTCTGAAAAAATTAATATTTTTTGATGTTTGGATGAATATGTGTAAAATAATTTTTGTTATTTGACAGATTTTCTAAAAATATTCCAGGAATACATTAGAGAATTTATTATTTTTTTATTGTTTAATTGAGTTTATTTTATATCTATTAAATTTTTATTTTACATTGTTTTTACATATATTGTAATAATTTATTTATAAATAAATAAATCAAATTAAATATATTAATAATTATAAATTGAAAATAACTAAAGCGAATAGATGATTCTTAATTATGTTATAAAAAAATAAAGATTGAATAATAATAAATTAGCTTCCAAACCACGGTTAATATTACAAATTAATAGTACACCACATAATAATTACAAATAATATTATCCAAGTACATAATTAGTAGTACACAATATTATAACTAAAATATTGTCAAAGTGCATAACTAGTATTACGCCATATGATTTATATAACACAAAACCAGCTTTGGGATTAAAAGAAAATGACAAATGAGATGAAGAATATTGAAGTGGACAGATAAGATTCAAAAATCAAAATGCTTGGTCAAATCCTAATAAAGCTCCTCCTTCCATTTCATTGATTTGGTTGCTTTTAAGAAGAGCATCTACAACCAGGTTATGAATCTGAACACAGACAATAAACTAGCTTATTCACAAGCACCTTGGTTAACAACCAGATTATACCACACTATTAATATATATACAACAACACAGTGCAACATATAAGAAAAAAAAAGCAGAAGGAAGAAAACAATATAGATATTCTGGACCTTTAGCTCCATAGAAACTTTTCTGTATGCTCCAGGGTATGTGATAACAGGTTGACAGACCTAAATGAAAGAAAATGAAAGTAGACAAAAAGTAAGTTCACTAAATAAAATTGTCATTCCAGACAATTTAGATGCACTAACATTAACATAATAAGAGGGAGCAATTGTCTGGTAACAAGAGGAATTAAATTTATTCTCAGAGACTGTCAAAATAAACTGCCATTTTCATTACAGCACCCAAAAAGAAAAGATTATTAACCTACTGCACTTAAACATTAGTCAAACTAACCTCATTAGCAAAACATGTATCTTCTTCACCAATGCCTCCTAGGTCAGGAACACCATCATCAGATATCTAGAGTACCTAAAAATCAATATTTGATTTTGTTTCAATGAGAAACTGCTATGAAAAATGCAAATTACAAATGGAAAAGGCTTTGGTTTGCCTAAGACATCAACCAGTAATCTTGAAACATTTAAACTATCAAGAGCACTCATAGAAAAGCCATTTTAAACATAATGCAAATTTGCTTATGATCAGCTAATATAAAATAATCGAGTCAAATTAGCAGAACCATCAGTTTTAATCACTTCAAAATGACCATAAATGGCACCTTGCTATGTAATTTCAATTGAAGATGCATTGAGCAACAAAGCTATAGCAGTTTGAATAATCCAATTCCATGTTTTGAACGTAGCATGCTTTCATCATATATGCAGACCAGAATACACAACATATGTATTTAATACTTTACACCAATCACTAGAAACATTATGAATCTGAAACTAAACCAATTCTCTGAAGCAATGTATCTGATGACCATTAGGTCGTATGAGAATCGATCATACAATTCGACTGAACATTGATACTAATAACATAAAAGTCCAGCAAAGTAACAGCTCCAAAGCAAATCAGATTTGTGTAATTTATTCCTTGAGCAATTTAGAAGTACATAACAATGAGTAATTGAAACTAAAATGCAAGTTTTCCTCTTTGTATCTAAGCATTTCAACATTGGTATCGAGTGATGGTATATAATTTCATCTTCACCTAAAGCTAAATAATTTTTTCCAGGATCCAAACTCCAAAACAAAGCCCAAAGATCTTTAGTTGCAGTCACATACTCTCATATCCATTTATTCTAAAAGCTAAGTGAAGAACAAATCTATATTTCACCATTTTATTTCTTTACCTTTTAAAACAAATACCATGAACATGAAATAAAATTTTCTCCCTATTAGTTTAGTCCAAATTCAAAAAAAAAAAAAGCAGTCATAATTCAACAGAACAAGAAAAACCCAGATAGATAAAAACAATAATCAATCAAACTAAACTTTGAAAGGATAAAAATTGGATCGTTGTTCTCACAATACAAGCTTTTGCCTTGAAAACACTTTTTTTTCTCTTTTCGTTGGTTTCGTACGTATACTAAAACCTTCTTCTTCTAGGAATCAAGGAATAGATAGAAAAAGAAGAAGAACAATACATAAACAAAGAAATAAATATACAAATAGTGAAAAGAAAACTTACGCTGAATTTTAAGCAAAGGGCAGATTCGAATCCGGCAACTGGTGGTCGCTGCTAGGTTTTCTAGAGGTTTATTGAAGGCAGCTAAAATAAATAAATTTAAAAAAAAAAAACTTTTTTTCAATGGAGTTGAAATTGGACTAGCCTTTTATGGTACCATTCTTGACCACCAGTATCCCAGATCTGAGCTTTGACACTCTTATGTTCAATAATAAGAGTTCTTGTCTAAAACTCAACTCCAATGGTAGCCTTGGAAACTGAACTCATTTCTAGCAAACCGAGCAAGAATCTAAAAGAACAATAAATTTTTGGGTTTGTAACGAGAAGAGAAGGAGAGGGATGTGAAGACTGAAAATGTTGAGATGTGAAGGCTCAAGACAAATCTGAAAATGTCTTACGGAAAAACAAAGAGTAAGACATTTTTTGTAAAATGAGGCATGTTTTCCCGTGTTTTGTAATTGCTTTTACATGGGGAAATTGTTTTCAGATAACCAAACATTGGAAAAGGCTGAAAAGCTTTTCTGTAAAATCTTTTACAACTAAACAAACACACCCTTAAAGGAAGAGCTCTTGCTTCGAGTTGTGAATTTGCATAAATTCCTTTACAATAGAAAATCACATATTTTTATTGTCCTTTGACCTCCTTCGAATATACAAATCAGGTTGTAATATAGATTTGTTTACAACGAAATATTTTGACAAGTATTTCGAGGATCTAGCACTCGATTAATTTTAACATAAGATTTTTGGGATTTTTATAAGAATACTAAAAACAATAAGAAAGATTAATAATATTGGGAAATTGAAAAGTAGAATAGATCAGATCTGGTTATGGGTGTTTAGCTCGCTTCAGTAATCTGTTTCAACTGTCTCTTCAGGCTTCTCGTCAATCAACTAGTTGAAACTCTAGCAGGATCTTCAGATATCTCCACTAGAATAACTAGTCGACAAAGACCACTTATCTTCTGACCTCACAGTCCAGACCAACACGAGGTTAAGGTGTTCACGAAAGACATACCAATTTTGGGTTAATTCTCGTCTTGATAACTTCCTGGAATTGTCAGGCTTAAGGTTTGTTTACATTCTTCCTTTCTTGAACAGTTGATCCGTTGAGAAACCCTACAAAATAGTTAATTTATCATACCTCCACTCGCTAATCCCCCATTAAGGAATTAATTCCTTATGGTTTTCGTAAATAATATAAAATTAATATAAAAGATAGACATAATGAGTGAATCGAAAATATAAGATTTAGGAAAAAGCCTGATTTGTATTAAGAACTGGAATGAATCCACAACGTCTGATCGCTTTCACAAATCGGATCTCTCGAAATAAAAAAAGACAAAACGGAAATAAACTAAAACCTAAGAAAAAGGGAAAAAATAAACTAAACTAAAGAGAGAAAATTTTAATCTAATGAATTAGTGTCTAAAAGATGTGCCAAATGAGCCTATTTATAGATTTTAGGTGACCGTCGTCCTTACCCCTAGGTTAGCTGACATTTTTGAGCTTTAAGTTGGGTTGTGCTGACCAAAACGCTCATGTCTTGTAATTATTTCCCGTCCAGTGTGTTGGGAAATATGCCCATATTGTAGTAAACATGTAATTATTTTCTATTTATTTGAACGATAAATAAATAAAGTTAATTTCACTTTTCACTATTATGTTTTTTGTATTTTCTGTCTGTCATATTTTGCATGCATAGAGAAAATTTGACTAGCAAATGTTAGTTTATTGATTATCTAAGTTCAAACTGAAGATAAGTGGCATTGTAAGAATGTTTATATTGCGAGAAAGACAACTTACTTCAGTAGATAATCTAAATGAGTTTGTAATCTCGTAAAAAAAATTAAAGTGAGCGTTTGATTTAAATACTGAGAAGGATTATTATGTCGTCTATAATTCCAAATTGGAAGATGGCTAGTCTTAACTATCAAAGCAGTTGACTCCACAGGTAGAGACATAGATGTATTCATTCGTAGAATGATACATTGGCTGGACCTAAGATGAATTAATTCAGAATCCGTTTGTGAATTAATTTACTTGTGATGTTTATGGTGTGATTTACCTAAATCTTGAGTTAGTTACTAATCATGCGTATACAACTCATGTGCTTTGATATAAGTATAGGCTTATGCTCTAAAATTGAGCCCATAGTCGATATGTTGGGTACATGACTTGTGTATGACATGGTTTTATTAGCAACAGTGGAATTCATAACTTAATTAAAAAGTTAATAATATCCTCTCATTGGCATTATGTGGATTGATAAATATGGAATGTAGCCATGGGTTGCTTGTTCTCGAACAAGCAATTTATCACAATCATTTGTTGACAGTGGTCATATTAATCATTAAGAAGATACAATGGTGAAAATAAGATCAAATAGAATTGTATTGTTTTCAAGCTTTAAGTTGGATTGTGCTAACCAAAACGCCACTGTCTCATAATTTAGGATATTGAATTATGGATTTAGAATTAATCATGCATAAAAATAATTTTGATTTCACTTAATTAAAAATATGTTGAATATCACTTTTCCACTACTAGATCATGAGTAAAATTTTGAGTAATAAATAAACTGAAATTTAATTAAGTTTTCAAAGTAGGCACCGTTACAAAGAAACTGTTAAGCTACTTAGATTTTTGTTAACTCGTGAGTTTTTTTAAAAATAGGCTAAGTCTTCTTTTAAGATAAATTAATGTTTTAGAATAATCATTTTATAAACTCAGATAGCTTACTAGACCATTTCGATGGCTAATATAATCTTCTGAATTAGGGCCTAACGTCTAGACCGGGTTGGGGAGGTTATATTTCAAAAACGACATAATCAAATTGATTTAATGTAGGTTGGTTCAATCAATTTGTTTTTTTATTTCCTCTTGATATTTAGCATTTTCAATTGGATTTAAATTTTTTTAAGAGGAAAAAGTTGAAAATCAAGAGGAAAAATCTATTTTGTCATTTTCCTATTGAAAATTATTCGGATGACTTGAAAATTAGAATAACAATTTCATACAATATGTATCATATAATATAATTTAAATTGTTTGAAGTTTTGTCTTTAATTATTTGATTAAATTTAAAAATTATCATAAAATATGTATTATTTAATTTAAATTTAATATAAAAATATTGATATGATTACATGATAGTATTTGTTCATACCTTTTTACTTGCTTTCTTAAAGAACCCTTTGACAAGGCGTACACACACCTTGCACACGCAATTGCTCGAACCCAGATCTCCTAGGATGAACAACATCCTCTTAACCACTGAAGCCACTTGTTGAGTTCTTATATAAAATTATTTTAAATAATAGTATTTTAAATGTTTACAAATGGATTGAATTGATTGAATCAAAAATTGCTCGAAACTGAAAAAAAAAAGGGTCATAAACAAGTACTTGAAAAAGTTGAAGCAATTTAATAATTTAATAATTAATTAATTATTAATTATTGTTGATCTGGTAATTGAATCGATCAAATCGATTGAATCAGGAGACAATGGTCTAATAGATTCAACAATTGATTTTGTCATTAGAACATTACATGAGACACTCTAAGATTGTATCATGTCATCATTTGAAAATTTATATAATTTTTTTAATTTTCAAGTAATGATGTAGTGCAATCTTAGAGTGACATATTATTAAACTTTTATATTTTTGAAGTTCGAGGACCAAAGTGAATTTAATTGCCAAATTAAGATACCAAAGTAGATAAAAAAAGTACAAGTACAATCTAATTGCCAATCCAGGGATTAAAAATTATATTTTCCCCTTTGAATGATCTTTTTCTATGTTCTTATTTTCAATTTTCATTCAATGTGTTATCAAGTCTTTTAATTTTTAAATATTAAATTAAAAATAATCTATATTTGAATTAATATATACAATCAAATAAAAAATTATTTATTAAATATAATTATTTAATTTTAACTAAACTACTCAGAATAAAAGTTTTTTTATATTTTTAAATATTAATTTATTAATTTGTTTTTTTTTATATTTTTAGCAAGTTGATATTGTATTAATAACATCAAACAGTGACTAGAGAATAAAAAAAATACAAGTAATATTCCCATATATTTTGTGCAGTCCATGCTGTACCCACCTGTACCTGAGTATGATGTCAAATGTGAAGGGGCGTGGCTTGGAATTGCTCCTTCCCCACTCATCACATGACCGTCAACTAATTTATTTATTAACATTAATTAAGCATTTTGATTTGTTCAAAGTCAAACTGAACCGCCAAAAGAAAACAAAATCCTTCTTCCAATCTCATAATATATTATATTATCGTTTTAAAAATCAATTAAAAATATACTATTGTTATTTTCAGGCTAAAAAACACTTTATAAGAATCCAACGAGCGATTTTAATGAAAAAATATTGTTCATTTTAAAAATTTCGAGTTCAAGTATTTATGTGTGCATTATCAAAAGATTAAGAAAATATAAATAGACATTACCATATAATCACACTAATATATTAAAAAAATATTCTATAATTAACCATTTATCTATTCGTATTATTATATCTTTATGTATACAAGTTTTAACAGAGAAAATTATGAGAATATGTAGTTTTCCAACCAATTTTAAAGGAAAATATTTTTTTTTTCAAATTTAAAGAAATAAATTGATTTTATGTAAAATTGTATTTTGCTGGAAAATTTTAAACACCCAATGACTCCAAAAGTCTAACTCTATATAAACCCCTTCACTTATTTTTTTTTTCCATTCAATTTCATCCATCCTTTCTCTCAATTTCAAATTCTTTTTCTCTTAATTTTCTATCTTAGTATCTCAATTTTCTCTCAAAATTTTCTTCTCTTGATCTTTTATCCTAACCGTTTGTAATTTCTTAATTTTATTTGATTTTCATCATCTCAAATATTTCGACTAAAATAAGGTAATTTATTCATTTAATAGGTTTAGCGATATTTTTTTATGTTAAATAAATTGTTAATTTAGTGGTAATTTAATAATATTATAAATTTTTAAGTCTATTTTATTGTCTAAATTAATTAATCTTATTTTATTTGATAAATGTTACAAATTTTATAAATGTCTAACGCCTTTAATTGGTTTGAATTGCAAGCATATATTCGACTTCCAATTATAAATGATAAGAAAAAATTATTATATTTTTATTTTAATTAATAATATTATTAAGATGTTAATATTATATATATATATTTTATTTTTTTATGTTTATATAATCAAGATAAAGATCGAATTATTGAAATATATATACACAATTTAAGTGCGAGAGCACCATATGTTATTGAATAGTACGTGAAAGAGGTGGAACTCGTACATGTGCCCCATATGCTCGGTAAGACTAAATTGGAATCCTCACTTATTAGTGTTTTGTTAAAAAGATGGAGACGCGAAACACACGCATTCCATCTTCTATGCGATGAGTGTACGATTACACTGGAGGATGTGAAATTATAACTCGATCTACTAGTTGATTGGTAGTCGTTACGAGGGTAATGCACATTGGGGATTGGAGGCCAATTTGCCACTAGCTATTAGGCAAGGTGTTGAACAAGTTTAGTGGTAACCAATTAAATATGAAATGGTTAGAATATAATTTCTCACATCTCAATAACTCTTCTAGTGCAGTTGAAAGACAACAATTTGCTCAACTAGTCATATTGAGGTTGATCGGGGCTCTTATATTGCTAGATAAATCTCAAAACCCGAAACATTTAAGGTGGCTCCTACAACTAATCGACCTAAAAGAAGTCGGGCGACTCTATTGAGGATCAGTTATCTTGGTTACATTGTACCGAGAGGTGTGTCAAACAATTGAAGCACAAAAAAATAAAATTGGTGGTTGTATATTCCTTCTTCAATCATGAGCATGATACTGCTTACCGTTTTTAAGTCTCGAGTAAACTTCTCTTATCAATTCCCACTCATAATAAGGTAATATTCATTTAATAATATAGTTATCATGTTATTTTTTTTATTATTATATTTTTAGAATAACATATTATTTGAATAGGTGGAATAATGACGCGAGTCATATGGGTATTTTGAATGAACTTGAAAATATCTAATTATTGTTAGATTAACGGTCAAAAGCTGAGATTAGTTTTTGAAATTTTCAATTACATAATTATGTAAGGATTTGAAATTTAATATTAGGTACGTAATATTAGTTTGGATGGATCTCATACTCTAATTCGAGAATTGAAAAATGCATCCCGTCTGAATTTTTGAAGAATCGTAATATCTGACATGTCAAAGTGCCATTAATAATTTTTTGCAAAAGTTGAGATGCATGAATTTGATTGAGTGATGTGTCAGTTTGGTTTTATGCAAAATACTGTAACGTGAATAAGGGAATAGTTGGAACTTAATTATAAGTCATTTGAGCCTCAATTGTATTTATCTAATCAATCCCTGCACTAGCTCGTTAAAACTAGAAATGAATTGCATATTAAATAAAATGAACAAAAATAAATAGAATTAGTGAAATGGAAATATATGAAACATTTGGAAATGATTATTGTTTTCTCCAAAATGAAAATCAAGAAATGAAATCAATTAGAAATTAACGTGGTTTTCTCCAAAATAAAAATGAAAATGAAAAATGACCTGAAAAATGAATTTATGTTTTTCGAATTAAATGAACTTCGAAAATGGAAATAAATCATTTAGTTATAGTGAACGTTGAATGAAAAAATATTAAATATATTTTATCATAGATTCTTTTACGGTAAAATCGTCATGATTTTAATAAAGTTAGAATTGAGTTGAAAAACTTATTTAATTGGAAACACATTGAAGTTAGTTTTGGGGAAATAAAAAAACAAATATTAGGTTAGATGAAATTATAATATATTAAATTAAAAGCTTAGGAAGTGCTTGTAATTGGACAAATATAGAAGATACCTAAAAGCCTTTTATGTAATAAGGAGGGACGACAAACATTAGTATAATTAACTAGGGTTGTCGTCCTCTAAATACTAGTTGAATTAGGGTTTCGTCTTTCTAGTTGAAAGAAAGTTTTACAATTGGACATATATGTCTAGTATGAATCATTTATATTTTGCAATTTTGGGGTCAAATTATGATATCACTTGTAAATCATATTTCAACTTTGGAATTAATTCAAGAATTGTAATTTTACATTTTAAACAAATGAAATAGTAAGAACATGAGAAAGAGGAGAGAAAAACGTGAGGGCAGTATTTGTGAATAATGGAGAGGCAGGGTTTCAAGGCATTTTTCCTTGTTCTGTTGATTAAAATATTGGGAAAAATATGGACCATGCATTCAGGTGTAAGTATCGTATTATACAACCATTATTTTATGTCTTGAGCTGGTGGGTACACAAATCCCACGTTTATTTTCATTATTAACTCATTGTTTCAGCCTTCCACCATTACTATTACCAATTATATAAATGTTTCCATTTTATTATAAACCAAATCACCACCATGTCTTCTTCCCATTCTCCCCACTTTTGATTTTTTAAATCATTTCGTAATTGAATTCTAAACCCCTTTATCACTTCATTTTTTTAAAAGTTTTTGGGTTTTTCTTAATTTTACCATGTAATTACTTTACAATATTAAGCAAGTAACGTGTTGTTTTCTCTAGATACGCGATGAATTGATCATTACGTTGTTTTAATTAATAATTACTAGATTCTTTTGATCAATACCTTTGAATAATTGCCTTGTATATCTTAGAATAACGCATTGAAAATTTTTCCTATTTTATCAAATAAGACCTAAAATTATAGTTATGGTCTAAAACAATTAATGCTTTCATAATCAAATTGATGGTTAACTTAGTTAGAGTATTATATGAACGTTTCATTTAAAAAATAAAAATAAAAAAATTCAAAATATTTAGAAAATAGAAAAAAAATCCTTAAAGAATAAAAGAAATCAGAAAAGTTTTAGCACAAATAAATATCAATAATGACATAAACATTGCACAGTCCAAATTCAATTAAAACATTAACCATATCATTCAATTGAAAAAAATGTTCAATAATATAAAAGTAATACTGTATTCGACTAGTCGTTTTCACATTAACAATCATGAAACTAAGTTTAACATTTTAATCGAGTTTAATATAACATGTTGATTTGTAATCTATTTAAAAGTAGAAATTTGGAAAAAAAAATTGAATTCATAAAAATATCTTTATATTTTATCATATTACTAAATTATATTTAAAAATAATTTTAAAATTCTTAATTAAAAAAGTTGACGTAAAATAAAAGTTATAATAATTAAACATTAAAAAATATAACAATTATTAACAAGTGGTTAGATGCAATGATAAGGCACATTACATTCTTAAGAGAAAGATTTAAGTTCGAACCTTGGAGACAATGTTATTAGAAGGGACAACCACATATCCCGAACATGAATCGTAAAACGGACATAAAAAGTAACGAGAATTTCAAAGGTTTCCATGGCCATTAAAATGGTGGCTGCCATACCTTACTATTAAGATTTGCAGGTATTGATTTGATGGATGATGATGTTAACAAGAATTTCCATTGCCATTTAAAACTTCAAAAGAGGTCCAACTATTCCTCCAAATTTTGGATTGGGCCAGAGTTTATTTTTGGGTTAACAGATTTAGGCCGACTTTCGATGGGCTTGGGTAACAATAGATAGCAAACCAGTTCTACTGGTTTTTATCTGTTCAATCAATTTGAGCGGTTTGCTCAAAACTCGATTTGACCTTACTATTTAAATTTCATCGATTTTTATTTCATTCGATTCGATATATTAATTTAAT
Organism: Gossypioides kirkii; assembly: GCA_005610355.1. Lineage (NCBI taxonomy): Eukaryota > Viridiplantae > Streptophyta > Magnoliopsida > Malvales > Malvaceae > Gossypioides > Gossypioides kirkii. The sequence goes on from CP032248.1 coordinate 6,234,987, forward strand.
ATGATTTCAATTAGATTGAAAATAATAGTTAAACATTTTAGATGAGATCTACTCATTAAGCTGATTGTTTTTAATGGCGTCAATAATATAATAATTTCATATTTTTTCTATTGTAAAATCTATTTAATAAAAAATTCTTTTTAGAATGTATTCAATAATAATTATAGGTGCGATGATAAAAAATTTATGTATAAGTATCATTAAATATGTATTTGATTATTAGATATGTGATTTTTAATTATTTCATTTGAAGAATATATAAAAGTATGAAAAATAAAAATAACATTGTAATAATATTAATTATCATTTAGTTCATAATATTTATTCATTTTATTACTTTAATTTTAATTTTTTTAAATCACTTTGACTTTAAAAAATTAATTAGAATATAAATCGAGGCACTTTTCTTCATGAACTGTACACAACTCTCTGTGGGAGGAGATAAAACCCTCCTAGGGGACAATACCTTCTATTATTGATGGATGGAATTGGCGTCCCTAAGGATAACATTTCGAAGACTTCTCAATAAAAGTGGAAATAATTTATTTTCCACTGGCCTTATCGCTATCAATGACTTCAAGAACATCCTCCGGAGGTGCTGTCAGCACATTAACTTCTTCCACATTAGCTGAAGCCATCTTGACAATCCTGTCAGCAACTTGATTGGCTTCCTTAGGGACATAGCTTACCACCCAATTGATTTTATTTTGTAACAACTTCTGAATTTGCTTAAACAATGCAGAAATTGGATTTGAAGATACATTCTTTTTGTATCCATATTCAATATACAATATTCCGTGTTCAATGGGTCATTGTTGACATTAAACACCAATAACATTTATTTAAGAAATTAATATATGAAGGATATTAGACAATGATGCTTTATAATGTCATAAAAATAGAAAGATGGTCACATACATCAAACTTTGATTAGCAAAAGCTAATTCCTTCCCCAAAGAGCACCTCTTTTTGTTTTTTGAAAATAAAATGATGAAATTGCAAATACCTCTTCCAATATCTCATTAGATGAAAAGTTTGAACCTTTATGCCAAAATGGAATATGTGATAAACCTCAAGGAAATCATGTGGGCAGTGGCACCATTCTCCTTCCATTTTCTATTAAAACCTCTATCCATTTCTACAACTAATGATTCTCCATTTCTAACAAAAACATGGAAGAGAATATAAGAAGAATCATTATTCATACATAACACTAATCCCCCCTTGGAGTAGGAAAATGAATTAAGACCTAATGTTGGAGAAAGGAAAATTGTTGGGAGAACGTAATTGATGAGCCATAGGCTCTTATCTGCATCTCATATAGTGCAAATCTTCACAAAGAATATGTTTAATTGGCTGATATTTCTGCACCAAGTTGTAGTGCATGTGCATAATTAGCTTAGGAAATTGACTGCCAGTTCTTCATTAAGTATGCTAGCTCTAAAAACCCAATTCTTAATTGGTATCGCTTAATCAGATAATTACTAATTGAACTTAAAGATGACCCGTTGTTCCCCAGAATTTCTTATGGGAATTAAACTAGAATGGTTGAAAATTTCTACGGCTGAAAACTTGGTATGATCAGTATATGCTCTTCTTTAAGTTTAATTTTATGTTCACTGCATGTACTCTCAAGTAAGTGCTTTTTTAATTTGCATCAAAGCTAGATGCTTATCCTCACTTCGGCACTATCACTAATTAAATTTTTATTAGTGGTAGCACAGCAAATGAATTAGAGGATGAGCAAATGGCATATGATTCTCCAAAAATTTATGTCTAACTTTTTTTAATTAGTTAAGTAGCTTTGTTGACATTCCTTTAAAAGCGAATAATTAAAAATTAATGTCATTTAATACCAAACATATAATGTAATGGGTAAGTCCTGTGATGGAAATGCAAGAAAAGTACATGCCCTGATCAAATATTCCTACAAAATATGTTTTGGTAATGAATTTATAGGAATGATTTCATTTGTATCGGAGTTTTTAAAATTTTAAAAATGATTTTATTTGTATGGATAAATATTTTAAAAAATTTCAAATTTTGTGAGTAATTTCAAAAAAGAATTTTACCGACTCAATTTCTTTTTTCAAATTTCACTTAAATAGATGGTTTTTCAAATTTTCAGTGATTTTATTTGATTTAATACACATGGGCTCACTATAAGACAAAAATTTAAAATTTAAAAATTATTTTAAAAAGTATTTACTCAAGAATAGATGGAAATGTCAACCAAAGTTGTTAAAATCAAGTATCTATTAATATTAGGTTTTAAGTTGAATCCCTAACCATTATGTTAGTGTTGAATTGTTGGTCAGTTGTTTTATGAGTTGTAATTAAAGATGCAACTAAAATTGAAAAAAAAATCGAACAATGCACACAAATAAATTGGTTACGCAGTTCGGACTTTACCTAGAAAGTAATCACTATAATTTAATAGTACATGACATGATTTATCCTATTCAATTATCTAAGATTCACTCTTCCACTAAGAATTTCTCCCTTAAAAGCTTAATCACAAATTGATGAAAACAATTTGTTTACAATACAATTTTCACTCAAATAAGTTCCTCTCATGAATGAAATAGTGCTCTCTCTAACTCATACATAAAACAATAAACAAGTCTTCAATGTATAGAAAGTTGTAGGCTTGACTGAATATTTTCATCAATTAGGATCACGACAATTGCTACTCAAAATCCTTAAAAGGAAGAATAAAAATAGTCAAAGTAATTGAGTCTGTAACGCTCTCCACCCGATCCGAGCCATCGGATCCGAGTAGTGAGTGTTACTTCCTAAACAAACATGACCTAGACTCTTTTATTTGCCTATATAAAAATGTTGTATTTATGAAAAATGATGTTTGTTTAGTTGAAGTTGCGTAGGTAACAGATGTGGCATTTCGTAGCTCGGATCCGATGATTGGGTCGGACAAGGGATGTTACAGAAAAGATGGAACCTAATTACAAATTATTTGAGCCCTAATTACATATGCCCAATTGTTCCCAATGCTAGCTTGTTGGAACTAGAAATGAATTGTATGTATAACCAAATGAGCATAAATGAATGAAAATGATGTAGTTAGAGAAATGAGTTGCATTCACAAATGAATGCGTTTTCTCATTGAGTATAGAAATGACTTGAGAATTAATTTAAGATATTGAAATTATTATTTAATTAATTATAATTAAAAAATTTAAGTTTGAAAATAAAATAAAATTAATTAGTCATTATGAATTCGTTGAATATGAGAATTAAGTATGTAACACCCCATATTCGACCCGATCGTTAGGTTCAAAATATAAGATGTCACATTCATTATTGGAACAACTACGAACAATTTATAATCCAATTCATGTGATTAAACATTCAGATGCAAGCATTTTAGGTATATAAAATGACATATATTCATTTCCAGGTCTTATATGGGCTTACGAAAGCTCAAATGCTAACCCGAGATCGAATGAGGACTAAATTGTAATTTGCTCAAAACTTCGGATTGAAGTTGTGATGTTGGGGATTCCTCATCACGACGCAACATACTGGCTTGACCTCGGTGCAATGACAAACACTTGATGTCGCGTCATGACATGGTAACTTGATCTCATCGCAGCAACACTTGCTCATTATCTTGATGTAACAGATTGTTTCTGCAAATTTCTAAATGAAACATCAACCTGAAATTTCCAATCAACTAATATACACATTCATACCATACTTTCAGCCAAAATATGCAATCCTCATGAATCAATTCGTGAGCAATAACACCATAGTCAACTATATACCAATATCATATTATCTATAAGTTAAACTATTTAACATATATTTTTTTTCCAAATCTTAAACATACCTAACTATTCATCAATGTCATAGACAACTGCAGCCTTGAAAATTTATAAATTACAAATTAATTATTTATGAGCACTATTTAAATTAAAAATGATGATTTATCATTTTTCAAATTTAATTTAAAAGTAATGATTTATCATACAATGGATACATTTCCATGAGACAAGTTTCTTCTAAAAAATACGTTCAACATGAAAGGTTGTGACTCTCCAAATTGTGTATCCATTGAATGCATATAAATAGAGAATCTACGTTGCTCACAATCATATTACAATCAATTTCAATTTTCAAAAATTAGAGTAAGAGTTAGGAAATTTCGTAATTTTGCTAATAAAAAAAAATTCAAAACTTTATTGTATCTCGAGAGGACTTTTATCTTAATCCTCTAGCAACTTTACGTGGGGACAAATAGTTCTCTTTGAAAAGCGTCACCCGTGCCTCGAAGTCTACTGCTTAATTCAATATCATCTTCGAATCTATTTTTTTCACTCAAAATCTCCAACATAATACATTTCAAACCATATTTTGAACTCATATACATATTGCATCCAATTGACCAATTTCATACATCAAAATTTTAATTCAAAAGTATATATAGACATTGTATTACATCAAAATTGACTTAACCTAGATTCATGTCACACTTAAAATCTTAAAGAGATTACAATTTTTTTATTTGAATATTTTATATTTATCTCAAATAATGTATTTATAATTTTTAATTATTTTCTATCTTTTAGAATAATGTAATACAGCACTTAAAGCTTGTCATAAAGGCTAGAGATATAGCATAAAAAGAATCAAACGGCCTAGCTATAGTGGATTCCATCTAGCTAGGCCCATACCCTTTTTTTTTTTTTTTTAACTGGGAAAATGCAAGCAAATTGAGCAATTGTAACAGTTGAACTTACTTTTTCAAGAAATATCTGAATTAAGAAGTGCGGCCATGGATGTTTTGCTGCCTTTAATATTCCCCTTGCAAAAGAGTGGCTGCTTTTCATGTTAATCAAGTATATGTCTTGTTGCCCTTTGTAGTTAGTACCTGTCTGAATGAAAAGGATAAAATATATTTAAAAAGGTTAATTATGTTTCCAGTTTTATTCTTCAACCAACTGCTTTTCAGTGAATTTAGTCTCATAAAATGATAGCGATTAGGTTGGAAATCCAATTGTTCTCTGTGGTTTGCTGAAATCCCAAAGTGCATTTGAACCAGGCAGGCATTAGAATGATTGCTTATCATCAAATCATTAGGTGTTGGAAAGCTATATTTTATGTTATTCCACGCCCTGACCATTCACCAAAATAGTATGACTTGAAGAACGAAGAACCATTCCCAGAAGATAATGTATACGCATACATATATATCAAGCAAAAAACGAGAGCCTCCCAGCTGTATTGGAATCAAGGCATGGAAATCTATATCTGGAAAATATGAGTTATATACATAGAAAGTGGAGATTGGATTTTGAATCAATCTGTGCAACACATGGGTGGAACATGCCATCTCCTGATAATGCCCACTACCGATGGTCTCAAATCAGCTTCCTCAATGGAACAAACCCTGAATCATTGGAAACAATGGGATAAAGAAAACTCAATAAACTGATAAAAATGAGCTGAGTGACTGTGTGACAATTCCCATCATACATCATTTCATGTAGCTAGCTAGGTAGAGTATTTGATCATCGAGTCAACTGCTGATATCCCTTTAAGCCCATTCGAGAAACAGTATAGTGTAGTAAACTCGTAATGATCTCTCTGGAATATTATATAGCATCTTCTCTTTTTGTAGATATTCAGAAATTTTAGAGAACGAACAGGAGTTACAGTGTGTCCTTATAAGGTTAAAATGCATGTTGGCTTCACTTAATTAATTAAGGATCATAGAGTACATAACTTGTGCGCATGATATGGAAAGCATGCAGAAAAGGAAAGCGTGGCATCTTTCTTTTACTGCATGCTTCATCAGAAAAACTTTTGGAGAAACGAATCTAATTGGTATCACCAAGATACTGAATATTTATATTTGTATGTATGTATATGTAATGTCTCAAACAAGAATGAAAGAAAGGTGTGGAAGGAAATAGATTCCCCAAAACTGTGGGCCATTAATATGGTATTGGTGGGAGAGAGTTACTTTGGTGTTGGCTGGTTTCACTGTGTTTGATAGGACAACGTATAGTGGACTGTTGTCACAAGGAAAATGGGGACTCGACACTTGAAATAGTCTACTTTGATTCTCATTTACCATCCCACTATGTATTGAAAACAATTTTTTGCAGGATTCTTAAATGATTGGGATGTGTTCAACCTTTGGTTGTTAATTTATACTATTTTATTAATATCATTTTTGTTCACAATAGCTGGGAAAATTTTGTCCAAATCTTACTCTTTGAAGTCATGATATATGGCTACGATACAAAATGTTATCAGTTAGTGTTGGTGAACCAAATTCTTTTTCTTTCTTTCCGGTTATAGCTTAAAGTAACCATCAAAATAAATCATTATAAACACTCAAATGAATACTTAATTTAATAAATTTATTGAAACAGCACAATCCCACATCTAAAAAATATAAGATTATGAAGTTTTTTTTACTACTATAAATAAAAGGGGTTTTACCACCTTTAAATAATCCCAAATTTTTTCATTTTCTTTATAAGGCAATTTTTTTCCTTTTCTTAATTGTATCTTTTGCGTTGAAACATATTTGGTAGTGTCTGAGAATGTGGGTGTCATCAGGGGTGAGCAAAATTCAATTTGATTCAAAAAATTGAAAGAATTTCGAATTTCGAATTTCGAGTTAATCGAATCGAGTTATTCGAATTAATTCGAATAAGAAATTTCTTTGAGTTCGAGTCGAGTTAAATTTTTACAATTCGAATAACTCAAATAATTCGAATAAGTGATTAGTATAAATACCCTTTTGGTCTCTGCCAATTTTAAAAATGAGCAAATTGGTCTCTCTCTTAACAAAAATTACAAAAAAAATCAAAATAATTTTCAAAAATTGAAAATGATTTTTAAAATTGAAAATATTTATAAAAATTTTAAAATTTATATTTTTAAAAAAATTATAACTTTTTTTTAAAAAAAATCTAAAAATTATAACTTGTTTTGGAGAATACCCCAATGAAGAACGTGAAGATAGGAAATGTGGTAACGGTGTTCATACACAACATTCCGGATTCTATGCATTGGAAAGGCTTGTGGGCTCTCTTTGCCAACCATGGAAATATAGTCGACGCTTTTATCCCAGCCAAAAGGAGTAGAAAAGGCAGGAGGTTTGGGTTCGTGAGATTCTCAAATGGAAGAGATGCACAAAGGGTGATAGAGAGATTGAATGGGTTCTACTTAATGGGATATATAATTGAGGTGAAACTGGCAAGAGATAATGGGTCGAGGAAGATATAGAGGAAAGTTCCAACCCAAAAAGAAAAAAGAACATAATGAAGTTATGAACCAGGAAGGAAAAAGTGAAGAAAGCTTGGAAAAGGTGGAAAGCAGTGCTGTGAAAATAGAGATGATGGTATTTCAAATGACATAGATTTTCTCCCCAATTTAATGTTTTAATTGTCTTTTTTGTATTTCATTTAGCATGCATCATTAGCATTTTATACTTAGTTTCCATATTTTCCAACTCATTGTTAGTTAGTTTAAATTCTTGTTATTTTTATCTATTTTTGTACTAATGTCGACGCAAGTAGCATATATATTGTGTCTTAATATTGTCAGCGCAGGAACTCAGTCTAGAAGCTTAATGCTGGATGAATGCAGCCACAAAATCAGTTGGAAATTGTGACCAAGAGATGTCGCTGTATTGAAACTGAACATCGAATGAGTAAAATCAAGCTGAATTCACAGCTGGAAACACCAACGCAAGAATTTCATATATGTTGCTGCAATTATGATTTTAGAATGTGCCCAACGATACAACGACAATCTGCAGATCTCTGAAGAACACACTAGAACTACGTGAGTGCACAGCTGTAATCTAACTAATTTTGACAGCTGCAAGATCTAGATCTAGATCTGAAAATGAAGGTTGAAACTTGCAACATTTTGGAGGTTATAAATAGACGAACAAAGGATGAAGAAATCATTAAGAGCGAAGGGATTTAATTTTGAAAATTCTGTGTGAATTGGAGATTTGAGCTGGAAATTGGGGAGTTGATGAAGCAAGTCTGCAACCACTTCTGACGAGAGGTGCTTGATGCAGAGCAAGAGAAACAGTTAGGGAGTAGGCCTAGTAGCCTAGAGATAGTAAGCTTCGTTGTACTCTTTAATTCTTCTTAAACGATGATAGATTTTGATGATATTAAATGAATACGAGAGTGTCTTTTAATGTTAAATCATTTTGATTCTTATTTTATATTGCTTATCTGTTTATTTTTGGATCTAATCGCTTTAAGCACGAGAGTGAAATTACAGTGCACTGAAATCGAGAGATACGGTGACAGATTGGGTTAACAAGTAAGTTAGGCGAGAGTTGCTTGGGACTGGCACAAACTCCAATTACTTGTTCTTGAATACACATAGTTTCTCGCACCGAGAGGTGGAGTGATTGTGGATATTTAAGTCGGGATTAAGTAGAGAGTTGTTGTTGGTAAGAACTCAAAGGGACTTCATTGCAACGACATTCCATCTATATTTTACCTTGTCGATGCATCCAGCGTTGTGATTTAGCAGAATCAGTGAACCATTTCTGCCCTTTTACACTTGATCATATTTACATTTTATGCATTTAAATATTCAGCACTCAACACTCAACACAATTGGATTTATTTTCAGTACATTGACATTTAACCTATGAAGTTTAACTTTAATTACATTGACATTCCTGATTATTTTAGTGTGCAGATCTGACATAAATGCACTGGCATCAGTACTCATATTACACTTAATTGTAGTATTAGTTGCTTCGACATTAAAACATCAAGAACCCATTCCTCGTGAGATCGATATCCAATAGAATTGTTCTATCAACTATACTTGCATCGACGTGTGTCCGCTTGCACATTGCTGTGACGTAAAAACATCGATCAAGTTTTAGCGTCATTTTCGGGGAATGACGTTTATTTGATGTTTACTTTTATAGTTGCAATTAATTCTACTTAACTTTTAATCTTTACTAATTTGTTATTATTTCTCTAATTGTTTTCTTTTTCAGATTTTTACTTGTTGCATGTCCACAAGGAGAAATCTAAGGACATTGTAAGCTTTGATATAAAGCTTGAGAGAACACTTAGGAGGAGAAGACAAGAACAACGAAAAATGGCTGGTAACAACAACAACAACAATAATAATTTGCCACCATTGCTGCCACAAGATGGAATTCTTCCAGTGTTTCCACAAATTCTTAACGATATACCACCACCACGTCCACAAGAAGAACAAGTGCAAAATAGGACAATAAGAGATTTTATTAAGCCTATACTTGATGATTTACAACCAGGGGTTGTGAGACCAGCTATCCAAGCTGGAAATTTTGAGCTGAAACCGGTAATGTTTCAGATGTTAAATTCAAATGGGCAATATTCTGGTTTTCCTCATGAAGACGCACGAGAACATTTGAAATCATTTTTGCTTATTTGTGCATCCTTCAATCAACATGGTGTCCTTGATGATGCCTTAAAAATGCAATTATTTCCTTATTCGTTGTAGGGTAAAGCAAGAACATGGTTCTTGGAATTGTCGGCAAGATCAATTACATCTAGGAATGCGTTAGCATCGCAGTTTGTTTTGCGATTCAATCCGCCAACAATGAACGCAAGGTTGCGAAATGACATTATTGCATATCATCAGTTGGATGATGAGAATTTACATACAACTTGGGAGTGTTATAAAACATTACTTTGACGCTGCCTAATGCATGGAATTCAGCAAGAGACCTAGATTGAAATATTTTACAATGGTTTGAATGCTCAGACAAGGAACCTTGTCAACGCATCGGCTAATGGTCCCTTGTTAGGTTGTACATACAATAAAGCTGTAAGAATTCTGGAGAGGATTGCTCAGAATGACTACCAATATCCTATTTCTCGTTCTGCGCAGTTAAAAACTAACCCTAGAGTTCTTGAGTTAGATGCTATTTCTGCTTTGTCAGTACAGGTATCCTCATTGACCAATATTATAAAGAATATGAAGGGAACAAATGACGTTTCTCTTATTCAAGTGGCCTAGCAATTGGATGCGCCGATATTTTCTTGTGAAATCTGCTACGACAATCATAGTTATGAAGACAGCCCACAACATGTAGAAAATGTTTTTTACGTCAATAACATCAGGGGAGGTTCATTTGGTAACTCATACAACAACTGATCTTAACAACCTTGGGGGAATCAAAATGCTTCTAGATTCAGATATAGAAATTCCTCAAATAAGGGGAGTTATAGACAAAGGAGTTACAATAGCAATCCAGAGCAGAATTATTAGCATTCGCAAGTAAATTCTCGATCTGAACAAATGCAGTCACATAATCAGATGCAACCACAATCTCAACTACAGCCACAACAGTCTGTGCTGCCACATATACAAGGACAACATCACCAACATCAACAGCAACAATTTTCTCAACCTAAGTCAGATCCTATGGCTGCTCTTGACGCAATGATGCGTGAGCATATCACACGAACTGAAGTAATAGTGCAAGGCAACTCTTCTTCCATTAGAGCATTGAAAGCCCAGCTAGGGCAGTTGGCTTCTAATTTAAGTACAAGGTCACCAGGTACTCTGCCTAGTGGTATTGAGAATCCTATATAGAGGGGGAAGGAGCATTACAAAGCAATCATGCTGAGGAGTGGCAAGCAAACGATGGGACTAAGCAGTTTTGGCCAAGACCATGTCGACGCATCTGAACCACAGCAACAGGAAGAAGATACAGCTAAAGAAAGTCAAGCAAAAGAAAATGAAGAGGAACCAACTGTAGTGCCATCTATGCCTGCAGTTTGCCCAACTAAGTTATCTACGCAACTGTCAATATCGACATCACCGAGTTTTTCACAACAACCCAATGTTACAATACCTTTGTCGTTTTCGTAAAGATTTAAAGAGAAAGTCCATGACAAAGAATATCAAAATTTTGTTTCTACTTTGAAATAATTGCACATTAATATACCTCTAATAGATGCTCTTGTGCAGATACTCAGTTATGAGAAATACATGAAGGAGCTGTTATCAAAGAAAAAAAATTATCTGACATCAAGACGATTGAGCTCACAGAGGGGTGAAACGCTGTGCTTATAAATAAGTTGCCAATCAAGATGAAAGATCCTGACAGCTTTACAATCCCATGCTCCATTGGGAATCATTATTTAAGTAAGGCTTTATGTGATTTGGGAGCAAGTATTAATCTTATGCCTTTGTCCACTTTCAAGAAATTAGGAATATGTTCGATGAAGCCCACTACAGTGACATTGCAACTTGCAGATAGATCCTTAGCACAACCGGAAGGCCAAATTAAAGACATCCTTATCTTGGTTGATAAACTTGTGTTCCCTGCTAATTTTATAATCCTAGACTGCGAAGCAGATAAGGAAGTGCCCATTATCTTGGGGCGACCATTTATAGCAACGAGATGTACACTTATTGACGTATTCAAGGGAGAACTTATCATACATCATAACGATGAGCATGTAATCTTTAATGTGTTTGAGGCATCTCTATCCAGGAGTAAAGAGCAATGTCACCACATCGATGTGTTGGATGAAATCATTTCAGAAGAATTCAATGCAAGGAGTTCAGCAAAGTCGGATGAAGATGCGATGACTTTCACTGAGGAAATCCTAGCTGATTGTAGCGACAAAGAGGAGGTTAACATTTGTGAGCTGCGACAGAATTGGTAATTGGAATCTTTGGATTTGTCTAACAAGATAATTCCAGTGTTTAAACCATCCATTGAACAAGCTCCTACCTTGGAGTTGAACCAATTGCCAACACATTTAAAGTATGTTTTTCTTGGTGACAACGAGGCACTAATTGTTATTGTCAACGCATCCCTCAACGTAACGCAAGAAGATAAGCTCATCGCGATTCTGAAAGAACATAAAAGAGCTATACCTTTGAGCATTGCAGATATCAAGGGCATTATTCCCTCTTTTTACACGCATAAGATTAGCCTAGAAGATGAGAAGAAGCAATCAATTGAGCAACAATGAAGACTCAATGAAAAGATGAAAGAAGTAGTGAAGAAGGAAATTATCAAATGGTTAGATGCGGTCTTATATACCCTATTTTTGATAGTGATTAGGTGAGCCCCGTTCAATGTGTGCTTAAAAAGAGTGGTTTCACAATTGTAACTAACGACAAGAATGAGTTAATCCTTACTCGCATCGCAACTGGATGGCGAGTATACATGGATTACCGACGATTGAATGCGGGCACAAAGAAGGACCAGTTTTTACTACCTTTCATCGATTAGATACTGGATAGGCTAACTGGTAAAACCTATTATTGTTTCTTAGACGGTTACTCTGGATACAACCAAATTGCTATTGCACCGGAGGATCAAGCAAAGACAACGTTCACATGCCCTTTTATAACATTTGCTTTCCGACGTATGCCTTTTGGGTTGTGTAATGCGCCAGTAACATTTCAGAGGTGTATGATGGCAATATTTTTGGACATGATCGAGGATTCCTTAGAGGTATTCATGGATGATTTCTCTGTCTATAGACAGAATTTTAACCAATGCGCTGACAATCTGACGGGAGTCTTGAAGAGATGCGAGGACACAAATCTAGTTTTGAATTGGGAGAAATGCCACTTCATGGCAACTGAAGACATTGTTCTCGAGCATCAAATATCTTGTCAAGGCATTGAGGTTGATAAAGCAAAGGTAAAAATCATCGAAAAACTACTATCGCCCAATAACGCCAAAGCAATAAGAAGCTTTCTTGGACACGCTGGTTTTTATAGAAGATTCATTTGAGATTTCTCCAAGATAGCTAAACCATTATGCTGATTGCTAGAGCAAAATAAAAAATTTGTGTTTGATGACATCTATTTGGACGCATTCATGACAATAAAGAAGCAGTTAGTACAAGCCCCAATTGTCGTTGCACCAAACTAGACATAACAGTTTGAAATAATGTGCGATGTAAGCGACTTTGCTGTAGGAGCTATCCTAGGTCAAAGAAAAGAAAATGTATTTCATTCTATTTATTATGCTAGTAAAACCTTAACTGAAACGAATGTTAATTACACCACGACTGAGAAGGAGTTGCTAGCAGTAGTCTTCGTATTTGACAAGTTTTGTTCTTACCTTGTAGGCACAAAGACTACAGTTTACATGGACCACTCAGCGTTGAGATACCTTTTTAACAAAAAAGATGCCAAACCTAGACTCATCAGATGGATCCTACTCCTTCAAGAATTTAACGTTGAAATCAGAGATAGGAAAGGATTTGAGAATCAGGTAGTTGACCACTTGTCTTGACTGGAAGTAGGAAGTGAAGATGGCCAAATGTCCCAGATTGTCGAAATATTTCCTGACGAGCAATTATTCTTTGTTGATGCATCGCCATGGTATGTCGATGTCGTCAATTACCTTGTTTGTGGGTAGCTACCCATGAGTATTACTGGTCATAAGAAGATCAAGTTCATATGCGATGCTGCGAAATACCATTGGAATGAGCCATACCTATTCAAGGTATGCGCCGACAATATCATTCGTCGCTATGTACCTGAAAAAGAAATGATGTCAATCCTGTGACACTGCCATGATGCCCCTTATGGAGGACATTCTGGTGAACCAAGGACTGTTGCTAAAGTCTTACAATCAAGATTTTATTGGCCCACATTGTTTCGAGAGGCCTACAATTTTGCACAACAATGTGATCGTTGTTAACAATATCATATGGTGTGAAGCATCGTATGGCTACCGCATATCACCCACAAACCAATGGTCAAGCCGAAGTATCTAATCGTCAAATTAAAAGTATACTTAAGAAGGTGGTTAATCTATTTAGGAAAGATTGGTCTGCGTAGCTACATGACGCATTGTGAGCGCTTCGCACTGCTTACAAAACCCCGTTGGGGATGTCCTCATATCAACTAGTGTTTGGAAAGTCTTGTCACCTTCCCGTTAAACTTGAACATAAGGCCATGTGGGCAATTAAGCAAGTGAATTTGGACTATGATGTTGCTGAAAAGAAAAGACTGTTGGACATCACGGAATTAGAAGAAATCTGATGCCATGCGTATGAGAATGTTGCAATATACAAGGAAAAGGCAAAGAGATGGCATGACAACATTATCTTGCGTCGACAATTTCATCCTGGTCAGTTGGTACTTTTCTTTAACTCACGTTTGAAATTGCATCCAGGAAAATTACGATCAAGGGGGTCAGGTTCGTTCAAAGTAGTCGAAGCATTCCAAAGCGGTGCAGTGACAATCGAAAACCTAAATGATGAACAACAATTTAAAGTAAATGGCCAACGTCTTAAACATTATGTGAGCCCAAATTTTTGAGAACCAGACGAAGCTGTCAGCCTAGTGGCAATTAAATAATGTCGACGCATTTCTTTATTTTCTTTTATTTATTTCACTTTTTGTTGTGTTGTTTCAAATTCCTTGCAAAAATAAAAATCCTCTTTTTGTCGACGCATTGAAGCACAAATTGTCGGTGCATTATGCGATGAGTCAGCATTACTTTTTCAGTAAGAATCGCACCAATTGATTTCTTTCTCTCTTAGTCCTTGGATCGAAACAAATCGATACGATCTGCAGCCTGGCAATTAATGGCTACAGACGCAACGTTTCCCAGTATTTTTCCAATCATCACACTTAGGTTATAAAGTCTCCCCTTTGCAGTTACTTTTTTCTTCACATCCGTCATTGTTACTGCATCTCATCTTCTCCATTGTCTGCATATTTTCATTTTTAATCTCAAAGTAATCCTTTTCTGTAAAACTTCTTGAATTTCTTTTATTCTAACCATGAAAAAAACTCGTGCTTCAAGAGCACCCCGACCAGTTCTATTATGGCTCCGGTCACAACACCACCGCTCCCATCCACAGGCTCAGTCTTATTTCTAACGACTACGGCTAAAGACTGTTACCACAATATCATGTTAAAACACAACATCCATCCTGAATAGGGACTCCAACTTTCTCTACACCAGACCTTGAAAAGGCAAGTTCACCGTACCATCAGTCGACTCGGGTGGGAATATTTTTGCGACCATCATTCTGGTTATTCCCCCACATTATTTATGGAGTTTTACGCAAATATGGTGGATCAGGAGCAAGAGTTTGTCTTTGTACGAGAGGGACTTGTTCCATGAAGCGCGACGCAGATGAACGTATTGCTAAGGATTCCGGAACGGGTGGACGACCATGCAACCTTTCTGCATAATTTGGATGATGATTGTATGGCCTAGTTGATGAAAAATCTCTACATCGATGGTGTTACATGGACGAGCAATGAATTTCATAATTATACAATGCACAAACGATACCTTATAACTTTTTGCAAGGTATAGTTTCATTTTATCAACAGTCATGTTATGCCTTCGACACATAGTACTACGGTCACATTAGACCGTATGTGTCTCTTATATTTCATTCAGCACCACCGTCACATTGACATCGGTGAGTTCATACACATCCAGATCATAAATGCTGCAGGAAAGTGAACTGGTATCCTTCCTTTTTCCTCTCTCATTATACTGCTTTGTCAACACAAGGGTATTGTGCCCAAAGATGGTGAGGAGGTCCTGGAAAACAAAGGCCCAATCAACGATATCTCTTTTGAGAGGATGACATGAGGCTAAGATATACCAGTGGCCAAAGAAACCTCCAACAAAAGGGATAAAGAAAAGGGTAAAAAGAAGGCTGACCGACCTGATACGCCGATAGAGTCCCAAATGGCAAAGAAGCTAGCCTTGATGGAACTACACTTGGATCTCATCGATGTTCGACCCATCCACATTGATAGTATGGTGGACGACATGGATCTTCAGCTTCACAAGTTTTATGCTTACATTAAGGTGTGGAATGAAGCCTTTATTGCTGTATTGAGCCAGATCAACAAGACTCCATTACCAGACTTCCCAACCTTCCCATCAATCTATCGCCCAATGAAGTACTCGTCTCCTGAGTAACCTACTCTTGAAGGTAGGCCTGCATCTGCACCTAAACCAATCCGGATTCATATTTCCGATGATGAGAAGGATGACGGGCACTAGCAAACTGATGACAATTATCATTGCCACATCGCTCACTTATTCGAAGATGAGTTTTCCAACAGTTTGGGCACAAATATGGCTAAACAAGCAGCGGTTGTGGGGAAGGATGTCGACATAGTAGATTGTTCCCACACTAGCCCAATTGAACCTGCGCAACAGGTGGAAGAAGATGCGGACCATGAGAAGGATCAGTTGAAGGAGAAGGATCAATAAGAAGAAGAAGGAGGAAAAGAAAAAGAGAAAGAAGAAAAAAACTTGTCGAAGTGTAGGAGGGGAAGGAAACCAGTGCCCCAACAATGATCGTTGAGGATGTTGTGGGGGCATCCAGCTCAGATGAGGCTCTACTTACTGTGAGCCAGGCTGAGGTTGTCACTGGCAAGATTGAGGAATTGAATCCTCTGACTATTGTGCCTTACGTGGCACCACTCACAGAAATCCACCCATCAGAGGGGACAATTGATGAGGCCGCCACCCAACCTGTCGAGGAGGAGCAATCCGTTGAGCCGATTGGATCAAAGGATAAAAACTGAAAGGGGTACAAAGACAAGAAAAAGAAGAAACACCATGATGTAAGAGAGCGCCCAAAGAAAATGAAGAAGAAAACCAAAGCAGCCTTTGCATCGACTGCTACTGAATAATTTCGTACATTTCTTTGTAGTTAGTTTTCATGTATTCTTATTGTGTCTGTATTTTAATTGTCACTGCATTCCTTTTAGTTTAGAGAACACTTCGCTGTAGACTTAAAAAAGAAAACTCATTTAGTCAAAGGCTGTAACTGCAAGAGTGTGTGTTGGCGTAATTACATGCTTCCTGGAGGTTTGTTACACCCCATTGTTACTGCCGAGGAACAAAAGTAAAGTAATACAATGACATCTTTTAGTCACTTGAAAAACAAAAATGAGAAAAAGAAGAAAGGAAAGAAAAAGAAGAATAAATTACTGAAATGGTTCAAGGAATGATAAGATTAAATACATAAAACTAACATTGATGAAGTTGTAGTTTTAAGTTGTTCATACCTATAAATTATCGGCGCATCATTCTATTATATGAATGCAATTTAAACATTAGGAATTTAGAGAATTCAAGTTGTATGAATAATGATTGCAGTGACATTTCTAATTGTTATTTTATTAATTTTTGTTTATTTGAGGACAAGTAAAAACTCAAGTTTGGGGCTGTGATGGTATTTCAAATCACATAGATTTTCTCCCCAATTTAATGTTTTAATTGTCTTTTTTGTATTTCATTTAGCATGCATCATTAGCATTTTATACTTAGTTTCCATATTTTCCAATTCATTGTTAATTAGTTTAAATTCTTGTTATTTTTATCTATTTTTGTACTAATGTCGCCGTAAGCAACCGATATATTGCGTCTTAATATTGTCAGTGCATGAACTCAGTCCAGAAGCTTAATTCTGGACGAATGCAGCCATAAGATCAGCTTAATTCTAGACGAATGCAGCCATAAGATCAGCTGGAAATTGCGACAAAGGGATGTCGTCGCATTAAAACTGAACCTCGAATGAGTAAAATCAAGCTGAATTCACAGCTGGAAGCACCAACGCAAGAATTTCATAGATGTCGCTGCAATTATGATTTCAGAGTATACCCAGCGATACAGCGACAATCTGTAGATCTCTGAAGAACACACTAGAATTGAGTGAGTGCATGGCTGTAATCTAACTAATTTTGACAGCTCCAAGATCTAGATCTGGATCTGAAAATGAAGGCTGAAACCTGCAACATTTTGAAGGTTATAAATAGACGTGCAAAGGATGAAGAAATCATCAAGAGCGAAGGGATTTAATTCTGAAAATTCTGTGTGAATTGGAGATTTGAGCTGGAAATCGGGGAGCTGATGAAGCAAGTCTGCAACCACTTCTGACGAAAGGTGCTTGATGCAGAGCAAGAGGAACAATTAGGGAGTAGGCCTAGTAGTCTAGAGATAATAAGTTTCGTTGTACTCTTTAATTCTTCTTAAACAATGATGGATTTTGATGATATTAAATGAATACGAGAGTGTCTTTTAATGTTAAATCATTTTGATTCTTATTTTACACTGCTTATCTGTTTATTCTTGGATCTAACCGCTTTAAGTACAAGAGTGAAATTACAGTGCGTCGATATCGAGAGATACGGTGATAGGTTGGGTTAACAAGTAAGTTAGGCGAGAGCTGTTTGGGACTGGAACAAACTCCAGTTACTTGTTCTTGAATACACATCGTTGCTCGCACCGAGAGGTGGAGTGATTGTGGATATTTAAGTCGGAATCAAGTAGAGAGTTGTTGTTGGTAAGAACTCAAAGGGACTTCATTGCAACGACATTCCATCTATATTTTACCTTGTCGATGTATCCAACATTGTGATTTAGCAGAATCAGTGAACCATTTCTGCCCTTTTACACTTGATCATATTTATATTTTATGCATTTAAATATTCAGCACTCAACACTGAACACAATTGGATTTATTTTCAGTACATTGACATTTAACCTATGAAGTTTAATTCTAATTGCATTGACATTCCTGATTATTTTAGAGTGCAGATCTGACACAAATGCACTGACATCAGTACTCATATTACACTTAATTGCAGTATTAGTTGCTTCGACATCATAATATCAAGAACCCATTCCTCGTGGGATTGATATCCGATAGAATTGTTCTATCAACTATACTTGCATCGACATGTGTCTGCTTGCACATTACTGTGACGTAAAAACACCGATCAAGAGACAACAGTAGTGATAGGTTATGTTGATAATGAGAAGTTATGGAATCTACTGAAGTGTCTGGTATGTGAATCAATATTAGCATGTGACTCAAAAAGTTTGAATGACCGTATAGTGAAATTCGGTCTGAGGGAAATTATTGTAAGAAGGATCAAAGGAAAATATTTCTTGATAGAAATTTCAGATAAAGAATTAATAGACCTATTAAGACAAACAGAATGGTCATACTTAAAGGAGTTCTTCATCAACATTAAGCCATGGTTTGAGAACTTGAAGATTAAGGAAAGGGTAACTTAGGTAGAGGTGTTCAGAGTTTCACTACATTGTTGGAACTATGAAACGTTCAATTGTGTAGCTGAAATATGGGGAAGTTTGGTATCAATGGGAAGTAATCTAACAAAGGTTCATAATTTTGAGAAAATGGAGTTGTTGATATCAATAACCTAAACAGAAATGTTAGATGAAATTATCAGAATGAAAGTTAGAGAAAACCACTATCTAATAAGAGTGAGGGAGAAGGGACTATCAAAAGTGGAATAGGAAAGCTCAAAATATGTTAAAAAAAAAGATGAAGAAAATTGAAGAAGACAGAATATTGGAGTCAGAATCGACAAAGAAAAATAATGATGTTTGTCCTATGGTACTAAAAGAAATCAGCCTCGAAAAAGAGAAAAATAATGATGTTTGTCAGAATTTGTTGGAGGTGGAATATGAAGAGATAGTGTCAGACTCAATGCCGAAAAAAGGTGATGAAGAAGGGGAAATGGTAATAAGTAAATATCTGGAAAGGGCGTGGGAGGAAGAGGTATGTTAGAAAAAACAAGTTGCCCAGTAAGAGATGAAATGGGTGCTCAGGAAATAGAATTAGACAGAGGGTTATATCGAGAATCGGATTTGGATTTTGAAAAAAAGATAAACCAGGTGATCATTCATAGAAAAAGAAGAAATGGCTAAATAAGAAAATTCGATTCATGTATGAAATTCAAAGTAACGTCTTATCATCAAAGGAAAAAAAGAAAAGAGATAGGAATTTGAAAAAGGATAGAGGGAAGGAAGTTGGCTTGTTTGATGAAAGAGTTGTGAACCTATCCCTCTTTGATTCGGATATAAGCAACAGAGGTAGGGTAATTTTGAGGGAGGCAAAAAACAGTTGGGCAATCGGGAAAAAATTGGGGCTCAAAATACGTGGAGATGAAGGAAAAGTGATTGAAGATATAATGTGACAAGAGCTACTGTAGATAGCAATATCCTGGACGAGAAGAGAAATTGAGGAATAAGGGAAGAATCAGGTGCTGAAGGAATAATCGATAAAACGAGTGTGTAAGTTTTTAATCTTTGAAGTTTTATGTATGCTTAATGTATAAAGGGTGGGAAGGGTGAAAATGCGGGTTGTCTCTTGGAACATTATGAGTATAGGAATTGAAGTAAAGGTAGTTGGGGTTAGGAGAATTATTAGGAAAACGAGAGCTAATTTTTTTTATTCATGAGAGTAAATTGGGGGTTGTTTCGAAGGAGTTTGTAAGAAGATTGTGGTATGATTATAATTTTGAATTCTGTTTTATGGCAGCCAGTGGTAAATTATGGGGTTTGAGTTTTGTTTGGGATAAGGAGTGCTTTGAGGCAATTAAAATCATTTACGAGGAAAGGATGATCATAGTGGAAGGTAAATCAAAGGATGATGGTGAGATTGTGACAATGATAAATGTATATGCTCCAAACACTATTGTTGATCAAAGAATGTTATGGGAAATGTTGAGAGATAAGCATAAACAGTTTCAAGCTCCATGGATATTGGGTGGAGATTTTAATACGGTTTTAAATAGAAGTGGAAGATGTAATTGTGTAGGAGTTGACCAAGGATCAACGGAGTTCTATAGTTTAATTGATAGCTGTAAATTGGTAGATTTATCGATGATTTGAAAGTTCACTTGGTTTGGACCTAGGAATAAAAAAAGTAAGCTTGACAGATTTCTCATAGAAGATCGATGGATGATAAGATACAAGGACATTTAATAGTTGAGGACCAAGACCTTTCAAGTTTTACAATGCATGGCTATCTAAAAAGGGTTATTCATCTTCGGTGAAAGAGGAATGGGGTGGTTCAGGAGGTGATAAGGAGTGACTGTCAACAAAGTTAAGGAAGTTGAAGGGGAAATTAAAGAAATGGAATGAAGAGGACGGTTGTGTAATGGAAGGGAACATAAAATTTGTTGAAGAGAGGCTTAAGGAATTGGAGGATTTGAATGAAAAAAGGGAGCTATCGATAGAGGAAGAAGCAGAATTCAGAAGACTAAATGTCGAACTTTGGCAAGCAATTAAATTCAAAGAATCAGTGTGGCGGCAAAAATCGAGGATGTTGTGATTGAAAGAAGGAGATGCAAATTCATCTTTTTTTCATAAGGCTGTCAAAATAAGGTCAAAGAGGAAAATGGTGAAAGGGCTGACAATTGAAGGATTTTGGTGTGATAGTTTGAAGGTGATGAAAACAAGGATGTTAAACTTCTTCAGTAATTATTTCAGTTGTCATCCTCGAAGGTGGAGTTTGAAATTAAAGATGAATTTCAAGATGTTGGAAAAGGATGTGGTGTTAAGGTTGGAAAAACTATTCTCATTTGAAGAAATCAAAGAAGTAATATGGTGTTGTGATGAATCTAAAGCGCCAGGATCGAATGGTTTTAATTTGTTCTTTTGTAAGAAGTGTTGGGAGTGGTTGGAAAAGATATAATGAAGATGCTATTAGATTTTCATCAGTCAGGAAAGCTTGAAAAGAGTATTAATTCTTCTTAAAACTCGAAACCATTACTGGTTAGGGTTTCGGTGTCTTACTATTCATTTATCACTGTTCATCTTTAGCATGATATTATTCGAACTTTACTTCTATTAAAGAATTTCATTCCACATGTCATATATAGCATTATTTGATTATAAGCACAATTCAACAAGGGTAAAAAGGTCATTTTTGACATTTTTGGAGACTTCTACCAGTACTTGTTGGACAACTATCGGTAGTTGTCAAGTTAGTAAACAATTTAGGAACAGTGCAAGTTTCTACCGATACATGTGATAGTTCTACCGATACAAGTGACTTTTCTACCGATGCAAGTTTTACCTCTACCGATACTAAAAACTCTAGAGAGCTAGAAATCTTACCCTTCTACTTCTATCGGTACAAGTATGTGAACTACTAATATTTCTAAATACATGACTATTGATACTTGATATCCACCTACCGATACAACCTAAGTCAGTATACAACCTCTCTCATACCCTGTACTTCTACCAATACAAACATGCAAAATATCGATACTTCTAAATACATAACTATCGATACTTGTTATTCATCTACCGAAACAAGTATGCAGAATCACAAGAATCATACATAACACAAGTTTATCAACATAAAACATTCATGTCATCAATATACATTACTACATTTATCAACTTAAAAAGGTTTCTACGAGTTCAAGAACATAAAATAATAGATAACATTATCCTAGTACATGCCATAAGACCGAGTGATGCAAAAACTACCAAACGAGCTCCCAAGATAGTGTGATGTCTTCAAGATTATCCAATCTTCAAGGCAAAAAATGAAATCTACAAGACAACAACAATTTCACTGGTAAGCATCATAGCTTAATAAGTTCGTAAAGTTTATCAATTTACCGAATAACATGTTGTAAGCAACTCAATAAATCTAACGAGACAGAACAGGATTGAAAGGTCATGATGCTCATTTCACTCCCTATTGACCTAGAGGTCATACCTGTTACAAGTATACGATGCTATTCTTAGCCATCGATACGGTATATTTGTTCCATACGATGTTGCTTACACTAAGTTGACGAGAATATGCGATTAGGCATAAATCTCAGCCATTGTAGGGTCTGTAATCCATTCTAGGAATCTATTCACCTTACAATGACACACGATGTCTTAGAGAATCCGCAACAAATGCACGATCTCTCAATAATCGGACCATTTAACTTAGGCACAAGGTCGGGTAATTCTTCTTTTGACATTTCCATCTTTCACATATTCAATTTTGTCATTCTAATCATCAACAATTATAAAGAAGGCAGTTATAAGTAGTTACAAGTAAGAGTTTAACATTACAAACTTACCGAACTAACATGTAGTTACGATTAGACTTTAGGGACTACTCCGTTAATTTCCTTTTTTCGCGTTTTGAAGCACGATCGTAATCTACATCCACAAATCATCAAATTCTCACATTAAGTCATATAATTGAGTCATTCAACACAATTTAGTCCTTTTGGGAAAATTATGATTTTACCTCTAATATTTTCCTTTTATTTAATCTAGTCCTTTCAACACAAAACATGCAAAATAACTGTTCTATTACACAACCAACCTTAACCAAATTCTTTAGGGTGTTTACCCAACCCTTTCACACATTCATTTGCACCAACAATACATGTATTTTTATCATTTTCACATTTTAGTCCCTAACCCTAATTTTATCAAAAATCACTTTACAAAATCATTACATCTAACAACCAAGCACACAAAGCTTCCATAAACTTTCAAGAATAAGCTTATTCATCAATGAAAAAA
The DNA here is from genome assembly GCA_005610355.1 of Gossypioides kirkii. Classification (NCBI taxonomy): domain Eukaryota; kingdom Viridiplantae; phylum Streptophyta; class Magnoliopsida; order Malvales; family Malvaceae; genus Gossypioides; species Gossypioides kirkii. Next base: position 6,258,334 of record CP032248.1, read on the forward strand.
TATTTAATATTTGACATATTCACAAATTAGTCATTGGATTAGTTAGATTAAGCTATTACGAACTCAAAAACATAAAAATTACTAAAAAAGGTCAATGTTTGCTCACCCAATCAAGCTTCAAAAGTTAACAATGGAAAACCCTAGTTTTCCTCTTCTTTTCGTGGAGAATATGAAGAAAATGAGTGAATTTCTTTCCATTTTCTATTTTAATTTCATATATATAATCAATGGCAATTTTGTAAATATTTGGACTTTTATCATTAAGCTTTAATTAACCCATTTTAACCTTAATCTAACCTATTTATACTTATTTTGACTCATGCTAACCCACCACTAACATTTCCTTGGTTAATTTACTCATTTGATCCTTTTATTATTCATCTCTATTTTTGCACCTATTACAATTTAGTCCTTTGTATTCAATTAACTATCTAAACGATAAAATTTCTGAACCAAACTTTAATACGATGCATATAACACCATAAATATTAAAATAAATAAATTTACAACTCGACTCGTCTGATTTGTGATCCCAAAATCACTATTTTCGACACCACTAAAAATCGGGCTGTTACGATAACATTGATCCCTAAAGTAGAGAATCTGATAGACATTTTTGAATTCCATCCGATCTCGTTGGTTAGCTCCCTGTACAAAATCGTGGCAAAGGTTCTATCTCGAAGAATAAAGAAAGTAATCAGGATGGTGATTAGTGATACGTAATGAGCATTTATTGAGGGAAGACAGATTTTCGACGGGATCCTTATCACAAATGAGTTAATCCATTCAATTAGATCGAAGGGAAGAAGTGGGAGGAATTTTATATTCAAATTGGACTTCTCTAAAGCTTTTGATTACTTTTGTTGAGATTTTTTAGAGGAAGTCCTTTTGGAAATGGGGTTCGAAACAAGATGGATTGGGTGGATGATGAAGTGCGTAACGATGGCTAGAGTTACTGTTTTAGTGAATGGCTCGACTACAAATAAATTCAAAATGGGAAAGAGGCTACGGCAAGGTGATCCCTTATCGCCTTTCTTATTCATTTTGGTAACGGCGGTGTTACATTTGATGTTAGAGAAAGCTGAAGAATTGGAGTTGATTGGAGGTATAAATAATGTATTGTTAGGAAGATTGTTTTCTCACTTTCAATTTGTGGATGACACGATCCTGTTTTTGTGAGCGAAAGAAAGTATATGGTGAATACAAAATATATACTGAGATGCTTCTAAGTATTTACGGGTTTAAGAATAAATTTCAAAAATTCATGCTTAATTGGTTTTGGGGTGGAAGAGGTGTTTATGTATAGACTAGCAGCATTATGTCAATGTAAGATTGAGGATCTACCCTTTAACTACTTGGGGATTCCACTGGAAGTTGATCCGAGGAGAGTTTCAATATGGAATCCGATCATGAAAAAATTCAAAAGAAAGTTGTCGGGGTGGAAAAGAAGTTCTCTGTCATTTGCGGGACGAGTGGTACTTATTAATTTTGTTCTATCATCATTGCCCTTATTCTTCATGTCATCTTTAAAGCTCCCGAAATAGTAATATCGAGGATTGACAAGATTAGAAGGAGGTTTCTTTGAGGAGGTGAAAATGGGAAGAGGAGAATGACAAAAGTTAATTGGAAGAAAGTGTGCTTGCCAAAGAATAAGGGTTATCAATATCAAAACAAAAATCAGTCTCTACTGTCAAAATGGAAATTTGCAACCGAAAAAAAAGCTTTGTGGAGGAAGGTGATTAAGGAAAAATATGGAACCTTGGTGCAAAAATAGAGGTTCAAGACAATAAATTTAAAAGCAATGTCAACTATTTGGAGGGGTATTGTGGAGAATGTTATAGATGATAGAATAGCTAAATGGATAGGTTCGGAGGCATTTAAATGCGAGCTTGGGAATGGGAAAACAACTCTATTTTGGGAAGATATATGGTGCGAGGATCGCCTTTTGAAAGTGGATTTTCCAAGGCTCTATCGATTGGCAAAATTAAAAAAAGGAAGGGTTGAATTGTATACAAAGAATGGGAGTTTTAGTAATGTAGAGTTGGAGAATTATTTTAAAAGAGAACTTCTTGATAGAAAAATGGCTTGACTGCTGAAATTGATTGAGGAGGTAAAAAATTTCAGTTTAAATATAGAGAATGAGGACCGTTTGATTTGGTTGCACAATGAAAAGGGATATTTCTTGGTTAAAAGAATGTCAGATTTATTAATGGAGAATGAGATTGAAAATGTGGAGTTTGATTTCAACAAAATTTGGAGGTTGAAGGTGCCACAAAGGGTTAGAAGCTTTCTCTGGATGTTGGCATTAAGGAGGCTTTCTACAAAAGAGTTTTTAGAAATGAGAGGTGTTTAATTGCAAGATATGAAGAGGGAATGTCCATGGTGTGAAAAAGAGGTAGAATGTGCTGATCATTTGTTCTTTAAGTGTAAAATTGTTGCTGGCTTTTGGAGGAAAATTTTCAACTGGTGAGGGATGAAGTGGGAGCATGTGAAGAATTTTTATGATATGTTTAATATGTGTATTAAGGTATATTTGAAAGGGGTGTTGAAGAGCTTATGGTTAATCTCAATATCTATTGCCTGTTGGACGATTTGGCTTGCTAGGAATGAGATGGCGTTCAATAATAAACTGATTCATATGGAAACAATGATATTACATTCGAAGATAAGGGCTATGATGTGGGCGAGGGCGGTGTATGATGAAGTTGTACTATCTAAAAGTACGTGGTGGTTTTGCTCATTAAAATGCAGGTCCCAAAATAGTTCTCTTAAGGGTATGAAGTGTTGTTGGAAAAATCCTCTAAGGGATTGGATGAAATTCAATGTTTGTGGGGTAATATTTGAGGATGAAGCTGGAGGTGGAGGGGTTTTGAGGGATGAAGATGGAGTGGTAATAGCAGTTTTCTCGGGTCCGCGCATGACGTATAGTGCTGATTCCGTAGAACTGTTATCTATTGGAATTGCAATTGATATGTATGAAAGGTTAGGATGGGATAAATGTTGTCCATTGTCAATTAAGATTAGCTCGAATGTGGTGCTTGGATGGCTTTCGGAATTTGAGACAAGACCAAGAAGATTTCATCAACTTTTTGCTAAAATTGAGAAGAGGAGTTATCTGTCATTTCATAAACAAGGGCATACAAGAAATGATTTAGCTCTGACGTTGGCAATAGCAGGAAGGAAGTGTAGTGATATGTTTAAAGCATGGTGGTGAATGTGCTGGAAAGATCTTAGAGGGGTTTTCTTTCTTTCGTATGATTTGAATGAGTTGAATGGAATGGTTGGATTTTGGCATCAAAAAGGGCAAGGCAATTCAGTGATGGGGCATTCAAAATTTTAATGGTTTATTCTTCTAAACTAGAGGAAGCTGGTATTCGATCATGGAGTGTTTTTTGTTTTTTGTCAGGTACTGCTGTATTTTTCTTGAGTTGGGTAGTCATGTTGTTTTTTGTTGTTTTTAAGATGAGCCTTTGGATGGAGCCTACTATTAATAGTAGCTTGTGAGGGGCTTGGTATGGCTTGAGGCTTTCCAATGCTTTTTATGTATGTTTTTTACTGAGCAAAAAAATAATAATTCAAGTTTATCATATTGAAATATCTTCATTTTTATTATTTTGCTTTAAAAAAGTTTTCAAATATATATGGTTTCAAATTTATGTGCTCTAACATGAAAATAATTATATTTTAAAAAGATTTTAATTTAACATTATTAATTTTTCTAATTTAACTCGAACAATTTCATTCGATTTAGTCGAGCACTCACACTTAATTTGAGTTATCCGAAAATCCAAATAAGAAAAGACAAAACCACGTCATTTTGATAAATGTTTACCCATTAGTCTTACTTTCCTTCCCGAATCGTCCCACTTTCCCTTTTTCCTTTACTCAAAATTAATCTAAAAGTTTATATTCTGTCTATTAGTTAAATAATCGCTCCATGTAACAACTTTGAGTATAAATAATAAGATCCGATAACTCGACTCGACTTGAAATTTTTTTGCTTGATTTGAAAAAAATTCAAATTGAGTTCAGTTGCTAAAATAGGATTTGTCAACTTGACTAACTCGAATTTTTTTACCCGATTCAAATCGACTTGATCGAATACTCACTCCTAGGTATAATTTGTTGAACATCGTTAAATTTTTTGTGCTCTTTATTGTTTTTATCTATCTTTCAATATTTTCTACGGCATAATTGTAGTGATATATTGCACTATTAAATTACATTGTAAGGAGATTTTGTCTAGGAGGTTGAGTTTTAAGTGGGACCATTTGTAACCCCTCTAATCTTTCTTGGGAATTAAACCTAGTGTAATTTTCTAGTATAATAATTTACTCTCTTTTACCCTATTTGCACAAGTGGTATTAAAGTCGAAGTTTATTCAAAGTATGCTTTATGATTGTTGTGGCTAGGATTGACATCATGAAAATGAATCCAGCCAACAACGTTATTCGTCTTTCTTCAGTTTTTAAAAGGTATAGCTTCAACCCTATTTCAACACAACTCGTTCCTCATTCATAGATCCATGGTTGATGATCGTCGGAATAATTTTCTCGCTACACCATTAGGCAAATCGGTGGTCTAACACTATTAACCTTATACATTCATGCACTATGGAAAACCATTGTTTTTACATTGAAATCATATCAATCAACTCATTTTCTGGAGTCTATCGACTCATTCGTATTTGTTTTGGCCCCCAAGCCTCGTTTTCAACTGATTTGCATACTCACATGTATGATTTCAGCATTTTATTTGCATTTAAACACAATTTGTTCCAATGACATCAAATTGTAACATATTCATATCATTCACCAAGTTTATATTTTTCAACCCCTATTAACTTGACTCAAACCCATACAGATATTTGGATCGTTTAACCAACACACCAAATTGGCACCGAAGTACATCATCAGATAATCCGAAATAGGGTAATTGGCACGTAATGTGCATATTGGAGCACTAAGCGCATATTGGCACACAAGGTGCATCATGGAGCATAAGCACATAACTTGTACAGAAATCAATTCTCTGACATGCCAACTATATCCAACTCAGCCTGACTAGTTAATAGGATACCAATATTCAATTCCATATACAATTTAGTACGCATAATATTTCTTAATCGTAATCATTATCACAATCCAATTTACTAATATATAAATATATCAAATAAATTTCATATCATCCATACGTTTTCACACAATTCCATCACACGTATCATATTTAGAACAATTCATGCTATTTTACATTTTATTCAGTTTAGTCCTCTATTTCGAAATTTTACATTCAATCTCAATCCAGTAACTTATATAATCTCTATTTTCTCACCTTGACACTCTCATATGCAGATAACATGCAAATTTAATCAATCAGTACAACCTTAAATTATAAATGTACAAACCAATACCACTTTCGCTTTTCCTTTCCCTATCAAAGGTTCCACATCGACATTAGTTATGAATAGCCATAAAACATAAAATATTTTCAAATTTCGGCCAATTCATAAAAAAATATCAATTTTCACATATTTTCAATCTTCAGATTAAAATCCGATTTCACATTTATTCATTAGGAACCTTTTACTTTATATTCCTACCAACATTTCATAACAATACCTTAATTACCCAATTAACTAACCATAATGTCATTTACCATCAAGTCCCACTAACACCCATTTACAATAGGTTTATTTTCCATTTTGGTCCTTTGGATAATTGTTGTCTAAGTCCCCAAGCCTTGTTCTAATAAAAAAGCTATAGCGATTAAACTTTTACAATTTAGTCCCTGACCTTAATTAATAATAATTTTGGCTAAATTTCTTATCCAAATTTCAATTCATCTATACACTAACTTCGTATATATCCCTATTTAATATTTACGGACTCGGTTATGGAAATAAGGTTCTAAAATCGCACTTTCTGACACCACTAGAAGTCTGGCTGTTACTGGCCTTTGTACTAGAAGTCGAATTGCATTTTTCCCCTCTACTAAAAAAAAGGGAAAATTAGTCCAGGTATGTTAAATCAAAGAGCAAATTGACCTTTCTATTAAAATTTACATCCGTTTCTATTGTTAAAAATCAGTCCCTATACGTCAGCATTAGGTACACGTGACACGTGACACACCACATGTCACTGTCTAGTTATTCCATAAACTACTCTAGTTTTTAATAGTACAAATAGATGAAAATTTTAACGTGAAGTATCTATTTGCTTTTTGATCTAACATATAGGGACTAATTTGTCCATTTTTTTAGCAGAGAGGACAAAATAGAATCTAACTCCTAATACAGGAGCTTCCATGGTACTTTTACCTATGCATTTGAAAATGGTCACATAAATATCAATTCTTGGTTGATGAAGTTTACAAGTTTTTAGCCAACAGGTAGATGAGATTCGAAAAAGATGATCTATTTGTCGATATGGAGTTACCAAGGATCATAACGTGTGAAGCAGTTTTTATGGCTCATTGGAAAAGAGAGGTTGTTGTTTAATTAGGAGAGACGCCACAGGTGACTAAACTTGGGATGTTTCTTGCTACCTGTGTGGTGTGGCACATGAGACCATACTACATGTGGTCTGTGATTGCCCAACAACTGATCATTAGAAAAACCTGGCTATAACCATGATCAATCCACACGAACCTACATTCAAGTCAGCAAAATAAGAAGACCATTGAACATGTCTCCTGTCATCGTAGGTACGTACGGGCTGAGTTGGGAAACAAAAAAACACTTTATCCTAAGTTGTTTCGATTAAGTTTGAACTATTATTTATTTAATTAAAAATATTTTAATTATAAAAATATATAAATATTAATAATTCTTTAAATTTTTTTGTATTAAATGAATAATTAATTTTGAAAGGCAACATAGATAAAATGAAAAACCAGTTCTGTTCAACTCATGAACAAATGTCAAGTGATCGGCTAGAACAAATCATCATCAATCCATCTTGAATTAGACAAATCAACTCCAACCATTTAGGATCGGCCGTTGATCAGCTATTCATTCCCTAACCATCAATTCCCCTTCTCTCTCTCTCTCCGATCCTTTATCCTCTCTCTATTTTTGAAGAATTTTTCCATATTTTGAAAATTTTAAGAAAGTGAAGTATATTTTAATTTTTTATTTTTTAAAAAAATTAAATAATTAAATTCATATTTAAATTTTTAAAAATTTATTTTATTTATCGTGTTATTTTAAAAGTTTTTTTTTCCCCTGCTTAATTGCAGTGTTATGGATCTAGACGTGAGGAGGACCAAGTGAAAGTTGGAGCATTTTTGTTCCTACCATGTTGGAGTAAGATCTTAGGGAGATAAAATTTTGGATATTCTTTTTTACCAAATAATAAATGGATAATTTAAATCTCCTAATTACCTAACTAATAACTGTCAGATAAGATAAACTAGAAAATAGCACAAATATCCGCTTAGACTCAATAAACAAATATGGCTTAACGGTATAAAATGCGTTTCTAAAAATTTTAAAAAATGAATTAACCCTTTTTCAATTTCTTCACCTAATTAACCTCCTAACCTTATAAAATTTACTAAATTAGTTTTTAATTAAAGTTTATCATTTATTTTTAATAAATAAACTGATTAACAGTGGCCACATCAGTAATGTCAGCACTAATTATTAATATCACAATTATAAAAATCATTGAAAAATATTAAACAACACTGCGCTTTAGTAGCAGATAAACAAAATTTGGATATAAATTTTAAATTATTTATTTCTTAACAATACCATATCTTTTATGATTCACTTACGATTTAATTATCAAATTCAAATCTTTTAAATTATTTGAATTATTTATAAAAATAAATAAGTTTAGATATAAAATAAATTGCCTATCTTTTCAAAAAAATAAAATAAAATTTTAATGTATTCAAATGTTAACCGTATAAAAGAATAAATATTGAAAAAAATAAATAAAGAATTAAAATGATGTTTTTGTAAAGTTAAAAGGTCAAATAATTATTGTTTCATAAATATTGAAATAAAGGGAATCTAATATTGCATGTTACTAAATGTGTAGTTTGTATTAACTTTTTTCTATAAGAATAAGGAATATGAAGGGATTGTTGGAATTATGAGTTGAAATTAAACTAATATTAAATAAAAAATATTTGTTATCGGCTAAAAATTCTGTAATTGGAGTTGTTCTATCTTGATGTTTTATGAGTTGAAAAAGGAGGCTTTCTTTTGTTTGGACCATTTGGGCAGTTTGGCGCAGTCAGTTTGATAATATTGCTGCATGCTCAGACCTTTTTGTAATAAGGATAAACATGAAACGATCAAAATCATCAAGTTGAAGAAGGAAAGCTGGAATTAAATTCTTTAATGGCTACACAATGAAGAAAAAAAAAAATGATCCCATCTCAGTTTTGACATTAATTAAATTGAAAACCTTGGTGATCAGCTTGATTGCTTTTCAACATCCATCACTAACCATAAATTAGTACAATTATAGAGGAATCAGAGTCTGACAAAAAAGATCGAATGGTTAGGAAGTTCTTTCAGTTGGGTTTCCCTTCTTTCTGTTATATTTTTTAGTCTCTCTACAGATTCTCATCGAAAGGAACCAAAGTGTTGTAGGACCATCTTAGAGCAAGCTTCAATTTAAAGCACTCCCCCACACTTTGCCTTTCCCCCAAAGTACTCGAAAATATCAGGAATTCTACACACTGGTTGACCTTACTACATTGAGTAGTGCCATCAATACGGATTTTCCCATTCTATTAGCTAATGTTTCTCTCTGGGTTTTTTTTTCCTTTCTATGCTGGGACTTGGGAGTGGGTGAGTAAGCTTCTTGTTGTTTGATGTCAGTTTTTATTATATTATGGAAAGCTTTCATTTCTTTATTTACATTTCGTATCTCACTCACCAACTCATATGTGTATGTAAGGATTGAGCCCTGTTTTAATTCCATCGTCAACTAGATTTCTGTAGCTGGCTAGATATATATATATATATATATGTATGTATGTATAATATATATACCCTTTGGGTGGCAGTGGCAGTGGCAGTGGCAGTGGCAGTGGCAGTGGCAGTGGCAGTACCATATTTAAGGTTATAGCTGTTGGGTTTTGCCTATATTTCTAATCTCCCCCTCAATCTCACCAGAATTCTACCGAGAGAAGCCCTAGCTCCATAACGTGGATAAGACCCTTTCAATTCATACTTCCGAAAATCCAGGATCGGAGAATTCGCTGAATATTTTCTCTCTCTAATATATCTCGTTGTAGATAAGATAAAACCATGTCATCTTTTCTCTCATCAGCCTAATCCTTAGTCCTAGATTCAATCTGGGGAGGGGAGAGACGAAGCTTATGTGGCAGTATGTGAAGTTATAAGTACTGGTATTAAGAGCCGATAATCACTCATCTCTTATCCTTAGTTTTCCCTTTAAATTCGAAATTTAGAGCATTAATCGAATATCCCATCCCAAACAGAAAATAGCCTTTGATTCTTTCAAACTGTTGCTTTATTGTTCCTTTTGCTGTTCATGGACTACTGCAAGGAAGTTGAGGGGAAGAGTGTCCATGACCCTTTTAACATGAATATGATGACTACGTTATCAAGGTGTGTATGGGTGCCAAATCCTGTTATAATTGGTGCTGGCCCTTCGGGCTTAGCCACAGCTGCTTGTCTCAAACAAAGAGGCATCTCTAGCTTGATCCTTGAAAGGGAAAACTGTATAGCTTCCTTGTGGAAGCTTAAAACCTATGATCGTCTTCGCCTTCATCTTCCAAAGAATTTCTGTCAGCTACCCTTCATGCCATTTCCGGAAAGTTTCCCAACTTATCCAACGAAAAAACAGTTTTTGTCGTATTTAGAGTCCTACACAAACCATTTTGGTTTAGACCCAGTTTTCAACAAAACCGTTGTGAGTGCAGAATTCGATCACCGATGTGGGTTTTGGCGGATTAAGACATTGGGGCTGAAACATGAAGAAACCGAGTATGTGTCTCGATGGCTGATTGTTGCTACCGGGGAAAATGCTGAGGAAGTGATGCCCAAAATTGAAGGAATGGATGATTTTGGTGGCCCTATCCTTCACACAAGCTCATACAAAAGTGGCCGATTGTTCCGAGGGAAAGATGTTTTGGTGGTTGGCTGTGGGAATTCTGGCATGGAGGTCTGTTTGGATCTCTGCAACTGTGAAGCTCGCCCATCCCTCGTCGTTAGAGCTTCGGTGAGCATGCTTCTATCCTTTTTCGTAATTCCTACATCGTATTATAACCTGGAAATCAATCTTTCAATTTCTTAATTACAAAAAAAAGCCTATTTTCTGGTCTCTTCTTAGGTTTCATTTTTAGTAATCGAGGATTCACTTTACTGCTACAATACTCGACGTCCCATAATTAGCACAGATCCATCGGCTTCGATCATTCCCTTGAGAAAACGTTTCATCTTTATATATATTCATGGTCACCCTCTTTAACATGCAGAAATATTATTATTTGTGTTCAGATTTAGGAAGTGTGCGACCTTGTTTATTTGATGCTACTCTTAACCACGGGTACTAAACCATAATAGATCAGTTACAAGAGAGAGTTTTTCTCCTTTATTCTCCTCACTTTCTTGGAAATTGTTTGCATGCGCAAACATTAGTCGGTAGCCCAAAATTTTATGTCGTACAGTTCTTTTTCTTTCTTTCTTTCTTTCTTTTGTCCTGTATGAAATCTTGTGTGAAAGCATTATTATGACCACCCAGATTCCATATATAGATTACATATATGGGATAAGTGACATGAGAGAAATGCCCTTAGAAGAGGCGAATTCATATGTGAGAGCGTGGGGGCTAATTTTATCGTCTCATCTTTACCCCTTTAGCACCACTTTTTTTATTTTTTTATTTCTTTTAAAAGGCCTTTTAAGCAACCTTTCGCTGCAGGTGCACGTCTTGCCTCAAGAGATGCTTGGCAGATCAACTTTTGGATTGTCCATGTGGTTGCTCAAGTGGTTTCCGGTGCGCATCGTCGACCGCTTATTACTTCTTCTGTCGCGTTTTACAATCGGAGACACTGGAAAAATCGGCCTCCCACGGCCCCAGCTCGGTCCTCTTGAGCTCAAGAGCAGATCTGGCAAGACACCTGTTTTGGATGTTGGGACATTAGCCCAGATCAAGAGTGGAAACATTAAGGTTTAATGCATCAATGCTACACAATGGTGCATTTTAATCATATTAGATTCATTGTCCAGAATTGTAATTAAAGCTAAACTTCTCTGTGCAAATGTATAGGTCTACCCAGGAATAAGGCGAATAACATACAATGCGGCGGAATTTGTAGATGGGACAAAGGAGAATTTTGATGCCGTCATCCTGGCCACTGGTTACAAAAGCAATGTACCACAGTGGTTAAAAGTATATTAAACCTATTTCCCTTATAAAGATTTGGTGTGGGTTATTGAAGATGTGTTGACTTTTGTTTATTTTTCTCTCTGAACAGGATAGAGATTTGTTTTCAGAGAAAGATGGTTTGCCTCGGGAGCCTTTCCCTAACGGGTGGAAAGGTGAATGTGGACTGTATGCCGTAGGGTTTACAAAGCGTGGCTTGCTTGGTGCCTCACTCGATGCAAAAAGGATTGCTGAAGATATTGCGCTTCAGTGGAAAGCTTAGTCGATGAGGGCAGAGATTTTGATGAGATTGGGGGACTCATTCTCCGATCTTAGTTCGATATAAAATCAAAGACTAATGAACTACGTAACGACATTATCATTTTAAGTGGTCTTTGTCATCTAAATAGAACTACTTAGCTAGCTAGGCTTTTGCTTTTATTTTCGCTTTTGCTTTTGCTTTTCCAAGTTCTTTTAATTTCATTTTTAGAAGGAAAAATGTCAATTCTCAGCTTTGTGAATATCTTGTAAATGCCCATTTTTCCATAGCTAAGTAAATTCTTAGTTCTTCATATTTTTATTTTTTGTGAGTAGGGTATATATATTTTTATGTATATGAATCAATAACGTGTTCTTTAATTTCTTCAATATCAACTCCCTCCTTTAATAAAAATTCTAATTGTCGAGAGAAAATTTGTAGGCTCATCATAATTCTGGGTACCACATAAATGATTTGTACTAAATGAATAACGAATAGTTATTCTTTTAATGATGATTGGAACTTTCATCTCGAAAGGGACCAGAATATATTTATTTATATAATAATATAATTTTGTTGAAAAAGTTGAAATTAAAAGTGATTCAGAATAGCCACAGGCAAATAAAATACTAACTTTTAAGATGATAAAAAGTTGGAAATTGTAATCTGATTATAAACCCTCTTTCAGTAGATTTACAACTAATTATATTTAAATTGAATTATAATATATTTTCATAATGAACAGCTTATATATATATATATATATATATATAATATAGTTCCATGTCAACGCTTAGCCTGGGGTCTTATAGTAATGATTTGTCAAGAGAAAAAGGAAGTTGGAGGAAACTTCAGCTGCATGAACTTTTTAGATATGAAAGTTGTTTTATAAGATTTTTATCCATAGGAATTCATGCGATATGTAATTATACTTGTTTATTATTTATGCGGATTAGTTCATATATACCGCGATTCAAAATTCATTTCATGAGCCAAGAGCTGTTAGGTTATTTTGAGACGGTGAAAGATATTGAATGAGTGAATGTTCTTTTAAATAGGGTTGGTGATGGAATCGATTCGTCGGTTTGATTGTAATATCCTATGTTTGACTTGATCGTTGAATCCGAGCTACAGTGTATCATGTTTGTTGTTGGAACAACTACGATCAAAATAAATACATTCTCATACCATTAGATATACAAATACAATTGTCATCAGCATATGTCGTAAATAATCATTTTTGGGTCTTATACGAGTCTACGAAAACTCTAAAGATAACCTGAGATAAAAATAAAGTCAAATTATAAAGAATTCAAAATACACTCGACGACATACACTCGACGTCGCTATGTGACAACCTGTTTTGCAATTTCCTAATGGTTGCCAACCTGCAGTCCAACCATATTTCTAAACACATTCAAACATTAACTAGCCAATATTTGCAACTATATAGCATCAATTCCTGCAACTCAATACCTTATACAATACGAGGCCAATACCTTAACACCTACAAGCAATTTACCTAATGCAAGCCATTTAAATAATTTATACACTTACCTATTCCACCAAGTTCATATAGATTTTCAACATTTCCAATCATTTCAAAACTACCTTTTAACTCCATTACAAGCTATATACATATAAACAAATTCTAACATTAACCATTAAACCAAAGTGCATATACACATAACTTTGTATATCAAATTTGACTCCACCTAGGTAAAAAGTTTACAACCAACAAAAGAGATTTATATAAACATTGTCGAGTTCGGGATCTTGACTAGATGTTGAAATCGATGCTCGAGATCTCGTTTGGAACCTATCCTGTGCATGGACAAATAAACCGCACATTAGACGATAAAACTCAATGGTATTTCTGAAATTCAAATCAATATAACATAAATTTTATTCAATGCAAATAATCAATTCAAGTCTATTGTTCAACTAATTCGTATACCAAATTGTAACATAGACTTAATGACAAAATCATTTAGTTATTTCAAATCTTACTTTCTAGCACCTATCTAATCATTTTCCATATATTTCACTTCATCCATACTTTATCATTTTATGTCACCATTTATAAACATATACTCATATATATATAAGTTCATCAATTTACATACTCAATTTCATCTCATCAATTCAATCATTTTCGAGTCTATTGGCTCGTAAATACTGAATCGGACCCCAGGACTCATTTCTAGCCAATTCGCATGATTTTTCACAGGCTATCGAAAATCACAATTCATATGTGAGCAATTATATAAAATTAATTCATATTTCATTTCAATCTACCACATAACATAGCTAAATCATGTTTATATAATCCTATTGACCTTGCTTGGATTTCAAGACGGATATACGAATTAACCAACTTGCATCCCAGCCTGGCAATGTAGTGCACCATCAGATGATCCGAAGGAAATATAATGGTATACACAGTGCATAATTAGACAAGCCAAAGCAATTATACTGGCACACATAGTGCATCATTTAGTAAACTAAAATAATTATGCTGGCACATAAGTGCATATTGGATATACCAAAGTAATTATACAGACACACACAATGCATCATTGGATATACCAAAGAAACTATACTAGCACAAGGTGCATCATCGAATATATCGAAGTAATTATACTCGCACATAGAGTGCATCATCGGATAAACCGAAGTATAGCATGTACATTTAATAGGTAACCAATTTCAAATTTCATTCTAAGTTCAATAAACATTCTTCAATCTCAATTCGTCATCAATTCACCATTCCAATACCGTATATAATAAATGTCAACTCAATTTCATATATAAGATAAGCCATGCAACTTTTTATTCTATTCAATTTAGTCCTTTGTCTCGATATACCATATCAATCATCTCAACTTAACTCATACAAGCATTATATACTTACCTCATGAATACATCATGCAATTTAACATGAATAAACAATAATTAAATTGATTCTAAGCTACTTGTCGATAACTTTGGATTTTCCTTTCCCTCTCTATGGATTCGGGTCAACATTAGCTACGAATAATCACAAAAACATATAGTACCATCGATTTCCAACCAACTCACAATCAATCACTAATTCATACAAGTTTTACAATTTATTCAATTTAGTTCCAAATCCCGGACAAGCATGACTTTCAATTTAAACCCTTGGATTAAAATCTGATTTCAAAAGTTCTCATTAGGAACCTCATATTTCTTATTTCTATTTTCAATTTAACATTTCATTCAATTTAGTTCTTTTGTACAAAACTAACAAGTAAACATTATAATCTAATCATTTTTCACATTTAAGCTTAAAGTCTATCAATTTAACATTAAAATCTTTAATAAATCAACAATGATAATTTTTTAAAACCTTAACAGTTTTACAAATTGGTAAGCTACCTAAATCAAGCTCCCATGACCTCAAAAATATAAAAATTATAAGAAAATGACTTAATTACGCATACCAAATCATAGCCAAAGCTTGAAACCCTTGGAACGTTTTCTTCCTTTATTTTTCTTTGAAGGTTCGGTCATGGAAGATGAAAAAAAATGAATAATCTCTTTCTTTCCACTTTTTTTTGTTTATTATATACATTTTATACTTAATTAGAATTAAATAACATTAATAATATTTAGCTTACTGTCCACCAAATTTTTTTAAATAGGTATATTTTCTATTTAGTCCTTTTTTTAATTTCTATTTAAGTCCCTAAGCCTTTAGTCAATTAAAAACCTATAGCGATAAGACTTTTACAATTTAGTCCTTGTACCTTAATTAAACAATTAAGGGACAAAGTTGAAGGACCAAACTTTAATATTATTTTACACTAATTTCGTAAATATTTTAGTTTAATACTTACGAACCCGATTTACGAAAACGAGGTCCTAAAACCACATTTTCAGATACCACTAACTTTCGGGTAATTACATTGATTAGTCCGATTTGTCCAATCAGTCTGATTAAAAAATATTAAAATTTTAAAAAATCCTGATTCAATTGGATCTTAACCGGTTCAACTGGTTTTTTAGTTGGTTCAATCGGTTTGTACAAGTTCTGTAGCATCCCTCACCTGTCCCGAACATCGGATCCGAGCTACAAGATGCCACATTCGTTGTTGGAGCAACTAAAAACATTTATAGTAAAACATTTATTCTCAATTATTTTATATATATATGGAATAACAATTTTGTCGATTTTTATTTTGAAGAGAGAATTGTTGTTTTCACCCCAAAAGTAATAAAAACTTTTTTTAGTTCTGTGTTTTGATTCGATTGGTTCGAGCCCACACTCGAAGTAGTTCGTGGTATAAGAGTAGCGGAGAAGATCGTTTGGTTGAAAGCCGAAAAACATTAAGGATCCGCCTATCCGAAAACACAGGTACAATTTCAATCTAGGGTTTATTGCTATAAATATCACAAACCTAATTAGATTTTATTATTTTATTTTTTTATTTCGACTTTTGAATATATTTTTTAGTATTTTAAGTTATTTAGGAGTTTTATGTTTCTTAGTTAACAAGAAAGTTAAGTCTAAAACAAGTTCTTGTTTAGATTAATTAGAGTTCCAATGTACTTAGTTAACTTATATAAAGACATCTTCCTTGTTAATTAGATACCCAATTGTTTTTGTTCATTAATAAAATTTCCAACTCGTGGAGTTAGTTTATTTATGCAAGATTGCTTTCTTATGATTTTTAAAAGTAGTTTTCTTCTCAATTTTTTAAAAGAAATACCATTTAGGTAATATTTTCAAAGGAGTTGCAAACGGATCCGCAAGTTCACCAATCATTGAAGGTTCTAGAATCGCTAAGCCCACGTTACAAGCAATAGTATCGAGAATTACTACTGAAAAATATATAAAAGATCATTGGGCCATGCGGGTTCCCCATAATAATTATGACCCATACCTTTAGCTAATTTAGTTCTTAATATAGGATCATTCAAGTCAAGTTTTTTTGTTATTAGGATAGGTGAATTTTTCTAGATCCATCCCCCAAAAGAATCGGACATGATAATTTTTCATCATCCGGCTCAAGCAAAAGTCAATCGAATCAAATGTATACAAACGGATACCTATAAAATAAATTTATATTCTATAAAGGAGTTGTGAGAATTCATTCTTCATCCTTCAATTTTCCAAGGTTTATTGCTTGAATCCATTAATTGGGTTTGTTGATATTTATATCTCAAAGAGTTCAGTTGGACACTGATCAATCTATCCATCGATTTATTTGATTCGCCTTCCAATTTTTATTCTATCGTTTACTTATTTATTAATTTAATTATTATTTTTAATATTTATTCTTTATTCTTAAATTTCTTATTTTATTTTATTTTCTTGTTTTCTTATATCAGTTGGGTTTTTTTTTTTCAGAACAATTTAGTATTATTTTTAAATCAAAAAATATTTTTGAGCAAAAGTTAAAATTTTCTACTTTTGCTTAAAAAAAAAAAAACTTTTGCAAAGCATTTTTTTAATCCCAAAGTGCTTTTGCAAAAGTATCTTGTTTATCATAAAAGTGCTTTTTATCCTGAGAATATTTCTGATAAGCAATGCAAAATTGACCCTAACTAGGATACCAAATCATGACGAATGTGTATAAGAAAATGTAGGTTTTGGAAAATCAAAGAGTCCATGTGGGAGGATGATAATGTTAAGACGAAGGTGTTTGTTAGGGTATGGTGGGTTTTATTCCGACCGAATGGACTTACATATCGAATATTAGGCTTTCCGAAAAACAGACATTTGAACCCAAAGAGTCGAAGAATTCAAGTACCAACATTAAAGTCTTCCTACTTGTAAAATCCGGCTGAGGACCTAATAATCATTAAATGCTGGCCCATTTGATTTAATTAAACCTCTCCACTAATATAATTCCATCTTATTCCCCTTTTTCTACGGACTCTTCTATTTTGTTCATGATTTGGATAATGTAGAACCGCTAAACCTTTTGAAAGAATTTCAATACTATGCAATTTTGAAAAGGAAAGTTATATAAGATTGGGGGGGTGATGGACTTTTGTAGTTAAAGGGTAGAGTTGAGTATTAGTTTGTTTTATTTCCAGCTATAGAGCCGTGATATGGCATAAGCAGCTTGCATGGTCCAGAGGGCATGTGATAGCCACATACGAGGGCGTACAAGCAGCGACCGGAAACGACTCACCAGACCCTAAGCCCCAACGCCCAACGTTAAGTACACATGGTGCACATGCAGGCCCGTGGGATTTGGACCATCTAAAACTAAATACTGTAATGATGGATTTTAAATGCTTTTATTGCTCGTGGTCCTATAATTTATGCATGGCAGTAGTAGTAACCCTCTTATTTCTAATTTTCTTCGCCATCCCAATGGACCATTTTCCATTATTATGATTAAATGCACAATCTCAGAGCTGTTGTACTATTAGATTTGCCTTTTTGCCAAGCAGCGAATTAATTAAGAAGGCATGTCCAGAAAAGAAATGACGAATAATATTTCACTTGTGATGTATATCTTACTCACTCATCAATCATCACCATCTCTCTAGTCTAGTGTAAATAATTGGGTTGAATGGGTAAGTGAGAAAGTAGCATTTTTGCATTTATGGTGATAAGGAGAACTTGTTTGCTTGGAAAGAGAAAATCGGGATTTCAATAGATATGCTGGAACAATGGTGACACTGTTAGAGGTTGAGGACGCCATAAATAGTATCGTAGAATGTAGGGAAAAAATTTGAATTTTACATGATATCTTAGAGCTTTCATACCATACCAGTGATTAATAACAGATGGACATTGGATTGTATACTATATTTGTAGGATTTACATTTGGTTATTTACTACAATTAAATGAGAAATTTCGAAACTTAAAAGACCCTTAAAATTAAATATCACATAAAACTCTGTGTGTTGGCTTGATGGTCAACGGTATTCATTGCCTTAGGTGTGACTTGGGTTTGAGTCGTGCAATCGCGTTATTGTAACCATGACTAAACACAAAGGTCTTAGAAGCTAGAGTTCATTGCAACAAGCTATATGATAAATCTTTCACTGACTGACTAACTGCATGTTCACATATGTATAATTATGTTGTACACTAATATAATAAGCTGACATGAACTTGGTTTGTGCATGTACATACATATATATATATGTATAGTTCTCTTTTGCTGGTGCATACACTTTATTACGTAGATGAAAGGGCCAAGACATGCAGGCGCGAGAGGCTGCTGGCAAAGAATGAGAGTAGATCATGACTCGTCAGAAGCATTAGGTCAGTGTATGGTGATTGATATGTATATGTGATTAGTATCCTGAGAAGGTGAAGGAATTTTGTGATGGACGACTCTCAGTCGTTTCCCCCTTCTCTCTCTTCACTCTTTTGATCACCAAATATGATGTAAATAGTATATATAGTCCCAAAGGGACCACCACTTGCAACTTGTCGTCTTCAATCATTAGACCATCTCTCACCACTCCACATGTTATATGAGGTTCCCAAAAAGAACCAAAGTGATAGGCTGCACTTTCCTCTTAGCAAAATCTCCCTTTTAAATTTTCTCTACTCCCATGTGATCTTGCGGTTCTTATTCGTGCCCATATAGGCTATAGGTATGGCCTAGTAGCCAACCGAACTAGCTTTAATACTAATATCAACTTTTAACCTAATTACCATATATTATCATCAATGATTCAATGTTTCAAAGTGTTGTTGCGGCAATTTATATTTAAGATCGAGATAAAAAAAATATCAAAATGAATTCGTAATTTAACTATTAATTTATCATTGTTAAGTAGTTATTGGTGTAGTTATAAATGACATGCGTTGTTTAAATATTTATTGATTTTGTTATACATCACTGATCATCAATTCGAGACCTAGATGGGATTCAGATTAACTACTTGCGATCCGATTAGGACCCACCAGGTGGATATGTGCAAGATATGCAACAAGAAGACAGCAACGGGAGCTTGCACGAGCCAAGGGGAGCTCATGGTCTCAATTCGCATATACCCAAAAGCTCGCATAAGGGAGACTGCGAGGTTTGACAGGTTACCCAGAATGGAACACAAGCCCAGCATGCCCGAAGCTCGCTCAGAATGTCAGTCCTATGAATAGTGAAGTCAAGTCCATGAAAAGTGAAATCAAATCACGAATAGTGATAGTATGTATAAATAACTGAATGTTTCCTTTAATAATATACGAGAGAAAATTACTCAACAAAAATCAAAGTGTCACTATATATAGTTGGAATTGATCCAATTCATCACTATAACTTTTGAACCTGAACCCTAACTAAAAGTATTGTAGTTTAATGATTATATAAACAAAACTAATTAGTTAAAGCTCGAATTGAATGATAAAAAGATAATTATATACTCAAGTGTTGAACACAATGCATGATGTGCCAACATAGGGTATGATTATGAAAGAGTGGAATCCCCCACAAAATATTTCAACCCCATTTTCCCTAAATGCCTCCCCATCTCTCAAACACACATACACATACAAAAGGCAAGTGCTTTGAGAGAGACAATTGATAGAAATGATGGTTTCCTTATCCTTGTCTTTCCATTGCAATCGAACGTGTCTGGGGGAGACCATATGCTAATTTACTAATTTGTTTGCTTAAAGGAAAAGCATTGTATCCCCTTTGATCATCATTATCATCACCTTTTTTTATCTTTTTAGTGCAAACTTGTCCTTCTTACCTCATTGTTGGAATCTCATATAGGATACCAGTCGAATCTCCTCTTTCTGGCAGGGAAAAAGAAAGCTGCTAATTATAAAGAACAAAATCCTTGTAACATTTCCGATTCCATGTCTTAAAGGTTTCCATTTCCATCTTTAGTTTGGGGTTTCCATTCTCCTTTCCCAAGAGAAAGTCTCAAGTTGGGAATGGGATCCACCTAATGGATGAGTAGGAGCAAGATAAAAAAGAGAGACTCTTTATATTTCCTAACATTTTTACGTTTCTTATAATTTTTTTTTGGTGAATTACATAGTAACTCGACTTGAACCCAGATCACACCTTTATGATAATTATAAAAATTTAATTTCCTATCATGATAGTTACATATACCAAATGAAAGAAGTTTGGAGAGCACTTAGTTTAGTCAAAATGTTAAATCAAGAATGGTAGCTACTAAGGACAAAACTATTATTTCAATTCCCATCCCAATTCTCCTTCAACTTCTGAAAGTCGTAATCTCTTCTTTGATTTCAATTATATGAAAGCAACAAAAGAAAATAGAAAAAGGTGGTGTACTAGTTTTGTTTTTGCCTATATGATGTTTACAGCTTAAAACTATCACAAGAAATATTGCTGTTGCTTACTTACTCTGACAAACAAGTCCTTGTTAGGGAGCATCACAGTTCTTTATAAAATTCCATATTTAACCTATTTGATTTATTTAATTCAAATTTAAATCTAACATCTTGTTATGGATATTTCAATTTATTGGGTAAAATTAATTTTTTTTATTACATCAATTCAATCAGAGTTTATATTAGCACTTCGTTTTATTTTGGGTATTTTAAATTGGTCGGGCCATGATTGCTGACTGGGTCTCAACATTCGGGGCTTTTGATTAATTTTTGAGATTGAATTTTAGTTTAGAGCTAGGATTTGGTTTTTGGGCTTTAAGAATAATATATGAGCTTGAAATCCAAATTTTGGCAGGCTTTTTCTTATATCATTGTTTTCTATTTTCATCTTCTTTTAACTTTTCTTTTATTTTAAACTTGACACTTAGATCTACTTTGATATATTAATTTTTTGTACATATTAGTCTTAAAACTTAATAATTTTTTTTTTAAATTTGATCTTTGAATTTAGATTTCATTAAGGTGCGATAATATGACATTCTAAAATTGTATCACGCCATCACCTAAAAAAAATGGCATGATACAATTTCAAAATGGGGCATTATCATATTATAACCGAATCCAAGTTCATAGACCAAACTAGGAAAAGTTGCTAAGTTCCAAAACTAATGTTGACTATTGAGAATGGATGTGTTGAATAAGTTGAGTGGCATTTGACGATGCCCACTGTAGACTGCCACTGAGGCAGCTAAGTTATTTGTCTTATTTGGATTGACAATTTAATGAAAGAAATCTTTAAACCTGTTAATGTGAAGTTATTCTGAAGCTCCTAAGGTTAACTTATGAAAATCAATCATTGGCTTTTGAAGATTTGATTGGATTCAAGTGAATCAATTCAACCCTTGGAATGTGGAAATTCTATCGAGACTGCATTGATGATTTTGGAGAGCATATCTTCGATTGATAGTGCTTTGAATAACATATGTTGAAATTACTATTTTCAAGGAGTTACTTTGTATTCAGTTAGATTCTAACAAGTCGAATTTGATATATGCCCTAAGGCTTGTCTAGGTTATGTATGAAAGCTTATTAAGAGTATACTTGAATTTGTTCATTAAGGAACTGTTTTGTGAGAGAACGCAAATTGAATTGTAAACATTGTTGATTACCATCCAAGTTCTTAGGGGGAGAATTTGGAGGTGCGTGTTTTAATTTTTAGGTACAAAGGTGAGATCTCTATAATTGGAGAGTGATAGAGTGTGAATCACTTACTTTATTTGGGATTAAAGATAGTAGAATTACTTTCTGAGCTAGGTTCTACAGAAATAGGGAAATCGAATTACATAAATAAATCCTTAGTATTCTTTATTTTTGTTTCCACAACTTTTAGCAATGTCAAGCCATAATGACCACTGAATTCAAGCAATTCCATTAATAGTTTTCATATTAAGCAAACAACAATTATAAATAGTAACATTGACCAAAAAAATTAAATATTAAAATAGATCTAATTATCAAATTCCGAAACCAAATATTACATTAACCTTTATTTTTATTTTCATTTACTTGTTTTATTTATTCCTTAATTTTGAAAATGAAAAAAAAAAGCAACCAAAATGAAAAATAATAAAAATAGAATGAACCAAGCTTATGTAATAAGTGTGTACCGATGCTTACAAAAGTTTTGAAGTCGAAAAGGAAATGTTTTCATCTGTAAATCACTCAAGCATGGGTCCGTAAAACCCATTTCTCTTTAACATGAGTGATAATGAAACATATTCGAATAAAATCTGAACTTATCCTAACTTTTCACAATTGAGCTATTCAATCATAACCTTGGATTAAACCATTCAATCAATTACTTAATTGAATTCCAAGTTCAACACTCACTTCTCATCTTAATGTGTGTGATTTGTGATGTTCATAACAAAATGGAAATGGGTAAAAGATTACTCATTTAAAAGCAAACTATACGTAATGTTAACCCCTATTATGACACCCAAATTGTTGTGAAATCAAGATGATCTCAGTGACCAGCCTCATAGTGCAGTATAGTCTTACCAAAATATCTCGAATTGTCACATTAGACCCTATATAGTGCCATCTATGCGACAAGCCATATTAATCTTATAACTTACGGTTGACTCTTTAGACTTGGAAAAACAATTTCTATGAGTGTATAATTCTGTAGTCAAAGTTTTCAACAATTAACCATGGTCAAGATCAAATTCTATATGTCTCATAGATTCTCTCTTGATCACTTATCCATCTTCATATGATTCCCAAAACATCCTACCCTAAGCATCCATCAATAGCAGACCTGTTTCATAAAGTGGTAAACTACTTTCCTATGGAGGAAAAGACTAAAGAGTATTATAGTCACTTCCAATGTATGCTATGAACTGTTATTTATTTCTGAAATCTCTTTGGGGTGAGATAATGGGCCTTATTAAACACTATTGGTGGGCTGCCAAACATGACTCCAAGGGGATACATTTATTGAATCGGGACTTAATTTATAGGCAGTGACCGAAGGTGGGTTGGTTTCCTTATTCAGCCGGACTTGGTAGCGAAGCAAGGTTGGAGGCTCATTCATCATACTAATTCACCGAGTTATAAGGTCTTCAAGGGAAAATATTTCCCTAATTGTGCTTTCATCGATTCTAATTATTTGGCAAGCCAAGGATGTCCTGAACTTAGACTTGAAGTGGCAGACTGGAGAAGGGAGAGGCGTACAGATTTGCAAAGATATGGGGGTTAATGATGCTTCTGAATTTCAAATCATTGGTACTCCTACATCATTCTCAGACGATGTAAGGGTCGACAACTTACTGAAAAGGGTAGATGGTAGTGGGAAATAGGGCTCATAGATGGAGAATTTTCTGCACCTGATGCAGAAGCAATTTGTTGCATCCTTGTATATGAATCACGGGAGTGGCATCACAGAAAAACGGGTGAGTACACTGTCAAGAGTGGGTATATGACTATATGTGTCTTCTAAAAGCAAACATGGTATAGGAATTTGGAGGTCTCTGTGGAACTTAGAGCTACCTCCTAAGGTTAAATTATTCTCTTGGCAGGCTTGCCATGGTATACTACCTTTCGGATGAAAATAGCAAGGAGAATTCACGTCATTGACCTTATGTGTCCAAGATGCCATTCCACTAATGAGGATGATCTGCCTGCTTTAAAGCAAATATGGGGCATACGAAATTAAGAGTAAATTTTGATGCCACCTTTTTTGCAGCATCACCTGGAGCAAGGATTGGGGCGGCTATCCGGTGACCTGGATGGTTTCATACTGGGAGCACTGCTCCTTCCAAAGAGGTGAATCCGTGCATGACAAAAGCAATGGTAGCACTAAGGGCCGTAGACTTTACTCACCACATGGTACATCAATGTATATGGTTAGAAGGTGATTCAATGCAGGACATTAAGTGGTCTTGTTCAGCGAAAACAGATTTATTAGTCATTGGACCACTTATAAATGATGCAAGGCAAAGACTACACGGATTCGAAGACAAGCAAAACAGGTAGCACACTCATTGACTAAATTAAGTGTTATTGAGCAGGATGATATAGCAGTTATGTTGGATATGATGAATGAAATTATGTTTATTTGAGAAAAAAAACATTACACCATAGCAGATGAATAAGAATAGAAATGCAGAGTGTAATCATTTCTCAAAGTTAAATTTCGTATCCTGACTCACAACCATATCTTAAGTGGCATCAATCAGGGAAATTAAAGAAAAAGTGGGAGAGAAGGATTGTATCAGAAAAAAAAAAAAAGTAAAAACACAGAGATTTACAGAAATAATTATGACAACTTCAATTCTGGACCTGTCCAAAAACCCTCTCACGCAAAACATGGGAGAGAAGGGATGAATCAGGATCTCACTGATCGATATTTTGGCCTTGAGTTGACTCCTCTTGGAGAATCCGGGGGTCCCAAAATCTCTGCATACATTTCCATGAAAAACTTGTCGACAATATCAAGATAGGTAGGACAAGTGAGTCGAGAATAGTAGTGAAGAACCTCTTCAATGTCAAGAACATGTTCCACATTGCTCATATCCATCCTCTCTAGCTCTTTCAGCTTTTGTGGCACTGATAAATTCCTTTCTTCTCTTCTTCTCTCGCCTGAATAAAAATCCTCTCGGCTGTTCCCCACCTTGGCACTCCTCGTTTTACGCTGATAAATGTCCTGATGATCCTCTCTTCTTTGTGTTGTAGACTGCTTCACATTTCCCTTATTGTTTCCTTGTCTTTGCGCTTCTATATTATGAGTTGAAATATTCATCTTTTTCCTGTTGTCGTTTCTCTCCTTTGGGTTGCCATTGTCACTGGGATTCATGTCAACGCCTACAGCGGTGATAGAATAGGGAATGTACGGAGAGGCTTTGGGTAGCCTTTGGTAAGGTTCAACATCAGCACCAGAGAAGAAAGATTTGAAACTTCGTAAGGTTTTCTGAAAGAACCTTTTGGTATTGGAAATGGAATTTCGAAGCAGCATTGGTTACCGATTACAAAGAGAGTCAAAGGGGGAAATCACTTATTTGGTGACGGTGATGAATACAAATAATAGAGGAGGAGCCATTAAAGGGTGTTTTGAAAAACTGGGATCGAAGCAACGGAAATTAGAGAAAGGGTACTGTTGTTCTCACTTTGGGGGGTTAGTGGTCTTCACATAAGCTCCTTATCATTGGGTTTTGTTCTTTGGTCACCAACAGAGTCCCCACTAGCACTAGTGTTCATCAAACATATGTCAAAGCTTTTAAATTTATGGAAGCTTTGGTGATGGTTTCTTGCTCATTAATATTATAAATAAAGGTAGTATTTCGTGGCTTTTACTTTTGATGGTGGAGTTGGTGTGGTGTGTAGCCGCTTTTAGAGGAGGAAAGGACAGCGGCTCTTCCTGCGTTGGTTGTTGAATTGGGCCGCCGGTTTCTTCACATATACCAATTCTAGATTTTATCATAATTTCCCAATCAAATATTGGCCTCACTTTTAATCACTTCAATCTTATACAAAGTTGATTTTTAGGACATTGAGTGGATACGTAAGTACCGGAAAAATATATTTTTTTTTGAATTATAAAAAGAGTAAAATTATAATAAGTAATTAATATAATTCAAATTTAAATTATATTTGAAATAATGAATATTTTATTTAATTTAAAACATGATCGAAAAATAAGATTTTTCTTTAAATAAATGAACCCGCTATCATAAATTCATAATATAAACAAACCCGTGAATGACGGAGCCAGCTGGACTATCACCATTTTTAATATCTGGCACCAATAAAATAAACTCTTATTCAAAAATTACCTCTAAATTATACCTATTTTCTCATATACGTACTTCAATTTTTTTTAGTATTCAAAAAATGTTGCTGTTACTCTTTTCACCCTATCACCTAACGCCGTTAGTCAAAAAAATTTCTGCCAAAACTGCCAGCTGTTACTCTTAGTATTCAATTTTATTTTATAAAAAATTTGGGGAAAAGTCTCCCACCGTTCCTCTCCCCTCCCCCACCACCGCTTTCCTGAAATCGAAAGCTTTTCTGGTTCTGCAAACGATGCTTTGCGACCCGAATTGTTCAAAACATAACAGGGAAAAGGCTGCGTTTGGTGTAACCGCTTTGATTCGAGTCAATAAAGATAACTTAGAAGGTCAAGTGAATATGGGAGATACAGTTCAAGCTCTTCTGGAGATGAAATCAGCCCATAGCTTAAAAGTTTTATGTGAGTTAATTACATTTATTAGATCTCCCTTTGTTGATGAAATACTCTGTAAAGACGAAATTCCCAAGATGTTATTACAATCCAAAAATTTGGGGATGAAAGTTGTGGTATTTGATTGCATTCTTGAAATTGGTTACCTTGGGCGTAAAGAAAGTGCTTAATGGAGGGTTGATAGAGAAACTTGTGGAGTTGCGGAGGTGTGGTGATTTAATAGAGATGGGGAAGTATGGTGAGGAGAATGAGGAGAGTGGTGGGGGGAGCCGAGTGGACGGAGTGGGGATGGGGGAGGGAAATATTTTTTTATTATTTTTAATTAGCTATAATTTGTATTTCTTCTGTTTTTTAATAAAATTGAATATTAAAAATATCAGCTGGCCAATGTCGTGTTAGGTTTTGATTGAGGAAATGTTTTTTTGATTAACTGCGTTAGCTGGTGTGTTGTGGCGTTTAAGTACTCAAATTCACTAAAAAAGATTTAGGTATCTATTTAAATAAATAAGTACATTTTAAGGTGTAAGTTTTTAATTAAACTTAACATAAATTACAATGCAAAAGTTGCAAATATATGCAGAGCTGTGTCTATTTATTTTGCACTTTTCTTTATAAATTTATAATTTGGTTCCTGATTTATGTTTTATTATTCGATGTGATACTTATGATTTTATTGTTTTCAATTTAGTATTTGTAGAATCATTTGTTATCCAGCTTATTTTAATCTGTTACTGAAAATGACGTGACACTAATGAATCAATTTGCTATTGACATGTGGTATTTTTTTATAAAAATCTCATCCCATGAAAATTTGATGTGGCAGCATTATAAAAATATTTTTAAATTTTAAAATATAACACATTTTCAGCCAAAAAAATCTGAAAATATTTTTATATAGACCCCCTCCTTTCCACACCCCATCTTTGCCATCACTGCATACCTCTCGATCACCACAAAGGAAAAAAAACAATCCCAAGTTAGCAAAGAAGAAAAAATCTAGCCTCAGGTTAGTAAAATCTCTGCAAATCTCTCATCCTTCTTGGCAGCGACGGTTGGCACTATTTCTAATAATGACGGCTACTACTCAATCTTAGGCTAAAGCCTAAAGGTCTCTTTCTGACCATTGTTTTGAGTTTATTAAAAAATAATAATAATAAGTGATCGAGTGTAACAATAAGATATATTATATTTTTATAAAAAGAATTTAAATTTAAATCTAGAAAATAATATTATTTAGATGACAGATATGAATTCTAAATATGAATTGCAAAACGAAAATGTATAATATCAAAAAAAAAAGTAGTATTAGAATCTTGATAGATAGGGGCGAAATCAGGGGGTTGACAGGGGTCTTAACCCCTCTAAATTGAAAATTTTTTTATTTAGATATTTAAATTTTTTTAAAATTTTAAATTAATAAAGATAAAATTATACTTTAGTCTCCTTAAAAATGATAAAATTTTAATTTAATCCTTTAAAAATTTTACTTTTATTATCGTAAAAATTACAATTTAACTTCTAACTCCCTTAAACAAATTTTCTGGTTTCACCCTATTGATGGGTGGAGTTCTCAGCATGGAGCAATGGTGGTGAAGGTGGAATGTGAGCATGGAGCAATGGTGGTGAAGGTGGAATGTGAGCATGGAGCAATGGTGGTGAAGGGGGAATGTGATAATGTTAATGTGTTGAATAATAGTGCTGAATTAAAACTCGACTTTTTGAGAGTGTTATGTATTTTTTATTTTTTTCTCATACTGGAATATAGGTCTAAATTAACAATATATGTCGATTTTGAAATATAATTAGAAACTAGGTCGAATTTTTATATATAAGGAAATAGATCGATTTTGAAAAAAGATAGTTGATGTATCTGAAATGCATTCTACAAAACGCGTTTTCTTTAGTAACTTAATATATTAATTTTTTTGGTCAGATGATTAAATGTTGGTGGTTATGTCCTTGAGCTTCATATTCAATTATTCTTCTACTTGTATTTTTTATTTTATTTTTTTAAATTTTTTTTAATTTTAATTAATAAATATATTTTTTAATTTATTTTTTATTAATAAGTCTTTTATTTATATTTTAAATATTTTTAACATAATGATATGTAAAAATATATATTTATTATATAATTACATATTTATTATTTTATTTATATAAAAAATTAAAAAATTAGTTAAAAGATAAATTAAAATATATATTTATTAATTAAATTTAAAACAATATGAAATAAAAAATATAAATATGAGTAACAGAAGAATAGAACCGAAACTCAAGAATAAAACTACTAACATTTAATCATCTGATAAAAAACGCAAGTTCGAACTCTCTCCGGTTATTGGAGGGTATTCCTCCAGTGGACTTTAGTTCGAACGATAACCTGTCTGGCAAGGACAAGAACAGATAATCCTGTCCATAAGTACTTTGGAGGAGACCATTTGCTAAGGAATGTTTCAGGTTCCGAAGTGGGTGCATGGTTCGTATTGCCGTCTTCTGATCTAGCACAGAGGCATCTGCATGACCATCATCTGCGTCTGAAATCACAAACAACCTAGTTTGCGGATCAGTGTTAGAAATCTAAGACTCTGACCTCTTCTATTGAAGCCAAGTTGACGTGCATCCAACCTCTGTGTTTCATGCGGCCATTGGATCTGATACAGCTCCTTCTACTACAAAAGTAACACATTGGAGAAGCTGTTCACATCCTTGAAATTCTCTGATTGAAGATGGGAGATAACGATGGCCGTGGAGATAGATGGCTGTGAAAATTATATATATATATATATACATACATACATACATATTAAAATTTTCAAAAAATAATTTGAATTAAAAAAATTAAACAAATTTAATTTGATTTAATTTTTGTAATTTTTAAAATTTCCGATATATTTTCATTTTTATTTATAAATTTTTTTATGATTTTTAAAATTATATATATATATTCTTAAAATTTTTAAAAAATTATATATTTTTAGATTTTTTATTTTTTTTAAAATCACGTCAATATTACCACTTGTCATTGTCTAAAAGTGTTATATGTATCAAACTTAACACCGTTACAAAAAAAAAAACCAAAATTATTGACAGAATGAAAATTCGGGTACTAACTTGAGACAAAAAAACTCATAGCTACCAATTTGGGAGAAGGCGCCAAGATCAATGGCCAAATGCATATTTAAGTCTATTTTATAATAACTGATTTTAATTATAATTATGGGTTAGTATATGATAGATTGACAGTGTATTTTTTGTCTTAAAAAATTATCATGTGTTTTTTTCTTCAAAAATATTTATTTTATGTAATATTTTATTATACCTTCATAAGACACTTATCAATCCCCTAACACGGTTTATAGAATATAAAAAATTTATTAATAATGTATCAAATATTTTCTTTATAATTATTCGAATGTATTATACATATAAGTTTAAAAAAGAAGGGGGATTTTATTGTAGAATCATACAAGGCTACTATTAATTGAGACAATGACACAAATGTAAGAGTTATATAGCAGAAAAACACAAGGGAAAAAGGGGTAGACACCAACTGTATTGAATGAATGATGTAGGATAAGGAAAGCACATCACTCAACTAATAATCATAAGAGACTTAAGTACAGAAGTGATCTTTTATCTACCAAATATGTATGAAGCAGGTGCTATGTGGTTGATACTTTGACAACCTGTCTCTGGACACCAACATTTTACCTTTTTCATGGTCCCATATATACATTCATAAGCTAAGACTTAAATTTTTTTTGGACTAACCTAAGCTAGCTAAGCAGGCAGAAGTTAAAGCTTCCCAAGCATTAATCAAAGTTGTCAGATGGTCAGTCTATATAATCCTGGGAAGCCCAATGCATATGAGACTATATATGAATGTAAATTCTACCACTTTTTTTTCCTAATAATAAAGAAAACCCTAAAGGTTAAAAAGGAGTAGTGCTTAGCGGCGGTGATAGGGACCAGGGAACGACTTCTTGAACAGACCAACTAGCCAACTACAAGACTAATATATGTAATAGATGTAATAGGCAGTTGAGTTGTAACCGGCCACATCGTCCTTAGGGTTGGAATCAGTCTTTGTCATATGGGGTCTCTGCAAGCCTGCCTTCATTTCGAGGCCAGTTCTTTGCTTCTTTATTAAAACTTGCCAAATATGCATCTTTTCTTCTCTAACTCATCTCTTAAAATTCTACTAGGCTTTTCCTGCCTACTTCTCTTTTCCAACACAATATTCCTCAAATTTATGAATTAAGTGAAAAAAATTCGAATTAATTAAATTGATTAATTTTATTTTATCTTCCTAATTCGGTTTAATTTTTTTTAATCAAGTCAAGTAAAATTATTCTAGTTAAATTTAAAAAAATTCAACATACAATGCAGTATAGTTAATTCCATATTGAAGCATATAAATTTAAAATCATATATATTTAAAAGTTTTTTCAAATCAAAATAATAATAAATACTTTATGATAAACTTCAATAATTAATCAACTTATTTATTTACCCAAATTATTATTTTGGAAAATTTTTGAATTTTTTTATATTCTTTAGTTTTTTAAAAAAATTATATATATTTTTAAAAAATATAAATTTTTAAACTTTTATAAATATTTTGAATTTTTTATAATTTTTATTGAAAGAGATCAATTTGTTCATTTTCAAAATTGACATGATCAAAGAAGCATTTACACTAATCTGTTATTCGAATTGTAAAATTTAACTCAACTTAAATTTAAAAGTCGAATTACTTATTCAAGTTAACTCGAATAACTCGATTTAATTAATTCAAAATTTAATTTTTTTTTTCAAATTTCAAATCGATTAAAATTTTCTAAATTTCATAGAAGAAACAATAACAATAGAATTGTAATCCCATTCGCTTACAAGTTCATCGAACCACTCAAAAGATTAAATGAATATATGCTTTTCCTTTTATTTTTCAAATTCTAACGAAAACATGTAAAAATTATTATATTTAGCATCCATGTAATCGATCAATTATCCTTAACTATATTTTAACCTAATTATCCAACCTTTTGTTTTAAATAAAAAGTAACCGACAACAATGGTAAAATAAAATTTAGGGTTTGTGATTCGTATAGCATTTAAGAGTTTAAGATTTTGGATTTAATGGGTATGGTCTAATACTTAGGGTTTAATGTTTATGATTTTTTGGAATAAATTTCATTTTATTATAAAAAAAACAAAAAAAAGAAACCTTCTACTACAAAGAATGCATCTCATCTTGTAGAACTAGATTGTTGAACTCAAAACAAAAGGATCGATAAGGGTGCAACACACCAAAATTGTATTTAAATTGTTTTACTCCAAAAATATATTCGGATCTGATTTAAAAAAAGAAATAAATAGATTTAGAAAAAAAAACGAAAACTATTAAAAGAAGAAATTTAAGGATAAAAAATATAAAGATTCAAAAGATAGATAAATAAAGAAAATGTAAATTAAAAGGTGGAAGATAGATTGAATAATTCGGTGGATATAGATAGGTGATAGTTATTCAATTGAATCATTTGAGATATAAACTCCAACAAATTCAATTAATGGCTCTAATTAACTCTTCAAAAAATAATCCTTGACAAATTGAAGGATAAATAATGGATTTCCACAACTCCTTGAACACAATCGAGAACAATAATTACTTCTAAAAATCACAAGAAAACATTTTTGCACGAAAGAAATTAATTCCCTGAATTGAAAATTTTATTAATGAAAAAAAAATGTGTTTTTAATGAATAATGAAGAGGCATTTCATACATGCTAGCTAATTATATCCAAAAATAAAATTCATACAAGAAGTAATTTTATAACGAAACTCTAATTAATCTAAAGAAAAAGTAGTTTTAAACTAAATTTTTTATTGATTAAGAAACATAAAACTCGTAAATAACTTAAAATACTTAAAAAATATGCTAAAATTTAGAATAAATAAATAATAAAACCTAATAAATACAATATTTAGCTCATATATATCAACTCAAGCCTAAAAAATCAAATCAAACTGATATGATTTAAACTCGAAATAAAACTTGAAACTCATAATTTCCCGTAATAATCTCATTTAAAAATTTTGCTCTCACAATCTTCACTAAAATAGTTATAACTTGAACTCCTGAACTTGAAA
Source organism: Gossypioides kirkii (assembly GCA_005610355.1). NCBI lineage: Eukaryota > Viridiplantae > Streptophyta > Magnoliopsida > Malvales > Malvaceae > Gossypioides > Gossypioides kirkii. The sequence continues at coordinate 6,291,149 of CP032248.1, forward strand.
TTAAGTGATTCAAAGTGTGTTTCGAGGATTGATTGATTGCTAGCATAGTGGTTACTTTTAATTAGTGTTCTCATATGTTTTACGGTTTGAGTGTAATTTGGTTCAAGTTAGGGCAGATTAGATGACAAGTAGCCTACCTAGCCTGGTAGGCCGAACTCGACTTGGGTGAAGTTTGAACAAGAATTTTTTTTACCTCACACTGGTTCGATCGGACTCAAATTCAATTTAAATAATAAAAAGTATTTTAAAATTAAATTTTAATTATAAAAAAGTATAAAATTGAAACTAAAAAAATTATAATTTTAATATTTTATTAATTTTTAAATAATAGAATAAATTTTTTGAGTGGCCCGATCTGGTCAAAAAACGAACTTAAACTTAAAAAATATTTTAAAATCTGGCTTCAGCTCGACTCGAACCATGGCATGAAGATTATACCATGAGAATTGAATTACTCCACCCAAGTAATTGTATTCACTAATTTGCTTATCAAAACAATAAAAGATTGACAACATTGTTTTGCTTGAATTATGGTGAATGTGAAACATAAAGGACACAACATCGTTATGACCTATTCTTTTTCAAAACTAGGGAAAGTTTTTACCTATTTAGAGCTGGTCCTTATTTTTGCTAAGGTTTTTCCAGCCCATTGCGCAAATGGGCTATTTATCCTTAGTGGAGCAAATATTTTGGCAGCAAGCAGTCTACTCCATCGCAAATTTTATGTTCTGTGGAGCAACACTATAAAACCCATCGCTGAGAGGTTATTTCTGTTTACTTTTATTTTATCGATTCAAGCTTGTTTTGAATATCTTTTTGTATTGTTTTCTCAATTATTATGAACTAAACTATATTTTCTTGGAACAATGATGGATTTTATTTTTTAGTTAATTAATTTATTTTTCTTCAATTATTCTCATCATTGTTAATTATGTATTTAGTCTTGTACTTATTTAATCTAATTGTCTGATCACCAAGTTGTATTAATTAGATAACCTTGATTTGTATTAGACGAGACAGTTAGGGTTGAAATCTAAACTAAAGAGATTTGGATTAACTTTAGTAGCATTGATGAACGAGTTAGTTTGAGATTAGAATATAAATATATCTAATTTGTTCTTAATGACTTCACTTAACTTGCCTAACATAAGAATATAGTTAGTGGGGAAAGGGGATTGACATAACTAGATATTAGAAAAGTCTAGTTAATGTCATTGAATCCTAGCTTAGTAATTACATATATTGAACAATTGAAAGAAAGATAATTGATTTTTGGAGTCTATCCAATAAACAAGTAGAGATGATTCTTTGGTTTCCATCTTTTCTGCTGGTTATACACTCTCAACTTTCTTAATTTTCTTCATATAGTAATTTTGGTTTTTGTCAAAGTAGGGTACTAAACGAAGGGTTTTCAGGTTTTGAAATGAAAGATATTTCTAGCTTTCGGAACGAAGATGAACAAATGGAACGACCTCCAGGTTTGCAAATTTTAATAATGACACTGGGACCTCTTTACTCGACGGAAAAGAGCTTCCTTGTTCTTTTCGACATCACCAAAGTTGAAGAAATGACTTTTTCACCGGCACTTACATGCCTTCAACGGACCTCACAGGCAGGTATCAGGTCCTCTAATACTTTGACCCTATCCAGCCCAAACACGCCAAGCTCAAACAACTTTTTTTTTTCTCTTGAAATGTAGTAGAGATAAAGTGATTCTAGAGATAAACATTGAAAGGTTTACTTGAAGAGTTTTGTGGTCGTCTCAGTGGCTAAAGAAGCTACTGGCCGTGATCCAAGAGATGTTGAAGTGAAGCAGCGGATTTAGACAGTGAAGAGCTAGCTTGGGTCGCGAGGAAGCCATCATCTTATTTCAAGTCAAATTGGACGGTGGATTCGAGCTGGTCGAAAGTTTTAGTTTTGAACGCCAAGCTTAGATCTACATGTGTTATGATATTATTATGGGATATTATCTTTTAGGAATATTTAAATGTATGTCGTATTATTGTATATCTTTTAGGCATATATTTAAGAATATATTATATATCTTTCCTATTTCTACTTACATATTTTTACGCGAGTACTGTTGTATGAATATTATGTATACTCCTGAGGTTTATCAATAAAATTGAAAGGAATTATCTTATTCTTATCATGGTATCTGAGCTTGGTGTTTAACACACACAAAAAAATTCATCGTTCTCAATGGCTAGCGGCGATTCTACTTCACCACCATCACCAACATCAACACATAACACAACAGGGGCAACACAATCGTCAAGAGGGGCGACACTTCTTGGTTTTACTGTTGAGCAATGATAGTCTCTTCTAGCGATGTTTGGTAATACACAATCCACTACCAATCAGTTAAATGGTAAGTTCAAGAATAATTGAATTATTGATACGGGATGTTCAAATCATGTTACGGGTGATATTATGTGTTTGACAAATGTTATAGAAGTTATAGCATGTTCCGTAGGACTCCCTGATGGCCAAATAGTGGTGGCTACCCAAGAAGAAATGGTTGAATTGACGAGCAAAGTTCACTTAAAACATGTTCTTTGTGTTCCTAAATTAAACTGCAATTTAATTTTGTTTTCACAGTTGAATGATGATATGAATTGTTTTGTCCAATTTTCTACTAACATATGTGTTATTCAAGACCTTTATTCAAGGGAGCTAATTGGAGCGGGTGAAAGATGGGATGAACTTTACTACTTCCAGTAGGTATCGATTGTCAAAGCTATTTCAATTGAAGCTTCATCCTCTTTAGAACTTTGGCATAGAAGATTGGATCACTCTTCCGAGAAAGTAGTGAAGTTAGTTAGTAACTCTAGAGATCATTTTAATAAAACATGCGGAATTTGTCATCGTGCTAAACAAACAAGAAATAACTTTCTAATTAGTGAACAGAAAGTCACTCGTATTTTTGAGTTAGTTCATTTTGATTTATGAGGTTTTTACGACACTCCTTCATCTTGTGAATCTCATTATATTTTGACATTTGTTGATGATTTCTCCCGTGCTGTTTGGGTATTTCTTTTGGTTAATAAGAAAGAAGTTTTATTTTAAATGTAGGTATTAAATTTTTTTTTTGAAAAAGTAGGTATTAAATTTAAATTTCTAATTAAGGTTAATATTTTGAGAGGAAATGTGTTATAAAGAATATTCATTTAGAGACGAAAAGGTCTTTAAATACTTTTTTATAAACTTTTGAAATGATATTTATCTCTAAAGCTTAGGGACAAAATTCAGCTCTAACTATTTATCTTAGGAATTTGGGACGATATTTGTCTCTAAAGATTTATGGACGAAATTCTTCCTTAATTATGAGGATGATTTTTTATATTCGTCCTCAAAAATTTTCAGAGAAAATTTTAATGGACAATTGCTAGGGACGACTTAAGTCGTCTTTGAATCTATTGAGGACAATTTGTGAACTTTTAGGGATGATATTATTGTCCCCAAAGTCACTAAATTTTGTAGTGACTTTAAAAAATTACAAAATGATCATCGAATTATTGAAAGTTTTTTTTTTTCACATTGTCCGCACAAGTCAAAATCTCTCATTTTCCTTCTTTTTTATAGTTTAGTTTTTTTTTTCATGAACTAGCTTTGAACGTCACAAATCTGCGAATCAAAATCTAATCAAATTTCTTCTCTAATCTACGACACACCGACCATCAAATAAAATTAGATATAAGTTATATTTTTCTACTTGTCAATAGGTATTGATTCACTATACCAACAGTTACTTAGAGCTTGCTAGTCTTATTTAAAAAAAAAAAAACTTAACAACTCAATGACTTAAATAAAAATTTTGGAATAGTTCAGTAATTTAAATGAAAATTTTCAAATAATTCACTACTCATTTTATAACTTTTTAAAATTAAGTGATCAAAATATAAACTTACTAATAATTTAATGAACTTAAGTGTAATTTACCCTTTTTATTGAAAAAAGAAAGCAACTATTTACCTATTCATATAATCGTTTGCCTTAAACGGAGGAGGGGAGAAAGCAACCCAATTCCATCCCTTTCCTTATAGTTAGTGAATTTTGACTAATATTATAGTCTTTTAGTAATCACATTCAACTTGATAAAATCTCATGATGTTTTGCAAATTATCACTCTGTTGTTAAGTTTCGTTATTTTCCTAACGGCAATCTTACGTGGTAGTCTAAATGAGTTTTACACGCTAACTTATATGTCCAAATGAGTTTTTCTTTTTCAGTTATAATTAATTTAAAATTTTCAATTAATTAAATTTATTTAATTAAAAAATTATTCTCATTCCAGCTGGACATTCAAGTTGGCATTTAAAACCCATTTGCATTGCTTCGTAGGATTGCCATTAGGGAGGTAACGGAGCTTAACGGCAGAGTGATCACTTCGTAACAAAACAATAACGTAAGTGACTAAAACATAACACTTCAAACATAAGTGACTAGAATGTAATCCAAGATAGATAAAAGTGACTATTTTTGTAGTTTATCCTTATATTAATGCTTGTTCAATTATAAATTCAAATTTTTTTAGGTTTTAGATCAAAATTATTTGAAGCTCGAACTAGTGTCACAAGGCTGGACGCGACCCGTGACACTAGATTGATCTTAGGGTCAAGCTTTTTTTTTAGGCTTAAAAGATAAATTATTGAGGTTTTTTTTTACCATCAATCTTTAATTTTTTTCAAACTGCATTTTGGAACAGATTTAATGAATAAATTTAAGGTTTCAATTTTTCTTTTCTTTCAAAAGGTTTCAATCTTTCACACATTTGTTTGTTGAGAATTTTTTTTACTGAGTTAATTTTTTTAGATAACTATGTTTATTTTCTTTAAATTAAGAATATTTTTTTAATTTAATGTATTATTTTTTTATTTTATTGTTTTTTCACATGTAATTATCTTATTGGGTTTTTTAAGTAATAAATTACATCTTATTAAAAATATTTTACATATGAAATTCCACATCATTTCCGTTAACTTTTTTAATGGTACTTTCATTAAATCTGTTAGAAAAAGCAAATTGAAAAAAAAAGTTTATGGTCAAAAAATGCTCAAAAATACAATTAGGACCATTTTGACAAAACATGCAAACATTAATGGTCAAATTTGTCATTAAACCTTTTTTAATTACTGAGTTCATTTAGACTTAGTTTTTTTTGGCCTCAAACTTGATTATATATATTTTTGGATTCGAATTTGTATCCTTACAAGCACAAACTTTTCTCATCTCCCATTTTAGAATTTTATAATTGAGTGATGAAAGCGAAAAATCTAGTAATAATTGGGATATGAAATGGAATTTACCCTTGTTAAAAAAAGGTTTGAATCCAAACTCCAAATTCTAATCTTTATATCTCAGTAGGCTGACCATCCTGTCTTTTCAGAAGAAAAACAAAATTTTCTAAAATTTGCATTGCCTACCTGGCCCATGTTTTCAGTAGCAATTCCCTTCTCCCGTGCAGTAATATGTCAATGGAAGGCAAACAAACACTACATCAAACAAACCCAGCCCCTTCTTAATTTCAAGACAAAAACTGTACTTTCGGGGTTTCATCGAAACAATCAAATTCACTGTTAGAAGATACTGCGGGAAAACAAACAAAATGTATGGATGAAAGCTTATCTTATTAACCACGTTGATTAAGAGTTAGAACTCTAAAATCTAATTGAAAACTACTGCTAACTTTCCTAAGAACATGCAGTAAAATAAAGAGCAAACAAAGCCAACAGTTTGCTTCTGCTTCTTGTTCTACATTTTAAGACCAGTTAGAGAACATGGTCTTACAAATATCTGTAAAGACCTCAACAATAATCCTATGATGGTGATGAGAGTTCAATGACAAGAAACACTGCAACAGTTGTTCCAGGTCTTTAGCTGCAAATATCTGTCTCTCGACAATCATCTCCACCATTGATGCCTTGAAATCATTGTAGGGATCATCGGAACTTTTCACCACCGCAAAGCTGTCTTTTACTTTATTCATTCCTTCCAATGGTAAACCCCAATGTTACAGCCGCAGCTCTTAGCTCTTCTCGGACGAGTGTTGTACTTTTTCCGGTAATTAGAATGTTGCCGGAGTGATTCCGTTGAATCCGAGGATAGAATCCTTGAAGAGAAAAGAGTTTCGGTTTCATCTTCACTGCTAAACCACGACCCACATCCACCATGATTGTTGCTGTAAGTAACACTTCCATGAGAAGATGAGCTGAAAAATGTGGTATTGGACGACCTATTCTTGCATTTAACGTGAAACCTTTTGTTATTCTTCTTCTTTCTGGCTAAGCTCTTTTTTTTCTCATAGAAACCGAAGTCTTCACAGTTTGAGAAGAGGTGCAAAGGCGATATAGGGGAAGCGGGAGGACAGTTGCGGCCATCAAAACCAGTGGCAGAGACAAGAAAAGGAGGGTAACAAGCAGACACTTTACGCCTTGTGCCTTGGGCTGGTTGATGAGATTCAGGGTATCTGGGTTTGCAAATGGGAGGTAAGGGTCGAACCTTAGGTGGCGACGACGACGATGGCTCCATCCACTGGAACTTGTTGTGGTTTTTAAGTGAGAAAACAACTTTTTGAGCAACGTCGGAGACGTTCCGGGTCCGGCAGGAGCCAAACGAGGATCGAAACATGCGAGAGATTCGTAGCCTGAATGGATTTTCCATCTCCAGGAGGAGATGGTTGTTTTTCCCTCAGTCTGTGGAGGGAGAGCAGTAGTGTATGAAATGAAGAAGGAAATGTTATTTAAATAAATGAAGAAGAAACTGAAAGTTGAAATGATTTTATAATAATTTACTGAAACTTTCTGCTGTTATTTTCGTCCATTTCTTTGTCTTTATTGTGAAATTTCATAAGGCGACTGGGTCTTCTCTTGTTTAAAGATAAAACATCATTGACTTCAAAATTAATTAATTAAGGTTGAAAATCACAGCCGCTGCCAACAATTTAATTAGTAATTAGTGCTAAAAAGAAGTAATTAATTAGTGAGGTAAAGTCAGGTCCCACCAACCTTTTTATGACCTTTTAATTTTTAAACTCCCAATTCCAACTACTTATTTTGAATTTCATTGCCCCGATTCGTGTGGGAAATTTATTATAATTATACAAATTTAATAACAAAAATAAAAAAATATTTTTAACTTATTATCTTTTAAAATTACAAATATAGTTTTAAATTATTAAATTAACATTGAAATAATTACCTAGTTACTAAAGTTAAAGGTATAACACTCTTTATGCTAGAAATTTGATTAGTGGAAGATTTGATAAATCATTGTGTCATTAATTCTGGGGCCACTAATGATGTATGTATTTTTCTATAAAGGTTTAAGGAAATGAAATATCTTAGAAATAAAAATATATTGTTACAAATCAAAGATGAGACAAATGTGACAACTGAAGCAATGAGAGATAGACATCTTTATTTTGATAATTTTAAGAAAATTATTTTAAAAGATGTTTTCAAGAGAAATTTAATTTATATTGCATGTTTATTTAAAGACGGTTTAATAGTGACTTTTAATAATAATATTGCAATTTATAGAAATCATACTCTTATCTATAATAAATGGATGTCAAATAATCTGTTTTATCAAACCAAAGATGTATGTACTGCTCGAAATTGAAATAACGAATAAAATATTTAAGAATTCTAACTCTAACAAGGCGGACCTTTGATATTTGAGACTTGGTCATATTAACCAAGAAAGAACCACTAGACTTGTAAAAGATGACACCTTGAGTTTTTTTAAGAAAGTTGATCTTTCACAATGTAAATCTTACTTAGAAGGTAAGATGACTAAGCAATCTCTCAATGCAAAAGGAATAAGGGTCGTGAACCCTTAGAACTTGTGCAAACTAATGTACGTGACCTGGTGAATGTCAGTGTGTGAGGTGGTTACAATTACTATGCAACTTTTATAGATGATTATTCCATATATTGGTATGTGTACCTAATGCACTGGAAAAGTGGAATCTTTGATAAATTCAACGAGTTCCGTGCGGAAGTGAAAAACAACTAGGTTTACCTTTAAAAACACTTTGGTCTAATCAAGGTGGGGAATACTTATTGGATGCGTTCTTAGGTTACCTCATAGAGAATGAGATAGTATTGACTCATGCTACCTTCCTTGAGAAGACTTACATGAACATCTTTAAACCTCAAAGTAAAGAAGTATTCGAGAAACTTTCAAGAAATACACAAAACCCTACAATAATAGTTTTGGAACCAAACCTAAAAGTAGACCTGCAAATAGTTAACAACATAGGGTGCTTTAAACATTGAGTTTGTCGAACAAGAAGATGATGACCCACTCACATTTGACGAAGCAATTTAATGTGTTGATTTCAAGCTCTAGGAAATAGCTATGAAATCTAAGATGAATTTTATGAAATCCAACCTAGTGTGAAAAGTTATAGACTTACTGGAAGGGATAAGGTGTAAGTGAATCTATAAGAAGAAAAGTGGAAACTTATAAAGTCAGACTTGTAGCAAAAGGATATACTCAAAAAGAAGGTATCAATTATGAAGAAACATTCTCTCCAGTTTCCACGCTCAAGTCAATCCGTAAATTGTTATCCATTGTAGCGACTCTCGACTACGAGTTTTGGCAAATAGATGTCAAGACAACGTTCTTGAACGTCTATATTGAAGAAAGAATTTATATAATGCAACCCACCAGATATATAACTAAAGGAGATGAGCATAAAGTTTGCAAATTGCTTAGATCCATATTTGGGCTTAAGCAAGCATCTCACTCATAAAATCAAAGATTTGATCAAGTGATCAAAACTTTTGAAATTGAGCAAAACGTAGATGAACCTTGTGTTTAGAAACGTATTGGGGATGAAAATGTGGTATTTCTCGTTCTATATGTCAATGACATTATGCTCATTAGAAATGATGTAGGGATATTGTTATCAGTTAAATTGTGATTAACTTAATTGTTTAGCATGAAGGACTTGGGAGAAGCTAACTTTGTTCTAGGTATTTGAATACTAAGGGATCAAAAGAACAAAGTTATAGCACTATCACAAGCTTCATACATAAACAAGATATTAGAACTTTATGCAATTACCCATTCAAAGAAGGGAATCAACCCTCAACCCTCTGTATCAAGCTTTCATCTTTCTTTGGAGGATTGTCGTAAAACAGTGGAAGAAAGAGAATACATGAGAAAAGTTCATTATGCTTCGGCAGTAGGAAGTCTCATGTATGCTATGTTATGCACATGTCTAGATATTTATTCCATAGTAGGATAGTCGACATCTGCGAATCCCGATCTAAGACACTGACAAGTAATTAAACATATACTTAAGTATTTACAGGGAACGAGAGATTATTCGGAGGAGACTTTACTCCTATTGACTATACCGATTTTGACTTCCAAATGTGTTAAGATTCAAGGAAATCAGCATCGGGTTGTGCTTTTGTCCTAAGCAGCAGTTCCATAGTGAGAATAAGTATCAAGTAGGGTTGCTCTACTAACTTTACTATGGAGGTTGAATATGTGGTAGGTAAAAGACTATGGTACTGTGTGAAAATTGCTTGCCAAAGAAACCACATGAATACAAAACACATTACTAAAAAGTATCATAAGGGAGACGATAGTGATTGATAGAATAAAGGATGCACTTAAAGATCACATTTGAGGACAAACCTTATGGATTTGTTTACCAAAACTCTGTTAGCCAAGAGTTTTGAGAAACATATGAAGGGCATATGAATGCGAAACATAACTCACCTACTTCACTAGGGCAAGTGAGAGACTGTTGGATCTGGTGCCTTAAGTGTAGTATTTTTATCTATGTACACTTGTATTTTTCGAATAAATTGGTTTAATAGAAATATATATTAATCATATTAATACCCTTTTGTATATTGTCCTTGATGTTTTTGCATGCAAAGCAAAATGGAAAAAAATATTGACTCATTAGTTATCTAATATTTAACTAATACTAAGCAATATTATGTGGTTGGATCGTAATATGAAAAGATAACTTGTATTAGTAGATGAACCTAAACATGTCCTTAGTCTAATAGAAAATGAGCAAATCGATTGAAAAACTAATATGTATATTAATTTAAGATTTTTAATTATTATTTAATTAATTATAATTATATAATTAAATTTCAAAAATGAAATTTAATTGATTAATTATAACGAATCCGTTGAATATGGAAATTAAATATATTTAATTAATTAAAAAATTAATTCAACTAATTTAATTAATTAAATTAAACTAATATTATTTATTTTGAGAAATAGAAAAAAACAAATATTGGATTGAATTAAAGTATAAAGTGCTACCTCAAAAGTTTAAAAAACACATATAATTGGATTCAATACATTAAAGGCTTAATACTACCCCTTATGAATATGAAGGGGCAGCAATCCTTATAATTGGACCCAATACATAAAAGGCCTAATACTACCCCTTATGAATATGAAGGGGCAACAGCCCTAATAATATTTATTAAGATATGTCGCCCGCCCCTCTTCTAGTTAGACTAGGAGAGTGTTTTTCCATTACATAAATATTATATGTGTTACTCTTATTTAACTAGAGTTCTCTTATCTCTCCTTATAAATAGATAATACTAGTAGAACTATTAAAATAAATTTTACACACAAATTTTATATAGGTGAGGATGTAGTGACAATTTTTTTTCTAAGAACAAAATCTATTTTTTTTTCTTACCGGAAGTAATAAATCATTTTTGGTTCTATGTGTGGTTCGTGTTGCTCGAGTTCACACTCATTCAGTTGAAGATCGAGAATGATTTGAATCCGTCTTGCTCAAAGCACGGATATTTTTTTAGAAAAGTTTATTGTTATAAATATTACAAAGTGACTTGATTTTAAAAAAAAATTAATTTTCTATCAATTTTCTTTTAAGGAGTAGTGAGAAACTTGACGAAGAGTGATTGTCCCCTCTATCCTCAATAGCAAACCCTTGGTAAGAAGCTTTTACTATTGGTGAGCATGTCTTGAGAGTAAACAGGGTTCATCGTGCATTGATAACCGGAGGGAAGCAACCATCTTATGGGAAAAGGAAAGTTCCTAGAAAAATGATGGTGCACCAAGATGTACTTATCCCTCGCCAAGTGCATGTTGCGTTTAAGGTTATCCAACATTGCATTATAACCCTTGCATGTCATGAAAAACAAAAATCCCTTCTGGAATCTTTCTACGATATAGTTCTTCCGAAACACATCCACCAACGACTGTTCACCCTGCATTCTGCAAACAATAGTCAATGAAATACGTCACAAGTGCCTACCAAGAAGTCCCTCTAATTGCCCCGATGCAACTCCTGAAGAGTTTAACACCTCTACAAAGAAAGGGAGGAGGGGAAGAGGGAACCATGCCTCGATCATGTACAGGGGTATAAAGAAAGCTAGTCTCCACTCATCTGACATCACCACCAGACTGCTCATTCCTTAACCTGAAACGAAATGTCGGACCATGACACTCAACATGTTCCCCCCTTAGAATCGATCGAGAACTCATACTGATAATTGTCTAGTTGAAGGCTGTGAAATTCCAACAAGGGCTTCATCTCTTCCATCGTAGTCCTGCACTCAAAGCTCTCGCTACTCACATTCTAAAATATTTATAAATTCTAACTAACTCAACAACATTAACGGAAAAATAAATAAAGTTAGTGGCTGGACCGACATTTTCAAATCCAAAAAAAATACAAGGATCCAATATCTAAAAATTAAAGTGTATGAATTAAATTTTAAATTTCGAAAGAGTATAAGTACCTTGGACATATTTAAATCAAATATGTAAAATATACTAAATTTTGCCTAAAATTTTTATGAATTTAAAAGATCATTATTTATTTACTGCCCGCCATAACTTATGAAGCCTAACTCGATGATCTACATAAGTGTTTTTCTTAAAAAATTATATTTTTATACATTTTGCCTAGTATCACCATAACACATCCAAATCAAATCTTGCATTATGAAGTTGGTAATAATTATGTAGACAACAACACAATTATTGTTAGATACCATTCTATAATTACTTAATTTCTCCACAAGATTAGTCATTTTTTCCTCTTTACTCTTGATTTCTAATTTGTTTTGGAGTACAGAAACACCTAGCCATTTAATTATAAATTATGTTAACTAGATAGTTTAATTATCAATATATTAATGTTAGATGTAGAGATTATTAATGAAAACTTAAGAGAATGATTCAAATTTTAATTTATGTTGTGAAATTGAAGTAACTTATGACGATAGTAGAAAGGGACTAAATTGTAAAGTGAACAAAATATGTCATGAGATTTTGTGATGTTGAAAAGAGCACTTAAATGAAGAGTATTTAACTTGTGATGTTTGTAACATTGAATTGGTAGTAAAATTACATGTTAAATTGTATTTCTAATCATAAGGACTAAATTATAAAAAGTGAAAAGTTGTATTGTATCTTGTGACCGAGTAAATGTTATGGTTTAACAAAGTTAAAACCTATGTAGACGAGATGAGAACTATTAGGGTATAGATGACATGCCATTAAGGAGAATTAGCGCGCCCTCTGTTCTATTAAGCACTATGGTTTTGTTTTGTTTTGTTAAGCACTTCGATGCTGTTCTAATATGCTAAGCATTACAGTGTTGTTTTGTTAACACACCTCGATGTGATTCTACATCTATTTCGCATATTCTAAATGTTCTGTTTAGTCTACAACTGAAAAATGAAACGTGATTAGAAAGAATGATTAATGTGACAAGGTAAGTGATGGTAAGTATTTTGAAGCAGAAAATATTTGTTTATTAGTGTCGTTGGGTAAAATTTGATGTAGAAAAATATTTACTAAATAATAATAAATAATATTGTACATTTAAAAGGTTTAAATTATTGTGGTACTTACTAAGACTTCACCGGTTTAACGTGTTTGTTTTTAACGTGTAGGTAGAAGATAGATCCAATGAGTTAGAACAATGATCATGGTCGACTCATCTCATCACATCCCCAAGCTTGGAAAAGAGTATGACACTAAAATTTGGTTTAGTTTGGCATGTACATAACTATTATGGTATGGGATATAGGTACGGAGGACTAAAATGCAAGACTTCGTAACCTTTATCAATCCCATGAACTTAATTAAAATCTTTAATATGTTAGTGATGAGTTATTAGATGTTGGTATTATGATTGATTTATATGCTTGAGTTGTGAATTGATTTGGTTGTGTTGAAGCACTTGGTGTGCAGGGACTTAGAGGTATAAGTTTTGGAAACTAGCAAAATTTCCCTTAAATTTCAAACATTGAATCATGTTTTGGTATCGATACCAAGGGCAAAGTGCCGATACATAGAGGAAAGTATCGATACTTAAAATTTTTACTTGAATTTTTGGAACTTCGAAGCTTAAAATGGTATCAATACCTTACTAGAGTATCGATACTATTGAACTTGTTGAATAATTTTCAAAACATCGAAGCTAAAAATAGTATCAATACTTGACAAGAGTATCGATACTTGAAGCATGGTATCAATACCTTGTGTCCAGTACCGATTCTTAGTCCTGGTATCACAATATCATTTAAATTCATAAATGTTAGAAATTTTATCCGGATCTATTTTGAATCTTAATGTTTGGTACAATATGATCATGAAATCAAAATATTTTAATATATGGAATTCCACTAAATAGAGTACTACTATCGGTTACACTGACAATCAATGTAGCATTTCTATACTTGATCTAATAATCAAGTCAAGTATAAGGGTGTTACACTTATTGTTCATTCCATAATATTTAGGTAAATAATTTATTTCTTATAACATTTTTGTAAAAAAAAAGAGAAGAAGCAAGTGTAATATTAGGTTCTTTTTCATGTTTAAGGTTAGAAACTACATTTCTATGTAGTGTCAACTTGGAAATTTCCATTTTTGGAAGTTCAAACGTATTATAATATATATTTTTAGTTTAATGCACACTTTAGTCTTTGAAGTATATCATTTTTCTTATTTTGGTCTTTGAAGTTTTTTTTATCTCATTTCAGGCTCTAATGTTATCAAATGTTCTCAGTTTAGTCTCTAATGTTATTAGACGTTCTCGGTTTAGTGTTTTGAACATTAAAAAATCGATTGAGATACCCAACTAATCATATGTTACCATGTGTCATACAATGATGTCATTATGATGTAGCATCCCGAAAAAAAATCTTAATAATCTTTAAAAATTACAAAAAAAAAAATCAAAGAATTGAAAAAGGTATTAAAATAGTTAAAAATAGAATAAAATTATAAAATTACAAAAAATATATATAAAGTTTACTATTTTTTTTAAAATATATTACAAATTTTAATATTTTAAAATTTTATAAATTACATCTATTAGAGCTTGAATATGAGATCACTGTCTCTTAAAAGGATATCACCTGTTGATAATTATTTTATAATTCAATAATTCGGAATTTATAATTAGTAGATTTTTTTTTGGTGATAATTTGGTATAAAAAATCTTATACAAATTTATCACCTAATAAGATTTACAAATTATAAATTTCAGTTGGTTAAACTATAAAACAATTATCGTAGGTGATTTATGTTCAAGCTAGTAAATGTGATTTATAGAATTTTAAAATATTAAAATTTCTAATGTTTTTAGTAAATTTTTATATTGTTTTGTAATTTTATAATTTTTTCTATTTTCCATAATTATAATATTTTTTGGTATTTTTACATATTTTAAGTTTTTTTATATCATTGTATGTCGTTAATTTCTAATGTCCAAAGGATTGAAACGGAAATGCCTGATAACTTTAGGGACTGAAGTGAACCAAAATAAACTTTAAAGACCAAAGTAAAAAAAAAAAAAAAAAGGGTATACTTCATGGAATAAAGGATGCATGAAGCCTATATCTTTTGTCGAAAAAGTTTGTGGATATGCAAGCAGCAGGGCAGGACTTGCACTTAAGAGGTCGAATAAACAGGGTAAGGCTTTGGCTACACTGGGAATTTGAATCTTATAGAGGCTAATCCCTGTTTCCCAAAATTAAAGGTATTAAACACAGGGTGAAGCGTTCAAGAGAGCATCTAACCTGTGGGAAGCTTCCAACAACAAAAGAACATATTGTTCTTAGTTTTTACCTATTGAAATGCCACAACAAGAGCTATCCGACAGTTTGCAGTAGTTGAGTTCAGCTTTTTCTAGTATCAAGCTCACCTCATTCACTGCTTATCACTTAGATTTGTATTGCCAATTGCCTAGATTTGTCATCTTTACGGAAGGCTCTGACACTTTTTCAAACCAGAAGCAAAACCCCAATTTGTAAAAACAATCATATCGTTGAACATATTCCACAGTAAATAGGAGTAGCAGTATTTGGCAACGTGGATACCACCTTTTTACAAACGTTATCTGTTTTGTTGGGTTTATTATCCATGTCATGTGGGGTTGTCTTTTCTATTTGGCTGTAGCGTAATCAAGTCTTATCATTACAGTTCACAGTCGACATAACAAATCAACTCTCGGTAATTGTTTTTTTAATTTAATTTTGAACACATAGGTTTGTCGATCCTCCATTGCAATTTACATTACAAGAACGTAACCAAAGATGTAATCACAAGTTTGTGTGATCCTAGAATTAGCTTTGTTGAGTTCTACGTGTATGGAGGGGTATGAATTGGATTGGGTCTACTTCTACAAATAAGCTATGGGGCAAGAACGAGAAGGAAGAATAGTAGAAATAACTAAATGGCCACACTTTGGTGAGTCATGTGACTATGATATTTACAAGTCAATTGTGAGGCTACCTAGAGCTGCCCGAGCTATCCCCACCTCTAATTCGCATCTCTCATTGGTTAATATCTTTTCTTTGGCATTTTTAGAGAAGCTGACATTAGAGTTGATAGTGGCTCAGGTTGGATCAAGTTAATAGTTTAGGTTTGTTTTTTAGGTTTCCTTTCAACTTAAACCAAAAATAGATTTAAATTTTTGTCCAAGTTTAACCCGAATAAAAATATTAAAATTTGAATCTGATTCGGTCCGTCCGTATTAAAATTATTTTTATTATTTTTAATATATAAATAAATTTTAAAAATATATACCAAAAAAAAATTTCCCAACAAATGAAAAAATATAAAAAAAATTATACTTAAACAACACTAAAATAAGTACAACTTAACAAGTAAATATCTTTAAAATAATAGCAAAATTAATAATAAAATAAAAATAATAAAATATCTAAATAATAACAATAAAATAATAACAATATAACAACGAAATGATAGCAAAACAATAAAAAAATAAATAATAATAATAAAAAGCAGCAATTCTTTTTTTTTTAGAAATTCGGATTGAATCAGTCCTGGATAAAAAAAATTATACCCGAAACTTAACTTGTTTTTAAAATAGGCTTTACTTTTTGTCCAAGGCCATTTTTCTTTCTAATACCAGGTTGGTTTTTCTCTTTGTATCTTCATATTTTCTTTTTCATTTTCTGTTCTTGCTTTCTTCGTTTCGTTCCATCCATGGGTAACGTAACTAGAAGAGGAACCACTAGGGGTCTTCTCCATCAGGTGTAGTTGATTCATTTCCTTGGAATATGGATATAGAAATTGTTTGATAGCTTTGAAGGTTACGAGTGTTTGAAATGAAATCCTTGGGGATTTTGTTGCAGAGGCTAGAGCGTGCGGTAAGGTTTCTCAGAAGGATGATAATAGATTGTGTTTTTATTTGCATATATAGAAAAGAGGCTTTCATTTGCCTCTAAACCCAATTTCCCCTGAGATTTTAGTTCATTATGGCTTAAACCCAAACCAAACCAATTGTTGCCCAAATGGTGGACTATTCTACAAAGTTACTTTATTGGATTCATTTATGAATTTATTTATTTGTGACTTGCTTTAATCCTGAATAAGTGAATGGTCATATGCCTTATTTATATGTTTTGATATGTTGAAAGTTTGTATTCCTTTAATATTAGAGTCGAAAGTTGACAAGTTGGGTAATGGAAATCATAATTGGTTTAATGAATAAATGGTATCCTCCATAGTTTAATCTTATGTATGCATACAGTTTAATCTTCACTAAGATTAAAAATAATGATAATAGTGAAATTCATTATTGTAATTGTGAGGTAAAAGGTTCCACCAGCTACAGCTACCGCCCATCCAAAGGTGCCCGAATAAACTTAACCCCTTTGTTAATGGCCATATAAAATTATTTATCATGAATTACAAATGGTTTAATTTCTATTATGAACTTTTCTTAATTGCCTTTTACGGCACTAATAAATTTCAACATCAATTTCTTTTCACTTCAATCACCAATTAATTTAGTCAGTGTACTATTTTTATTAACCGATTTAATTCAATAATATCTAATCATTCGATTCTTCTCAATCCGCACTTAACTCGTAATTATTATATTTTAATTATTTATTAACTCAATTCAATTCATTCTATTCGAAGCCAAATTTTACAACACCATTAGAAAATCAATTACATCTACCTGACTTTCAATGCAATCCAATTGTTTTTATATTATATGAAAACTTAAATTTGCATACTTTTTTATGACATTTGTTCTCCATAATCTTAAAGGACTTGCTGCTATTCTAATTTATATCTGAATGTATTGGACTTCTGTAAAGGGTGGATGTTGAGATTCATATTCCCCTCTACCTGTTTGGCATTTTGTATTACTTTTTATTGTATAGATAGTATTCATGAATTTGTAATATTCTTAGAGAATTTCTTGTTTCTCATCATATATTTTGAGAGAACATTCTCTATTTTTCTTGTTTATTCTTTTTGGAATAAATTTTTTTCTCTAAACCAAATTTTTTTTATTAATCTCAAGGGCTTTTATAGTATGAAATCTCTATATTTCCTTTCATTCTCGCATTATTAGTTATTGTTGAATAAGTTAGCAACATATTGGGTCAATTTGATAGGCTTCTTTCTTACCTATGATAAATAGGTTGGGTAGAATTTAAGGAATTTCTGTAAACGTCCTTCCAAAGTACGGATTGAGTAGATTTATTTTATCGATCACGAATCCATGAACTATCTATTACTTGTGCATGAAATTAAAAACTTAAGCATTAAGCTTTTTATAATTTAGTAATGTTCTACTAAAGTCTAACAAAAATATCGCATAACTAAATCAAATTATAAGTACTCAAACTTTGTAATGACATCATTCAAAATTAAAATGTAAACATGATGGTCAAGAATCAAGCATCAAATTGTAATCTCACTTTAATACGATAAAATCGTTACACATTCAACATCATAGAAAATATATATTTAACCCAAGTAATGATTTGTGGGAAAAACATGTCGAATTCACAAATATCCATCTGAATTCCGTAATGATACGATATAAACGATAAGAATATTTTAATGTGTGCAGCGTACGGCATAACTAACCATCACACAAAATGCGTAAAGCACAACAATACGATACTCCTGGTGCTTATAGCAACCCGCATAAATACATATTTAAAGGATTCTATACTCTATGACATGACAACTATACATGAATAATTAGCGTACAAGGTTTACTGGGGTTAATAACAAATATAATTTTCGTTTTCAATTCACGGCCACATATACATACTTTCAATGCACAATATAAATAAATAGCACATTGACAATAACAAGTAATTTAAAAAATTATAAGATATTTTTAGAAAATAGAGAACACAAATAGATGATGGTTGATAGAGTGTTAAACTTGGATAAAGCCTTAATAGATGTTAGTGCGTTGGTTGGTTCCAGACATGGATTTAGGTATAATTAATTAATTGCTTAGCTATTAACAAATCATGAGTTGAGTATATAAATGTAATTATTAATCTGATAATAAACAAAGTGTTGTGAGTAATTGAAGTAAAGAATGATGCGTATGGATTTGGAGATTTCTGAAATACTTGGATTAGAGGGAGGTTTGAAGATGGAAGCAAGTAATTGCAAGAAGACAATGAAATTTCTAATAAAAGGTAAAGGAATATATTGCATCCATTTAGATGATATGTTAGTATTTAATTATTTTTTAAAATTTAAAAAATATAAATTTTTTTTTATATAATTAGTTTTATTGAGTTTTTATTTTTAATAATTTTTTTTTGAATTTTTGGAATTTAAAAAATTAATTAAATATTGACATGTTATTTACGTGACAATTAATGTGTATGTCATGTTAATAAAATTAACATAAAAACGCAAGTTTAAGGGTGAAAAAAGGTAAAAAAAAAAAAATTAAATGAATAGTGAAAATGACTTTCTTTGTAAAGTTGAAGACCAAATTCATTATGCCTAAAAAATTGTTAGAATCAATGCTAGTTAAGGGTGAGCATTCAATTAAGTCTAGTCGAATCAAGTTAAAATTTTTTGAATTAGTCGAGTTGACGAATCCTATTTTAGCAACCAAACTTTATTTGAAATTTTTTTCAAATCGAGTTAAAAATTTTTGAGTTAAGTCGAGTTGAATTAACGAATCCTATTATTTATATTCAATGTTGTGTTTATATGGATTAATTATTTAACTAGTAAACGAAATACGAGATTATTTAACCACATAAATAATATAATGATTTTAACTTTTAACTTAGTGGGTAAGCATTTATCAAAACAACGTAGTTTTACTTTTTCTATTCGAATTTTTAGATAACTCGAATAGTATAATTCATATTTTAGTTAAATCAAAAAGTTTGATTTTTATTCGAATTGATCCGAATAACTCAATTAACTAGAACTATTTAATTCAAATTTGAAATTTATTATCAAATTTTCTAATAGAATCGAATTTTGATCGATCCTACTGCTTCGACAGGGTTTTGAAACAGTTAAAAAGAAGCTCATTTATTTTTTAGGGAATTTGACGCCTAAAGGGCTTAGGGAAAATAGCTTTTAGGCCCTTGGGCACTTTACAACATAAAAACTCCTCAAATCTTCCCTTGTTCGAATTAGTCCCTTAAGTTTTAAAAATTTAATTTTACTTTCTTTCAAGTCAATCATTGGCCAAATTGATACCCAATAACTGCTAAAATTCCAATGATAATTTACTAATTCAAAAAAAAAAATCCGATATTAAATTTGCATTACAATAATT
Source organism: Gossypioides kirkii (assembly GCA_005610355.1). Classification (NCBI taxonomy): domain Eukaryota; kingdom Viridiplantae; phylum Streptophyta; class Magnoliopsida; order Malvales; family Malvaceae; genus Gossypioides; species Gossypioides kirkii. The sequence goes on from CP032248.1 coordinate 6,311,235, forward strand.
AATTCTCCTCATCACTCTAGAATTTGATCGAATATTGTCCATGGACCACCTGACAATTCAGCTAGATACTCCTCATCGCTCTAGAATTTGACCAAAAAGTAAGATTTTCCAGATCGATGATTTGCATAGGTTGACTTGTTTTCCAAATTGCCTGCAATCTGTTCGCCATGGTGAGGTACGAGACCTTTCTACCAAGCATTGTTCAGGCCATACGCTTCGTAATGAACTGATGTACCCGATTAGAAAATGTTAGGGCAGGAATACCATCAAGATCCGGTAGATCATTCGGCTTATGCCTTACCTTCTTCGTCGACCGTCCAACACTGCTCTCCGGAGTCGCATCATTGGTAGCCATAAAAATTTTCAAGCAAAAATTTATCGATCTAGATTTAACTTTAACTTGATAAAATTTCAAATAAGGTTTGAACCCAAAAAAATAAAACTAATCAACTCTATTATTATTATTTTGCTCAATTTGATTCCACGTCTAATTCTCACCCTAAAAATATATATGATTTAAAATCAAAAGAAAAGCATCATACTACATCTCTCTCATTTGTATTCCCCTTTGATCATCACCAGTTCTATCTTTATCCTCAAAGAGTGCCCATACCTCTTCCAAGCTCTTGTTTTTGGTCTCGGGAAGAAAGAAATAAAAGAAGACAGTGGCCACCACCATGATTCCAGACAGCACAAAGAACATTCCCCCGAATGTTATTTTCTCGGATATTGTCAAAAACGTCATCGACATCACCCCACTCACCAACCTGTTCACCGATATAGCCAGGCCCGTGCCCTGGGCCCGAAGCCTCAATGGGAATATTTCCGATGAATAAACCCATGTGATCGGACCCAGTCCGATTGAGAAGAAGGAAACATCCGCGCAAACAGCAATGATGCACACAATGATTGCCCACAATGGTTTGGTTTCTGAGTGTTGTAGAAACTTGGAACCCATGCCCAAAACAGCCAATGATACGGCCATCCCAATTGACCCTAGCAACAACAAAGGCCGTCTTCCGAATCTGTCCAAATAAACAGCTGAAATCAACACAAAAGTAGCCTTGGCTACTCCCATTATCACATTCACACCGAAGAGCTGTCTCTTATCTTGAATCCCAGCATCTTTGAACACTTCAGGACAATAGTATATAACAGCATCATTGCCTGATGCTTGCATGAAAAAGTTAATCCCAAAGGCTGCAATGAGAATTCTACAAACGGGTTTTGATGGGTTTAATAGAAGTTCCTTCCATACCCCCTGGCCACGCCAATCGCTGTCGTTTGATGAGGTTGCTTCGCCTAAATCCATGGCAGCGGCTTTCGTTATTTCACTGAGTCTAAATTCAGCTTCTTGAACAGTACCCGAGACTTTGATCAATACCCTTTTCGCTTCATCGGTTCTACCTTTCATCACCAGCCAACGAGGTGATTCTGGCATTGCTGTAACACCAATTCCAATGGCAATTGCTGGTACTGCTGCGAGGCCAAGCATCAGTCTCCAGTTTATGTTTTGGGGCAAACCTGATAAGGAATAGTTAACGATGTAGCCTAGCAGGATGCCAGACACAATGAATACCTCAGGGAGGGAAGTGAGGAACCCACGTTTCATGGCGGGAGAGATCTCAGCTGTGTAGAGAGGTGAAATCATAAGGGAATAGCCAACGCCAACGCCAGCAACTATGCGGCCTGCTAGGAGCAATGGGAAAGAAGGTGCAAACCCCATTAAAAGTGCACCCACTAGGAATGTGGTTGCTGCTAGAACAATTGTGTAACGTCTGCCTAAGTAATCTGATGTTTTGCCAGATGCAAGTGAGCCTACAAGTGAAACTACATTCAAGCTACCCACCAAGATTTCTACTTGAACTGATGTGATTTTCAGGTTTTCTTTGATAAACAGTACCGCTCCACTCATTACACCAATATCTGCATAAGATATGAATAAACAGATCAATTCAACCCCAAAAAGAAATCAACTGATTTGGCCAAAAAAAAAAGCCAATACAAGATACAGGCATTAATAAATCGCGGGATTTTGACAATTTTAAGGTTAAAAAAATCATAGTAGTTGGGAGAGAGACAAATTGAAAGCGAGACTCACCATAGCCTAAGAGAATGGAGTTTGTAGAGGCCAAAAGAGCACATAAAAGAGTAAACTTGTTTAGACCGGCGATGCTTGTATGGTGAAAACCATCTTCACCAGTCGCCTTCTGTTGTCGGGAATCCATCTCATTGGCATCCATTTGAGCTACCTTCGCGCTTTTTCTGACCTTGTGAAAGAGAAAAATAGGCGTGAGAAGTGTGGAGGCTAAAACAAGGAGGTTGGTTTTGGATGGATAAAACGAGGAGTTGGTTGAAAATAGAGATAATGGATCCCCCAATGGAACTCAAACTGCGTGAGAAATCAGAAAAATTGCAAATGGAGCTGAATTGGCATATGTAGGGCTAGGAATGAACACGTTTGCAGTAGTGGAGATATCATTCTTCATCAGTCTCACCTGCCATTTAACCTTTCTTTGTCCTACAAATATTAAACACTTCCTCTGTTATTGCAGATTTCCATTAAAATATGCATAAATTATAAATTTACTCTTTTTAATTTGATTTATTCAATTTTACCCATATTCAAAGGAACTACAGAACAAAATCTTAATAAGGACAATAAAAGGTCACCCACTGAATGGATGAGCAATATCGCATTATAACTCTATTATCCATATTACCAAAAATATCTATTATCCATATTCCATACAAGACAAGTAGTTTTAGCTTTTAATAGTTTACTCAGCCAGAAATCACACCTTTGCTTGGCTTGGGCCAACTATTTCTGCTCTCTTATTTTTATAACTTCATAAAAAAAAAGGATAAATTCCACTAAAGGTCATTAAACTATTAGTAAATTTACGTTTTGATCACTTAACTTCAAAAAGTTACAAAATGGTTACTAAATTATTCAAAAGTTTTTATTTAAGTTACTGAAGTGTTAATATTTTTCTTAAAAAAGTATGGTTAACGAGCTCCAAGTAATGATTTGACAATTAATATAGTGGTTCAATACCCATTAATGAGAAAAAAAAATACTTTTTGCAAAAAACTGTTTGAATTTTGATTTGCATATTTACAATGTTCAAATTGTTTTATGAAAAAAACTGAACTATAGAACAAAATGAGAAGGAGAACTTTCGATTGATGTAAACAATGCTAACAGAGAAGGCCATATAGCAATTATTTTAACAACTCAATCATTTAGATAAAAAAATTTCAAATAGTTCAATAATTATTTTATAACTTTTCGAAATTAAGTGATCAAAACATAAATTTACTAATAATTTATTGACTTTATTCTAAAAAAAAAGCACAAGTTGAAAAAGTAAGTGAAGTCTGCGGTTATGAAGGTCAAAACCATGAGCCCCTACCCTAGTATTAAGCCTTTCTTTCCTTGCCATTAAAAAAGTTCAGAATCAAGCCACTTTCAGTTCCGTATGCCAAACATTTTCGCTAAGGCTATTTATTAATTAATTAAATTAATACCGTGAATTAATTCTACACTAATTTACATTTATTTAAAAACTTTACAATGATGACCTGCATGAATCGAGCACAGGTGTGATTATTCGAGATGAAAATGGAATGATAATGGGAGCTTACTGTAAGTGGCATGAGCACTCCCGATCACCTGAAACGGCAGAAGCGCAGGCCGCTGTGGATGCTATTCGCTCTGCCATGTCTTTGAGGGAGATTCAACGACAATCAACTCAAAACTAGCGGCTCATCAGATCGACAGGTTGGAGGTTAGTCCGTTTATCTGGGAAGCCAAATTATTATTGATGGGTTTCGAAAACTTCAAATTTCAACACATAGAAAGGGGTGGAAATCGAGTAGCCAACCTGTTAGCAAAGGAAGGATCTCGCGGGAAACGGGACATGCAATGGATTGAAGAGGGTCCAACGGCAATCGAAGATTTGGTGGAAATGGGGAGGAATAACTCTGTTCCGTAATCCCTCTGATGACAATGGATAGCTGTAATTGTGATACCCAAACAGCAATTCCAACCTAGCTCTCATCTCATGGTTTCAATGGAATTTTGGAAATGAGAAATGAAAGGCTCGACTGGTGTGCGATGAAACTGCTGCGTTTTCTCTTCTGATTTTGATTGTTTCTATGTTGCTGGTTTCATTTCTGGTTTTCCTTTGTATTTAATGGTTTTGTTTGCTTTTGATGGTTTGTTTAACCTCTGGGGTTTTTGTTGTGAACTGTTTTGTTTTTTTCATTTAATAAAAACAACTTACGAAACGAATAGATTGTGGATTACAAAAATTCTTCACTCTATATGCTTTAATAAAGGCTAGGACTGCTTCTGAGGGGCTCAAACAGTTGAAAGTTTTATTTGCTTTCAAGAACCAATTTGACTATAAAATTTTATTAATGATGCATGCCAGTTTTATTAAAAAAATTTACAATATTATACTAACAGTAGACATCTTTAAATTTTATTTTGAAAACTACTCAATAATTAGATTTTATTTTTAAATAAATTGGTGTGTCCAAATAGTTTTTATAAACCACTGGCACTGTGGGTATATAGTGAAACCCTTGAGGCTTTTTTTACTTCCATGGAATCCAAAGATATTTCAATATCATTTTTCAATTTGTGGGCCAAACAACATAAGTTTTAGGATATTATTATAAGATATTTATCCTTTAGGAAAATATTGTGTATTTATATATTTAAGAATATATTATATTTTTTTTATTTCAAACGTGATTATTGTTGTATAAATATTATGTATATTCTTGAAGTTGATCAAGAATATTGAAAGAAATTATCTTATTCTTATTATGGTATATGAGCTTGGTGTTTAACACAATTTTTTTCATTGTTATCAATGACCGGTGGCTATTCTACTTCTTCACCACCATCACGAGCAACACAATCATCAGGAGAGGTGACACTTCTTGAGTTTACTGCTGAGCAATGACAGTCTTTGCTGACGATGTTTGGTAATACACAATCCACTACCAATCGATTGAATGGCAAGTCTAAAAATAATGGATTATTGATACGGGGTGTTCAGATCATGTTTGAATTGAAATGGTTAGGTGTTTTGGTTGACATGAAATGGTATAGATTTGAGTTATTTTAATGGTATAAGGATGTATGAATCATTTAGGTGGTGTTGCTAATTGTTGAATGGGAATCAAAATGGTGTTTCTGGCAAATACAGGTTCCTTGTCACGACCACCAACTCCTAACATCGCAATGTGATGTCTACAGTGAGTGACGTAGCGACGCCAGTATGTATGAAGTCGCGACATGGCTTACTGAGTTGGCGGTGTCACGACGTAAAGAGTGTGAGGTTGTAACGTCGGCCTGAAAATTTTAAACTTTACAATTTGGTCCTAATTCAGGCTCAGGTTAGCAAAAGAGCTTTCGTAAGCTCGTTGGGTCCCAAGAGTGATCATGTAACATATTATGTTTGTAAATGTTAGTTATTTACATGTTTGAATGATCAAATGATATATAATTGTTTGTAATCGCTTCGACGACAGTTGTAAAGTCTCTTAGTTAGGACCCGGCGATCGGGTCGGACATGTGGTGTTACACTTCGTTTGAAGCTTTCTCTCAACCCGATGAGTGTATTGACCCATTGGGTTTCTTTTAAAGATTTGAAAGGAGTAAATAATATCAACTTTTAGAGAGAGTGTCTATTTTCACCCATTGGGTTTTAGTTAATTTGCCTACATTCCAAATATTGAATAATAATAATAATAAGTTAGTTTGGTAGAAAGCTAAAATTGATTAGAGTTTAAATTGGATTGATAAGAAAACCTAGGGACCTTCACAGTAAGGTCCTTACGATTTGATCACCTTCTTATGACATTGGACAAAATCGTACACAAGTACTAAGATTGACATGCTTTATTGTAATAGATATTACAATAAATTCCTTGTAATAAAAATTTGTTAGAATTCCACTGCAAATACTATTATTATTTTTTGAAAATAAAATTGATACGTTCATTTTTTGTGCTATCAGTGTTTATATTTTATCACATTGAATAGGATAATTTAATATTTTAGCCAAATTGTGGGTCAAATTAAGTCTAAAATCAAGTTACTCAATTTAAGTTGGTTGAGGTTAGTTACTTTGATAACAAATTACATTTTATCCATTCATTGTGATTTTACAGATATCTAAAGTTTTTTTAACATAATGACTAAAATTATTTATAATCCCTTTCTAACTCTTAAATAGGAAGATAAATGTGTTTAATTAGTGAAAAACATATTATTCCAAAAATCATATAATTGATATTCATTCAACATTAAATTTTAGTTTATGATTTCTACTGCAATTTAAACTTGAGTTACCATTTTTGACATATAAATTAATAGCTCAGTGGGCTCAATTATCTAATCTATGAAGATGAAGATAGATGTTGTTCTTTATTATTGATTTTGTGGAGCAATCAATGAATTTTTGGTAGGAATGCCGGATTACTATTGACCAAAGATTGCAAACCAATAACATTAACATTATTTTATTGTCATCAGGAATCAAAAATAGTTTCAATCTCCTCCAAGCTCTTGCCTTTGGTTTCAGGCAAAAAGAAGTGCACGAAAACAGCAGCAGCTGCCACGATTCCTGAAAGTGCAAAAAACATTCCTCCGAATGTAATCTTGTCGGAAATGCTTAGAAATGTCATGGACACAATCCCACTAACTATCCTATTCACTGATATGGCCAGGCTTGAACCTTGGCCTCGTAATCTCATTGGAAATATCTCTGAAGAATACACCCATGTGATCGGTCCAAGCCCGATTGAGAAGAAGCAAAAATCAGCACACGCTGCCACTATACACAAGGCAATAGCCCATACTGGCTTCTCATGGGATTGCTCAAGGAAATTGGAGCCCACACCTAACCCTGCTAATGAAATAGCCATCCCTATTGTGCCCAACATCAGGAGTGGCCGCCTCCCGAAGTGGTCCAAGTAAAGAGCCGATATGAAAACGAAGCATGTTTTGACAATTCCCATCACGATTGTAAAGCCGAATTGCTGTCTCCTATCCTGGATCCCTGCGTCTTTCAACACTTCTGGGCTGTAATATACGATTGCATCGTTCCCAGAAGCTTGCATGAAGAAGTTAATACCAATGGCAGCAATAAGGATTCGTCGAATAGGCCTCGTTGGCCTTAATAATTCCTTCCAAACCCCTTGCCCATGCCAGCTAATTGAAGATGATTCTGGTTGTAAAGTTTCAGCAGCCTTCGCCATTTCAGCGAGTCTCATATCAGCTTCCGTTTCAGAATCTGATGTCTTGATCAAAACACTCTTCGCTTCCACAAATCGGCCTTTCATGACGAGCCAGTGAGGGGACTCCGGCATCACCATAACCCCTAATGCAACAGCACCGGCGGGTAACGCCGCTACTCCAAGCATTAGTCTCCAGTTTAATGGCTGAGGAAGGCCAGAGAGTGCAAAGTTGGAGATATAGCCTAGTAGAATTCCGATATTAATGAAGATTTCAGGGAGCGAAGAGAGGAAGCCCCGAGTCATTGCCGGAGAGATCTCGGCAGTGTAGACTGGACCTATCATAAGAGAGTAGCCAACACCGATCCCGGCCACCAGTCTCCCCGCCATGAGGAAAGGGAAAGAGGATGCCATTCCCATCAAAAGTGCTCCTACAAAAAACGTGGCGGCGGCCAACACGATTGTATAACGGCGGCCTATAGAGTCGGATGTTATGCCAGAGGCAAACGAACCGATTAGAGAAAATACATTCATGCTACCCACCAAGATCTGCTGTTGGGTTGATGATATCTGGAGATCATCCTTGATATATAGCACTGCTCCACTCATTACCCCAATATCTGCAAGCAACAAAAAAAAAAAACTTGGGTAGGATCAGTGCCTCTCCAGAGTTCATCTTGAAACTGTTTTGAAACAGCGCTCACCATAGCCAAGCAAAACTGAATTGGTGGAGGCAAGAATGGCGGCAGCGAGAGCATATTTGTTGAAATGACACCTCCCCTGTTGTTGTGACTTGTGGTTTGGGGTTTCAGATATAATGAACCCTTTGCCTTCGCCGTAGTTTATTTGAGTTCCACCATTTTTGAGATCAGATTCGGGAAGCGGATGGTAGTTATGCTGCTTGTCCAATTTCTCTGCAGAACTGAAGTGCATGACTGCAAAAATTAAAACTGCCAAAATGCTTAAACCCCAAAGTGCATTCAAGTTGAACGACTTTTTATTTCACCACATGTTTATATTTGAGTACAACTCTAAAAGGTAGACAACACAGTTTGGATTTCATCAGAATTCTCTCTGTGCTGCATAAGCCACAAGACGAGATTTCCAGCTGTTCATTTATTATTTATTTTTTGAAAAAAATTATATATGTATATTTTCAAATGACTATAATAAAACTAAAATGGTAATAAAATAAAGTTGAATATGACCCAGAAATGGACAAACTTAAATTTAAAAGATATCCCACTATAATATTTATGAAGATTTTCACAATTTCATCGTTACCATTTCAATCAAAAAATTATAAAACCAATCCACCCAAAAAGGTTAATGCATAGGCGTAGATAGGGTTGAAAAGATAAAAGAAATCATACCATGCAACAATTAGATGGACAGCAGAAAATGCAATCGTCTTCACGGGGTTTTGCAAGAAGGTGACCTGAGAATTAGTGTCGACTCCCACACGAGATGATGGTTAATTGGAAAATTCCTTCTTGTATGGAAATTAAGATTAAAAAAGAGGAAAGAAGTTTTGGGATTTGAAGGACGTTCCTCAAGACAACTCATGGTGGTCTGATGTTAAAAAAGAAAAAAAAAAAATCAATGTTGGTTTTGGTAGAATTTGGTTTTATTGTCAGAAAACTGACATAGGATTGTTTTGCTATTACTATTTTGCTTTTGTTTTCTCCTTTGCAACAAAATTCTGTTAATTAAACCATAATTACAACATTACTTCCAACAGAAAAATTAAACAGCTACAAATTCCAAATATCTTAACCACGATTATGATATATAAAATAATGTCAACGTGATATAAATGTATGGAATATTAGGTCGTTTGAAAGGATGTTTCCACCATGAATGAATTCATTAAATCAAACAAGTTGTCACTCTGCATTTCTCGAAAAAGCAGCTATATTTGTATAATAACCATTCATATTTACACAGGCATAAATCGATGTTGAGTGTTGAATGCCATGAAAACAATTTATCCGATGAAGACTCACATCATTTGTTCTGTATCTACGTATCAAACAAGTTTTTGTAATCCAATTAGTTGTAGTTAATGATAGAGCCAGAAAATTATTTTTGAAGAGTCGGAAGTAAATTATATATTTTTACGATAATAAAATTTTATTATTTTAATAATTTATATATTTATGATATTTAAATAATTAAATTAAATTTTTATTATTTTGAGGATCAAAATATAATTTTATGAGTCTAGGCCCCTCTTTACCGGCGCCCTGGCTCCGCCATTGATTGTAGTGCCACAAAAGAGTTCTCAAAATCAGAAATCCAATGCAAAGACTGAAGAAAAGATGAGCAATGCCATTGTCTGATATCGATTCAATTCTTGTCCTAAAAAATGGAAAGCCTTAATAGTGCCAATTGCGCAGTGATATAAGGGCCCAAATTTCAGCTTAAGAATATGTTGGGTTTAACTCAAGGTAATCAGCACAGTTGAACATACCGTTTTTCTACTGATATTGGCACATATCAGTATCAGTATGTTTTAATATCCCGTTTCGTATTTATTGTTATTTTTATATAATTATTAATTTAGTTTTATTTAATGATGATTTTCATATTAAAAAATTATTTATGAACTTTTTTTTAACTATTATCAATGTAAATAATTTTTTTAAATGTAATGTAATTGTCCTCTTTACAAAATAACATTTGAACATTACATTAAACATATTTTAAGCATTAAAAAATTCAAAATAACATTTGAGGCCTTTGGTAATTTTTTAAAACATTATAGTTTTAATTTTTTTTAATCTTTTTGACCTTTTGTCCTTTTAATTGTCCTCTTTTCTTTTTAAATTTTCAAGATTTTAGTTCATGTCTCTCTCTTCTCTTCTCATTTCTTTTTTTTTTCTCTCTTCCCCACTTCTTCTTCATTTTCTTTTTTTTTTTTTCTCTGTCCAGTTTCAGGCTTTTAGCTCATTCTAGTTTCAAGCTCAAGTTTTTTTGGAACATGCTTTTTCGGTTGGTACAAACAAAACTGGTATGTTAGTACAAACGACATAGGTCGAAATTTAAGTTGAAATGGAACTTATGCTATGTGGTTTTGATTTAGTTTGGAACGGAGTGTACTGACCAATACTCGAACGAAATTGACTACTTTGATTTGACCTTATACAAGGTCCATTTGAAAAGTTAAAAAGATCACGAAAATTGAAGTCCAACTTTAAATGTGATACATGCATTCATGGAGTAAATTTTATTAACATAAAATCATTGAAGTTGTTATTTTTCAAGCTCAAAATATCAATCAATTTGCAAGGAGTTTTTGGATGGGATCCAAGTATTTTTGGGTTAAAATGCCTTCATATTGATCTAGAAGCTATCTTTTGGCTTCGAATTACACTTTGAATCACTTGATTTTGAGTTTAGAAACTCAAGTTATTGTTGTTTTAGTGAAGACTATTTGACCAAATTTTCTAGATTGGATTACAAAAGGAAATTACAGGTTTTGAGTTTAAATCATATTGCATTCGATTTTAAGGCTTAATTTAGATTATATATGAGTCTAATATTGTATTTATGAGGTTTTATATTATTTATTTGTTCTGAATTTTAGGATATTTTAACTATTTAAGTTACTTAACAATATTGTTTAGATTAATCATAGTTTTATTATACTTAAAAGTTTTATTTTTGATGTAATTAGCTAGCCTATATAAAAACATCTTCGTTATTCATTAGGAACACCATTCATTATTTTGATTTAATACAACTCTTTGAGTTTCTTTCTTTGCAAGAAATTACTCTTATTTATTTTAGAAGTTTTTTTTTTGAAGCCGTAAAAGGCTTTTCACCCTCCAATTTACTAGAGTTCGACCTTAAGCGATTGGTTAGAACCATTTGTGTAGCTTATGGAAGATTCTTCTGTTGGACAATGTGCTCACATAGTAGTAAACATTGTAATTATTTTTTTTATGTATTTTAACGATGAATAAATAGATAAAATTAATTTCATATTTTATTATTATATCTTTTGTATTTCTGTATTATGTTTTGCATGGATAGCAAAATTGTTTTGCATAAATAGATAAGTAGTACTGTAAGAACGTTTACATTTCGAGAAACACAACTTACTTCAGTAGATAATCTAAACGAGTCTATAATCCCGTAAAAGAATCAAAGTGAGCATTTGATTCAAATACGTATAAAGACCATTATGTCGTCTACAATTCTAATTAGGGAGATAGATTGTCTTGGCTATCGGAGCAGTTGACTCCACAGGTAAGGATATAGATTTACTCATTGGAAGAATGATACAGTAGACTGGACCCAAGTTGAATTAATTTTAAATCCGTTTGAGAATTGATTCACTCATAGCAGACTCAATCTTGGCAATCTGGGTTTTCACAATTTTCACAAAGTCCTTTGACAAAGCCTTTTTTGCATGCACGGCACCTAGGTTTTCTCGCTCATCTTCTCGATCTTGTTAGCCATCGCTCACTACATAGTGCTAAAAATGCAAACTCTGATACCACTTGTCATGTGTCAAGACTTTAGCTTCGATCGCGTGTGAACTTAGACTCTATTCTTTCTTAAATGAGCCTAAGTCCTCACTCGAGAGAGGCTTGACACACTAGGCCTAGACAAGTAAACAATGAAAAGAACTTAGAACAATACAAGAGAATTGGGAAAATCTAGAAGTGTTTTTATTACTCAAAACTAGCTTGAATGTACAAATGAGGGGAGAGTCTCTCCTTATATAGGTAAGCCCCTTTTGATCCAACATTTACAAATCATTTCAATGGATTGTCATGCTAGTGCTTTAGGTAGCTTTGCTCATTGATGGATAGTAATAATGGCATGAGCTCATTCAGAATGTGAGAGAAGGAAAAAAAATATGTAAAGATGATTGAGTAATAAATGTTCTTTTTATTTATTTATTTAAAAAATAAATTATTTCTTTGTTTCAATTAAGTTGTGGCAATTGACTTTTTAATCAACCATTTTTTAAACTTTGATTTGATTCTTTTAAATATTTTAATTTTTAAAATTTTATAACAAAAGTATTTAAAAACTTTTACATTCAATTTTTTTTACTAATAATTGTTGATACAATGTACAATAAGGGTGGAGGTTAAAGAGGAGCAATGAGGAAATCAAGGTGGCGTTGTAAAAGCTGGTTTACCTAAAGAAGTTGAGAGTCGAAATAAGAACAAGAGGACAAGTTGATAGGCAAGATAATTACTCACAGTAGTTTTAAGGTGTTAAAAGATCGATCCATTCTTCATCGTTGATTTGGGTATTTATAGGAGAGGTCTCATTGTCCATTAGTATGATGTGGTAGATTGTTATGAAGTTATTTTCATCCAATGCGTGAAAGATGTGCACCATGGGTCTCATCTCGTTATTCATTCCATCAGTACGAGATTGTTACGCTTATGTGGGTTCTTCATGATCTTGAGGACGTGTTCACACTTGAAGAGTATTTAAATCTAAAAGTGGATGCTTGGCCCCTTTTTGAGAGAAGCAGATGGTCTTACCAAAGGGTGTTGAGAGCGGGTGATTAAGAATAACGGATGTTGATACTCCCTTAATTAAAACGGTGGTCAGGTAAAACATAATTTCAAACCGAGTCAATCAAACTGTCAACACCGTCTTTGATGCAAACACATATCCCAATGGTGAAGGGGTATAACAATGATAAATTCAAGATAATCAAAATATGAAAAAAAATTATTGAGAAGAATAGAATATTTATATAATATGGTATTGACCATTGCATACTTGACTCATGTTTTTCATCTAACTGAATTTGTGTTGGCAAGAGTCAAATTAGTATAGAGATTAGATATAACATAAATGAAAGAGTATTGAGCGTGGCGATGAGAGATGTTTCAAACGACCAACAGAAAACAGTTTACTCCTGTCCTGGCGTTACCCTTGTGTGTGGAGTCGGAAATTACTTTGGGGGTAAATGCAATACAAATCAAACAGCGAATGTCAAGGCACTCATCATGGGAGGGGAGGAGGCCATGTGATTTATCATCATTCTTTCTCACCTATATTTCTGTCAATTTCGACGTTTAAAATAAGGGAAAAAACCAATTAATACCAAAATAGACATAAAGTAATTGTTATGCGAGAAATAAAAGAGAAGGTGAGACTTACCTACGAGAGTATGACCTTAAACTAAAGTGTCACCACCATCCTTCCTGTTCCAGTGTTGATTTCCCACCATAATTGGCTTTAATAGAGGGAAGAACCCCAAGGACAAATCAGTCGCTTTCTGTGTTTTCACTTGAAATAAATGGCCCCCCAAAATGACAAAAATTATTGATTCAGTTGCCGGCGTTTTACTCCTCCTTTGATCCTTGTTGCCGGCTGTTTGAACAAATCTCTCCGCCGCCTACACAAGTTCACTTCTTTCTAATGCAGCAACTCGGGAATGGACATTATATAATAATGCAAAACACATTTTTCTTTTGAGGGAATCTGTAACCCATTTTTATAAATAATTTTATTAGGAAACAAGTCCCCATCTTAGTGTTGGAATGATCTGTTGTGGCTTCCACCTGGTTTTGTCTTGGCGTAACAGATATCATCTCAAATATGCTTCAGCATGTTAAATAAAACCCATAGTTTTGCTAGTAACAGCTATCATCTTCGGAAATATTTAACATTTGGAAAAATATAAATAAATACCCACAAATTTTTCAATCTATATTAAACTTAATCAATTCAATTATTTTATGAATCCATAATTATATTATTTAATTTCATCAGTCCAGTCAATCAATTTGGTTGATTATTTTCCTATATTTAATGGATTTGTAATTTGGGTATAGTGTGTGTTGTCAAGTATGAATATAGAAAAAAGAAAAAAGAGAAAAAGGAAATTCCAGCGGCGTGGAGTGAGTGCACCACTAGAGAGCGCACTAATAAAGTTAAATTTGGGTGTGGTAAATTTGAAACCAAAGCCCAACCCCACCACTAGGAAAGGCAAGGCCCGCTGCCAGCTCCCACCAGCTTGTCAAAATAAAAACTGCCTTTTATCAAACATGAAACGCTACTCCATCACCCATCAATTCCTTCTTCTCTCTTCAAATCTTCTTCAAACTTTACCCTTTTCTTTCTAATCAAAACCCATCAAGATTATACTATCTTTTTTTTTTCCGGTAGACAACAATGTCGTCATCACCACCACCAAGGGCTACTCCAGCCCCCACATCACCACCATCTATCAATTCTACCTCCCCTCCTCCGTCATCCGCCGCATCTCCGCCTCCATCTACCTCTTCATCTCCGCCACCCGCCACCCCATCTGCTCCCCCGCCTTCAACCACCCCATCTCCCCCTACTCCCTCTGCCTCATCACCTCCCCCGTCATCCTCTACCTCCCCATCTACTCCACCACCACCACCACCACCACAATCATCCTCTAGTCCTTCCCCTCCTTCTCCTTCTACATCAAAAACTCCAAGAGGTTCAGGGACTCCATCGCGACCACCACCTTCGAGGAGTTCGGGAACTCCATCTCGTCCGTCGCCGCCATCTGAATCGAGCAATGGGGTGTCGACAGGACTGGTAATTGGGATAGCAATAGGGGGAGTGGCGATATTGTTGGTTTTGAGTTTGTTTTGTATATGTTGTAAAAAGAAGAGTAGAAGAAGAAGAAGAGATGACGAAAGTTACTACATGCCTCCCCTACCTCCTGGGCCTAAAGGTCAGATCTTTTTCTCCATTGTTTTCAGATTCGGAAGTGTTTATTTTTATTGTCATTTGGTTTATTTATGATGTCATCCCTGAACTATATCTATTTTTTTCATTTGGTACTAATTTTTAAAAAAATTTGGTACTTGAATTTTATTCCATTACTCATTTTGCTATCTAAAAGTTAACAGTTAAAAAAACTGATTCATGAGAATGCGCCACATCATTGATGATATGGCATGTTGACAATGACGTGGACGTTGAGAGTTGATGGGTAGGTTAATCAACCGTTGACCAGTAAAAAATGATCTAAAAATTGTAAAACTATTTTTTAAAAAATAAAAAAAATTGTAAATATTTAAAAATTTGTAAAAAATGATAAAAAATTGTGAGAATATAATTTTTTTTAAAATAATATTTACAAGTTACAATCAATTAATATTTTTGAAAACATTTTTATTTTTTTAGTTTAAATCAATTTTAATTATTTTTTGATCATTGATGCCGGTAAACTCATCAACATGCCAGTCACCGAGCAATGTTACACGTCATGGGTCAACATGCGACATCATCAGTCAATGTGTCATATTATCAATGATGTGGCATGTACTCATTGGTTAAGCGCCTTTAGCTAATTGCATGAAAGGGTGATATTATCTTTATGACTTTTCAAATTGGTAATTTCATTTTAAATTTTAATATTTTCAATCTTGAAATTCAGGATAAAAGTGTCGATGTGACATTAAATTATTGAATTTCAATATTTTTAATCTCGAAATTCAGGATAAAAGTGTCGATGTGATATTAAATTATTGAAAAAAATATACAGAAGACGAGACGTTTCTGTTTCATACAATACTTCCCTATTAGACAAGAATATCTTTAAGTACTAAATGAGAACATGGATATAATTCAGGGTCCAAATCGTGAATTTTTTGGGTTTCCATTAAAAAGATGGATTATAATTATCTTATAAAAAACACTTTTTTTAATGATAATTTTGAAGTTTGATGTGGGGTGAAACAAATATTTGAGGTTTGAATCATACATTTTTGGAATACATTGGTTAGTGGCTTTTCATGCGCCTCTTTGATTTTGGTTGGATCATACGGAAGACAGAGATCTATGTAAAATGGCTTTTGCTTCAAGCTTTTGTCTAACTAAGCCTTTGCATTTGTTCACCCTGCATCCTTTCTCCCATTGTGTTTTTACTTGAATCTCAGTTTGAAGATTTATTTTATTTTTGATGTTTGGGAATGATAAAGGCTGATCCATATGCTAATTGTAAAAGGGTTTTTATTAACTTCTTACATGTATAGCCTTGCTTTATTGTTGACTCTGGTTTAGGTAGTCATAATAATACACTGATATTTTGTTTTTTTTTTCTCTCAGATGATCCATATGGTGGCCAGCAGTATCGGGTGCAACAAAATCCTTCTCCGCCTGTGAATCAATCCAGTGCAGTGCCTACAAAGCCCTCTCCTCCACCGGTTACAGCATGGCGTCCTCAGGCAATGCCACCACCTCCACTTTTCATGAGCAGCAGTGGAGGTTCTGGCTCTAATTATTCAGGTTCCGAGAACCCACTTCCATCACCTTCACCTGGTATGGTGTTAGGTTTCTCCAAGAACACATTTACCTATGAAGAATTAGCAAGGGCAACAGATGGCTTCTCAGATGGTAACCTTCTTGGACAAGGTGGTTTTGGGTATGTGCACCGTGGAGTTCTCCCCAACGGGAAGCAAGTAGCAGTCAAGCAACTGAAAGCTGGAAGTGGACAAGGGGAGAGAGAATTTCATGCTGAAGTTGAGATTATCAGCCGTGTTCATCACAAACATCTTGTGTCATTGGTTGGATACTGTATCTCGGGGACTACAAGAATGCTAGTTTATGAGTTTGTTCCCAACAACACTTTGGAGTTTCACTTGCATGGTAAGCTTGTCTAAGTTGCATGTCATCATGCTTGTTTGAATTGTTGGACATGGTGAGTAATGTTTGATTCATCTGGTAAAATGATCTAATACAGAATGTTAATTGCAGGAAAGGGGCGACTTACCATGGATTGGTCAACTAGGATGAGAATTGCTTTAGGGTCTGCAAAAGGACTGGCATATCTTCATGAGGATTGTATGCTCTTTCGCTCACTCTCTCCCTTGCATGCTTGCTCTAGATTTTGGATTTTAGTCTCTTATAACCTTATCAATGTTTTCAGGTCATCCTAAGATCATTCATCGTGATATTAAGGCGGCCAATATTCTTTTGGATTTCAAGTTTGAGGCTAAGGTATTGATTTCACTATTTCTTGACACTTTTAAACACTTGAACCATAAACGAAATCCAAACAAATGCAACCAAAATGTCGGCCTTGACTTGTCTGTGTTATTTCATCTTTACTTAACCGAAAAGGAATTGCTTGTGTCAAGCTGTTAACCAACTAGTATAAAAATAACATTCTTTCAGTTTTATCACCAATTTATAGGTTTCATTGCAGTAATTTTCAATTACTGTCTTTGTCTTTTTGTTTGTCCAAATGTATTTCTGTCTCTATTGTCATTGAGATGATGGATAAAAATGTTGTTTTCAGGTTGCTGATTTTGGACTGGCAAAGTTCACTTCTGATGCCAACACTCATGTCTCTACTAGGGTGATGGGTACTTTTGGGTAAGAAGACTTCTACATTCTGTTTTCTTGGTATATAGGATTCATGATTAATTTTTTTTTGGCTCTAGTTTTTTATTTACTTGATTGTCACTCCCTCCAGGTATTTGGCTCCGGAGTATGCTTCAAGTGGAAAACTCACAGACAAGTCAGACGTTTTCTCTTTCGGAGTCATGCTTTTGGAATTGATTACTGGACAAAGACCTGTTGGCTCTTCTTACAGGGAAGACAGTTTGGTGGACTGGGTTAGTTAATAACTTTGGTCTATGATTATCTATGCAATTACACACAAACACACATAATGTCATCTGCATTTTCTTCTCTGACTCTCTGAACCAGTTCCGGAGAGGAATTCTGGATTTACATTTCATAGATTCTTTATTAAGTAAATCTGATTTGGCATTGCAGGCTAGGCCATTGCTCACACGAGCTATGGAGGATGGAAACTATGATAGTCTGGCTGATCCTAAATTACAGAAGGAATATAACCACAATGAGATGACGCGCATGGTTGCTTGTGCTGCTGCTTGTGTGCGACATTCAGCAAGACGTCGTCCCCGGATGAGCCAGGTTAGCAAATTTTCTTTTAAATGTCATTTTTAGTATTGAGGGTCTGCTATGTCTGGTTGATGGATATGACTCTGAAGATGGATAATTGTGAAAGTAATACATCTTTATTAATGGAAATTTAATTGAGCAACTGCATTTTGATTTCTTAAGTATCTTGTGTGTATAATGGCTGTCAATCAAGTGGGGTAACCGGTGGTTGATTCTTCATGAGTGAACCGTACTTTCTGTTTGACCTTATAGTTACTCCTGTGTTCCATTCATAAGTATACTCTTAACCAAAACTTGCAATCAAACAGATCGTTCGAGCTTTAGAAGGAGATGCGTCATTGTCTGATCTCAATGAAGGAGTTACACCTGGACAAAGCAGTGTCTACAGCTCTTATGAAAGCTCTGACTACGATACAAACCAGTACAATGAAGACATGAAAAGGTTCAGGAGGATGGCATTGGACACACAGGAATATGCTGCTAGTAGTGAGTACAGTGAAGCCACCAGCGAATACGGTTTATACCCTTCTGGGTCAAGCTATGAAGGCCAAACAACCAGGGAAATGGAGATGCGGAAGATGATGAAAAATGGCCAAGGTGTTAGCGGAAACTCAACCTCGTAACGCAGCATATCTCATTACACTGTAAAGATCCCATCCTCTTGTCGTTTTCATACTATAACTTGGATTGGCTTGTATTTCATGAGATACCCCATACCGCTGAAAATTTTAGTCCCTCTAATTTTTAAACCAAGGGTTTTCATTGATTTGTATTTTTTTTAGTGATTCACACAAATAGTAAATGATGCATACAGTTTGCCTGATTCTTTTATTTGTTGTTTAAATGTTGAAATCAGTTTGGTTTGCTGAAAACTAGACTTTGTCCTTTTACTTTGTTGTTAAAATGTTTCCTGTCAGTTTGCTTAGATTGCAAGTTTAGTAGTTAGGTTGGACTCCCATGTTATACGGGTGGCATTAGTACGTAGCTTGTTTGCATTTAAATCAAGTTTCAACGTCAGATACACCAACTCAGCAACTCCATCAATGCACCATTGGTGGGAAGAAATCAAAGAAACAAAATTTAAGGCATAGATGTGAGTGTATGAGTTAGGTTCAGTTGATGCTGTCATGTTCTTTTTCAAGTTGTGTTAGCTTTGAAAATGATCAAATTTTGAGGTAAAAAAAGAATAGGATGAAGGGTGTGGCCACCATGGGGAGTTATTCCAGCTTTAAAATTTGAAAAGCTTAGCTGGGGTCGGGAGCTCACTTCATCACATGCATGGCCTAACAAAGCAAAATTCTCTCCATTGGAAATGACAAAAAGTTGTCAGCTGTGTCTTTCTTTTGTTTTTTTGTGTGTGAGGGGTATGGTCCTCTCGTCTTCTAAGTTCTGTTTATGGATCAAAATAAATTGTGACAAGTAATTTTAGCGATCCAGTTTTTAGTAGTATTAAAAATATGGTTTTGAAATTTTATTTTTGTAAATTAATTCGTAGATATACAATAGAAATATTTATGGAGTTAAATATGAAAATATATTAAAAAAATGGTCAAGTAGTTTAGTTGATAAATTAATTAATTAAAGTTTAGGAGTTAAATTGTAAAAATTTAAATACTTTTGAGTTTTAATTAAGAAAGAGTTTGAAGACCTAGATAGCAATTAACCAAAGAGGCTAAAATGGTAATTAAACTAATTGTTGACATGAGTTAGTGGATGATGATGACAAATTCCCTTTAGACTAAATTATGATTAAAATAAGCTTAATTATGTCTTAATTAGCTGATGAAAAATCAAATTTGTATGCATTCATTGTACCCATAATTCATATGAAAAATAAATTTGAAGACCTCTTTAAATAATTTTTCTTGTTAATTTGAGACATTTGATGAATACCAATTTGAATTACGAAATTGATCAAATAACATGACTTTTGTGTTCAATTTTAGCAGGTTTCAAAAATTCAATAGCAAGGCAAAATGGGATTTACAGGGGCACATGAACAAAATTTAGATTTTTTTTTGAATATATTGATGTGATTATATGATTGTATCTATTCATATTTTTTTAATCATATTTTATGTATATTTTAACATTTTATAATATCTTATGATTTTTGTAGTTTGTTAGATTTTTTTATTAATTATTGACATTATTATAATTTTATAATGGGTAAATTACATCAATAGTCACTCAACTTTGAGGTATTTGACAAAACAGTCACTCAGGTTTCAATTCAGTCACTCGGCTTTCGAAAAATAACAAAACAATCATCACTAACCATTTTCCGTTACGTCTGAAGCTATTATTTTTCGTTAACGGAGCTGCCATTTTCCATCCCTTTATCACTACTCTCCCATCCCTCTCCCTCTTAGGGGTGAGTATTCGATCGAATCAAATCGAATCGAATGAAAAAATTTCAAGTTAATCGAGTTGATGAATCCTATTTTATCATCCCAACTTAATTTGAAATTTTCTCGAATCGAGACGAGTGTAATAGAATTCGAATAGAATCAAATCTAATATATTTGTTCGAGTTAAATTAAAAAAAAAACTTCAGATCGTTATAATCATTGTCACTCATCATAATCAAATTTGTCGTGATCAAAATTGTTCTTAACTTTCATCACCTCATAATTTATTTATTAATCTTTTATATACGATTAGCTTCTTTACTTGCTTCAGTTATTTTTAATTAGTGTCACTATGTATTTTGAAATTAAAAATATATTAAATGTAAAATTGTGATTTTTTAATAAATGTTATTTTAAAGATAAAATGTAAAATTGATACCAACATAAAATTTTAACACGAATATTTTATGACATAATTAATAATTTAATTTTAATATAAATATTCAATATGATTAAACAATTCAATAATATAAATAGTACAAAATGTGAATTTTAATTTGATAATATAAGTAATAGATAAATAAAATTATTATTATTTAGGTTTAGGGAGTTTTTGGATGAATTTAATTTTTTATTTAGGGGGTAAAGGGTGAGAACTAAAAGTTTAGAGAGAAAATAAAAAGTTTTGGAGAGTAAAATTTTGATGGAAAGTAAATAGAGTAATAAAAATATGGAGGGAAAATATTCAAAAAAAAATTGAGAGAGGGGAATGGGTTTGGGGTAGATAGAGGGTTGAATGGGAGAGAAGTAAAAATTTTAGGGAGAAAGTGCAAGAGAGTAAAAATTTTGGGAGAAAATAAAGAGCTTTATGAATTTGGGGGGGGGGAATAGGGGAGTAAAATTTTGGAGGAAAAATATTAAAAAAATTGGAGGGAAATGAGTTTGGGTAGATGGAGGGTGAGATCAGACGGGAGTAAAAGTTTTGGGGGGAAAGTGGAAAGGAGTAAAAATTTTGGGAGAAAAGTAAAAAAGTTTGGAGTTTAGGGTAAAAATGTAAAATATTATAGTTTGATATTCGGTTTATTCGAGCTATTCGAATTCGAAAACTAAACTCGATTCAAACTCGAAATTCAAAAAAAAAATCGAGTTGACTCAAATAATTCGATTAACTCGAATAACTCAATTCGTTTAACTTGAAATTTGAATTTTTTTAAATTTTTTCGAGTCGAATATAGTTTTGCTCACCCCTACTCCTTCATCCCTACCATCACTCCCCCTACTCTGATTCGCTCTCTCTCTCACTCTCCCCCTCTTCCCTACATCCCTCCTCCTACTCTGATTCTTTCCCTCTCCATTGTGATTGCTTTAGGTGCTATTTGAGTTACTGGGTTAGGTGGGACTCGTCCCCCAATCGGCAGCTGCTACACGAGATCATCGATGCTTTCGAAAATGAGGTGGCGCAAAGTAAAAAAACGAAGAGTAAGAAAGAAAGGAAGAAGAAAGGCTATGTTGTTGGTGGGTATGGCATTTCAAAACGACCCGATTTGAGCTTACAGAAAGGAGATTCTGGTGAGTTAAAAATAGTGGAACAGAGTAGTAATAGCGACGCTGATGGTAATGGTGGTGGGGATGATGATGAAGAAGGAATAGGGGGAAGAGGGGAGAGGGCAAGTGATAAGTGACAAAAAGTAACATGTTTTAGTCTCATTCTTAATGCGTTTTTGGATGATTAGTCGATTTAAAATGATGAATTTTATGCTCATAATCCTTTAAATTCATGTTTCTATACTTAGGAAAGCATTTGAGAGTTAAAGGAGCGAAAAACAAGCAAAAACCAAGCGAAAACCAAACAAAATGAGCAAACTTTAGGAGCCACAGGAGCTGGACACATGACCATGGACTAAATCGAAGACAAAAATAAAAATTTAGGGCAAAAAGCGTGAATGTGAAAGAGTTAGGAAGGAATTTATTAGACATAAAACTTTATTTAAATTTAAACTCTATTTTTAGGATTAATATTTAGGATTATTATTATTATATTGTTTATATTTAATTTTAATTTATCTTTTAAGCTTTATAATTTAGAGTTTAATTTGGATCCAATTAGGGAATTATTGTTTAGATTTAATTTTAATTATCTTTTTAAAATTTAATTTGGATCCAACTAAAAATTTTCATGTATTATAAATAGGGGATGGAGTGACATGAATTAGACACTTCCAATTTTCTGTAAAATCTTTCATTCCTCAAACCCTAGTCGTCAGAGATTATTCAAAAAAACAACTGAAGAAACACCATAAAAGCCGTTTTTGAAGCAAATTTCCACGAAGATTGAAGACATCTTTCTAATTTTTTTGATTTTATTATGAATCTTTCTTTATCTTGCGGTTATACTGTTTCTAAGATGTTTTCCTTTGCTAGCATGAACTAAATTCCAAAATACCTAAGGGAGATGAACCCTATGATAAATTCTGGCATTTGATTTATGATTTTACGTAATAAATACTTAAATTTTATTCTTAATTGTATGTGCTTAATTCTTGTTTGATATGCTTAAATCAGAAGAGAAATAGATACTGTTTAAGAGTAGATCTAACATAATTGAGTGAAATTGCACGCAATCCTAGAAATAGGATGACATAAATATATTGGATTAGAGTCAAATCTAATAGGGGAATCCATAGATCGAGTTAATGCGATAATAGGGGTTTTAATTAGAAAGAAAACTCAATTAATCAACATAGAATCAGTTGCTTTTATGCTTGAATAGAGGTATTAGTATAATTTACGGATTTCTACAAATCAAAATACTAAGTGAATAAATTGCTTAATTCAGAATGATAATAGCAGATGAAGTCTAGGTGGATTTTTTCTTGGGTATTGTCTTGCTTATTAGTATTAAAACATTTGTTATTTCTTGATTTACTTTTTGTCGTACTTTTAGTTTAATAGTTTAGTTAAATTTAGTTTTAAACAATATCTCTATTCGATTGGTTAGATAATAGAAATACAGCTACTACTAATACTATTAGTCCTCGTGGGAACGATTTTTATGTTCACCATAACTATACCATTAATTGATAGGTGCACTTGCCTTAATCATATTTTTAATTAGTTTCGACTGGATCAGCAAGGGTAAGGAGGTTTGCAAAAGAGTAAAGGGGCTTGTTTGATTAAAGCAATGGTGGGGAAGATGGGGAGAGAATCGGAGTAGGGGGAGGGATGGTGGGGGAGAGGGAAAGAATCAGAGTAGGAGGGATGGTGAGGAAGAATGAGAGGGATGGGAGAGTAGTGATAGGGGGATGGAAAATGGCAGCTCCATTAAGTTTGTAACGGAAAATGGCAGCTCCATTAAGTTTGTAACGGAAAATGGTAGCTTCGTTACATCTGTAATGGAAAATGGTTAGTAGTGACTGTTTTGTTATTTTTCAAAAATTGAATGATTGAATTGAAACTTGAGTGACTGTTAATGTATTTTACCTTTATTATAATTTTTGATAATTTTATAGTATTTTACAACTTTTTAAATAATAAAAATTATTTTTATCAATTTAAAAGTTTTTCCTAACACATGATATATATATATATATAATAATTCAATTAAATAAAATTTATATACCTATCACATAACCATAAATATTATATACTAATTCATATACAGATCTTATAATCCTATTAATTATGTTAATAAAATTCTTATATATTATATAATTATAAACATTAGATATGATAAACACTTTTTAATTATGTTATTTCAATTAAAATAAAACATCTATATAAAATTTTTGCTTTATTTGAAGCGAATTTGTATTGTGTTATTATCATGCAAAAGTAGAATTAATTATTACCATTTGAATATAATTTATAAAGCATCAAATTTATTTCAATTTATTTAAACTTGTCCAACTTGATCGATCAGAATTCAAAAAAATTTAAGCCTAAAAATATTTCTAACTTGATAAAAATTCAAATCCAAAAATATTTAAACTAGAGTTGATCAAAATATAAAGATTACTTAATGCGAACCTATCCAGATCTACCTATTTGACACCATTATATATGATAACTTATGTGAAAACACAATTTTTATAAAAAAAAATAACTTAAACATGACATGTATTCGGTGTCAAACTCTACCTAAAATAAATTATTAGCATGTAAAATTATATTTATAATATTCTAACCCACAAAAATAACATGAATATAAACCTGGTATGAAAAAATTGTTGAGGAAGGAAACATGAAAGAAACAATTATAAAATGCATCAAAGTTATTCTATTGAAGGATGAATAAAACAAAGTATAAATGCCTATAGTTATAGGCTTACAAATAAACTACCTTAACACAAAAATAGTTAACAACTTATTCAATTAAACTAAAAATCTGGAATTAACAAAGATTCTACCAAGATATTTGGAACTAAACAACCCACTACTTTAAATTAATCTTCAACACTCTCCCTTAATTCAAAGTTGCAGATACCAAGTAGACTTCTAAAATAGTTGAACTTCTCTTTTGATAAAGCCTTTGTTAACTCATCTGCTAGCTGCTTTTGGGTGTTGCAATACTCCAAAGATATCTCCTCTTTTGCTACGAAATCACAAATGAAATGATAACGAATATCGATGTGTTTTGTTCTACTATGAAATGTTGGATTCTTTGTCATGGAGATAGTTGATTTGTTGTCACAAAATATCTCTGTTGCACATTTCTGCTTTTGTTGAAGATCGGCTAACATTCTCCTTAGCCAAATAGTTTGACAAGTTGCTGCTGTTGCTGCTATATACTCAGCCTTTGAGGTTAACAATGCTGTTGTAGCTTGCTTCTTAGAACTCCAAGTGATAACTCCTGAACCTAAAGTGAAAACATTTGCTGATACACTTCTTCTATCATCTAAAGAAATTGTCCAATCATTGTCTGTGAATCCACACAATCTGAAATTTGAAGTTTTTGAGTAACAAATATCATACTCCAAAGTTCCAACAATGTGTCGCAAGACCCATTTTGCTGCTCCATAATGAACCTTTGAAGGTTGCTGCATAAATCTAGAAATAACACCAATAGAAAATGCAATATCGGGTCTAGTGTGAGTCAAATAAATTAAACCTCTAACCAAGCTTCTAAACCTCCTTTCATCTGCCATTTCTTCTCCATCTTCTAGCTACAATTTCTCATTGATATTCATGGGTGTAGCCACAGGTCTGCAATTAAGCATGCCAAATTTACTGAGAAAATCCTTGGCATATTTTCTTTGTGAGATAAAAATTCCATCTTCAGATTGATGAACTTCAAGACCAAGGAAATAATGCAATAAACCCATATCCGACATCTCGAATTCATTTATCATTTAAAACTTAAACTCATCAATAAGAAGGTTAGAAGAACTAGTATAAATGATATCATCAACGTAAAGACAAACAATGATGAAATCATTTTTACCTTTCTTTTTCACATATAAGGTGGGCTCATTCTCACTTTTCATGTACCCTTTCTTCTGAAAATACCCATCGATCTTGCTGTACCATGCTCGAGGGGTCTGTTTCAATCTGTACAGTGCCTTTTTCAACTTGTACACCTTTGTTTCATTTCCCTTATCTATGAAACCTTCTGGTTGTGCTACATAAACCTCCTCTTGTAGATCTCCATTGAGGAATGCTGATTTGTCATCAAACTGATAAACAAGTCATTGTAGTTGTGCAGCCAATGCTAGAACAAGCCTCA
The DNA here is from genome assembly GCA_005610355.1 of Gossypioides kirkii. Taxonomy (NCBI): domain Eukaryota; kingdom Viridiplantae; phylum Streptophyta; class Magnoliopsida; order Malvales; family Malvaceae; genus Gossypioides; species Gossypioides kirkii. The sequence goes on from CP032248.1 coordinate 6,337,464, forward strand.
CTGTTTTGAACCGAGCTACTAAAGAGAAGGTTTCTTTAAAATCAATACTATATTGTTGTGCATAACCTTTTGCCATAAGACGAGCTTTGTGCTTTAAATGCTTCCATCTGTACCAAATTTTGTCTTGAACACCCACTTCAAACCAATTGCATTTTTGTCTTCCGACAAGTCGACCATCTCCCAAGTTCCATTATTTTCGATGGATTTCATCTCCTCCGTCATCGCGTTTTGTCTTTCTTCCTTATCAGCAGCTTCTTCATAATACAAAGGATCTGAAACAACTAGAGCAAATTGATAAGATGCATAAGTGTCATCAGTATATTTCGGATTCGGCTTTCTGACCCTTATTGATCTTCTTAGTGAAATTGGTTCTTCAGAAGATTCTTCAAGTGTTATAGATATTGCTGGTGCCGACTCTTGTTTTTCATCTGAAGAATCTTTAATAGGAAAAGAAATCTCCTGTTGTACCTGCTTTACAGTCATATCCCAGCTTGCATTTTCTGAAACAACTAGAGCAAATTGATAGGACGCATAAGTGTCATTAGTATATTTCGGATTCGGCTTTCTGATCCTTGTTGATCTCCTTAGTGAAATTGGTTCTTTAAAAGATTCTTCAAGTGTTATAGATGTTGCTGGTACCGACTCTTGTTTTTCATCTGGAGAATCTTCAATGGGAAAAGAAATCTCCTGTTGTACCTACTCTACGGTCATATCCCATCTTGCATTTTCGTCAAACAATATATCTCTTCTACTTGAAAATTTTCCACTATGAGGGTTATATAATCTATATGCTTTGGATTGAGTACAATACCTAATAAAAATACATCTCTCAGATTTTTCATCAAACTTTTTACGAGCATGAGAATTTACCAAAGCATAAGCAACACACCCAAAAATTCTTAAATGAATTACATTAGGTTTCCTACCACACTAAGCTTTATATGGAGTTTTGTTCATAACAACCCTCGTTGGAGAGAGATTCAGTAGATAGACTGATGTTGCCACAACTTCTGCCCAAAATTGATTTGAGAGTCTTCTTGCTTGTAACATGCTTCTCGCCATCTCCACAACAGTTCGGTTCTTCCTCTCAGCGACACCGTTCTGCTCTGGAGTGTTTGGAATTGTTAACTCCCTGTGGATGCCATTATCTTTATAAAAAAGATTGAACTCTTTGAACATGAACTCCCCCTCTTGATCCGTGCGAAGAACTTTGATATGGCAGCTACTTTGGTTCTCTACCATAGCCTTGAATTTTTGAAACTTTTCATAAATTTCTGACTTGTTTTCCAAAAAATACACCCAACTCATGTGACTATAATCATCAGTGAACAACAAGAAGTAACGACTCTCACCCAAAGACTCGGTTTGCATAGGACCATATAGATCAGCATGAATTAATTCTAAACATTCAGTACCTCTCCATGCTTTTTCAACAGCAAATGGCTTCCAAGTTTGCTTTCCATAAATGCACCCCTCACATAAACTAAGAGAGCTAATTTTTGGTAGTCCAAAAACCATACCTTTATTACTTAGCAATTGTAGGCCTTTAATATTGAGATGTCTATACCTCAAATGCCATAGCTTCGAGTCATCCTTTGTACTTGCAACAAGAACAAAGTTCTCCGTGTTTGAAACATCCAACGGAAACATCTTGTTTAGAGTCATATGGACATGGACTTGTTTGTCTGACTTTTTATTTTTGATGATACATGCAGCGTCATCAAATATGACAGAATATCCACCAGCCATTAGTTGTCCAACACTCAATAAATTGTATCCTAAATCAGGAAAAAATTGAACATTGTCCAAAATTTTTCCTTCTCCAAAATTTTTCCTTTTCTATGGCTAGTAAAAAATTTCACCGTGCCTTTTCCTTCAACTTGCATCTCCTTTTTGTTCCCAAGCTGCACCTTTATCTATAGTGACTCATCAAGCTCTTTGAACAAGGATTTGGTACCTGTCATATGATTCGAACAACGCTGTCCACAAACCACAAATCGCTTGAATTTTGGTTAGCATCAATACAAGCCCTAAAGGGCTTGTTTTCCTCATCACTTTCTGCTGCAAGGTTAATTTTTTGATCCTTATACCAGCAATCAGCTTTTATATGCCCATATATGTTGCAATGATAACATTGTATGCCATATTTTATGTTACCTTGCTCATTGCATTGCCTCTGTCCATCATTCCTTCCTCTGCCTCTACCTCTACCATAACCACGGCCACGACCGCCACGAAATCCTCCTCTTCCTCGATCGTTGTTAGTTGAACAATCATTGTCGCCTTGATTTGTGAATGCCTCCTTCACTTGAAATGCCTGCTCTTCACTCTTTTCTGCTGATATATTGATTCTCGCCTCATGAGACTAAAGAGACCCATCAGTTCATCAATGGAGAAAACTGATAGATCTTTGGATTCTTCTATTGCGGGCACAACATGATCAAATTTTACCGTAAAGCTTCGCAAAACTTTCGCTACAATTATCTCGTCTGAAATTTGTTCGCCGTAAGAGGGCAATTGGCAGACTATTGTCCTTGTTTGTGACAAAAAATCAGTAATTGATTCACCATTCTTCATCATCAAGGTTTCAAAATCACGTCGCAATGATTGCAATTTCACCACTATAACCTTTGAATCACCTTGATACTCTTTCTGCAAAATTGACCACGCTTCATTCGATGTGGTTGCTGTAGCAATTCATGAGAAAATAGAGTTATGAGCCGCTTGCTGGATAATGAACAATGCCTTAGCATCGTTTTTGTTGGTTTCTTTCAACGTCTTTTCTTATTCTTCATCAGGTTCAAGTATGTCAACAAACCCGTACTCGACCAAGTCTCACAGCTCTTGTGATCTGAGCAATGTCTTCACCTTGATGCTCCACCACTCATATTTCTCACCATTGAAAATGGGTATGAGTGATTAATAGGACGGAAAATCAGTTGATGCCATTCCTAAGAACACTCACTCTCTTCTCTCGTGTTTTCCAAAGACCCAAAAAAATGTGTTTCTCTCAAATACCTAGTGAACCCTACCTAACTTTTATTCAATTGCCTAAAAGATCGAACCTAGCTCTGATACTAAAATTATTGAGGAAGGAAACGTGAAAGAAACAATTACAAAATGCATCAAAGTTATTCTATTGAAGGATGAATAAAACAAAGCATAAATGCTTATATTTATAGGCTTACAAAGAAACTACTTTAACACAAAAATAGCTAACAACTTATTCAATTAAACTAAAAATCTGGAACTAACAAAGATTCTACCAAGATATTTGGAACTAAACAACCCACTACTTTGAATTAATCTTCAACAAAAATAACATGAATGTGGCAAAATGGACACTATTACAATATCACTTAATTTTTGTTTCATGTATCTTCGATGTATATAATATAATATTTTATATAAATTTTGGCACATTATAATTTTTATGAGATTTTAACAAATTTTTTATTTACATTATTTTATTCAAATTATGTTATTTATCTCTATACTTTGCATAAGTTGTGTATTTCATCTTTATACTTTAATTTAATCAATTTTAATTCATATATTTTACATATATTCTACTTTAATATGAAGTTTCAATCATGACACAAATGATAGCAGTTAAATTTGTTTGGTTATATTCTACTATCAGTATTGTACTATGCGTAAAATTGTAGATTTAGTTTATATTCTCCAATTGAATTATTTTTAATTCCTATACTTTTCAAATTTTAAAATTTCAGTTTTTACACAAATGATAGCCATTAATTCCATTAATTGGCTTTTTTGTGAATAATATGTGAAAATAATAAATTGCATGATATTATACATATAATAACGTGTTGGTCCTATTAAATTTTAGAAATAACAAAATTTAATAAATTTAACATCAATCATTTGGATCAAGATTAGAATTTTAAAATTTAAAAAATATAAAAACTAAAAATGATCAAATTAAGATATACAAACTAAGTTTACAATTTACACATAATACTAATTTTTTCTCGTATTGAATTTGTATTGCATAATAACCATATCAAATAACTCTAAATTGTGACATATATCATACAATAAGTAGAGTAGAATTTAAACAAAGGTCAACATGTTTGGAAGAGTTTTAAACAAAAGCAAAAGTGCATATCTTTAGAGAAGGAAACCGGACATTTTGGCTTAGACTGGAAGCAGTATATGGAACCTCCGATTACTAAAATGTTGGATTTTTGGTTTTGTTTCTAACTGTCATGACCATGAGCACAGTTATGTATTAAAGATATTTTATTTTCTGATGCTGTAGGGAGAAGCTACTCCCCTACTGTGGACTTTTAATGTCAATTTTACTTGCTCCTGATATAAAAAAAAAAAGTTATTAAACATTTACATTAAAAACATTCTTTAACTTTATTGCAAATTATCAGTTCAAATATAGTAACATGCAAGGCATTCATATTGGTCGATGTTAACTGTAAACAATTTATATGGATTCAACATGAACTGCATATTCGAGTGAAGACTGGTAGCAATATCAGTGAAAAGCTTAAACTAATCCAATCACTCTCGAAATCCCAATATCTGAAACCCCTGGTTCAGGGTTCTTCATTAATTCTTTCAACAGTACATGAATATTCTGTTGTACACTTGGGAATCTGTTCAGTAAGATGTAAAAGAAAGTAAAGAAAAAAAAAAATCATAACCTGCCTTGGCCTCCACCTTCTTTCATGGAGGTAAAAGAAGTAAACCTTTGTTTCCAGGGAGCATCCTTTTGTTGTTCAATCCATGACAAAAAGGCACTGTCTAACAAGCAGAAGATATTAACATAAAGGAGTTGGTATCTAACCGGAACATATCGGAAATTCACAACCTGAACGATTGGCCAAACGCCACCTTCCAATATCAAGGCTGGAAGGAAGTCTCTCTTCACATCTTCCTTCACTTGAGCAGCGCTTTTTCCAGCTGAAAACCCCATATATGTGAAAAACACAAACAAGTCAAAGGGGCCAAAGATAAGGCCATCCATTGCAACTTTTGCAGCAACAAACCTCGCTGACTTTGGGCGCAGTAGAAGCCTCATCTTTATAAATTTGTCCAACCCTTCATACCTGCATGAGGAAAAGATTACAGTTGTAAGCAGCTGCAAGATATACTTACCAATCTTACACGTCAAAACCCAGTTCCAAGAGTTTGGAAGAGTCCCGCAAGATTTTATCAAATGTATCAAGGCAACATGTTTGGAATCTCCTAGATGTAAGAATTTGACTGTTCCTATTGAGGATTAACCCGTATAAACAACAAGAAAGAAAGAATAGAGAAAATTGGACACACAAATTTACCTGAAAAAATTCCTCCAATCAAGAGGATAAAAACCACGAGCAAAAGAGATTTTACTAATGAGCAAACAATCGAAGAGTACAAGATGAAGAAATTCAAAACAAACCCTAACCCCGAATACAAACCTCTCTGGCTAAAACAAAAAATCCCCTTAAAGATTTTTAAAACCCTCTCTTGATTTCTCTTTCTAATATTATGTTATGATCTTCACTTTTTTCTAGGGTTTTAGGGTTACTAATACCCTTTAAATAGGCTAAGGTTAAAGTTCTAATATAACTATAATATCTCTGGTATAATCAAAGTTTAACTGAGAAAAATAACCCTACTAAGAGTTTAATTACGTAACTACTTTAAGTTTGGAATTCATCGTGTCGTCGGGACGTCGCCTCTACTTTGACTCTGATTTGACCAAAAAATGCGAGACACACTCCACAAATCTTCACATTGACTCGTATTTAACATGTGTCCTTTGTCGGACCCCGTAATGTGCCTAACTCGATCTTTGCAAGATACTAATCAAGTCCAAACGGTACTTGAACTTAGAAACTGAAAGACTTTTATTCAAAACGGTTATACCTTTCTCACTCATATGACCAAGTTACATATGTCCCAATCGAGTTGATTCCAACTCCGTAGTAGACAAGGAAATTGCTATTGCACCAGTCACTGTTGAATCCTGCAGAATATATAAACTGTTTGTTTTCTAACCTTTCATCAAAACAAGAGTTCCACGAGATTCATTAATGCTACTTGACTTGACGGTGATTCTACAATCGTTTGAGTCTAACATACCCAGGGAAATGAGGTTTTTCTATTAAGCAGATGTCTAACATCTGACAGTGTCATGATAATCCCATCGTGCATCCTGATCTAAAAGTACCAATACCGATTATCTTATAAGGTGAATTTTTCTTATTAGCACAACTCCACCTTCAACTGAATTATACGTGGAGTACCAATCTTTGTTTGGACACATATGGTAAAAATACTCCGAATCCAGGATCCACTTAGACGAAAACTTGAACCTTTCGATCGTAGACACTATAAGCAAATAATCACCCTTATCCTCAACCACACTAGCATCGGCTTTTTGCTTTCCTTTGTCATTGCTCTCAGCAATCCTTTTGTTTTTATTTTGTAACTTTTATAACACTGTCTTAATATGACCCAACTTCTTATAGTAACCACAGGTTTTATCTCAATTCCTCGACTTCGATTTCGACCTACACCTACTCTGACTTGAATCCTTAGACTTGTGTTTGCCTCTTGCAACCAAAATCGAGGCTTGTCCATCTGACTTGCTATTCAAACCTAGCTCATTATTGAATTTGTTTTTGCTTAACAAGTTTTCCTTCACATCCTCGAACGAGAGTTTATCACTACCATAAATCAAGATGTTCCTGAAAGTCTTAATATGAATGGAACAAAAAGCACAATAATAGCATAATTTGATCTCCATCATCTATATTAGGCTCGACATTCTTCAGACCATTCACGAGAGTAATGAATTCACTGATGTGAGCCCTAATGGATGCACCTTTAGCCATACGAAACATGTACAGATGTTGTTTCAACATTAATCGATTAGCTAGAGACTTTGTCATGTAAAGGGTTTCTAACTTTCTCCGCTAGATGTCGTTTTCTCGTTAAACACCTACTTTCAACACATTGTTCATGAGGCATAACTGAATTGCAGACAAAGCCTTCTCATCAAGCTCATCCCATTCCAACTGATCCGAATTTGCGGGCTTTTGCCCTGTAACGACTTTCTTTAAACCATTCTAAACTAGTATTGCAATCATCCGAATTTACCATAAACTGAAATTTTTGATCTCATCGAACTTCTCGATATCGAATCTTATTGTCATCATCTTTGAACAGATTGATTGTGGAACCCTAACCAAACTCTAATACTAGTTCCCGTATAAACAACGAGAAAAGAAGGAATGAAGAAAATTGAACATACAAATTTACATAGAAAAACTCCTCCAATCAAGATAAAAAAACCACGAGCAAAAAGACTTCACAAATGAGCAAACAATCGAAGAGTACAAGAAGAAAAAAATTCAAAACAAACCCTAACCCCGAATTCAAAGTTTTTTTTCTCTCTAACGTTATGTTATATTATGATCTTTACTTTTTTGGGGGTTACTAAGGCCTTTTAAGTAGGCTAAGATTAAAGTTCTAATATAACTATAATATCTCTATTGTAATCAAAGTTTGACTGAGAAAAGTAACACCGCTGAGAGTTTAATTACGTAATTGCTTTAAGTTTGGAATTCGACGCGTCGTCGCAATGTCCCAGGCTCCTCGTTGCGACGTCCCATGATTCCTCATCACAACGTCGCCTCTACTGTTTGGCCGAAAAATGCGACACACACTTCACAATTCCGACAAAAATTTGGACTCAATAAAAACCTTGAATTTCTTGGATGCATCGCAATCATCAGAAAATAACATAATTTGATCCATCATCACATATAGAAACATAATCTCTTACTAACCATCAAATGCTCCACAATAACTCCTTTGAAGCTTTTAATTTTTTGATGTTTGAGAACAAATTCTGTCTAATTTAACAATGCTCTATAAGAAGCAAAGTATAGTTCAGCAGAAAAACAAAAATAATGTTGATTAATTGACAGGAAAGATAAAAAAAAAAAAAAAAAAGATGAGAACAGACCAGAAGTGTCCAACTGGTCCAACAAAGCCAAATCCAAACATACTTGTGACAGCTACCCTTTTCCAGTTGACTTTAAATTTATTATCATCATCCTGTCAAAGGAAACACCAATCATTGCCTTACTAGTGCACAAGGAGCTGTTTTATTCAGAATCCAGCTTCAGCAGAGATGCAATTGAAACTATAATTTCTGAAGCTGCAATCATGGTGCTAAGAAAATAATGGACAATGGGTACAAGGTCATAATATGCAAAATGTATGACAATTAGTTACACGTCAATTAGGAATAACATTTATTACTTGATTTCATGACACAAGAACCATCAAACAGAAGAAATTGGTTGCTTAAAGTGTATGAAATAATTAGAAAGCACAAAACATGCACTGATTACTTCTATTGCCTTCCATGTGGTTCCCCTATGACCTAATGGAATACCTTATAAGCAAACAGTAAGCATTAAGTGGAGAGTGCTGATCAGGAATTTGCCATTAAATTACGAATACCCCAAAATTAGTTAACCCGGAAGTATGAGAGCAACCCCCAAAAAAAAACCCTTAACACCGACAGCTTAACCAAGATTATCTTGGTACAGAAGTAGGAAATTATTTCAACAGTTCAATTAAGTAAACTAATAAGCAAGTATTTTTTTTTTATGCTTGCTATGAAACTTGAGGAAACTGTAAACTGTTATGAGTCAGTAAGATGCATGAAACACAAAGATCAACCAACTCTCATTAACAATTATTTGGGAAAAAAAGTCAACTGCTCAGACAACACAAGTTTTGAAGAAGTCTGTCACAGCAATTCTATTCATATTGCCAACGAGATATGGCTGAATTTTCTAATCTTGGAATAAACTAGAAAATGAGTAAGGAAAACCTCGAACATACATCAAATACTAGAAATGCACACCATGGCATCACTAAATCCATTTTGACCATAAACCATGGGTATGCACTATGCAGTGATGCTACTTAAGACAAATTTCAGTTTATGAGCAGTAGAACAGTAGGAAAAAAATGGAAACCACAACAAAAATAGGGAAGAAAACAGTGGGCATGCTTTTCTTAACAGCTCTATCTCAAAAGAATCCTTGTAGGTCACTAGGATGTCTTATGGACTTAAATTGCACACACCGTCCAAGACAAATGTTAGCTTAGTTTGCATTACTGAAAAGGAGCCAATTTACTATCTCTTCTGGTAATGCCATATGGAATATTGCCATTACAAGATTGAATTTTCATTACTACTTGAAAATCAATGCTTTAATTATTCCTCAAACATTATCAACCAATAGCAACCAATCAAAGATGAGCTATGAACATCAACAAAGGATTTGGGGGCAATAATGCTACAGCTATATGAATAAAATGGGAATATATCCCAAACAAAAATCATCATCAAAGATCGAAATAACCCACAATAAATCAACATAAAATCAGAACATGCAGACACGCAATTCCAAAACAAAAGTAAGAATAAAGAGTACCCAATAGCTCAAATAGATACAATCATGCATAAGAAAAAAAAGTAAAAACAAGAGGAAAATGCGAGGAGAAAAAAAGAGGGTTTTTTTGGGGATTGGAAAAAGATGAGTACTTTATGATATTGAAGGCGTTTCTTTGCGGTGGAATGGGTGATGTATTGAGCAGCAACATCCCAAGGCCCCAAAGGAAACCTGAGCTGATAATTTGTGTTTTTACAGGATGAAGAGATAGACAACTCTGGTACCATTTCCATATCCTCAACATTTTATCCAAAAAAACCCACAGAAATTGAAGAAATAAAAGAAGGGGGTTATTATTAGAGTGGTAAAGGGAGAAATTGGGGACTAAAACAGAGAAAATTTGGAACCCATGTCCTACTGACGGCCACAATGCCTATCTCCATGACTCATCATCTCATTCATTTCAATGAATTTCTCTTCTGGGTGTTCTTGGCTGACTTGGACAGCTATCCAAACATAAAAGATTGGGAGTTTTTTTTTTCATTATTTTGTATTAATAACGCAACCAATCTGACTGATTATAAAAATAATAATAATTAAAGATTCCTTTTCGTAATTTGCTTTTATCCGATTAGTTATTAATTTTTCTTTTCCACTGAAATATTATTCAAAGCGCGTATAGAGAGTAAAATAAAGATAGTAATATAAAATTAAAATGGGGTATTAAATTAAAAATAAAAATTGTTTCTGGTAATGGTTTCTGTGCATATTCAATTGCATGTGATGTGGGTTGACCTATTCCCGGTGGCTGACAAAAGGAATTCAATCCAATTCTTAATTTAATGTTTTCATTTTTATTTTGAATATATTAATTTTAGTGTAAAATTAATGATGGTAATGAGATTAAATATTATAACGATACTGTAGCGTGAGACAAAATGTAAACTAACCACACCGCACCGCACCCCACCCCATCGTCATCCAAATCCACCCTTAATCAATTTTTTTTATAATTACATATTGGAGAATGTATGAGATTAATAGGAGTTATTTTTTTTTTTTTTGGTTTTTGAAATTTGTTCTATCCCATCCGTGGTAGCACACGTGGCAAGTCAAGAAAATGCATGAACAGTAAGTCTATCATGGATAGTTGGAAGGAGCTCACCCTTTTGGCATGATTATCCGTACGGATGGCCTAATCTATATTAGAAACATGAAGTTATTGGTCACTAAACACCGCATGATCACTTTATCCCATCAGAAGTAGAATGAATGACAAGATTTGTTCGGTCACAAACATTCTTGTCCCGTCGAAGACATTCCTCCTTCCTTGATAGCAAATCCAACACGTTAACACCATCTTATACTAGACTTTTACCTATAAATACATTCAAGAACAATAAAAAAAAATGATTGACTCTTCAAAAATACTAAACCTACACTCTGCTAACACTTTTTTAGTTCTTAACCTTTCCGTCATCTTCATCACTACTCTTTATAACTTTTGAATCTCTATCCTAATTAAATTAACCGAACTCTATAACAACCGCTATCCTCTTCTCCTATTGAACACAATATCAACAAAATTATTAAGAATTTAACCTTGAATTTTGATATAAAAAGATAACACCTTGCGACTCCACCAACTATGGATATATCCACCACTTTTTCTTTATTTTTTTCCCTTTTTTGGTGTAAATATATCCACCACTTTAATCAGTACTTTAATTGATGTTTTCTTTATATTTTGTAAGCTTTTACCCCACAACTATTAGCAAAAAGAAAGTTGGTAATAATAGTACTTTTATTTTATTTTCTTTTTAATGATTGATTACTCATTTACAATCTTTAATTTTGTTTTAAAAACAATTAAAATAATCATATGCTATGCTAAACTATGGACATGCGTATTTTAGACATTAAGTTTGGGGTTTGTTTGTTTGTATGATCAAAATAATTCCCGGATTATTTTTCAAAGATTAATATTTATATTGTTTGGATAATTATAAGTAATTTTTTTATGTTCGACAAATTTTTTAAAAATATGTGCAGTTTTTTAAAAGGTTTTTTTTTTTTTTTGTGAATGACAATTTACAAAAAGTTACATGATTAGATTATGGAGTACAAAAGATATTAGTTTTATCAGTTTTGAGACCGTCTAAAACTCCAATCAAAGGAGACTCAACCAGAAGTAGGTATTTCTTTCTTTCAAAAACCAGTTTAGCTATGAAATCAACACTTCGATTCTCCTTTCTAGGGATATGCATAAGCGCCAACTACTTTCCTGAACAAGATATGGTGAATTCTTCTGATGAGAGCGGACTGCAAAGTCTTTGAGTTGTTGCCGTGAATAGCTTTGACCGCCTCCAAGCTATCTGATTGGATGACCACCTTAGGATAACCGCTTCTCTGAATAAGTTTTAAGCCATCAATGATGCCCCAAAGCTCTGCGTCAAAAATCGAGCACTTATCGAGGAATTTGTTGTAGCCAAGGATCCATTCCCCCTTTTCATCTCGTAGCACTCCCCCTGTCGCTGCGTTCCCTAAGTCCAATTGAACAGCACCATCTGTGTTGAGGAATATCCACCCACCTGCCGAAAAGCTTACACTGGTTGGGATAGGGTCTTCACTCACAACTTCTCTATTTGACGGAAATAATTGTTTGGCTCAGCACGTCGATGCTTTAATAATCTCAATGGGCCTCCAGGATTTTCCTTGAAAGATAAAGAGGTTACGGTTCTTCCAGAGTCTTCATGCCAAAATTGAGAACAAGCATGTTCAGCTGCTTCCTCCGCTGCTAGCTCTTGAGGCACCCTGTAAATTAACAGACAACCAATCCTGCAAGGTGTTAGAGAAAAAATTAACATGTTAAGACCTTAGGACTACCTGTCTCCATACTTCCTTGGCCAAGGTGCAATCTCGAATGATGTGTAAGATATCCTTAGACTCATGACAGCAAGCTGGGCAATAAGGGTTGACAGTAATTCCATGCCTAATTCTTTCCGCATTGGTGAGCAATCTGCTTAATGACAGTCTAAAAAAGGATTCGAACTCTATGGGGGCCTGGGATTTTCCAAGCTTTTTTCCATAACTCATCTTTAGGATTCCATGACTCCTCCTTAAGCATTTTAAAAACACTTTTGATAGAGAAGGCTCCGGTCGAGGTATGGTGCCAAGAAAGTTTATCTGGTCCCTCTAAAGGGTGTGGTGGAGGAATGCCCCTAATGCGATGGATAATCTCATCTGGGAGCCAAGTCTGCAAGAGATTAAAGTTCCAATTTCCATCTCCTGTAGTTAGATCACTAAGTAGACACTCAGTATTTATGTTGGCAGATGTGGGGATATGATTGATCAAAAGACCAATGCTAGGAATCCAAGGGTCCTTCCAACAACGAATTTTAAGCCCATTCCCAACCAAATCAGATTCTCTCAAAGGAGGTCCCAAACTTTAGAGAGCGACTTCCAGAGAAAGAACTCCTATCCCTTGCAATATTCTTAAGTAAATTGTCATCCAAGCCATATTTAGATCTAAGGACACGAGCCCATAGAGCTTCTCTATCGGACACCACTTTATACCCAAGCTTCAACAAGAAAGTGATGTTTTGATCATGCAATTGTCTCATGCCAAGCCCTCCACAATCCTTAGGTTGACACACCGCGTCCCAGCCAACAAGGGACATCTTCTTCTTACCCTCAGATGTACCCTAGATAAAAGATCTCGTTAAGCTTTCAATCTCCTCGCAAACTCCCCTGGGGATCATCATTGACTGCATAAAATAGTTGGGGATAGAGAGGAGCATCAACTGCCCAAGCGTCTTTCGACTTGCGAGAGAAAGCTGATGAGCATCCCAACTTTGAAGCTTCAGGCGAACCTTTTCAGCCACAAAATGCATGGTGCTATTAGTAACTCTTCGGTGAAAGAGAGGGACTTTGATATAATGGCCAAGGTCCTGAACCTTTTGAAACCCAAGCAAGTTACTTAGCATGATGGAGGTGGATTCCTTTACTCCTTTTGGAGAAAAAATGCTCGTTTTTCTAGGATTAACTTTATGCCCAGAAATCTCACAAAAGTGGTGGAGGGTCTCCTTTTAACAATTTGCCATGATTTGCATCCGCTTTATAGAAAATGACGAGGTCATCGGCAAAGAAAAGGTGGGAAAGGGCGATCCTGATTAATTTCGTTAATGCGCAATCAACATTTTGTTCTGCTACTGTGAAAGAAAATCTGGATGTAATTAATTTTAAATTTTTATGATATAAAAAAATATTTTGCATTTAAATTAGTGACTCACTATTTGACGATGTAACGAGGTGGAGATTATGAAGTCGTGACATTTGTTCAAAACTTTAAAAACTTTACAATTTGGTCCTGAATCATCCACGGGTTAATGAAAGAGCTTCCGTAAGCTTGTATGAGGCCGGAAATGATTAAATAGTGTAATGTGAATGTGATTTATATTTAATTGTATGGATGATGATTGTATAATGCTTATGTGATATTAGTTTCACCGGTAATGATTGTGACATTCTATAATTCGGACTCGACGATCGAATCAAGTATGAGGTGTTACAACTTTTCAGTGTGAGCCAAAACGAGGAAACTCCTAGACATGGAAGAGCATCATGCATGGAAAAGAAAGAGTTGAGCAAGGAATCACGTAGCAAAGGACAAACCAAATGCGATGAGTTGAAAATATAAATGAAAGTAAAAAAAAAAGGATATAAAGGAAATGATCCGTAATACATCTATTGGTGGAAAGATTAAAGTTACCATTTTCCTTTGGAAAATTCTAAATAATGCTTTAGGAAATCCAGAAATGGGTTCAAGTGGTGAACACAAGTTGAATTATAAGAGAAGTGTAAAGTTTCAACAGTAATGTAATTATATGACTCGAATTCAAATCACACTTGAGAAATAAACACAATAACTATTAGACCAACACACCGAATTATTATTCATGCTTTCTTTAATCTTTGATTCATGTATTAAAAAATATATACCCACAAAGCTTTATATCTATATTAAACATACATCCAACCTCCAACTTTGGACTATTATCACGTGCAAATTAACCACAAACTCAATCCATAGTGGAAAAGACATCATCAATATTAAATTAAATTATTTAAACCAATTTTAATAAATGGTTTGGATTTCAAAGTCAAGCAATTTTAAATGTGAAATACATCCTCACATGAATAATTATTTATAATAATAGTTAAGAATAACTTTAAAAAATATTAAAAGAAATTTTGATTTTTTATGATTTATATATGATATTTTAATTTAATTCATTTTTCACAAATTATCAATGTTATTATCAATATAACATAATTTTACGTTTATATGTTGCATAAAAATTAAGTCTATTATTTAATATAAAAAAATTAAATGTATACAATTGAATCAAAATCGAAATTTTATGTATACATTTAAACAAAAATCAAAGTTTTATGTGTATAATTACACAAAATAAAAGTTTACGTATCAAATTACACATTAGCTAAAAGTTCATGTATAGTCTTGATATTTATCCCTAATAGTTAATATAATTTTTTATTCATCAACTTAGGCCTTGTTTAGTATTGTTTAAAAAAAAACACTTTTAGATTGAAAAACACTTTTGAAAAAAAAGATGTGCTAAATAAATTGTTTTTTTGTTGAAATTTTTGACTTTTCAAAAACATTTTTTGTGCTTAATTATTTTTTTACCTCTCCAACATGGTAAAATTTTTCTTTTTTTTTCTTGGTGCTTTTGAAGAGAAGAAAGTAAAATTTTTAGCTTTTTCTTTACTAAAAGCACTTTTGGTTCTTAATTACTTTTTCACCCATTCAACATGATATTTTTTTTTTCTTGGTGCTTAATTACAAATGCGTTAAAATCATTAATTAAAAATAAAAAGTATTTTTTAAAATAATGCAAATGCGATATACTAGTTTTTCTATAGGTCTTCCTAGGCTCAATCTGCTCGTCTACTCTTTGCGTCATCT
Organism: Gossypioides kirkii; assembly: GCA_005610355.1. NCBI lineage: Eukaryota > Viridiplantae > Streptophyta > Magnoliopsida > Malvales > Malvaceae > Gossypioides > Gossypioides kirkii. The sequence goes on from CP032248.1 coordinate 6,352,902, forward strand.
CAATCAATGCCCTATTAAACACTAGCTTTGATACTAATTGCCACGGGGCTAGAACTTCAGTCTAGCAAACCACACGACATTATGTGATTCATTTGCTTCAAATCCACTTAAGTAAGCTTTACTCTAAAAAATAATAATTCACAAAGAAAATTCTCTAAGGTACCAAAACAAAGTAGAAGCAAAACTTAAAAAATCAAAGAAACTCAAATCGAACATAAAAACTCCAAAAAATAATGACAGACCAAATGTTTGAATAAATGCTCTCAAAAGCATTTTGTTACTCAAGAATAAAGTTATAACAAATGAGGGAGAAAACTATATTTATAGTTGAACTCCCCCAAATCCAATGGTACAATTTAAATCACATCGAGGATTAAGGGTGAGTAAAACTCGATCCGATTCAAAAAATCGAAAAAAATAGAATTTCAAGTTAATTGAATTGAGTTGTTCAAATTATTCGAGTAAACTAGAGTAAGTAATTCGAGTTTCAAGTTTAAATCGAGTTGAACTTTACAATTCAAATAACTCGAATAATTCAAATAACATATTGATATAAAACCTTTTTGGTCCCTATCAAGTTTGAAAATGAGCAAATTGGTCCCTCTAAACAAAAATTACAAAAAAAAATTCAAAATAATTTTTAAAATTCAAAATATTTATAAAAATTCCAAAATTTATATTTTTTAAAAAATTATAAAAATTCCAATATATATATAATATAAAAAAGGTTAAAATTAAAAAATTTCTACAATAATAATTTTGGGACTTAAATAAGTTAATTAATGTTTATCATATTAAAATATTTTTTTATTATTTTACTTTGAAAAAGTTTTCAAATATATATGGTTTCAAATTTTTGTACTCTATCATAGAATTAGTTATACTGTAATAAGATTTTAATTTGACATGCTTAATTTTTTAATTTAACTCAAACAATTTCACTCGATTCGATTCGAAAAAATTTCAAATAAAGTTAGGATGATAAAATAGAACTCGCCAACTCGATTAACTTGAAATTTTTTCGCTCGATTCGATTTAATGGTTACTCCTATCGATGGTCAAAATTAAAGTCTGTCTACAAGATGAGAGTCCTAAGATATTTAAACTCTATACAATCTTATCTCTTAGAATTTACAATATTCACCATGATAACTTTAATTTTACTAAAGTGTTCTAGTGGGTCACTGAAGCTTCAACTAGATGAGCTTATCTATTTGTTTCACAAATCGAGATAGTTCAAGTAGGTTAGATGAGCTTAAATTAATTATTTGATCTTTATGAGATGTTCTGTATCCATTCGTCATGCGTTTTAACTTGCGGCACGTGATAATAGAATCAAAGGAAGAGGCACAAAATATATAGAACTAAGTTAGATAATACAGGAATATTTTGGGGCAACTCTCCTAACCCTTTTAGACACTCTAAACCTCCATCCTTAGTGTTCCTTCGCACTACTTACTGTATGAACCACCACTATTATACACCTTAGTACTTTGAATAACTTCATAGTTAACGATTATATGTTATAAGCAATTTGCTATAATTCATTCACATTCATATCTCCAAAATAGGTGAAAATGGATAAAATTTGGTTGGAGTTCTGTGTTTGAAATACCAAATTTCAATTTTAAAGAATTTCCGGAGAATGCCCGCCAATTATAGGCTATGAATACATTGTTGTTTCTCGGTTGATTTACCGTCGACATTTTTCCCCGGCGTTAAATCTGTATGCCCTGAGAAAATGTTGGCGACAGAAACAAAGATCATAGAAGCAAATGAAGTGTTGAATTTTTATTTCCGTTATTGAAGTTTAATTTTAATAAAACTCAAGACAAAAGGAAACTAAAAGTCATTAATCTCTGGTTCGGGAAAAGACTCATCTTTGGTATAAATATATTTAGAAAATTTCCTTGTTCTAAAATGATGGCCATTTGAGCAAAAGCTATCGTGGCAGCATCTGGTTCCACAAATAATGTACTAAGTACTGTGGCAACCAAAATTTGACACCCTTTACAAAAACTATGCACAGAATCTGTTTGTGATAATATTTTGTGGATAAGAATCTCTGTTGGACGTCTAAAACTCAATCACCACTCACCCACTCCCCACTAGACTCCAACACGCTTCTTCCCTATTTCAACTCTATTAGGCTGCCTGCATGTTTACACACTCTCAAATCTCTCTACTCTTAACCATGCAATACCAAACCCCTTTTCTCCATCGAATTCTCTAGAGGTATGATCAACTATTCTCCAAATGTTTTGGGATCTTTTTTTTTTCTGGTTTATTTGTTTCAATCTAGATTCTTGCTATCAGTAAACATTTGCAGGATTTGATTTTAGTCCCAGGGTTTGGTTTTGCTTATTGAACTTTGCTTGTGATGATGCATGGTAATTGCATTTTAATCTGTTCCTTTAGAGTTCTCTTTTTTTTTAATTATTAGTTAGTGGACTAAAACATGAATTAATGTTCTCATATGTCTCTGACTCTCTGTCAGTATGTTTTATTGGAATTGGATTATATAATATTACCTGAGTTAGGTGGGTAGAATTATGATGAATATTTGAATCTTTATGAATACCATTTTTGAAGTCCTGATATTTGTCAAATGCCTCCTGTCATTCTTAATTTCTCTTATGTGTGTTTGTAATGGGATGACTAGATTACTGGATTCTTATTTGCTGGCAGTCCAACCTTTGAGCTATTAGAACTTAGAAGCGTGGACTTGCTAGATATATTCATTGCCTTAGTGGGACGAATGGCTGTACAGGCAGGTTTTGCTAAAATGGAACATAAAACTTGCCAGAATCTTCAGTACTTGGCACTACAAGGAAACTCACTTTAGTTTAAAGGTGTTCACATAAAGAGAACTGCTTAAAGTTGAAAATGCTACAAACTTATATTCCATGCTATTTGTTACATTTTTACTGTTCCTTCTACACATTTAAAATTTACTTTCATGGACCAAGTTGGGTGTAGTTAAGAATCTTCTCATGTGGTTCTTCTATTCTTAGAGTTTCCTTTTGGTGCCGTCAAGCAAACCTACTTCTTGCTGAAAAATCATGCTTTGCTTCACTTATTTTAATGATGCATAACATGTTGATTTTGCTGCATTCCTCTCTGGTTCAAGCAGAGGAAATTGAGTCAGAAAACAAGTTCCATATGGCCTGGAAATGATCATCTCCAATCTGAAAAAAAAAAGTCAAGTCTGATTTATTAGATGGTGAAAAGCGGAGAAGAAACTTTGGACAGTGTGACCAACAGGAGGTCCATTGCCATGGGTAAGCATCAGGAGGGAACAATCATGAGCAAGAAACCAGTCAAAGCTTCAGCAGTTGTGGTATTGTTGCTTCAACTTGTTTATTCTGTAATTGTAATTGGCTAAATTACTAAATTGGGACATTGTTCAATTTCATTTTTGATGAGTCATTGACTAGTATTATTGAAGCCTAAGGAGTGGTCTTTGCTAAAGAACTTGGTCCTAGTCTACTAGTTAGATTGAATTCATACACTTAATAAGTTATACTTTAAAGAACTATCGTGAAAGTGAAAACTAATGCTTCCGTCATGCCTGCCTCAGAGTGGGAAATCAATGTTTCTCTAATAGATCAATTTCTTTGCTAAAGAATTTGCACCCTGGTTCCATATTTTCATGTGTCTTTCTGTAAACTGCATCGTAATTAACTCGAGAATGATGCTGTTCAAATTGATAAAAGATTTTTTATTAGTTCAATTCTTTTACCTTGGATCTCTACACAGTAAATCAGCCCATTTTCATCATATGTACAGCAATAATCACATCATGGTAGCTTTGAATGTCACAGGTATCACATGTTGATGAGAAGGAACAGTCACATCCAGGTACAGCTTCTGCAGATTCTGAAGTTAGCTCCAAATGCATTGTTTGCTCGGGAAACAACAGTTGCCAGACTGTTCGTGCAAGAACAAAACTAATGAATATTTTGATTGAGAAGGGGAAACCTCAAGAAGCTCAATTTATTTTCAACAGCTTAACAGAAGAAGGACATAAACCAACTCTCGTGACCTACACGGCTCTTGTTTCTGCATTAACCCGCCTGAAACGTTACAAGTCCATTATTTCACTTATCTCCAAAGTGGAAGAGAATGGCATGAAGCCTGATTCTATTCTCTTCAATGCTATGATCAATGCCTTTTCGGAGTCTGGAAATGTGAAAGAAGCAATGAAAATCTTTCAGAAAATGAAGAAGAGTGGATGTAAGCCTACAACCAGTACTTTTAATACCCTTATGAAAGGATATGGAAATATTGGAAAGGCTGAAGAGTCTTCAAAATTACTAGAGTTAATGTTGCAGGATGAAAATGTCCAACCAAATGATAGAACATACAACATTCTAATTAGAGCATGGTGCAACAAACTGAACATAGAAGAAGCATGGAACGTGGTGCATAGAATGGTAGCATCTGGTATGCATCCTGATGTTGTCACTTACAATACAATAGCAAGAGCCTATGCTCAGATTGCGGAGACTTATAGGGCAGAACAGATTATATTTGAGATGGAAAACAACAAAGTAGCTCCCAATGTGCGTACTTGCGGTATCATTGTGACTGGATATTGTAAAGAAGGTAATATGATGGAAGCTTTGAGGTTTGTGTACAGGATGAAGGAGCTAGGAGTTCAACCAAATCTTGTTGTTTTCAACTCTCTGGTAAAAGGTTTTCTAGATATTACAGATACAAACGGAGTTGATGAGGTAAGTTTCAGCCTTAGTTGTGTATTTTTTCCCAAAATCACTCTTCTTTTTCATCTAGTCAATTATAAAATGTTCAAAGAGCTTAAATATGAGTGGAATCATGCACTAGGAATTCTTTTTTGTTCTGTCCCAATTTTAAAATGATAAGAGTAGGACTAAGTAGAATAAAAGATCCTTGATCTGTCCCAATTTTGGGAAATTTTAAACACAGGCTTCACATGGTTCTGTTAGCTGCTTGTATGGCATTTGAAATCACCTCTTTTACCGTATTCTTTTGTTACCATTTGCTAATAAGAAGCATAATTTGACAGGCACTAACACTGATGGAAGATTTCGGGGTCAAACCAGATGTTATAACATTTAGTACGATTATGAATGCCTGGAGCTCAGCAGGGCTGATGGAAAAATGCCAGGAGATCTTCGATGATATGGTAAAGGCTGGTATAGAACCTGACGTACACGCATTTAGCATCCTGGCGAAAGGTTATATTCGTGCTGGGGAGCCAGGAGAGGCTGAGTCACTCCTCAACTCCATGGGCAAATTCGGTATGCAACCAAATGTTGTAATCTTCACAACTGTCATTAGTGGGTGGTGCACTGCTGGAAAAATGAATCATGCAGCCAGAGTTTATGAGAAAATGTGTGAAATTGGTGTTACCCCCAATTTGACTACTTATGAGACACTGATATGGGGATATGGGGAAGCAAAACAGCCATGGAAAGCTGAAGAACTCCTGCAGATTATGGAAGAGAAGGGTATCTCTGCTGAGAGGAGTACCATACAGCTAGTAGCGGATGCTTGGCGTGCCATCGGTTTACTAAATGAAGCAAGAAGAATCATAAAAAATGTAGATCGAGGAATTGCATCGAATACTAAAGATGACATACCAGCAGAGGGTATGGAGAAGATGTACAAGAAACAAAGCCTAAGTGCTTCTTATTCTAATGTTTTGCAGATGCCTGGGGTAGCCATGAATGAACAAAATGGATCATCTAGTTCTAAAGCAAGAAGCCAAATGGTGTTGAAGAAATACGATTCGTCATCTGTGTCAAGTGTTGTTGGGGTGCAACCAGGTATTATATGCCAGAAGCAGTTAACAACAACCAGGGAATATAGGATGTATGGGCAGTTAAATTCATGTAAATTGGTATTCATAAACTGATGAGAATTTGAGGAAGGTTGTCAGGATATCATATGTGTATCCTAAATTTTCCGGCACCGTGGAGTTCTGATTTCAGAAAAGCTGATGACTCAAAAGCTGTAGATATCAAAGGTGTTCTTCAACACATACTTTATATTTATTGGATCATTGATTATATAATCCTTTTGTGTAGGTAACTCAATGTGGCTGCCTACAGTGTTATATACACATTGTTTGTATCAGGCAGGCCAGACCAGAACATAGGCTACTGTTAATTCGTCTCTGAAAGTAACACAGTTTTATTTTAATAGCTCAATACCCATACCTTGTTTTTCTTGATTGATAGCTCAATACCCATACTTGGTTCTTATATATACGTGTGTGTGTGTGTATTATATGTGTGCTTTGTTTGATACTATAAACATGATTCAGTAATCCCAGAAAATTGTAGTCTTCTTCATGTTTTGTTACTGTTGTCTGAATCAACCAAACATGTCAAAGGCAGCATAAACAAGCTTAATTCCTCAAAATAGCTGTCTCATCAGTCAAAATATCGACCTTTTTTCATTGTTGGTCATAATTTTGGCGGAGTATCAACTAGTAAAGATCTTCTTGACTGTATAAGAGTGCAAATGAGGCTCATGTAGCTCATAATCTGGATGATAGATCCTATGGACAAGTGTCTAAATAAGGAATCTTGAAGGATGAGTTATTATGGGCTTCTTGCATGTATGTTAGATGCAACTAAGGAATCACATACATCCTTTTAGGGCCTTTTACTTTGCATGCCAGTTGGTTTGTGAGTTTCATTTGCTAGGCTTGGCTTTTCAGCTAGCAGTATTCTGCTGGGTGAGATTATGAGCGTGTAACAAGCTTGTTACGTCAGAATCTGATATAGTATGTGCAGTGGCGTAGCCGACCCAGGCCCACTAAAATAGTAAATTTTTAATTTAAATTTTTTATAATTTATAAAATTTTAAATTAATAATGATAAAATTGTATTTTGACTCCTTAAAAATAATAAAAATTTGATTTAACCCTTTAAAAATTATAAAGATAAAGGTTATTAAAATGATGAAATTGTATTTCTACTATCGTAAAAATATACAATTTAATTCCGACCCTAAAAATTTTTTTTGACTCCGCCATTGGACTCGATGATGACTGAGGAAGTAATTAATAAAATATTTGATTCTCTAGAATAGAATAAAGTGGAAATTGAGTAGCGATTTAATGGGAATGAAATAGAAAAGTGATAGTATTATATAGTTTGGTTGATTAGTTGAATAGAATAAACTAATAATAGTTGGTTGAATGGAAAAAAAATAGAAATATACAAGGAATAAATTGCAAATGAAAATTTTACCTTTAAATAAAATATTTATTTATATTATTAATATATTATATAAATATATTATATAAATATTTAAATAAATTATATTTTGCAATAAATTAAACAATTAAAAGATAATTTTAATTTAAAAAATTATACTTACATAATAAAAAAATAATACAAAATATTATTAACAAAACAAATGACCACTTGGGCAATTGATATCCTTTAAGTAAAACACTTCAACTAAAGTTCATAGAAAATGGAAAACTAAACAATCCAAACGGAAAATAAGAGAAAAAGAAAAGATAATAATTTGATTATAATCTTTTCACAAAGTACAAAACATGAGATGAATTGAAAAATATTAATGCATTAACAAACATAACTTTCGCTTAAGCAAATCATGTATTGAAAAATAAACATATATCGTTGTACAATTTTTTATTTTAAGCAATGCAATAATTTAGAAATGACATTCAGACGCTGAGTTGCTCTCACATACTTTCAACCAAAAATATGCTCTTGTACTAGTTGTACAGCTTTCGATTTTAAGCAATGCAACAATCTACAAATGACATTCGGACGCTGAGAAACTTGAATAAAAACAAAGATGTAAATCTCAAATGCAGCCACCATCTTCTTCCACTAATCTCCCTTCACAATTTTTGTTGCTCTCTCAACAGATCAGATTTTCTTTTTTGTGTGAATTACAATAACAAGATAAAGTCCAAGCATCTAACGCGATTCGAATCCAGATTACACTTGGGACGGTGAACATTCTTGACCATCAAACCATCACATGGAATTCTCGATAAATCATATTTTAAAGCCTCTGCTTGACTCTCAACAGATAGGACCAAAAATAAATTAGTAGAAGCAATTGAAGTAAGGAAATCCTCTTCTGCTGCGAATATAATTGAGTCAAGAAGATTCATGCACCTCATTCACAATGTTACAATGTCCATCAAATCTTTACCATATCAAAACTTTTACCACTTTTCATCATCACTTAAACGAAAAAAAAATTAATTTCAAGGGTCTAATTGATTGTCGAATTTGATTAAGACCATTGTAAATTTTTATTAGGGACTTAACTGATTTTTTAATTATTTTATGAGAAATTTTTTAACATTTAAACCTTTTAAAGAATAAGATATATATAATATATTTTATAATTAAATTAAAATAAATAATAGTTCAACAGGCTTGCCCTGTATAATCTAGTCCATAGGGTTGAACAAAAATTTCAGTTTATCCAATACATTGACCAAAACTGTTCAAATTCAATTCACTTGATTCCATTTGTTCTACCATTTTTATTTAATTATATTTGCGATTACGATTATTTATTTGACAAAAAAACGATATTTAATTAAAAATAAAGTTATAGTGGTTTTTTTAACATAATCCAGTGAAGTTGGTTCAGATTTTCAATCATTCTCATCCGTTTGGTTAATTCAGACTTCAGTCGCCAACTGCTCAATGAATCAAAATGTAGCTAAGCTGAAGAATGAAGATCAGGCTATATATATTATTATATAGGGAGACTTGACCATATATTCAGATACAATAACATTGTCAATCTAATTGGTTCAAATCAACACAGTCCAACACCAAAGAAAAAACCTCTGCCTACCTGCCCCGTAATTTCCACCAATCTATATTTCAAACCAAAACACTGTTCTATGTAAACAAGCAACCATCAGCTTCTGTTAGATCTACTTCTTTCCAGCGGCAAACGTGAATCTAGTGTTGACAGTATCTGAGGCATCGACATCCCCCCTGACACAACAATTTCTGCCATGCAACAATGTACCACTTATAATGAGCTTTTAGTTTGAAGCAGGAGATATTAAACTAATGCTTTCCCTCTATTTCAGTTTTGCTACACAATACAGAAATTATGACAACAAAAGAAGATGAATCCCTCACCGATTCCTTCACGGACTGATAGATTTGGTCTGATAACATCATTTGTATTGATGAGGAATATATCACCGATGTAAAGATGATTCGTGGGAACATAGACACAGCATAGCTCTTCTTCACCACTGTAGCTCTGCATTTTTTAAGAAAAATAATAATAACAGCATTCTTGATATTGCAATTGTCTGATGAGTCTTATTATATCTTATTCTTCCACTGTGAAAGTTTTAAAATTGTAGTCAAGAAACCAAATATTTAACTGTTTCTAGGACATAAAAGTAGATAAGGAGATTCACACAAACGCCCAATTAAAAGAGTACATAATGAGACAAAAAGAGAAGAGAATATCACTAGCTACAGTTCAGTAAAATGATTTTTGTACAGTGGAAAGTCTTTCCCAACAAGAATGCCACGGAAACAAGAACCAAACCACTCGGCAACAAGCAGTTCCAAGGGTTTGCTTGGAAAGAAAATGTAATTTACACATGTTTGCCAATAACATTATATGATGCATGATGATCATGATATCAAGAAAACAAGAAAAAGAAAAAAGGGGGAAGCCATTCAGAAATTATAATTTTGGAATAAAATCTTCATTTGCCTACCTGTAGAGTAACAGATGAAGTAATGAACCCAAATGCATATTCACCAATTCGTGGATGCCTTATGATGGCTACTTCCTTGAAGGCCTGTGTGTTCTGATCTGAAATACAATAGAGATATAAAACGTAAAGAGATGTAGAGTAGAGATTGTTGCTAACTGAATCAATTTTAATAATATCACCTACTAAACTAATTTATTTCGTGGAAGAAAATCGGTAGAATGCACACCTGGTGATATAGCAGAACTAATCTGCTTGGAGGCATTGTAGATATGACGAACAAATGGCATCCGCTTGATAAACCACTCACCAAGGCCTAGGACAGATGCTCCCAACCATGATGACATGAATACCCCAACCAAGAAGATGAATGTTATAGAAGTTACAAATCCAAGACCTATCAAAGAAGCTTGTTAAGTTAACCAGAAGCTTTGTACCCTTAAAAGAGACATTCCTAAAAAAAATGACAACTATCAATATTAGCAAATGCAGTAAGTGTATTTGCAAAATGCCACTGTTTGAAAACCAATTTAGCATTGTAGTACATAGATATTTAATAAGATATCATGTTAAAGATATATACAACTACAATTGAATAAACTTCGTCCTAGGTTAAAGTGTCCTGTGTATACAACTACAATTCAATACACTTTGTCCTAGGTTAAAGTGTCCTGTGTATAATATAATGGGTGTGTGTGTGTAAGTTTGTCCATTTTACTTCCACACTATCAATGTCTCATTCTTGGAAGTTTTATATGAAGAAAGCCAATAGGCATGTAGGCTGTGGGCATAAAGGAAATTTATAAAAAGATCGTAGTTGACAACAAAAGATCCCTTCAGTCTAAAAGATTATCATCCAAGCTCTCACAATTATCACAGATATTGTCCACAGTCTCTCAAAAATTGCAGGACAGAACAATCCTCGTCATTCAGAAGCCTTGAAGAAAGATAACACAAATTTACAAACTCCAAGATCCCATTCAAGGAGGAAAAGATTAAAAGATTTAATGAAACATGAAACAAGTTCAACGGTCTAGATAAGAAAGGAAAAGAAAAGCTTTTAAGCAGCTACATGAGATGCTCACCAAAAATATCAATGCCAAGTTGAGCGTAAATTGGAGAGAAAAAGCCATCCACAAAGTGAATGAACCACCACGTTATGTAGAAAGTGATTGCTATAGGAAACAAAATGACACTGCAAAACAACTATGAATCAGCTACCACTATAACAGCATGGTGAATGACAACTAAAATTCTATAAGATAAATGCCATTAACATATATTCACTACGAAAAACCAAACCTACAAAGTTTCTGAGTTATCAAATAAATCAAGTTTAGCAGAAATTCATGATGGTAAGAGATACAATTTTTGTAAGATGACAGAAAAGTAGCAGAGGAAATCCAAGACAACCAACCAATTCTGGAGAATCTTATAAGATGAAAGGTGGAAACAAAGAAAGGCTAAATGAAGGTGTCAATCTACACAAAGATTTCATGTAAACAATATGACAGAGACATATAAAAAAGTTTATTATTGAATTTTGAAATTAAAGGCTGGTCAAAAGATTAAAAATGCCACCTCCAGTTCACTTCTCAAATGAAGATTCCAGCATATCCCATGAAAGCATTATGAACAAGAAAATTACCATATTGAATAATGGCTAAATGCCAAGAAAAAGAGAGTTCAATGCATCCCAACCATTCCACTGAAACACTTACTTTTCCAGGCAAGTTGTGTATGAATTAGCTGAATAATTAGGGAAATCTTTTAAGGGATTTAAATTTATTTCTTATTCCAAGAATTAACAGCTCCAAAGTTCTAAAAGTTACTATAACCATAATTCAAAGAAAAACAAAGATATTTGGGTTCAATAAGTTGGTGAAAGCGTTTTCACTCAAGATCAAGGATGCATGAAGGTGAACTAGAGGTATGTGTGAATTATTTCTTTGGTAAGGAGATAATAAGGCACAATGCAAATCATTATGCAGATAACAACTGCACAAATGTCCATCATGTCCACATATCTAAAGCAAGGAGATTAAAAGAATGCTGCTTACCATCCCGTCATGAACTTCTTTGAAGCCCAGCTCCGGAAAACTTTGTAAAAGGTCTGCGTAAGACAAAGCTTTTCAGACAAGTTTAAAAGATAATGTACATGTGTCATTACATGAGTACACAGGTATATTTCCCGTACAGGCAAGCAGCTGAAAACATGTTTTTTACAAGATTTCAGTAGAAGCATAAAAAAATTTCTTAACCTACTCCATCAACCAGAGGAAATAATATTAACAAGTCTCATAAGCGGAAGGGTGACCTCAAAATCAAGCCAAGATAATATCCTAATCTTAAACTTATCTGAGAGCATTTACAAGAGAGATCAAATACAAAGATATCAGTAATCATACACTCTCTGGTATGGCCTTAACATCCGTTATACAGCATCTTAAGCTAAAATATAAATCTCGTATGCATAAAAACTTACAAAGCCTCTAAGAGAAAAGGCAACAATTGTCACAAATCTCGGACAAATGGGGGAAAAAAGGGAAAACAATTTCCAAGTTTTCAACAGCTCCAGTAAATTATGCGGTAATCCTACAACACAATAGAACAGTTCAATTTCATTGATATTCTAAAATCAATGAATTCTCAATTAAAATCAGTACCCAAATTTCTCTCCATTAACGAGCAAACATTCAAACAAAATCGCATTAAGCTCCATAATATAAGTATTAATTTACAGAATGCATACAACTTTTCCATCAGCAACAAAAACAGCTGCAGACCAAGTCAAGTCGAATTCAGTCACAAATGTAGCGTCAATTAACAAAAAAAAAAAAAGAGTTATTTAACTTTTAAAAAAGGAAATGGAAAACAAAAGACCTCGCGGCCGGCGTGATGGGAAGAAGAGGAAGAAGAAGGTTTGGAGGAATCATCGTGGACGGAGTTAGCGACCGGGATCAGAAGCTCCCGATCTCTGCTCTCTCTATCCCTACTCGCCATAACGATCATCGATTTCTCATCGCCCATCACCAGGAAACTCCGCTGCTAATCTCCTTCTCAACAATCCCCAAAACCCTAACCTGCTTCCACCCTTTCTCCCAACTCACTGTTTATCAATCAAATCAAGAAGAAAAATAAAACAAGCTAATTTCAATATTTTGGCAACCGAAACGGGGTAGGGAAAAGAGAGTCTGAAATCCGCTTCCTGACAGTATTTTGTACTCGGTTTTTGTATTTAATTTAAGTATTTATATTTATTTGAGAAAAAAATAATTAGTAAAATAATGGGGGCGGGCATGGCCATGTGAGGATTTCCAAGGAGATGTTTGGTGTTTTTAAGCATTAATTATGGGTTTTAAGGAGGGATTAATTAAGATAACAAAAGCTTAAATAAATTGTGTTTTCTTTGGTTAGCTGATTTTGTCATGTAAATGAGCTGTCCTTGATTATTATTGGGTGCCAGCATTTTGCCTCCATTCCCTCCTCTGTAATCCTATTTTTTAATTATTTTATTTTATTTTATTTTTTATCCAAATGAAAGATGATGGATTTTTTTTTCAATCATCTTTTATATGAATATGGTTGGAATTATTATTGAGGAAAACAACTCTTATTAAAATTTGATTCCAATCATCACTTAATTTTTTTAAGTTTACTGGTTGGCAAGTGATTTCATGTATTTATTTTTTAAATATTTTTTATTATTTAAAAAATATATTTAAGAATTTTTGTAATATATAATAAAAATATATTAATTTTAAAAAATAATTGAAAAAATAAAATAACGTTGTAAAAGTAATGAAAAGAAATAACTGAGAAAAATTAATAGTAAACCTCAAAAAGCTCTATTCGTTAAACAATATAATTAGAGGGTTTAAAACTTTTTATTAGAAAAAAATATAAATAATATTTTGAACATTAAAATCTTGAAAAATTGTTTAAAAAATAGTATTTCAGATTTTAGAAACATTTAAAATGCATAAAACTTTTAATAAGTTATTTTTTATATTGTGTTTAAAAATATTTTTTAGTGTTAAATATAAAATTGTTTAAAAATTTAAAATTATTTTTAAAATTTTAAAATGTATTTAAAAATTTTATTGTAAAACATTTTAGTTTTAATATTATTGATAAAGTAATATTTTAGTTTTAATTTTAATTTTAAATATTTTTAAAAACATTTTTCTTTTATATTCTTTTAATTTTTTTTATTTTTCATTCTCTTCTACTTCTCTCTTTGTTTTTTTCCCTCCTTCATTTCTTTTAACTTAATTTTTTTATGTTTTTCATTTGTTAAAATTAGTCCACAAGCTTGTCTCACTCGAAAAATTAAATTGTTCAAAAAAATAAAGTATAGGGACTAATTTTAACAAATGAAAAACATAAAAAAAATATGTTAAAAAAATAGAGAAAGGAGGAAAACAAAGTGAGAAGTAGAAAATAATGAAAAACAAAAAAAGGAAATTGCTCAAAACGAAAAAAATATGGGGATCGATTGTATAAAGTTAATCTAAAATTTTTATTTGGAATGATGATTTAACGTGTCACGTCAACTTACCGTCACACCATTAACGATAATTAACACGTAATATTTCAAATATAAGTGACTAAAATATTGTAACGTGATAACGTAAGTGACTAAACGTAATATTTCAAATATAAGTGACTAAAATATAACTTGAGGTAAACAAAAGTGACTATTTTAACAGTTTACCCAATTTGAATACTAAGTGGATTTTCAAATTCATCCTTGAGACAAAATAAAGCTAGAGATAATCTATTCATGATTTAGATAAAATGAGTTGAATCTAAAAACATCAAACTCTTACAGCTTTGACCTTGACCAGCACTATCAAATTCTGATTGAATTTTTTATCAAAGCATTTAAAACCTATTAATAGTTAATAATTTTTTTAGCAAATAATGGTAGTGATTTGCATATTCCTGACAATCTATTGTGATTAGTGTTGGAATTGAATTGTAGGCATTTAGAGTGGTTTAAATTTTGCTTCATAATTTAATTTAAAAAAGTTTCTAATGGAAATCATTTTTCAAATTGTTATAAATTATGTTATATCCTTATTTGATCAAGACATGTGACAATATGGGAAGCGAATTGAGAAGTATTCATGGATGACCTTTCGTTTTACACCACTTGGGTGCGTCACACCTCCATCAAGCCATTCGTTAATAACGGGCCCTCTTTTAGGCCACCAGTTATTAGTGGGTATACACTTATTCCCAAGAGGGGACTATTAAAGGATTACAAAGGTATAACAATCTAGACCTGTTCATGGGTCGGGTCATTCGGCCAAGCTCGAAGGTCTGCCCAAAAAATAAGAGGGTTTGAATAAAAATATAGGCCCGAAAAATAGGGTTGGGCAAAAAATAAGGCTCATTTAAAAAATGGTCCAGGTCTCGGGTAATGCATTTTTGGCTCGAGCCCAACCAGTTTCCCGAATTCACAAAAGGATAAAAAAAAGTCTGCTATTTTTTTTAGTTTTTTAATGATATTTTCTTGTTGCTTTCTCCTTATTTTGCTACAATTTCACTATTATGTTGCTACTATTTTGTTGTTATTGTTTGGATATTGTATAAAACTTATTTTATTGTTAATTTTGTTATTATTTTAGAGACATTTCTTAATTTTGTTACTATTTTAGAAACATTTATTTGTTAAGTTGCATCTATCTTAGTGTTGTATATATTTTTTAAAATTTATTTTCAATTTATTAGTAAATATTTATTTTAATGTTTTTAGTATTTTTAATGCATTATATATATATATATATATATATATATTTAAAAATTATATAAAAATAATATTTAAAAAATTAATATAGGCGGGTCGGGTCGGACTTGGGTTTTAGCATTTTTATTCGGGTCAGACTTGGACAAAATTTTAGGCTCATTTATTGGGCCAAATCGAGCTCGGGCCTAGCAAACGTGCCTAAATTTTTGGTTGAGCTCGACCCGACTTGGCCCATGAACACCTTTATAACAACCTTGTACTACCTTAGCAAAAGAATACTAGGGCGGTATCATGCTTGACGATAATAATGTGTAACGGACCTATCACCTGATTGACCATACGGGCATGTCACCACCTGTATTTTTGGTGACATGGTGCCATTAAGCATAGGGACCTTATAATCGGATCTTTTTCTCCCTTTCACCGACCTTAAGCATTTTACCCTAGCACACAGTCTCGCCCACCTCTCCTTATCTCCCTTCTCCTTTCTCTTTCGATACTTTGGTTCTTCGTCTGTCACAAGTAAATTTACCTTCTTATCTTCACCACCATCTCCTCCATTGTTGAACAGTAGTATCAACAAATTAGGTTTGGAATTGTGATTTGGATATTTGTTCTCTTGGGACTCTTATTGCTAGCTGCAGGCTACTCCCATTTAAGTTGTACTAGTTTGGATTGCAATATACCTACAAGGAAGGAAATCATGTAGTCGATATGTTGGCCAGATTAGGGAGTAGTGATTTAAATAGAGAATGTTGTAATATCAATGTGTTGGAAAATATGGATATCATATATATATATAATAAGGATAATTACATGTTATTATTTATTATCATAATAAGTTAGTCCAAATTAAAAGTGACCTAATTTAGTTAAGGTTTATTGAGCTTTAATTATTAAATAAAGTATGAGTTAAATATGTGTAGATACTCTAGTAATTAAATTCTAATTGATGACCAATTCCTAATTAATGATGAGTTGATTAGGAATTAGAGCTAATATGCCAAAGTTATATATATTAGGATTATGATCCTTAAATTATACACAAGAAAATTCTTTTAATATATCATCTTTGGAAAAGGGGGAGTCACCTTCTTTAGATTACTTTTGGAAGATCAAAACCTTAAGATCCAAAGATCTCCGGGAATCCATAGATTCAGGTATGATTCCACATCTAATTTTATTATCATTTTGTTCTTGATGATTTGAAATGTCAAATCTTAATTTATGGTTTATTAAATTTTATATCTTATCTTGATTATAATTTATTAAATTTTATATAATATCTTGATTTATGATTTTAACACAATCAACTTTTTTTTTTTTTGCTTTTTGCGACTCCTACTGACTCTCAACTTTAATGAAATGTTCTGTTTTTAGATTAAAGACAATTCAAGTTGAAGACCAGTACCAACACTTCTTGTCAATAGCTAGTCATACCTTCGCAATTTTAAACTAATAAGGGTCCATTTTTTTTATATAAAATTCTTAAATTTAATTTGATTTATGATTAGAAGTCTTTATGTGTGCTTAAATTGGTATATATATTTTGTATCAAGTGGTAGGCTGTATTTTATTTTATTTATTTAAAAAATAAATAAATTGATTTCTATATGTTATATGAAAAAGAAAATTGATTATTCTATTAAAAATTCCATCAATTTGTATTGTTAAAAATCAATCCCTATATATAAACATAAGATGCAATTAGCATGACATGTGTCACTATTTAGTTATTCTAGTAGCCACACCAATTTTTGAAGGCTTAAACAATAAAATGGTATCTAAACTATATTACTTTCCCCAAATGGGTACTTAAACTTTTTTTTTAGTCAAAACTGATACCTAAACTATTAAATTGTTACTCATTTTACCCCAACTGTTAGTCTCGTTAAAAAAAATTTAGTCAATCATAACTTGTCACGTAAACCTATATTTATTTTACCCATTTTCTTAAGTTTTCTTCTCATCAAACATTTTATACCAATTTTCTCACACTTTCTCATCAACCAAACACCACAAAAAAATGTTTTTTTCATTGTATAAAGCTTTGTGTTTACTTTCCTGCTATTCTACTGATTCCCAGCCTCATCTCACCCATATTTATTTGTTTGCCATCTTTGTAGCTTCAATGTCTCTTATTCCTGTTAAGAGTTTTAATTTTATTGTAAGCTTTTCGGATCTAAAAGAGGTTGATATTTCCTCCATTTTAGTGCTACTGCAAGGTGCTTGCTCATGTTAAGAATCTGTTAGAAAGAGATGAATATGGAAGATGATTTGCCTGACAATATTTTAAGCTCAATACTTTCCCAAATTTCCATCATGAATTGAATAATAATAAATCTCCTCGAATTCAACTATGCCTTTTTTGACTTTCATTTTCCTTCCACACGAGTTTATGTGGATGTGCTTATATTGGGTGAGATGAGGTTGGAAATCAATAGAATAGCAGGAAAGTAAACGCAAAGCTTTGTACAATGAAATAAACATTTTTTTTGTGGTGTTTGGTTGATGAGAAAGTGTGAGAAAATTGGTATAAAATGTTTGATGAGAAGAAAATTTAAGAAAATGGTTAAAATAAATGTAGGTTTACATGACAAGTTATGATTGGTTGAATTTTTTTCTAACGGGACTGATAGTTGAGGTAAAATGAGTAGCAGTTTAATAGTTTAGGTATCAGTTTTGACCAAAAAAAAGTTTAGGTACCAATTTGGGAAAAGTAGTATAGTTTAGGTACCATTTTGTTGTTTAAATCAGTTTTGAAAGTACAAATAAAATTTTTAACAGAAATGATCAATTTACTGTTCGATCCAACATAAGGAAATAATTTACCTCTTTTCAAGTAAAATGACCAAAATATAATTTAATTTCTAATAAAAAACCTCCATTATATTTTATTCATAATACCTAACAACACCCAAATTGAATGCCTGATCTCACATGCTACATCGGCAATAGAAATTTATTTATTTATTTATAATGAAAATAATTTCTTTTTTATTTTATAAAATTAAAAAGATATATGGTTAATGATTAAGTTATTTTAAGCTGTGGTTAGTAATTACGTTAAATATTAAAATGCTCTTTAAAAATAAAATCTAGTAATAAAAATATAAAAATAATTTTATTTTGCTCCATAATATTTTTGTGATATTTTTTGGTTAGGTCTTTAGTAGATAATTTTATAACCAACCTAAGTTGTCTTAGATCGGAACTAGTGTAATGACACATTCATAAAGCTCAAAAAACCCAAAGAAAGCAATTAGAATATTATATAGTCGTGAGCTATTAAAATAAAGTCAAGTAGATATAAAATCTGACACATGCAAAATGAAGCAAAGAGGATAAACAAGCAAAAGGTAAGTTCATCATTCACCATCTTCAATTAAAATTTTTTGACTTAAATATCGAATAACAATCAAAGTGTCAACTCCAACAATCCCGTAACTCATCTTTCTTTACTCGTTACATGTCTCTATAACTCATTTTTCATCTAAATCTTTACCAATTCAAACGTGTATTAACATTTTTTTTAAAATAATCCATTTGGCTTATTATTATCTGTCTGGATCAGAAAAAACCAAATAAAACAACTGAAACAAATTAAAAGAACACAACAAAAACTAAATAGTCTCTAGAAACTTCACCCAGAAAAGCTCCTTCAGATTATTGGAGATACCAAACTGTCGAACCCATCCTGATCGAGACAATCGTGGAGAACGAAACAAGAGGGGACATTGAGGTTAGCTTTTATTGGATAGATGAAATCCTCAATCCAAAGAACAAGAGCCAAAATGTAGACACTTATGACGGTTGCGTGAATCGATGATCCGATGGTGCTAAATTTATGGCTCTCAAAGGTGCATCTTTGACACAGAAATGATTTTCCACACTTTTCATCCCTTCTTTCGCCATTGCATGTGCGACAATGATTCCTCCTCTGGTGATGAAGTTGAACTGACATGCTAAGAAATTTAGAGATAGTGTTTTTACATACCAGATAATTGGTCTAATTTCAAAATTATCCTCTTATGACTATAATTTTAATATAATAATCATTGAATCACTTAATTTAAGGTAATTAAAAAACAATATAGGATATTTTTTTCTTTATTTGATTCTAATTAATATCTAATATTAACTTGTTTTTTTTTTTGTTTCCTTTTCCTTACATCCAAACAATTAAAGTTTACATTAAAAAAAATCTTTTAATATCCAAACAAAGAAAAATGATGTCCTTGTATATCTTTCCCACCTTTCACTTTCCCTCCATCCAATTTAAGGAAATGAATATCACTGAAATAAGATAAAAAGGAAATTTCACTTCCACTACAATCCAACTGGATAAAGGAAATTAAGTTATTTTTATATTTTTATAAGGGTTTTCAGTTTTTTCATGTTTTTTAGAATAAAAATAAACTTTGTTCTATGATTTTTTTAATATTGTTTGAAAAAATTTCAAAAATTTTCATAAATATTTTTTCAAGTAAATAATCAATAATTTTTATAAAAAAATAGTTTTTACATAAAAATTTAAAATTATTTTCACTATTTTAAATATAAAATATTTATTTTTATATCATAATAAAATTAATTATAAAATAAATAAAAATGAAATTTGACACGTTTCATAAACAATTTAAACACTTCCATTTTCGATTTTTCAATTTCAATTCTATTAGATGTTAATTAAAAGTTTATATTCTACTATCGATAACTTAATTGATTATTTTATATCTACTAATAGAAAATTCAAAATAATTTTATTTTCAATAATAGCCATAGTGATATTGATGTTGCTGTAGATTCAAGTTTAACTTCGGCTGCAAGCTTTCTGAACTCAAAATCATGTGAGTTTAATCACATTCAGAAGGTGTTGAGAGTTCATTGAAAGCCGTCAGAAAAAGGTGGATTAAGTTGAACATAGATAGTGCATTGTCAGAAAACAATAATATTGTTGCAATTGGAGGAGTATTTAGAGATTATGATGCCAATTGAATGTACGATTTTGCTATGTGAATTGAGAATGATTCAATATTTAAAACTAAGGTAAGAACTATATTAGAAGGCCTCACTTTAGCATGTGAGTTTGGTTTCTAGACAATTGGAATTGGAGTGTGATAATCCTTTAGTTGTTGAAGTTATCTTAACTGGTGGTGCGAGTAATAGTATGATATCGAGGTTGCATTTGATTAGTCAACTTCTATGTCAAAATTGAAAAGTTCGTTTTCGACACATCCCTAGAGAACACAATATAGTAGTTGATTGGATGGGTAAATTTGTAAACATAAATTATGATGAGATGCCGGTATATGAAAAGACTCCAACCTTATTACGAGAGCTTCTCGAGACCGATCTTAATTTTATAATTGTTACTTTTAACTAATTTGTTGTTATTGCATTCGCTTTGTTTCTTGTTAAAAAAAATGAAAAATATTATGTTTATATTAAATAATAATATTAAATTATAAATCTAACAAAAAGATATTTATATTACTTTTTATATTTCTTTTAAGAAAAGAAAAAAGAGTGAATAAGAGAGAAAAGGAAAGGATGAAAGGAAATTCCCCACATCCAGTAGAGTCCAACAGTAATTATCATATCTGCGTCATCTTGGGTTCTTTGGATTAGAATCTTAGATATCCAAACAAACCCCAATGAAAAGTGGTGAAGATGCTGACAAATTAAAAGGGTTGGAGTACGTGCCCCCATCTCTAAAGTTGTATACTTCCTACGCAATAATGTTCTTTCCCCCTTCTTCTATATAATTCTGCCAACACTGAAACCTTCTGGTTGTTTGAACGCCGAATGATACTTTAATTTCATCCAATCCTACCGAAGCTGAAGCGATGTTGGAAGGCAAAGCTATGGTAAAAGAAACCGATATGCCTGAGAAGATGCAAACCCAAGCCATGGATTCTGCTTCTCAGGCACTTGATCTCTATGATGTTTCTGACTGCATCTCTATTGCTGCTCACATCAAGAAGGTCTTAACTTGCAACACCCTTTTCTCCTCCTTTGTTTTTTATGTCTAAGAATTTAGTATTACAAGGTTCAAACTTGGTTCTGGGGCATCTTCATGTATGTGTGTGTATTTGTTTGGGTTTGGAAATTTTTATTTGCAGGAATTTGACAAGGAATATGGAGGTGGATGGCAATGTGTAGTGGGTTCAAACTTTGGGTGTTTCTTCACTCATACAAAAGGGACTTTTGTTTATTTTGCTTTGGGGACCCTCAATTTCCTTATATTCAAGGGGGCAGCTTCTTAATTTTCTTTTACTTATGAAGACAAGCAGAGTGTGAGAGGAGGCCAAAAGGGCACTTCACCCCACATCTAAAACAGCTTTATTGGTCAGCAGAGATATGTAAAGAATAACATGCTTGCTGTTGCCAAGATTTCTGTTTAAATGATAGTTTTGTTGTTAAAAACTCTCCTATGCTTGTTTGCAATATTCTTGATTTCAGCTGCGTTTGTTACTGTGGTGGGGTTAGAATAATGTAAATTATTTTTTATTGTGAAATCCTTTGTTTGCATTTTGTTATATGGTGATTGTCTTTTTCAATAGGCAAGCTGCTGCTTATAGATTAATGGCAGTTGGCAAACTCCAACGCCAGAAATGATGAATGATTGAGCCTTGATTATCTTTCGAAGGGAATGAGTCAGTCAAGCTGCCGTGCCCTTTTTGAAATCTAAGCTTGACACATGGTGGTGTAATGGTTGATTGATTATAGATTGGGTCTCAATGAGCAAATGGGCAACTTTTCTTTGTTGACCTGGAAGACTTAATACAGCTCACATGATGTTATTTCAAGTGCTCACTACATATATGATGATATATTTTGATTCACACTGTAAAAATAAAACTTGGGTTATTTACATATTTTAAGTGGCTGAAGCCTAAATATACATTTTGTCAATCACAGCAATGAAAATACGATTTTTCAATGGGAGAAATGGGCAAACACTTTCAACTCTGCCCCCTTTATTCAACCAAGGAAAAGCTTATTTACCATTGCTGCATCACTGACCTCTTGAAGCTATGAATGTGCAGATCTGCAGAACAACCATTTAAGAAGTTGGTAAAACCACTCACTTATGCACAAATCTCAGCGATTAATCCACTTAATAGTTGCTTTTCAATGTCCTCCACTACTTGTATTGTGTCATCCACTGAAAATCCTTTCCTCCAACCCAAGTCCCATATTCCACTCAAAACTTCACTGTGGTTTATATCTCTTTCCAGCATTGAATAAACACTATCAGCAGGGTAGTTTTTACCAGCAACTTCACTGTAGCTTCTCAGAGCTTCGACCCCGTCACAAGTTTCCTTTAACAAATGACCTAGAGATATATGCCTTTTGGCATTTCCAACCAGGCTAAACCAAGGACGGTGAATCGTTTGAGAATCAGGATTGCTTCTTCGTCGGACAATTTCGTTAGCACAGTCCAAGGAAAGTCGTGTGTCAGCATCTGAGAAGTCACTGACGCCAATTTTTTGCAAAGTTGTGGGAACATTTTCACGAAGATCGAAAAGTTCCTCCACATAATAGATAAAAGCTGGACTGCTCAATAGCAATGCCTTTAGACTGGTCCCAGTCATGAAGCTTTCACAGTCAGTTCCGATGGGGGTGTTGAGGTCATCATCAACTTCTTCAATAGATTTTCTGCTGTTCTGGTCCCCAAAGGTAACCAGGGTAACATCAAAAACAGAACTCTCATTGCAGTGCTCTACAAGAAAAACAAGGCAAAAGTAAAGAAGTGGTAAGAATCTTCATTTTGCACATAAGGTACAGGAGTTCACTTTTCTAAACTGAAATTTTAGAATTTATTTTTCCAATTCCATTATATGGTTACCTAAAAAGCAGTTATGTGAAGAAATGGAGACAAACTCCACCCATTAGTTGGAGGTCCTAGAATGTTTTCTCATTCATTTCTCCATAAATTTCTATTTAACTTACTACAATATGAAAGCATATCTGTTTATATATCAAATTAAGTTCCTTCTCAAGCTACATGCTTTTCTTTCAAGGTTAGATGGTCTGACTATCCGAGTTAAAAGTCAAGAATCTCAGCATGATGAACGCAGTGGCTTCCGAATATTATGTTATTGACTCCAAAAGTTCGGGTTGGGAGAGGAAGGTGTCAGCACTAGAAGAGAGAATCAGCAAAATATAACATGAAATTATTTTTAAACATGAGACATTGTACATGCAATTACATCAGAAATGCTGGTCTATATGTAATGTGAGCAAATGGCATCTGGGTAATAGGGTCACACCTAGAACACTGTGATATAATAAAATTTCCGATTAAAGGATGTTACCTCCAATCTGAATATCAGTGTGTTCTGCTCCCTCCTCTCTAGGAAGTTGATCTGAAGTTGCAGAGCTATACTCTTCCAAAATAGTATCATTTTCTGATGCAGGATCAATCCTCTTTTCTTCCAAAAGAGTATCATTATTTGATGTAAGATCAATTCTCTTTTCTTCCAAAAGAGTATCGTCAATGGATGCAAGATCAATCCTCTTTTCATCCAAAATAGTATCAGTTTCAGATGTAAGATCAAACTTGTTTCCTTCCAAAACAACCTGATCTGCTTTGCATTCTATCTTCTCAGTCTACAAAGAAAATGAACTGCATTTAAGAACTCTCAATCTTATTTTCATAGCTTAATACATGTTGCACAGGCATTTGAAATCGTAGATGTCAACATGCTAGTTAATGAAATTAGATTTGTAACAGCAGAATCTAAACTTAAAAGAACTCACAGTTATTTTCACTACGGTAGACTTGCTCACTGCCCTTTTTGTTGAACTCTTTTTCAGATCAACAGGGCCACGAACTATAGTTCGTGGTTTGCGAGCAGAGTTGGAGTTTGCAGTTGCACTTGGTTGATGGGAAACTTTACTTTTCATAACATTTGAAGCATTTTCAGGCTTGCTGGACTTTTGAGCGGCAACCTTGGCTTGAACTTTAGACCTCAATAAATTCTTTGGTTTAGCAACCTCCTTCTCAAATGGTTTCCTGCTGCTTATCATTGGCTTCGGTATCATGTCAATGTTCTTCTCAGTTGCCACTTTCTTCAGCGATGACGGAGTTATAGAACCTGAACTTTTCACCCTAGTAGAAAGGCTTTGCTTAGTCTTTACTTCCTTTCTCGCTGATCTGGTCTCGTTTTCTAGGCTGTCTTTTGCACCTTCCTGCTGGAGATGTCTCTTCACTGCAGTTTCTTTTGTTTCCAATCTTCTTCTTGTTTTACTGAAGTTCAAACCTCCATTATTGGAGTCAATTATTTTTGAAGGCGAATCCTCTTTTGCTTTTGGTTTTTTGAGCATAGTTTCTCTGTTTGAGCTTCCCTCCTCCTGAAGCACCGGTGCAAACTTCTCTTCTGGTTGCAGGTATGGATCATGTCGAGGTTTTATGAGAACAATAGGCGGACTATTGTTAATTAACCTGCTTCCTGAAAAGAAATCACTTGATTGATAGGAATCAGGATTAATCTCTTTGATGGAGTTGCTTTTGAGAAGCACTTTAAAATGCATGGTTTCAAGGACGTCCTTTAGCGACTTCTCTGGATCTTCTGTCCGGAGAGCATATTGAGGCTTTCTCACTTTCGGTGTATCGATTTCAAAAGTAGGTCGCTGTTGACTGAAAATCTTCTTATTCTCTGTATCTTTCTGGGAATTTGTCTTCGATGACTTTGGAGGCATTTCTTCTAGGCCCATAAGCTTTGCGATCAAACTCGGGCCTCTTGCCTTCTTCTCTTCAGCTGCTGACCAGATAGATGACTCCATGGAAGTAAAGTTGTCGGTTTGAACAGATGAAGATCGGCTTGAGCTTGAGGATGGGATATCAGAAGCTGAGTCCAGCGGATATCTTGAACTTAAGCATCTTTTTTCTTCAGCATTTATGTTTGGCAATAGATTTTGCCTAGCTAAGCTATCTCTAATCACTTCCCTAAGCTCCTCAATGCAATCTCTAGAAGAAACACCAGCTGAAAGGTGCGGATTCTGGATTGCCTTTCGGTAATTTCGCTCTTCAACTGAACTCAAATGCATTCCCTGAATCACTTGATCATTTCTCACCTTATCAGATTTTTCCTTTTCTTTCTTCTTCAACCTAGCCAAATGAGATGCTTCTTGTAACTTCCCCAGCACGTGTAAAGAATCCTGTAATTCCAGAGCTCCTTTCAACAGATCCTTTGCTAGATCTTTTGAATGCCGGTCGCACCAAATCCCTCCGGACCATGAGTTGATCACCTGATTCAGCTTGTAAGCTCCTCTTGAAACCTCCAAGAGCTGACAGGAAGATGAGCTATGAAGTTCTTCCATGGGACCCTTAGACACTGTCTCTTCTCTTTCTGCCTTACTCGCAACACAAACATCCGATCTGTCCCGTGCTTTTTGGCCTTCATTCTTATGCTCCATCTTCCTTGAACCACTTTCAGACCTTCTAATCATTCTGGACTCTACGACTCCCTTTGGATCATCACACACAACAAATGATCTGTAAACAATTGATCTTAGGCTGTCTTGAGGCATATTCTGTTTATATCCAAAGCATTTTATAATGTGAGTCAGATGCTTACAAATACTAAAATATCAAATCTACCAGTACTAAAATATTTCTCATGAGATGATTTTCTTACATGCTTTTGATATTCTAATCAGATTCAAAGATTAGCCGAAACAGACAACAGCAACACTGGTTCAGCTCTGGTTCATTGAAAACAACATAAGCAAAAATACTTAAATCAGCTGCTGCCGCCCCATTAAACAAAACCAAATGCCATTAAAAAATAGGGAAAAAAACAAATGAAATTCCATTTCCCTTTGGAATGTTTCAAACCTTAGCTACTATCTTCCAGAGATTTGTTAATCCAGATAGATCCTTATCTCTAGATTCGACCATAAATAAAGATGAAAATTTTAACTTATATAAATTTAACAAAGTAAAAGCAAAAGTGTCATCTTTATAGAAAGAGTAAAGAATCAGTTTTCCCCCCAAAACTCAATGGACAAAAACCTGAATTTAACAATTTCCTCTCATTTTCACCATTTTAAACCATCCCAGAAGAAGGCAAAAGGAAGATGACCCAGATGAGAAAAATGCATGCAAAAAGGGAAAAAAAAAGGCAGAGCCAAGAATTTAAGAAGGGAATGGTGACCTTGTAGAAAGCTGAAAGTGAAAGTGCAGAGACTCAGATCCAAAGAGAAAACCAAAGCAGTGAGGAGCATTGACTTTCTTGCTAAAGCAATGAAGAAGGGAGTGTGTGTGAAACAAGAAGCGCCTTAAGTTTTTCTTACAAAACAAAGGAAAAAAACAGTTTAATAGATTAGTTTAATTGGGGGACATGAGATGGTTAAGGAGGAAGCTTAGCAAGCGGCGTGATTTCATGGCGATGGGACTTACAGTTATAATTTGTCGTAAGCGTGTTGCAGGAATAAAGACCAAAAAAAAAAAAAAACAAAGAGTAAAAAGGAAGGGAAAAATCTGTTGGAAAGCACGACGAGGGAAAGCACGGTAAACGCAAGTTTTGGCAACTACCCCTCTCCTCTCCCCTTCTTTAACATCAGCTTTCTGTAACTGCTCTACCCTTTTTTTAATTTCCTTTTGGTTAAATTCTATTATTAGTCCATTACTTTGTAAATATTGTGAATTTAATTATTATACTTTTGGAATTGGTCAATTTTAGTCTTTATGCTTTTTAAAAAGCAGTAATTAAATTCAATTATTAGTATTGTACTATGTTTACAATTGTAGATTTAGTTAATATTCTCCAATTGAATCATTCTAAGTCCTTATATTTTTCAAGTTTTAAAATTTCAGTCTTGATACAAATGACATGGATTAACTGGTTAACTGAACTTTTAGTGAGTAATATGTGAAAATAAAAAATTAACATTGTATTACAAGTATGATAATATGTTTGTTCCATTTGATTTTGAAAATAGTGAAACTTAATTGAATAAATTTAACAATTATCGTTTGGTAAGAACTGATATTTTAAAATTTTGAAAATATAAAGGTTAAATCTATAATTTTTTCAAAATACAAGAACTAATAGAAGAATTTAACCTTTTTTAACATATAACCTTTCTTTTTTTAAATTGCTATATGTTACAAGTTTTATTATTACTAAAATCCATTACACCCGCTCGTGGGTGAAAATAAAATATTATTCTTTTTAAAATATGAGTGCGTGTTAAAAGATATAAATAAATTTAAACCTTGAAAATATTAAAAATAGACATTTGAAGTTAATGATTATTTTTATTTAAAATTAATTATATTTTAAAAAAATAAGTTATTTTTTTAATTCGTGATATCTGAATCACTTTATAACAATATAGATTATTTCTATTTTTCAGTTTTTTAGTAATTTTTTACTTAGGTTTTCTGTTTAATGAATGCATTTAGAAGATTATTTAATATATGATTAGTTAAAATAAGAAAGAAAAAATAGAAATCCTTCCGCTAAGTAAATTATTGTAAGATTATTTAAGAGAAATGAAATAATTTAGGTTATTTTAATGCTGGAGTTATTATTATATTATTATTTTTTTAATATAAAAGGAAAGCAAAATTTTAATAACAACGTGATTAACGTGATTAGAATTTGAATCATAAATAATATAGTGAATATCTTAACTATCAGACCAACACACGAAATTTCATTATTAATTATATTGATAGAAAGATAAAAATATTGATAACAATTGAATATGGTAATAAGTTAGTGTAACAGAAAAGTTATAGCACAAGTTTTTTTTTTTTTTTTTAATTTATCTCTAAAATTAATTGTGTACATTAAAGAGACTGTTTGGGGTTTTTTTTTAATAGTGGAAGCCGCAAGGTTTGAAAAAAAAAACGTATGCTGTTTGTGATGGATAGAAAAGGTGAAAGACAAACGACAAAAGAAGAATCAACCGGCTGACTGTATAATAATTAAAATTAAGTTATTTAATTATGAATTTCATCCAGAAATTATCTCTTTTACTTTAATATGTCATAATTTAATTATTCTATTTTATGAAAACTGAAATCCAAGTGTAACTCATGTGTTAATCAACAAGTAAATTAATTTCTTGATTTTTATAAAAATATAAACATCATATTTCAATAAATTAAAATAAGAAGATTAATTTGTTAATTTTCGTAAAATAAAGAGATGAAATTCATAATATCAATAAAATAAAATATAAAACGAGCCTTCTCTTATAGTTGAAGTTTAAAAAGAAAAAAAAATGATTTATTGGTATGGTCAATATTGGTCAAAATTATCAGTTTAGATATTCAATTTGATGCAAAATGTTGAGATGAAATTAATTGATATTTTTGAAAATTTTGAGGGCTCATTTTAACAATAAGCCAAAAAAAAAGTTAAAAAGTAATATTTACAGCTCAGAAGTTGAAATCTTAGTCCCACCCATCACCTGGATTTTGAGTAACCAAAGTTATGGTTTACTTGTAGCTAACATTATATTATATTATATACCAAACTGCATTTTTTTAATTTCTCTTAGTTGAATTGTGAAAAAAAAAAAACCCAAAGCAAATGGACCTAACATTTTGAAACTGGGAAAAATTTAAACAATGCAGCCATTTTTTTTTTTTAATTTTGATTTGAAAACAGTTTAACCAATAATAAGTCTAAATGAGGGACATATGTCGAAAAATATATTTGATAAAATAAGCAATTTTTTTTATCCAAAATTAATTTATTTTTTGAAATATAGGAAAAATCGAATGCAAAATATTTTTTTAAATGGCATAGATGATAGCCAATTGATCCAAAAATGAAAGCTGATTGAAATGTTTGGGAAGAGGGGAATCCATTAACGTCATTTTACTCTTTTACAGTATTAGAATAGAGTTGAATGCATTCACAGGAGTCATGCTATGACTGAATGTATAGTGTTAATACTACTTTTGGTGGTGCCTATCATTAATGCAATTCAATCCTCACCATCCTTTTTGCTGCTCCTAACTGTGTTTATGGTTATTCACCATGCTTGGTTTAGCTTAGGAAGTTTCCTTCAACCCTCTTTTGCTCATTGACAGCGACGGAGTTAAAAAAAAATTTTTGGAATCGAAATTAAATTATATATTTTTACGATAATAAAATGTAATTTTATTATTTTAATAATTTTAAAAGATTAAAATCAAAATTTTATTATTTTTAAGAGAGTTAAAATATAATTTTATAATTATTAATTTAAAATTTTATAAATTATAAATGATCGAAATAAAAAAAATTTATTTTAGAGAGCAGGGGAAAACGTAAAATTGACTTAGCAAACAAAGTCTTCGTTTTGAGTCTTAAACATTGGAAGCAAGGAGAGAGAGGTAAGTAGGGGCTTTTAAAAATATTAAATATAAGTTAATATAATAATTAAATTATATTTTGAGTTGGATAGAATTTTAATTTGATTTTTTGGAATTATAAAACAATATATTCATGTTGATACTCTAAAATAAATGATTGGGTTCAGGGGTTTATATGAAATGTGAGAGGAGAGGAGGTAATGATGTGATTAAGGGTGGGGATTGGTGAGTGTGGGTTTTAAAAATGGGAAATGCTGCTATACATTCCCCCGAATCTTGGTATGCCCAATAATTCAAAATCATAAAGTTCAATTAAAGACAAAAATAGTGTGACCAATCAAATCACATTTCCCCTGTTAAAAGGACAGTGCACATGCCTTTTATTTTCTCCTTTTTGGTGATCTAATTAAATCACTAATGAATCCATGCAATGACATGATGATTAAGGATATTCATTGTTCTAGATGTGATTTGATTCGAGTTGTATTGATTGTTCGAGTTTTACTTTATTATTGTAATTCACCTAAAAAATTAAGCCACTAATTATTCTCCCAAAATTGATTAAGGAAATTACTACAAATTAATTATTGCAAACATTCAATAATCTCATCACATGGAACCGAACAAGTGATTCCAGTAGAAAAAAGGATGTTGTTCATCCTAAGAGTCCCGAGTTCGAGCGCATGTATATGCAAGGTGTATGTGTCTTGTCAAAAAATTAAGAAAGTATAAACAAATATTATCATGTAATCACACCAATATATTAAAAAAAAAACTCATTACATGTATTTGTAATTAGTATGGGTCAATTTTATTTTGAGTTTAACTTCACTTTATCTACATATTTTTTTAAAGGTTAAAGTGTCTCTTTATTTTTTTAAAATTTAAACTTTCGCTATTGTATTTTTATTTTTAGAAATTTAATCTCTTTATTTTTAAAATTTAAGTTCAATTATATTAAATTCAGTTTAACTAAATGAGTATCAGTGAATTTTTTTTAATTTCAAAATGTCATCTTAACAAAATTTAAAAAAAAAAAATAACCCAACAAGTGGCTCCAATAGAAAAGAAGATATTATTTATCTTAGAGGTTCCGAGTTCAAGCACCTGTGTGTGCAAACTAGTATAATCAATTTTTTTTTACTAAAGTTAACAATTGAACCTGAATTTTGATAAGTAAAAAAAATTAAATTCTTGAAAATAAAAATAAAATGACTAAATTTCAAAATTTTGTAAAGTACAGGGATTTATGGCAATTTTAACCTATTTGTAAATATCTATGATCATACTTTGTAATAAAAAAAATACCCTTAAAACTGAAGCCGAATTGCAAAGAAATAGTTAGCAATTTGGATGAACAATTTGCGGACATTAATAGAAGGTGATTGGGAGAAAGTCTTTTCACAAAAAATAACACACAAGGGAATGTCTCGCAATTGAAATATACCTTGTTTTATTCGCTTTTCTTTCTAAATTTAAATTTAAATTTACTATGCCCCACCTTATATTATCACAATATACTCCTCCTTGTGTTTCCCCAAATTACACCATATTATTTATATTAATTATTTAAATATAATAATATATTTATTTCTTAATATTTATATCTTTGTCAATTTAATTTTTTTAAAATTGATCCTTAATTTAAAAAAAAATTTAAATTTGATAAACAATTGTAAAAAAAAAAAAAATATTATTTTTTAATGAAAATACTAATTAAAATGTTAAAATTTTACACATAACACTTCACTTAGCAATTCAGTTGAACTTCATATTAATTATTTTAATTAATTAAATACTTTAAAAAACACGCAGCCCCTTTAACTAAGACAATTGGATATAGAGAATAATTTTAAGAATCAAATTACTGAATAACCCATACCCATAAATCAAAATAGCTGCTACAGAATCAAGCCTCCTCAATTCAAATTGAGCAATTAGGGAGAATGGATTATTATATAAATAAATGAGATTGAGAAATGAGATATTGGTTAAAAAAATTACATTAATAACATGTTTAATGTTATTCAATGGTCTTATAATTCATTTGGATGATTTATGAAGCTTTGTTGATTGGGTCATCTTCATGGACAAATCTCTTATTATAGAGAGTCGATAATTAAGTTATGAACGTATATGTGTTTAAATATGATAGAGATTTTTAAATTAGTTTAACGTGATTTGGTGATGATTCACGTATTATTTTTTAGATACTTTTTAAAGTTGAGGTATCCCTCTTACATAATCAAAATGATTGACACTAGAGAAACAGATGAAAAATATTATTTTAGTGATTATTGAAATGAAATGTTAAATGTGTATTGTTTTTGACATAATCTATACTGAATGTAATATTGCATAGTAGAAGGGAATAAACAAAATATGAGTTAGAAAAGAAGAAAAATAAAAGCAAAATATTCAAATTTGTTTGAATGATGAATGTACCTCTTGAATTATGTTGCCACTTGAGCCATTTTTAATATTAAAAAAGAAAAGGACAATTAACATTTTTTGGGGCACTTTAAAATTGGGATGGATTTCTAAATTTGTGGCAATTAATTCACAATCTTGTTAGGTTGAAACATTCATTTTGAGCAGATTTGTTCATTAGTTGACATTTGACACACATAAAAGTGGGTCGTCCATATCTTCACCAAAAGTCCCTCGTGAAATAATAATTTAAAAATACCTTTGGAAGCTAATATATAAAAGGGTAAATTTCAAAATAGTCACTTTTGTTTGCTTCAGATTACATTGTAGTCACTTATGTTTGAAATGTTACGTTTTAGTCACTTAGTTATTGTTTTGTTACGAAGTGGTGACTTTGTTGTTAAGCTTCGTTACCTCCTTAACGACAATCCTACGTGGTATCTCAGTAGGACATCTAAGTTGGTATGTAAAACTCATTTGGAGTACCACGTAGAATTGTTGTTAGGAAGGTAATGGAGCTTAACGGTAGAGTGACCACTTCGTAACAAATGATAATGTAAGTGACTAAAATGTAATCTGAAGCAAACAAAAGTGGTTATTTTTATAGTTTACCATATATAAAAAAAACTTTAATTAATGAAAATGACAAGAAATATATGGAATGAAAAAGTTTGTGGTTTTGGAAGGTGGTGCCTCCATTTTCATGCAAACTTTAGCTCATGAAAAGTTAGTTAAATCAGTTAAAAATTGTATGTTTTCCCGAACATTTTGCAGCATTCATCCATCTTAACATTTTTTATTTATTGTTTTTAGACAAAAGCCGTTGTTTAGAATTTATGTTTAATTTGTTAGAACCGACCCTCAAATTTATGTCTTCTGCACCGCACATTCTCTTGTTGTAAACGCCATTAAACCACTTCACCCTCTATTTATTCAACCCTCAAGAATCACATAAACCCTCTTTTTTTGGTTCATCTTTTTTTTTTTTTTCTGCTTTGGTTTTCTTCTTCTTTTGTTTTTTGTTGTTTAAACAACACAAAGAGGAGGAGGAGGAGGAGAAGAAGAAGAAGAAGAAGAAGAAGAAGAAGAAGAAGAAGAAGAAGAAGAAGAAGAAGCAGCAGCTTTGGATTGACAATATGATTCGAACATTAACACGTAGGTACACCCTTCGAACCTCCTCATCTTGCAACCGTACGAGAATGTCGTCTGATAATTCAGGAAAGTACCACCAGAACCTGATCCCAGATGCCAATGATGACGATGATGGTATGGACATAAGAAATGAAGGAGAACAATCAATGGTGCATCGAAATGTAGGAGCAGGAACTTCCCATCAGGATCTGCAATCTGATATGGAAATGATGAAGGAAAGGTTTGCAAAGTTGCTTTTGGGTGAAGATATGTCTGGAGGAGGAAAAGGTGTTAATTCAGCTTTGGCTTTGTCAAATGCTGTCACTAATCTAGCAGGTAAATATTCCTGTATGTATGTCTGTATGTCTGTATGTATGTATGTATGTATGTATGTAAGTAAGTAAGTATGTATGTATGTATAATGGTGGCCAATTATATTGCAGCATCGATATTTGGAGAGAAAGGGAAATTAGAACCCTTGGCTCCAGAAAGGAAAGCAAGGTGGAGAAAAGAAATGGATTGGCTTTTATCTGTAACTGATCACATTGTTGAATTTGTTCCTTCACAACAGATATCTAAGGATGGTACCAACATGGAGGTACATACCATCATCATCTCTCAAAGAAATTGGGATCTTTGATCACAATTACACCATTGCTATTTAACTCCCAACCATTTTGTTTCAACTCAACAGGTTATGGTCACAAGACAACGGAGCGATCTGCTGGCGAATATACCCGGCCTGCTCAAACTCGACGCAATTCTTATAGTCGGTATCTCTAGTCCTTGCTAACCTGATGATGATAAAGATTAACAGTAAATGATATGCTGCTGATCAAAAAGTATGTAATGAAAACAGGAGACTCTTGACAACTTTGGACAAGAACAAGAGTTTTGGTATGTGTCCAAAAATGAAAATCAAGACGAGGAGAACAACAGCCAAAGGGATGACAAATGGTGGCATCCTATCGTTAAGGTTCCCGGAAATGGACTGTCAGAAACATCACGAAAACGGCTGCAATATCAAAAGGAGTCTGTAAACCAAGTGCTAAAAGCTGCAATGAACATCAATGCTCAAGTCTTATCTGAAATACAAATCCCGGAAAGTTACATTGATTCCCTCCCCAAGGTAAATAAATCAAGGGAACTCTCCATAATAGACTAGAATGTTAATCTGTACTAAAGCAACAAATATGCATTTTTGACTTAGAATGGAAGAGATAGCCTTGGAGATTCAATCTATAAAAGCATCACAGTGGATAGCTTTGATCCCATACAATTTCTGTCAGCTATGGATTTCTCGACCGAACACAAAGTACTTGACTTCAAGAACAGGATTGAAGCCTCCATTTTGATTTGGAAAAGGAAGATGAACCAGAAAGATGGATGGACTCCATGGAGTTCAGGTGTCAGTTCTGGGAAAAGGGAGCTGTTTGAAGTGAGGGCTGAGACTATCTTACTCTTACTCAAACAGCAATTCCCTGGACTTGCACAATCTTCACTAGATATTTCAAAGATCCAAGAAAATAGGGTACAATAGCTTAACCTTCTCTGTCAATTGTATCCCAGGTTTGATAAACTTGGTTTTAACTAGTGTGTGAACTGTCAATAGGATGTAGGACTGGCTATCCAGGAGAGCTATTCTAGGGTACTGGAGAGCTTGGCTTTCTCAGTGATGTCAAGAATTGAGGATGTTCTTCATGCTGACTCCGTTGCTCGAGCACGAAGGTGCAGTGAGATTGATTGCTCCGGAGATACTGATACTCTCGGGATCAAGTGATCCAGACATCTGCATTAAGGTTGATAATGAGAAGAGTAACACGTCCAAACCATCATCACATGGTTCCACCCCCAACAAAGGTTCCTACCTAAAGAGGATTGAAAACTTAAACGGGCTAAGAAGTTGTGGAGTGATCCAGATTGATTGATAAAAATGGTAAAGTTGGAAGAAAGGTAAGAAGAGGAATGACAAGGATAAGGAAGAAGAGGGAGACAAATCTGTAGAGTTAAACCAATGTATAGATAAGTCAGCCCCATGTTGCAGCATTCCTTTGGGGCACTCACCTTTCTACACCTTACATCCTTCTTGCTTCACAACTTGGACAGGGAAGCCTTAAAATTGATGCATTTTGAGATTGCATTCCGACTCTAGGATTATAACATTTTTTTTATAATCCGGACTGCAACCATTAGTTCAACTTCATTTTCTTATTTCTTTAATTTTTTTACTATAAATATATGAATATTGATATCAAATGGAAAAATTGTTCAATTCATTGTCATCGGGATCATAGCCTATAGATACAGTCACGTGACATTCATTTTTCTCAAAGACCAATTTGAATAGGACAGGAAATGGACAAAATGTGATAAAAGAACAGTAACCCCTTCAGAAAAAAAACCTGCCCAACCAAGTAATAATTACAGAGGAAATGAAATCAAATAAAACTTCTTCATGAAAATATTGATACCAATTGCAAGCATGCCATTTACGATGAAGTGAAAAGGACATGTAATGTATAACATTGAAATCGAAATATCAAAAATCTGGTTCCAATCCAGACGTAACAATTATTTTGGAAAATA
Organism: Gossypioides kirkii; assembly: GCA_005610355.1. NCBI lineage: Eukaryota > Viridiplantae > Streptophyta > Magnoliopsida > Malvales > Malvaceae > Gossypioides > Gossypioides kirkii. Next base: position 6,388,875 of record CP032248.1, read on the forward strand.
ATATTTGCAACAGTCATGACATGGATGGGGCTAAAACCCAAAAGTACTTGCTACATAACTTTGAAATTTGCTTTCTAACAGCCACGGGTCACTGCAGCATGTATAGCATCAGCAAGATGAGGAACAGTCTTGGAGCTAAGACCTGCCATACTAATCCTCCTGCATGCAATATAAAGAAGAAAATTTCATTTTATTTAGCATCTCAATTAAAAGTAGGCATTTACAGATGGATACCAGTAGGTAAGACAGTCTTGAGAAATATCATCAACTATGCAAATGCAAATGAAGTTCAGGTTTAAGGGATACAGTAAATGAAGCAGAAGAAGAGACTGCTACAACTCACTGTAAGCCATTAACACGGTGTCTGGGGTATGTGTGGGAGCAGGGGAGATGGGATGTCACTAAATTTGGAGGACGAGATTACCAATCTATAACTAGAATGAGTGCTAAACTCGTTTTAGTAAGGTGCGTAAACTTTGCAATGCAGAAACAACTTCATTATAGCAGTAAAGAAACTCTCTTAATGTTGAATGAAAACTTTTAATCATATAAAGCATTCATTGCATCCACGTCAAATGATCTTATTATGACTCATGCATGAGTACTGAGAGCTGGAGGGGAAACCTCAAGGCATGATTTTCTAGCCTGGCACTATTTTTCAGGGCAAAATGCGGATTCTTGGTTAGACAAAGCAAAAGCCTTTCTTACACAACCATCTAGAAACCTCCAACCTTCCTCTCTCATCCCCAAAGTGTTGAGGGGGGTGGGGGGAGTCAATACCAAAGGTTAAAAGAAAGAGATCTTTTTACCCGTCAGATGTCATGTAGATGTGGTACTCCTTGGTCATGAAAGCAACTTGATCACTGTTCAATCCTGTGAAAGTAAACATTCCAATCTGCTTTATAATATGACTCCAGTCACCTGGAGTACCTGCGAGAAAGAAGATAGAAACATGTTTAGTTTATGCTTGATGGAGTACACCAAAGATCCATACAATAGTATAGAAAATTCAAGAAAAGAATATGCAAATTTCTTGTCAATAACATATACAACATGTTTTGACTGACTCTTACCTATCAAACTTACAGCTCAAACCTACCGGTTAACAAAAACAGGGGCACATATATGCATATACCATTAGAAGAAAGGATTAAGCAAAACCTTTAGCACTTAAAGCATCAAATAGTTGTTTCCGCATGCTAATAATTCGGTCTGCCATAGCTTTCAGTTCAATCTTCCACTCGTTATACATATCACTGTAAAAATAAAGAACAATGATTATAAATATATATAAACAAGTTTAAAAGAGAAACTATATGCAATCCCCAAGTGAATTTACTTGATTTGAGTAATTAACTCATTCAAAGTCCGACAAAACATCCATAGATGAAAAATTAAATTGAAACAGAAGAATACATGTTTTCCTCCTCTAATTAATATCACATGATATGGGCAAAGATTACCGGTAATGAGATAAATTTAACACCAAGATAAATTTGTTGCAATCGTTCCATTTTTGAAAATTTACCAATCCTACTAGTTTCTCTGTCATCTAACAAGTTCAGATAGTTTGGTTTGACAAAGAACCCACCTATTTTTGAGGATAGTCATTGCAATTGAAGCACCATGAATCGGTGGATTGGAATACATAGGCCTAATCACAAGCTTCAACTGGCTCTCAACCCTGCTTGCAACATCAGCCGCCTTACAGACCTATAAAATTATTATCATTATTATACGAAAGAGGCCTTAGGCATATAACGAAAGAAATCTACTCAGGATTTATAAGTCCAGCATCTTACAATGCTGAGAGCACCAACACGCTCCCCATAAAGTCCCATGTTTTTTGCATAACTTTGAGCTATAAAGCATTCCCCGCCATCTGCAACAAACATGCGAACAGGTTGTGCATCTGCATCTAAGCTACCACTTGCAAATCCCTGGATGTCAAAAGTCAAGTGTTCGTCGAATACCTATCAAAACTATAACAAAACATATATGGAGGTCGTTGAACAGCACTAAGTTTATTCAACAACAGACGATTACCTGGTAAGCACTGTCAAAGAAAGGCAATAACCCTTTAGATCTTATCGACTGTCTGATTTGTTCCCATTGCTCAACAGTTGGATCAACACCAGTTGGATTATGAGCACAGGCATGAAGAAGCACTATAGCTCCAGCTGGTGCTGCGCCAAGATCTTCTAGCAAACCTGTTACCCAAAAATTTTGCCGTTAGTTTTATTAGTATACCACAACCAAGATATTGGTTCCATAAACCATACGGAACTTGTTTAAAGGAACTTGAAACCAAAAGCAGGCAATAAAAAGGCAATGCTATTTTTGCAGGAAGATTTATAGACAGTAGCCAAGATCTTATATTGAATATGCTTTTTTTTTAACTCTCCCTGTAATAAATGAATGCATCAATTGTTTCTCCAAAAATTTCTTAAACTAATCAACTTATTAACAGCAGCAACGCATTCACTGCATGGCCTATTGACAGAAAACCATTATCTCAGACCTTGGAAATTAAGCCCACGAGTTGTTGGATCATAGTAGCGGTAATTCTTTACCGACAACCCTGCCATTGTGAAAACTTTCACATGGTTTCCCCATGATGGCTGTGGAATGTATATAGTACGCTGGAAAACAAAAGATGGGCAAAATAAATATCATTTGCTCTTCAAAATGATAACAGCTAACTAAAGCAAAAATTAAAAAAAAAACAGTCAAATTTACTTGGTGGTAATGCTTTGCTAAAAACTCAGCTCCAACCCTCAAGGAACCAGTACCAGACAAGCACTGAGCAGTAGCCACTCTGTTCTCCTGAATAGCAGGACTACTCAAAAGCAACAAACAAGAAACATCCATTAAGAAATCAATAAAATACAACAGACATGGGCAAGTAGACAAAAAGAATGGTTTCAACTAAACTAAAAGAAGGTACTTTCATTTTTTCTTCAATTTCTTCCTTTACCTGTCATCACCAAGAATGAGCTTAGCACTCAATTTATTGAACTCTGCGAGACCAAGAATAGGAAGATACTCCTTGACTCTCGACCTGAAAGTACATAAAACATGATCAACGAAACAACGCTAGCAAGGCATGAAGAATAGAACGGTTTGAACAACTTACTGGTCATTAACAAGAAGCTGTTCTGCTTTTCGAACAACATTTAGAACCAGAGGTTTTCCTTCCTGTTGTTGTCACAAACAGATCAACTAAATCAACATTAAGTAGTAGAAGAAGAAGACTGATCAACTTTATTATTAAGATGATTCCTAAAGAAAACTTAAAAATACCTCAGTCCTGTAAGCACCAACACCTAAATTCAACTTGTTCGGGCTTGGATCCTTGTTATAAGCAACTGTCACCTGTTTTCAAATAAAATATTAAGAATAAAAATAAATCAAAGAATGAACGTATGAAACATCAATCAATCAATCAAACGAAGCTTCCTCTATTTATTTTCTAAAAGAAAAAAAAACGGGAAAGCGAATCTAAAATGAAACTTCAAATATTCAATATTACAGCAAGAGACAAATAAGAAAAAAGTAAAAGAAATTCCATTTGATCATAAAGTTCATGATTAGCCGCGATCGAACACGTAATGATCCGATCAACGAAGAGGATTGAATCAAACTTAAAATAAAGTATGAGTTAAGGGTTGAAAGAAAGGAGGATGATAAGTTACCCCAAGAATGGGATCTTCAGGAGCTTGAAGAATGGAGGCAAACACAGAATCCATTGGGTTTGGAAAGACTCGTTTGGCTGGGGTTTTAGAGAAAGTGAGAGAGTGATCAGGGGGGGTTTCAGATTCTGTTTTATAAGGTGAGAGAGGGATAGGTTGATTTGTTGAAGCAGCGGGCGTCTTAAACAATGTGAACTATGGGCGCTTCTGCTTTTCCAAGTGCCTTTCGCTACTTTCCATGGTTTTTTAATTTTCGACTATTCTTTTCTACCGTTACTTTTTTATGGTTTTTATTTGCGATAAATCTTAAAATTATTTATAAAATTTTAATTTAATATGTAATTATATATAAATTTTAATGTGATGTAATTATACACGTAAAATATAATAATTGTATTAATAATTTATAAAAATTAAATTAAAATTTTATATATAAAATTACATAAAATCAAAATTTGTGCGTAAAATTATACATTAAATTATAATTTATATATAATTTTGACATTTATTTTTTTATCTAAATAATAAAAGAAAATATTAATTAAGAAAATAAAAGATTATTTACGAAAATAATATATTTTCTATGTTAAAATTAAGTGTGATCGATATGATCTCATACGGCACATTTTTTTCATCTTGATTTTATTTTTCTTTTCTTTTATTTTTTAATTTGAGGTGATTGTAGTATAATTTTTAAATTTCATATCTCTATTTTATGAAAATTAGAATTTAGTTTATTTATTTTAATGTATCATAATTTAATTTTTGTATGTTTTTGAATTTAAAAAGTTAATTAAATTATTTAATACTATTAAACTCGATTATCAAATTATTTACTTATCAACCGTAATTAATAAATCAACAATTCAACAATTTATATGCGACAATTTAAAAAAGAATCAATAGTTCAAGTTTATATGATAAATTAATTGTTGAAATGATGATTTTATTAATTTTTTACACATGAATTTGATGAACAGTTGATCTTAAAGTAAATAATTTGATGATTGAATTTAATAGTATTAAATAATTTAAGTAACTTTTTAAATTTGAAACATACAAAAATTTTTATCATAACCACCTCAAATTAAGAAAATAAGAGTGAGGATGAAAAAGGGTGCCAACATTTTATTGTCACCCCTTTTAAAATTAAAATATTTTTATTACATTAATAATTTTTATTAAAATATTTTTTTTTATAAATTATGTCGCTGGATATATTAATGACACTTAATTTTATTGTAAAAAACATACTATTCTTATAAATAATATATAATATGTTCATTTTTGTAATTAATTTTTTTATATTATCTAGATAAATATTTTTAATTTATTTTTATCTATGTATTTATATTATCATAATATTTTTATTAAGCAATTAATTTCTAACGTACTTGTAAAATCATTAAAAATTCACCTAATTTACGATTAATAAATATTATTTTAAAAATATTTATATTTTGTGAAGAAAGAAAATCATGTATTTGATTATAAAATATTATATATTTTTATTATTTTAATTTTATATAATTTTTATAAATTTATTTTTTCCTGCTAAGTGTATCGTTCTAGCAATATTTATTTTCTTTATTTTAAAATGTTTTAGTCCAAATGCTGATGCGGCGACAAGCGTGCAATTTTACGTGGATACTTAACTGAAAATTGAATATATAAATAGTAAAGTTAAATTCTGCTATTATGCCCTGTACTTTACAAACATTGTAAATTTAGTCTACATACTTTAATTTGACCAATTTTAGTTCTTATACTTTTTGAATTGGTCAATTTAAGTCTTTACAATTTTTTTAATTTTGAAATTTTAGTCCTAACCCAAATAGTAATAATTTAATTTATTCAGTTAAATTTAATTACTAGCCTTATATTTCGCTTAAAGTTATAGATTTAATTCATATTCTCTAATTGAATCATTTTAAGTCTCCATACTTTTTGAATTTTGAGATTATAATTTTGATCCAAAATGACTATTAAATCATTAACTAGAATTTTAGTGAGTAATGTGGAAATAACAAGCCAACATGATATCACACATATGTTTGCTACATAAGATTTTGAAAATAGCAAAACTTAACTTGATGATTTAATAGTTATTGCCTGGTGAGGATTAAAATTTTATATTTTGAGAAGTACAGGGATGAAAATTGATCAAATTAAAATATAGGACTCAATTCACAACTTTTACAAACTATAGAGATTAATAACAGAATTTAACCAAATGATAATAAAATAATAAATGTCATAGTAACCGAAAACTGAATATTTTTCATGTAAATAATAAAATAATAATAATAAAACAGTACTAGGTAGTATAAGTCATTTTAAATTTATATAATAAATAAAATTTAGAGTTTAAAAAATGAGTCCTTTCTCCCCGAAGAAGGGAACTGTAAAAACAATATTTTTAAATTGGATTTTTTTAATTTTTTTTATTGAATTAATGTATTTCGAAAAATTATGATATGAATCAACGATATTATTTTTTTTCAATAATTTTATACTACAATAATAATTTCATCTTAAATTTCTGAATTTTTATTTTAAAAAAATCAATTTCAAATTAAAATTAAAATAAAATTAATAATATGACATAAAACTATTTAAAAAATAATATCTTTATTCATACAATTATTTCTCAATGTATTTTACCCCATGTTAATGCTTTACATTTCACAGTAAGTTATATTGTCTACGTGGCACCGTGTATATCTTAATTTTCCATTGTTTTTTATGAGTTAAACTTTGTAGTCAAAACTTAAAACGATTGAGATGATTTTTCATTTTCACCTATTCTTCGCTCATTTTGTTTGAACTTAAAGCATTTTTTATTGGCATTTTATCAAAAATCAAATTAAAATAATAATTTTTCAAAGAATCGATTAAAATACTTCTCGAAAAGAAAAGAATTCGGTAAAATTAATTCAATCTATTACAAGTTCATTATAAAAACACATGCATATTTGTTTAGTGAAATAAAAGCCATGCATTTCATGTTTTTTTATTTATTAAGAAGCCATAAATGCTATTAGATCAAGAATTAGACTTCATCCTGATTGGATCGGGCTTCAATAAAATTTTAGATTTATTTTTTAGATTCGAGTTCGGGTCGGCTTGAAAATGAATTTAAATTTTTATCTAATTCGATCCAGATAAAAATACTAAAATTCAAGTTCGATTTGACCTGCTCGTAATAACTTTTTTTATATTATTATTATATAAAAACAAATTTAAAAAAATAATACATCAGATACACTAAAAACATTAAAATAAATATTTTCCTATAAATTAAAAATTATTTATACTTAAATAATATTATGTGCAACTTAACAATCAAATACATTTAAATAGTAACAAAATTAACAATAAAGCAATGGTTATACAATATTCAAACAATAACAATAAAATAATAGCAATATAATAGCGAAACGACACCAAAACAACAACAAAAATAACAGATTTTTTTTTCAAATTCGAGCCGAGCCCGAGCCAAAAAGCTTACCCAAGACTCAACTCGTTTAGAAAATGTGCCTCATTTTTTTGCTCAAATCCTTTCACTTTTCAAATGACCCTTCGAACTTGACCAAATAACCCGACTTATGATCAAGTCTTTCAAGAACACGTGAAATTATCAATAAGTTAAATTAAAAAATATTTATATCTAATAGAAAAGGTTTTAATCCGTTATTGTACACACAATTATGTAGATACAATTCGAAAACAAAATGTTGATAGAAAATAAAAATTTTAATTAAAATAAATTCAACTGCCAATTTGATGAGAAAGAGGAAACAACAATAACAAACAAAAACATATTTGGAAAAAAATTAAGTGTTGCTTGGGGGACAAGTACTTAAAAAGGCTCATTTTCAAAATTACTTATGGAAATGAATCATTTCAGATGATTATTTACGGAAATGAATCGTTTTAAATGATAAAATTAATACTTATTTTTAAATAATTAATTTAGTAATAATGTTTCTCAATTTTGGCATTGTCTTGGATATGATTTTCGAAATATTTTTATATTTTGTAAATCTAAAACTATATTACAATTTGACATATATACTTGCAATATACCGCAATATCATATATGTTGTTTGCATTGTTTATATAGTCTCGGTGCACGTACACCGGAGTGTGATCATGTTTAAAGCTTGATTTCAGCTCCCCTACACCCAAGTATTGATACAAGTACCGATACTTGAAGGATTTGTATTAGTACAACATCGACAAAATGCAAAAATGAACAATATTAAGTAGAGGTATTGGTTCCTTGGGGAATTGTACTGATATAATTATCTTATTTTATTCTAGTTTGGTTGTTTTATCACCGAAAAGGATCCAAACAATTTTTGATTGAATCCAAATCATAGAGTAAGCTTAAAAATGATTCAAGAAGTCTTAAAAGTCCTTAAATAAAAAAAAATCATATTCAATTTAGATTTTATTACTATAAATATCACAAGACTTGAAACTTTTGCTGGACAACATTTATTATTTTCTTAACTGACTTTTCCAACAACAATGTCAACATGGTGAATGTGATGTAGAAAGCTAATGAAGATTATGGCAGTAGCTCAGTGGTTTGTAAATTAATGGAGTTACTTCATAAGCATTGAGATGTTGAGTTCTTACATGTAGATAGAGAAGGAAACTGGAAACATAGGGGGTAGACTATATGGCCAAAGAAATTCAGACGGGAGAATTTAGATTATATATCCCTTGCTCATGCTCCTATAAGAGACTTTGTTCTAGTTTAATAGGTTGGGCATAGGTCTCATTAGAGAAGTGTTCATGGTCGCTGGGCTTGGCCAACCCAACCTGCTTTTGATTGGGCTTGGATTTACATTTTTAATCTTGGGCTAGTTCAACTTAACATGTTTGATTGTTTATAGATAATAAAAAAAATATTTTATTATTTTTTAAACAATGAAATAAACCATTAAATGAGTATTAATTATCCCCTACTCTGTTTTCCTCTCAGACTTGTCTCCTCATGCTTCTGCTTCTGGACTCAGCACTGTTGTGCTTGGTCCCCTATAATAACTGATTTGGCATTGTCACAGAAATTAAAACTTTTATTTTATTTCAACTACTATATAAAATAAATAAATATATTTACATATTTAAATGGGTTTTGAGTTCATAACATACAAATTATTATTATAAATTTTTTGCAACGATGTCATTTGAGTTAATTATGATTATGAGTACAAATGAGACATCAATATTTTCAAGTTATATAAGTTTAATTAAAAATAATCTCGGATAGTTTTTATAATTATTAAATTAAGCTCGAGTTATTGACAATCATAATATTTATCTGGTTTAATTAAAATTTTCATTTTAATATATTTTTATATGTACGAAATTATATTTTTTATTATATAAAATTAATTTAATAATATAGAACTTAATTGAATTTGAGTTCAAGTTTGAGATTAAAATTTGATAAACAAATTTAATTGAACTTAAATTTGAGTAATTCAATTAAATTTTGAACTAATGTCAAACTTAAAAATTAATGTTGGATCGAGTTTGCATTAAATATTGAGCCTTAACTTTCAATGAAGTTCAAACTCAAACTTGATATTACTTAATTCGGCTAGGCTAGACTGTACTACACCTCTAATATATCACAATTAACTCTATTTTTTTTATTTTTCAAAATTTTATCGGAACGAATCCAATAATTAATTTTTTGCATTCTGTAAGCCCATTAAAATAGCAGATACTGGCCACGAATTTTAAAAGACAAATAATTTTATTTTTTATTTTTAAAATAAACTCAGACATGACGTGAGAAAATTAATTTATTCGAGTGATTTCTTTTTTTTTTTTGGTCAAAGTGATTTTTTATTGTTATTATTTTTTTTTGGTGGATAATTTCTTATTGTTATTATTGAATCTGGAGTTAGTTCACAAGCAATAAATTGAAGTTGTTGGTTGCCAATTGCTTTTCAAAAACGAAATATTTATTACCATAATTTATAATAACATAATTATTATTTTGTCTTACCCCAACGCAAAATTCATTGAAAAAGAAAATTGTTTGTACAAAAATAATAAATAAATAAAACATAGATTTGATTAGATTTGATTTGATTTTTTTTTTTGGCATTTGATTAATTCCCACTATTTAAGTGACCAATTAATGATATCAAGAAAAAATTACTTATATTTAGTATATTTTTTTGATGGAGTAAGATATATTGTATGATTGAGTGAAAGAATAATATAATAATTATTTTATGTCGATGTTTGTGGATGGGTGGCTACAAGGCTATCTTAGCTTTCTTTTCCTTATGTCGTTTTTCACATTTATTATATAGGGATTTTGCGTTTAATGACGTTTGCTTTTGATAAATGAAAAACATAAAAAAATTATGTTAAAAGGATGAAGTGAGGAAAACAGAAGAATAAATAGAGAATTAAAAGAACATAAAAAATAAAAAATTAATTGTATAATTTAATTTAAAATTTTTGCTTGAAATGATGATTTAACGTGTCAAGTTAACTTATCGTTATACTGTTAACGATAATTAACGGTTCAATGACTAAAATAATACAATACAATAACATAAGTGATTAAAATGTAATATTTAAAATATAATTTACTAAAATATAATTTGAGATAAATAAAAATAATTATTTTAATAATTTGTTAAAAAAAAAAACCCATAAATGGCTGCCTCTAAAGTCTAACCTATAAACAGTGGTTTCCTTATTTATTTTTCTCTTTTTTAAATGGCTCAGATCTAAATATTTTAAATCCAATGGCTATTTTTATTTTATGAAACTTGCCGCAAATTTTGTATGAGCTCATGCTAGATTTTCCCTTCCTGAAAATCTTACTGCGATATTGTTTTTTGGTCATATAAGTGTTGTTATGATATCATTTATAGATATAAAATATTAAAGTTCAAAAAGTCCAAATGAGAAAGGTTGAATTCAACCGAGACGAGAAAATAATAATACAGTACTAGCGGGGGCTCGTCGGCTCTCTAGCTACAGATCTGTGTGTGGCCCACTAGATCATGTCTAAAACTCAAGCCTCTTTATTGAAACTCCCCTGTCCTTGTCCAGATTGAAAGCAAAGTAGAGGGCAGAGGAAAAAGCAATGGCAATGGCAATGGCAATGGCAGTGACGATGGAGGTTGGAAACGATGGTGTCGCGGTCATTTCCATCTCTAATCCTCCCTTGAATATCATCAACGCTGCAAGTATGCTTTAATTTATCACTCCTTTGATCCTTTCTCTAATATATACTATGATTCTCTCTCTCCCTCTCTCTGTTTTTTCCTTCTTTTTTGATGTTTTATTCGTTTGGAAATATGTTTAGTTATGATTCTTTGTTAAATTTCTGATGGTACACAGTGCTAGCCGCACTGAAGGAGAAGTTCGGTGAGGCTACTAGGAGAAGAGATGTCAAAGCTATTGTTTTGACTGGTGAGCTTTGGAGTTCCTTGCTCATTTTATTGGATACCTTTTCCTTGAAAATAGAGAAATTATATTATTTATGAATGAGCACTTCTTTATACGTAAGAGGATCTGGAGTTTGCATTTAAGTTACGAGACTGATTCTTTCTAATTATAGTTTTCAATTGTTTGTTGTGAAAAAGAATTATAGCAAAGTGCAATCACGGGAAAGGTGGTCATGTTAAAAAGTTGTTTTTAATACTGGAGAATTTTTTGCTGATTCTTTGCGCTTTCATGGTAATTGAAGGCAAGGGTGGAAGGTTTTCGGGGGGTTTTGACATCAATGCTTTTCAGGAACCCAGCGGTATGAGTTCTTCATTGTTGGTTGTCACCTTTTCAATCAAGGTTGTAGTTGTTTGCATGTTTTATACGTTTTCTGGAAGTAATGAAGTATGCATCAATAAATGTTGGCATGACAGGTGCTACTTCGGATCGAACAATTCAATCAATTGATCTCGTTCTCAACACTATAGAGGGTGTGTACTTGTCCTTGGCTTTTATGATTTTCTTGAACTTAATACTTCGGATTCACCAAATCCCTTGTTGACATGAAGAAGTGAAATAAGTTCAGTGCATCCAGTATCATGTCAACTTCTGTACTAAAGAAGGCTGCAGTTCACGCTAGGGAAATACTTTCTAGTTTAAAATTATCACTGGTAGTAATAGCCGTATGTCAAGAATAACATATTTGATGACACTAATTCTTTCAGAGATCTGATCATAATTGAGTCCACTACGCCAAAACTTCCTAAAACATCTCAAGAATATGGAATACCTGCATAGACCCTGCCAGGGTTTAAACAACCAACTTGATTTCATAATATCCTTAGTAATACCTAGTTTAGGGTTTAGGGACAAGACATCCTCAGGAAACAGGTTAAATTCATTATTTGTAATTATCCAAAAATGATCTACTGTAATCTTGACAAGGCCAATGTTGGTCTTCCATAATCTAGATTGCAAGAAGCCTGTTGTTGCAGCTATTGAAGGGTTGGCTCTTGGTGGTGGCTTAGAATTGGCAATGGTTTGTATTTTCTGCTGAGGAACACTGGTGATTAACTTCTTTTGTTGCCACTTTGATTGTCAAAATCATAGCTGAATTCTTTCATTCTATTCGAACCTCATACAGGGTTGCCATGCTCGTATTGCTGCTCCAAAAACTCAATTAGGGTTGCCAGAGTTGACACTTGGGGTGATTCCTGGACTCGGAGGTATGGCTGCTTTCTTATGTATAACTTCAAACATAGCTTTGTTCTTCTGGTGAAATAGTGCTTTCGTTGAGGTGAGATTTACAAACATTGACTTGTATTGTAATATGATTGTTTTTTAAGGTACTCAAAGTCTTCCAAGGCTTGTTGGGGTATCAAAGGCAATTGAAATGATGCTGGTAAGACTGTTATGGGTAGAGCAGAGACATATCATGGTGATTGATCATCATATTAAAATATGTGGTCTTGATTCCTTAATTTCGTTTCATTAGTTTCTTTTGCTTGGTTAGAGGCATCAAGCAGTCCTGTTTCTGGTTGGTGATAAAATCTTTGAACTATCATTCATTTCTCACTGGATTTAATTTTGCTCAATGGTTCTGATAGAATGATTATAGAACTCACTGCTGCAAGTATGCTTTGGAATTACAAAACCACCATCTTTTCCTTCTTAATAAGAGACCCCAACCATGGTTACATCCTTTTGACATCCATGCTTCTTTCCCGGATCTAATTTTGCATGGTTAAATGATTTATCTAGCCAATTTTTTTGTCATTATATCTAATTCGATTTAAACATACTCTTAACAGTTTTCTAAGCCAATAATGTCTGAAGAAGGAAAGTTGCTCGGTCTTATTGATGAAATAGCAATCTCTGAAGAGTTAGTTAGAGTGTCTCGACAACACGCTTTGGAAATTTCTGACGGACGTAAACCATGGGTGCATACTCTCCACAGGACAGACAAAATCGGATCCCTGTCTGAAGCACAGGAGTTGTTAAGAACTGCTAGAGAACAAGCCAAAAGGACAGCTCCAAATATGCCTCAACACCTTTCATGCCTTGATGTCGTTGAGGAGGGCCTGCTCCATGGAGGATATAAAGGGCTTCTAAAGGTATTTTGGTTCGGAGGCCTTGCATTTACTAGACATTAAACATCAACGTTTGCTGTTTCCTAATGCTAGTAACATCAAACTGACTATCTCAGGAAGAACCATTTATTCCCACCACAGTATGTAAAGTTCGGAGACATCTTTTATTGGATTCTAACCTTTCAATTTTCATTATTTCATCTCGTACAATCTTCTAGTTAATTTGCCTTGCGACATCTAGATTGTAATGTATTCATATACATTCTTATTGTAACAGGAGGCAGCAGTGTCCAAAGAATTAGTTCAGTCAAACACTACAAAAGCTCTTACTCATCTTTTTTTCGCCCAACGTGCTACAGCAAAGGTAACTAATGATTCCTAGAATTTGTTATCTCTTTGATTCCCTCTTGCAGTGATTTTGAGTTGAATGATGGGTTGAGTGAGTTCTAAAAACTGTTCTTGATGCATGGCCATCCTTTTGCAATTAGGGAATCCATTACTTTTATTATGAAAGTTGATTGGTTGGTTGTGAGAAATTGTAATGTTTCAGCAGTTCAAAATTTTCCATGAATTTTTGCTTCTTCAGGTGCCAAACATTACTGACATCGGCCTCAAACCAAATCATGTCAAGAAAGTTGGTATCATTGGCGGAGGCATAATGGGCTCAGGAATTGCTACATCTCTTATCCTTAGCAACATAACTGTTTTCCTCAAGGAAATCAACTCTGAATATCTTCTAAAAGGAATGAAAACAGTAGAAGGTGGCTATTACATTGATACATTATGTGCTCCATTTGTGAATATTATAGTTTTAAGGATATTATAATATTTGGATGTTAATCTTTACAAAAGGCCTGTTGGAGGTTTGGATTACTGAAATATAGTACATTATGACACGAATTTTCACAAGTATGCTCGTTACCCCCCCTCATTTTTATCATATAATTGTAGAATCATACCCAATACTTATGCTTGAATGTGTGTCAAACACAAGTATTACATGTTTTCCTTTTGGTGGCAGCAAATATCGAAGGCCTGGTAACTAGAGGAAAAGTGACACAGGATAAGGCGAGAAAAGCCCTTTCTATGCTCAAAGGAGTTTCTGACTATTCAGAATTTAAAGAAATGGATATGGTCATAGAGGTGGGATATTTTGTCATCAGCACCTCAAAATCTTGGGTTGCTTTTGTCTCTTTGCTAAGTTGGTATATCAGAAGATATTCTGAAGTTGGCCAAACAGAATTTTCCTGTATTGTTCCAGCTCTTCATTTTCCAATGCATATCTGGTCAGGAATATGACAATATGACCTTTCAAATACATGTATTTGTCCAAACTTGGAAAAATTGGAAGTACCCGTTACCGGCCAAATATTCATTCCCAATACTTGGAATTGAGTCCGAGGAACATAAGAATTTTCTATTCTTACTCGAGTCTACATAGGAATTTTCTATTCTTACTTGAGTCTATAGAAGTGTGTATGATCACTCCAATTTAGAACTAGGCGTTTGCTTTCCTAAGCAGCCATTGTTGACCAAAGCCTTCAAGCTATCAGGAAGAAGATTGTGAATAAGAAAACATAAGTGATGTCCTCTAGCATTCCCAGCAAGCCAGTCCACACAGGATTTAGCTTCACAATAAGCGTATGCAACCTGGCACCATCAATCTTTTTTGCAGGACATTATCTGTCCAGAAATTTGAGTCAGAATAAAAATGATCTAATTGAAATTTTAGCTCTAAATTTTTTATTTATTAATTTTTACTTAGTAACTTTGGTTTTTTATGATATCAGAGGATTTAGAAAATATAAGACGCATATATGCCTAACTATCTTTACTGGTTGAAGTTGTTTACTTCATTTATTCCTCTTGCAGGCGGTTATTGAGGATGTTCCATTGAAACAAGAAATATTTAGCGTGCTCGAGAAGGTCTGCTCTTCTTGCTGCATTTTGGCTACAAATACATCCTCTATTGACCTTAATGTAATTGGAGAAAAGACCAAATCACAAGATCGTATCATTGGGGCTCATTTTTTCAGGTTGTTAAACTTGTTTTAGTTGTATGCTAATGTATTTATTATTACCATCATAATAATCTGACTTACGTATTACATAAAGTGAATTGTTTTAACATGAACTTCTGTCAGGTTTGCCTTATCACCACCACCGTTATCTGGTTTAGTGGAAGCATGTGTTGCTATTAACTGAAATGAACTATATTTTGTTGGATGGACATTAAAATGTTTTTGTATTATCGAAAACTTGACTACTTTGTTATCTGAATGGCTTTTTTGTATGCTTCTCTGATGAACAGTCCTGCTCATATAATGCCTCTCCTGGAGATTATACGAACAGAGAAAACTTCCACACATGTTATTCTTGATCTCCTAACAGTTGGGAAAATAATGAAGAAAGTTCCTATTGTGGTTCTTAACTGCACCGGCTTTGCTGTTAATCGAACATTCTTCCCCTATATGCAAATTCCACATCTTTTGGTCCATCTAGGTGTGGACTTGTTCAGAATTGACAGAGCGATCAGGAACTTCGGCTTTCCTTTAGGTCCATTCCAGTATGTTTCTTCCCATTCCCAAAGTAGTTTATGGGACTTTTGAGTTTAATGTGTGTATTGGTTCATAGATAATCTCTTTTATGAGATAGAAAATGGGTGAAATACAAGTACAAACTACATATAAGTCCAAATAGAAATGGTAATGATGATTTTGGCATAATAATAGCAACATTAGCATGTGCAAATCCAGTTGCTATCACATGCATGGCTTATGTTACTTGTGCCATGCATAATTACTTAGGAAGCTCTATTTCAAATTAATGCATGTAGAAATGCCTTCTGAATGAATAGTGATAATTTATTCTTTTCAATTGCAATACTTGCAGGCTTCAGGACTTGGGTGGATTTAGACTAGGCAAGGCTTCTGGGAAAGAATATGAAAATGCATTCCCTGATCGAACATTCAGGTCTCCATTGACTGAACTTTTGTTGAAAAATGGACGAAATGGTAGAAAGAGTTTTTGGGTTTTTTTTCAGTTCATGTTTTTAGTAATTTTTTATTGTCTAGCATTTCGAATCATTGGTTTTTTTTTCTTGGTGTTTTAGGCAAAAGCAATGGGAAAGGATTTTATGTTCATGAAAAAGGAAGCAAGCCAAAACCTGATCCATCAGTGCTACCTATTGTTGATGAATCTAGAAAGCTTATGAATATTATGCCTGGTGGAAAGGTATTTAGCCTCTTATTTTTCTTTAAAAGAAAGTTGTATGACATGAAATTTTCTACACTTGGGGGCTCATTCCTCAGCTGGAAGCATTCTGTGTGACAATGCGTTAAGAACAAAAAAAAAAAAACACTCTAGATCTTCCGTTATTTTTCTGATTTATTTTTGTTGGGTCTCATTCGACAGTCTATATCAGTTACAGATGAAGAAATTACCGAGATGATATTGTTTCCAGCGATTAACGAGGCATGTCGTGTTTTGGATGAGGGTGTTGTTGCTCGAGCATCAGACCTTGATGTTGCATCTGTACTCGGAATGAGCTTCCCATCCTACCGGTAACTACTTCGCCACCAATTTTTAGTCTCTGCAACTTGAACTCAAGAATAGTCTCTAAAGTGTGGAGAATTTAATGGTTCCATTGTTAACTGCTATAGGATCTGCTATTGAGAACCGGTATTTGCTAATAGATTGCCTGCCAAATTCAGTCACTATTTGCTATAAGAAAATGAATTTGGTTTCTTGCACTCTCAATGTTCTGGTTAGTTACTTGATCTCTTATTTCCACCATGTCTTATAAAACAATTGCTTCGGTTGCAGTGGTGGTATCATGTTCTGGGCAGATACAGTTGGGTCGAAGCATATCTATTTGAGTCTCAAGAAATGGTCAGAAATGTACGGTAGCTACTTTAAACCATCGAGATATTTGGAAGAAAGAGCGATGAAAGGCATGCCAGTGGTAAGAACTAACAACTCTTATCCTTATTTTAAAGCTTGTTTGAATGGTTCAACAATGTAATTGCATTCGTAATGCACATTAAGTTTCAACTCAATCCAATGTTTATATCATATTTATAAAAAATATGGATCGATCTGCATGATTTGCATAAATAGAGTATGGAATATAACTGTCAGATTAAATACACAAATTGTGAAGAAAAAATTACTAAAGCATCAAATTAAATTAGTTTTATACTAATGTGATATCGACATTCCTACTCTTCTTTTTCTTTTGCAGAGTTTTGCAGTAGAAGCAAAATCATCTCTAAAATCAAACTCAAAGTTGTAGTCCGACTAAATAATGGCGATGATTGGATGAAAAGCAGTGTAATGCATAAGTCTACTCATTGCACGCAAAACTTAGAAAAGGATAAATTGGTGTTTGTCCGAGTTTCTGTCAGGATTCAGTTAGTTTTTATTGAATAAAAACTCCCATTTTATTGGGATTGAATAAAAACCCCCATTCTATTGGGATTCATGATTGTTACAGGAATTATTGGATGTCAGTCTTATCTTTAATTTGTTTTACATAGGCTGCTTGATTTTAGCTTAGTTTATTATTTAAGGATATATACAGCTAAGAATGTTTAAATTTCTCAGGTCGGGTGTTCACCGTTCTAGGTGTGGTTTGGGTTCAAGTCGTGTTAGTCACGTTGCTGTTAGATTTTGCTCTCATCTTGTAATTCACAAAAAAAAAAAAGCATTGTGGTATGACGAGGGCTCTTTTGCTTTCTTTTATTCCAAATGCTATACCAAAATATGACAATAGGGGTTTCTTTTATAACAATGATTCTGAGAGATTTGTAGTCAAAACAGAGGGTTCTTTTACTTGTTTAAATTTGATGGGCAGTCACTACCATTAGGTGATGCTCGTGGAGAATTTTCTGCGATCAAAGGAGTATCGAGATTAGGTGGAGAATGAAATTCTTGTAGCAACAAAAGGTGTGGTTATGATAAAAGCACAAAAGAACATCGGTGATCAGAAGCTAAAAGACTTGAAAGCAAAGAAATATTTTTTCAAGCTTGGGATAGTTTGGTCCTAGAGATGATGCTCAAAAAAGATACAACAAATAACATATGGGATTCTAGGAAGTAGAAATATCTGGGATCAACATGGGTTAAGTGTGCATAAGAAGAGTTTGAGGTACTTCACATGAAGATAGAAGAAATTGTGAATGTGTACAATGCTCAAACTCTTACCATTGTTAACAAGATGAAAGCAAATGATGAAGACAAAGGAGATGTTGAAAAGATTTTGTGTTTCATGACTCTAAGTTTGATAATGTTGCGTGCTCCATAAAGAAGTCTAAGGACGTAAGCATGTTAATCATTGGTAAGCTGCAAAGCAGTTTGCTTGTGCATGAACGATGCATAAGCTTTCATGTTGAGGAAAAACATGCTTTAAAGATTTCTAATGGAGGTCAATTTGGAAGAAAGGGACGAGGTAACGGAAGAATAGGATGTGAAAGGAGACGAGGCAGACAAGGTCCTGACAAAGCCATGGTGGAGTATTATAATTGTCACTAACTTTCGGAATTTTCAATGATGTAAATTTAGAAGGGGTTTATTATCCAAATAATATAAAAAAATAATTAAATATGAAAAAGGTATGAAAAATAAATTAATTACGAAAATAGACATTTGTTACATTTGTTTTGACGATGCCGCCTGATATATTGGCGGCACTAGATTAAAATGTGATGACCTAAAATGTTTAATAATCTGTTATGTAAATTTCACATTTTGATTTGCAGTTGCAAAAAAACTTTAGGGGTGTGCTAGACACAATGTGACGGCACCAAACTTTAAATAAGACAAATTGCTTCATAAACCTTTTGTTTATTATTTTCTTTTATTTCCCTTTAACACCAAAAATAGGGAGGGCTCTTATCAATTAGCCTAAAAAAATTTCTATCAAAATTTTTTTTATAAAAAAATCGATTCAAACTAGAAATAAATTTTATTTATTTCTTGAAAAATAATTTTTTTATTTAAATTATGTCTGGCATAACAATTAACGGTATTCATAGTAATTTTTTTGCTCACATTATATTTAGAAATTATAAATTTAACTAATAATTATAAATTATACATAATAAGATTTTTTATAGTTTTTATAATTATAATTTTATACTATGTTCGTAAATCAAATTGATAATAAGATTTTTCTAAAGTTTTTATCAAATTGATAATTGGCAGTTTGAACAAAAAATTATTTTCGAAAAATAAATAAAATTTATTTTTAATTTGAATCATCTTTTTTTATAAAAATATTTTTTAGTATAAATTTTTTTTTGGACTAATTGGTAAGAGAGCTCTCTATTTCTAGTGTTAAAGGAAAATAAAAGAATATAATAAACAATATGGATTTATGAAGAAATTTATCCTATTTAAAATTTGGTGTCGCCACATTGATAGGCGGCATCCTTAAAGTTTTTTTCCAATTGTCAATCAAAACGAAAAATTTATGTATCAAGTCCCTAAATATTTTAAGTTTATCACATTCCAGTCTAGTACCGCCAATATGTCAGGCGGCACCGTCAAAACATTGTAGCAAATGTCTATTTTCGTAATTAATATATTTTTCACACTTTTTTCGTTTTTAATTTTTTTTATATTATTTGAGTAAATCATTTCTAAGAGAATGATGGGAAGAGAGAAAAGAGGTTGTTATTAAATTATTGCAGCCATGAGAAAATAAGGAGAAGAAGGAAAAGAAGAAAAAAAAAAAATAAGAGAGTTTATATTTTGAAAATTTTGCCTAATTATCCCTCAAGCTTAGAGTGTTATTTATACTATCTAAGAATATACAAAAGAAAGAATACAATCTCGTATTTACAACCTAAAATACAAAAATTTAATTATTGAAATCTCTAAATTACACCATTTCAAGGTAGAGTATATGAATCTAGTTTGACAAATATAAACTTAATCCGAGGTTTCCTAATAACTTTGTGGGAACATATGCTAACTAATCAATAGATTTGGCAATTAATGTCAATACATTTTGACTCACTCTTTTGCCTCACGAAGTGACAATCTATCTTTATGTGTTCATGGAACATTGATTTGTAGCCATATGTAGTTCTACTTGATTATTATATATCAACTTTATTGGGCTCCCAATTTCACATCTTGATTTCTGAAGAAGTTGTTTCAACCAAATAAGTTCACAAGTGACGAAGGCCATGGCTCAATGCTCTGTTTTTGCACTTAACCTTACCATAACATCTTGCATCTTTACTTTCCACGATACTAGGTTCTTTCCAATGAAGACATAATATCATGGAGTAGGCTTTCTATATAAGGAGATCCTACTCGATCAACATTTAAATATCTAATGACCTACGTATATCTCTTATTTTCGTATCACAAGCCCTGTCCATGAACATCTTTGATGTATTGAAGGATGCTATTATTGTATTTCAATGACTATTACATGGAGCTCGGAGAAATTGACTAACCACAGTTACTAGAAAGAAATATCCTGACATGCAATAGTAAGATAGTTCAATTTCTCAATCAGCCTTCGATATTTGCTATGATCTTTTAGTGGCTTCCCCTATCTCATAACAAGTTTAACATTAGGGTCTATCGGTGTATAAATAGGTTTACAACCCAACATCCCAGTTTTTCCATTATATCCAACGCATACTTCCTTTGAGAAATAGCAATTCATGTGTTTGATTGTGCCACCTCAGTGCCCAAATTCTTTGTTCAACTTTCCCAAGTCTTTAGAATAAAAGTAATAACTCTCGTAAAAAGGAAGACCTCTTCAAAATAACCAAATTTTTTTCTTTCTCTGTACTAAAAATAAATTATAGGTGTGACTAAATATTACCAATTGAATTAGTTTATTGCTAAAAGACATACTAAAACACGTGTAAAAAATAATAATCCTACCAAATGTAACATAAGGGTTTTCGAAGAGTATGACAACCAACATTGTTCTTTAAGACAGAGTAATGGCAAAGTATTGATCTTATTTTTACTGGAAGTGATGAACTAATGTTTGCATTGTTCAAAGATTTCATAAACCATGAGTTTAACATGACAGATTTCGGAAAGATGAGATATTTCTTTAGTTTGGAAGTGTTACAAAGATTTAAAGCTTGGGACAGATAAAAAGTCATTGCCAGTAACCTAATTGTTCCTAGCTTTAAGCTTATGAAGGATGAGGGTGGAGTTAAAGGTGGACAAGACTTACTATAAACAAGTTGTGGGTAATCTCATGCATCCAATGGCAACTCTACCAGATATGAGGTTCATGTAGTAGGTATATGGAGAATCCTATCGACCTTCATTTACAGGTATCATAAAATAAAGTGTATTGAGATACTTGAAGGAAACAACTTAGTTTGGAATTTTTTATAAGAAGGGAGGCGATGATGAGCTCGTTTCTTACACAAATCACTTGCTGGAAATTTTGAAGATAGAAAGAGCACATGAGGCTATGTGTTTTTATTGAGCTTAGGAGCAGTGTCTTAGTCTTTAAACAAAATTAGAAAATCTATCACTACAGAGGCAAAATGTTGAGAAATGTGTCCATATTGTAGTAAACATGTAACTATTTTCTATTTATTTGAATGATGAATAAATAAATAAAATTAATTTTATATTTCACTATTATCTATTTTGTATTTTTTGTCTTTAATATTTTGCATGCATAGCAAAATTTTGACAAGCAAATATTAAGCTTATTGATTGTCTAAATTCAAACTGAAGATAAGTGGCATTATAAGGACATTTACATTACGAGAAAGATAACTTACTTCAAAAGATAATCTAAATGAGTCTGTAGCCCCGTAAAATAATCAAAATGAGTGTTCGATTCAAATATTGGGAAAGATTATTATGTCGTCTACAATTCCAATTGAGGAGATGGTTAGTATTGGCTATTGGAGCAGCTGACTCCATAGATAGAGACAGAGATGTATTCATTGGTAGAATGATACATTGAACTGGATCCAAGATGAATTAATTTTGAATTCGTTTGTGAATTAATTCACTTGTGGCATTCATGGTGTGATTCACCTAAATCCTAAATTAGTTACTGACCATGCGTATACAACTCATGTGCTTTGATATAAGTGGAGGCTTATGCTCTAAAGATGATCGAGCACACAACCGGTATGTTGGGTACATGACTTGTGTATGACATGACTTTACTAGTAATAGTGGAATTCATAGCTCAATTAAAGAGTTAATGGTATTGATAAGTGTTTCATTTGATTACTATTTTATCCTTAATTACTCCTTAATAATTAGTTCATGTTGTTGATCTGGACGTATTTGTGCGTTTTCTATGCAGGACTTCAATTCTAGAAATTGCACTTAGAAGGCAAAGTTTTGCAGTTTTATTTTCTGGAATCAAGGCTAGACTAGTGGGTATGACTTGGGCATGAGAGTCTGAAGTGGCATCCAATCAGCAGCTTCTAGAAGATCCAATTAGCAGCTTCCAGAAGGTCTAGTCAGCAAAGATGGACAAGCGGATCAGCTGCATTTTAAATTCAAAATTAGAAATTATCTTTTGTTTTTATGATTTAATTTAAATATTTTCAAGAATTATATTTTTTTAGGATTTTGGAGAACTATAAATACCCCCTTGGGGTAAGCTAGAAAGACATCTCATTATTAGTTTTATTCTTGCTTTCTAAAGTTCTATAAAAATTCTCTTTTTCTCAATTCCGATCGTGAGGATTTAAAAGCACTTTATATCTTCGGATATATTTCTCAATTTTCTGCAAACTTAGATTGGCAATCGGCCTTTCCTTTTAAAATCCTTACACTTTCAAATTCAAAAAGGGCCCGTTGGTTTGAATGTTGTTTCGATTTACAGTTGGGAGGAAGGATCGGCTTGTAGCTCATTCGACTTCCTGTGAACACACTTAGCGGCGGTCCGCTAAGGGAAATTGAGATCGAATTCGATTCTCATTAAGACAACATAGTCCGAGTCGGGTTTTCCAGATTTTAAATTGTTTTATTCTAACGACGACAGTCGTGGTTAGTCTAGCCAGAAAACTGAAATTCCAAAATTGATTTTGGATTTTCGATTTACCGGAGAGAAAAACAAGTTACAAGGGTTGGGCCTTGTAGACTATAACTGACATTTATCCGGAGTAAAATTTTATTCGATGATCGGTTGGAAATGAGTCAAAGCTAAGCCTGACTCTGATACTTAAACTGAGTTTCTTCTTAAATTTACTTTCGTTAAATTCTTAAATTTAAATTTATATTTCTTCATTTTACTTTAATTAAACTCTTTCGATCAAAACCCCAAATTTTTATCCCATTTCGCCTAAATCAAGAACTAAAAGCTTTCTACATCAAAATTTCCTAAGTCCCTGTGGATCGACCCTTCTTCTCTTTACTACGCTATTTAATTATTTCTTTTGAGATTAAAGATAATTATTTTAACAGTTTACAACCGGTATGTTGGGTACATGACTTGTGTATGGCATGACTTTACTAGCCATAATGGAATTCATAGCTCAATTAAAGAGTTAATGGTATCCTCTCATTGGCATTGTGTGGAATGATAAATATGGAACGTGGTCACGGGTTGCTTATTCTTGAACAAGCAATTTATCACAGTCATTTGTTGACAGTGATCATATTAATCATTAAGAATACACAATTGTGACAATGAGATAAAATATGATTGTATTGAGTGAACAGATTTAACTCAAATGAATTAAGGATATCATATGAGGGCAACACACACATGACGAGGTCATTGAACAAAATAATTGAATGAATTGCCTTTGTAAAGAGTATACAATAAGAAGTGTTCAATCATGATACTTCTTGTGAACTGACTTAATGATTAAGTAATTGCAAAATTATTGGAGCGATGCTTCTGGACATAATTGCAATTACTAGAGCCTAATTGTATATGTTTGGTTGGTCCCTCGGCTAGCTCAACAAAAGTTCGATCGGAATACATTGAATCAGAAGAAAATTCTACGACTTTGAAAATAATTTAATTGAGTCGATTTATTCGATGTGGAATTAAATTTAGGTGGTTGTAAGAATTGTTCAACTAGAAAATTTGATTAAAAATTTTCTTGAAAAATTAATTTGGAGAATCTAAGTGATTTTTGGAAATTTAATTTTGATCAAGTAAAATTAAATTAATCAAATTAATTAAAATTAATATGATATTTTTGAATATTAATTTTCAAGTCAATCAATTGATCCAATGGGTAATTGAACCTGTGAGGTTAACTATTCCAAAAATAATATTATTTTAATATTTTAATATTGTTTTACATTGCTTTTTTAAACTCGTTTTTTTAACATGTTACTTTTTAGCACATTTCAAAGTAGTTCAGTTGAAACAGGTCTTGCAAAAGCTGGATTCCAAACAATGCACGACAACTATTATCCATTATGATAATAGTTCTACAATCAAACTTTAAAAAGAATCCAACTATGCACTGAATAGCTCACCAAAGCTAGTATTATGAGATCGGTGCATTGTGCAATACAAAAGCAATGGGCTAATGTGATGACTGTGAGAACTTTTAGAGATTGTTCAAAGTCAGATATGAACCATAGGTACTTAGTTCAAGGGCAGAATTCTTAGGTTTTAGTTTTTTAGTCAATAAAAATCATTATTTTATCGGTAATTAATCCCAGCATATCTGGAATGTTTAACTTAGGTTATATAATGTAAGATTATATAATTATCGATCGACTATGTTTGACTTAGGTTATGTAATTTTAACTTAGATTGTAATTGTAAGGCAACATATATAGCCAAGGGTTGTTTCAATTTCTATGCATCAAATTTCTGCTGTACTTTACTTTTTATGTTCTGAAAATCTTCGCTATGCCTAAGGAGAAATTGGTTTAAAAAGTCCATTTGCACGGGAAGGGCTTTGAATTCTAGATCGTGATTTCTTCGTGATGTAGAAAATGCATGGTATTCTGATATGTAATTAAAGGAGACGAGTCCCTGTAAGGGTTTTAGATGTTTCTTCTTTTGCTTTTAATAATTGTTGAACAAATTAAAACAAGTCGATTCTTTGATACAATCACATGGTTCTAAATCTAATTATTGGTAAAATGATAAAGAAAACCGGATGTATGCCATTGAGATGAAGAGACATAGTAATAACAAAGTCGAGAATTTTCATTTCAGAAGAATAATATACATAGAAACAATAAGACACATGAACTCGGGGTTTCTCTTGGTTCGTGCAGAGCACTCTTAAAAACTGGCATTCAACAGCTTTGGATTTACATCCCACCCGACGTCTAAACCCTTTTCCTTATTCTTAAACTATGACCTAAAACGTAACAAAAAAGAAAGAACGTTAATGGTTGAGGCAACTCCTGGCTACAAAAGGAATCCCTGTAAAAAAATTGAGGGGCAAATAGCACCCAATACAAGAAATAATCCCCACAGGTGTTTTTCGATCATGATTCACCGATTAACCATTAATCGAACTTCTCTTGGAAAGGACTCTAAGCTACATACTCCAAAAAGAATTATAAAACAGTTCTTCGTTTTTGCTAAATATAGGGATAGATTAATGAAAACTCCTAGCATCTATGAATAGAAGCTATTGACAACCATTGCAATGAAGTGTATACAATACCGGGCAATTTATACTGTTACGAGTTGAAGCGATGGTTGTGGCAGAAAACCGATAAATTTATCAATACCGGCATATATTGATCAGAGCACTGGTCAGTTCCAAGAATGAAGCCCAGTCACCTTGATATTGCATCAAAGCTGAAGGTGGAGTGGGTGGTATGGTATCATACCTTGTGCCAATTGTCAGCGTCTAGGATCTTTACATCTGTTTTTCGTTTTTCAGTTTAGCAGCCCCATTTTCAGGAAGGGATGGAGGCCGTTGAAGATCATTGTTAGCAGTGGTGACGAACACAGCAGCCGTCTGAGATGTCTTTATTGTAGGTGGACTGACATTTTTCGGAACTCCATTGGTAAAGGATCCTTGTCGATTCCCACTCTCAGTTTTCACAATTTCAGTTCCATTGCTGAGGCTTCTTTGACTACCTATCTCTGTTCTAGCCAATGACGAACATTGTGTTTCTGTAAATGAAATAGAGCAGTGGTCAAATCCCAATAGTTCATGCATGAAAAAGATAACACACCGTAAAATAGATAACATATATACATTTAAACGTGCACTCTCTGCCACTCTAAAGAAAGCAATTTACCTAAGCAGTCCAGAATGTTTGCACAAACCCTAAGAAGTATAGCAATTAGATACATGATATCACATGGAATATGTAGCTGATTGCACCAATGAAAACTTTCTCATTGTAGAGAACCATTCAATTATGAAACATGTTCTACATATGCCATCATATCATCATATACCTACTATTCCAAAGAAGTAAATAAACTTATTTTCAAATGTCTGTGAAACAAAATGACCCAAGTTTCTAAATTCCAATATATGGACTTTATTTATTTTCATATCCTCTTTCTCTAGACATCCATTAATTGAATATCGATCAGTGTCTTTGAAAATTTTGCTAAACTGGTTCTCTCCTAGTTACTGATAAAGTCAAGGGTAGTTTCATCATTTGAAACTTTCTTCCCTTTTGATGTGCAAAATATAATTAGATGTGAATTTTCAGTAAATGGAGACGGGAACTTGCCTTTTATTTCTCCAAAAGTGATAAGCCTATTGAGACAATCCCGGAACTTTGTCAAAACAATTCTTTCCTGCTCTGCATAGATCTCTGTCATGCCCTGTCCATAAGGTAATTGAGAAGATGTGCTACAGCCATGGTCTGCGAGCCCATTAGAGGGAGCTGTCATGAACATTGTATCTTGTTCATCACACATCAATGCCAAAGTTCCCGGAGACATAGGCCTTTCCTTTGGTGTATCAGCACCATCTGAGCTGGAATCTTCAGGGACAACTTTACCAGCCTGGTTTGCACTTGAACAATCATCAGCCACTGTTTTCTCAGCATCAAAATCTTTTTGGCTTTGCAGCCTGTCTTGAGTGGATGACGCAAGGGAAGTTTCTGTCTGATCTTCAGCCTGCTTTTCAGTCAAACTTCTCTGATCTGAATGCATACAGAATTTGAGGAAAGACCCATTAGCTGAAAAAATAGGCACATTGTGACTTCTATTAACTGACTAAAAATCGGTTGTTAAAGCAAATTCAAAACTAACAAATGTGGGATTCTTCTACTGGCATCAAGTGTCTAACTAATATTCCTTACTTCACTAGGACAAAACTGATCTGAAGTAACAGAAAATATTTTGGGAAACAACATTAATATTCAGAACAGTTTAACACAATATTTGTTGACAATCACAAAGAGAGTCTCAAACTATAAATGCTAATATTATGTCTTAAATTGAAAGAAAAAGTTGTTGCATTACTTTATTCATGAAGCAGAAGATTCAAATAAACAGAATTACACAAATTTGTTTCTATTAGAAAATAATAAAAAAGTATGCAGAAAATGACACATGCAAATTCACACTGTTTTAAAATATATAAGCATGGGTGAAAATAAGCATACTCATGCAAACACATAATTTAAGAACTAACACTATATTTGGATTAAGTAGATGTGAGGGAAAGGAAACTCTTATCAAGGAAGGATTGTAAGCTCCCCTCCCTTTCATTCAAAACTCTCATTTTTACTTACCCCAAATTAGGGAACAGAGAGGAAAGGAAAGGTGTAATTTAATAATATTTTATTACACCTTATTATATTTTACCTCTTATTACTTGCAGTGCCCTTATTATATTTTATTTTCTATAGAATTATTTTAATAATTTAACTTAATTAACAACCAGTACCTTTAAATTGTATACAACTAAATAATAAATTATTTTCTCTTTTAATAAATAAATTTCTATTATTTTTTAAATTTATGCTAAAACCTTAATATTTTTATTTTGTAAATTTATAAACAATTAAAAAAAAGAGAAAAATGAAGAAAATGAATAAACACATATAACTAAAGGAAAATGCAAACACTCATCCCAATTTATTTTTAATTATATGCTTTAATTATAAATTAATATTTTCATTAAATTTTTTTCTTTAATTTTCAAAATTATTCATGTGATACATAAAAAAACTAATTTTATTTTGAAAAGAGTACAATTGAAATAAAATAATATAACATCTTTTCCTTTCCTGTCCACCACTAACCAAACAGAGGTAGCTACTATCCTTTCCTTTCCCTTACTCATTTTAGATAGCCAAACAAAAGAAGACAATATCATTTCCTTTCCTCTACCCTTTATCCCTTTCCTTTGCTAATTTGAATCCAATCAAAGGTTAGAGTAATAAGTATGTCAGGAATAAGACATTGCAAGTTTAAACCAATAATTTGAATTGTTTTACATGAACTCCCATTTACCTGCAAGTGTCTTTGCAGCTTCTCCAGATAGAACTACCAAAACAGAACAAAGCTCCTTCAAGTCCTGCTTCTGAATGATGTCTGCTAAGAGAGACCTTCCACCAAAATTCGTAAGTTAGTTTCCTGAACAAACAGTTCTTAGATATCTTTTCATCAAGACACTCAATTTACCTATATGTGAATTTTGACGTGCCCACTGCAGCAGTTGTAGCTGCACAGGATACTGGCATAGAAGGAGAGGGTGCGGAAGTTCTGATATGAGTTGCCTGATTCACAAATAAAATAAGCTGACAATGTAAGTTCAAGAAGCATAAACTAAAAGTAATGGTGAGAAAGATTTTATAGTAAACTAATCAAATGTTAAGCAGCAGCTGAAGAATGAGAATGAAGATAGAGCAAACATCTGTTCCTTGATAGAACAAAAAATGATTAGCTAGATTCAAGTGTAACTAAAATATGATTCAGGAAGTTCATCCAAAGATAAATGTCAATAAATATGCATGGATGGTGCTTACCTGTGGAAAGTGTCCAAGCCTGAGAACAGATGGATCCTTGGCAGTTGACCCAAAGAACAGTTCCGGTCCTTTCCTTTTCTTAGATACTGGAATGGATGCAAAACCAGAGGACCCAACAGCTCCTGTTATGGCAGCATTTGCTGCCTGCTGAATATATGCCATATTGTTGGCATGGTCGCCATGGAAGAGAGCCTGTCTCTCTTCACTACCCTCAAAATTTTTGCAATCCATGCATTTGCAGTTTTCAGAGCAGAGAATATTGGCTTGGAAACACTCGCAATACTTTTTAAGGCACCCAGATTTCTTACAGTGGCATCCTTTGTTGTGCTTTCCCAGTACTAAAATTTCTCCGGCCTCTTCCTAAAAATATTTCAAAACTAATACATATGAGAATGTCAAGGGTAGCAAGCTCTATCTATTTTGCTATCAAATACCCTGCCCAGATCATTTTCCATAAGATAATCTTTTAGCAGTCTAACCATATACTATTAAGAAAAGAGGATACAATCTATGTGCTAAAATCAAAAGTGATGTCACACGATCAACAGAAGAATATCATTCTAAATATTCTAGAAGGCCATCAATGAGTCAAGGCAAGAAAAACGTGGCCCTAGCTAGACGTGTAAATGGAGCAATATTAACTTTAGAATCCCAATGGTAAAAATTAAATAATTTTTTGGCTTTTTTCTGAATCAATACAGAAAAAGAGGGGAAGTCCACATTTCATAAATGTAAATTAAATGAAAAAATATGGCCAGCATACCCTGCTATCCCGTGCACCATGTGGACTGCTAGCAATTTTCGGCCTGAATGCATTTGGATTACGCTCCAAAGTTGCTTCAATAGCATCTCTTCTCGCAGCTTCATTCTCAACATTGTTATAACAATTAACACAGTTGCATCCATCACAATATACGCCAGATGCAAAGCACTCACAGTACCTGATCAAAGCATTACATTATTAACTTTCTATATCTTATACCATCAAACATGTGGATTATACTTAACATTAAAAAATGGCTTAATTAATCATATTTACAGAAAAATCATACACAAGATTGAATAATTGAAAGAAAAAAAAAGAGTACTATCTAAAATGCCAAGACAAGCTGCCTAAATGCTACCTATAGAAGTTATAACTCATATCTATTCTTTCTCATGAATGCTTCTCAACAAATTGAGCATACATGAACTCTGAATCTAATCAGTGTGTTGGAAACATCTATACATTTGTCAAGAGCCAAAAAATAGAATTAGAAGCATATGGTGAAGAGGATCAATGTAAGTAGGAAGAAAGGCTAGCTTAAAGGAATTTTTCACCAGAACCATCTGTTACTGAAGCATGGCACAGTTGGACAGAGAATGAAGTGTATTTTTAAACAGTGAACGCAAGCTCCTCCTATTTCTGCAATTACAACAGTTCCTCTTATTTCTGATCTGCAATTAGTTCAGATGGAAATATTGCTACACCTTGCACTATTTGCATTTTGAGGCTGCTCAAGGCAAACCAACCTAAATTGAAAGGGTTTGGAAACAGATGCAGAACAAACTTATAAGCTAGGAAGTACAACTTCTCAGCCTGGAAAAAAAGATAATGTTGATTCAGCTTGGACCTTGGTGCTATGCTACAAAAATAATGTTGCACAACCTGCTTCTAAGAGCTATTCATTAATTAATATTGGTAAAGGTGCAAAAAGGGTATTTACTTGATAGTTTCTGTTGTAGTATTCTTTCCATTAAAATAGATAGAAACAACACTACACCACATAGGAAATACTAAACTTCCCTATTTATGGCAATATTTCCATCTATTATCCAACTCAACTTTGCAAGAATTTTTTTCTCATAATGGCCTCCAAACTCATTTGATATTTCATTCTGTAAATGAATTGAAAGAAGAAAAAATTGATTAAAAAACTTTGAGACTAATCAGATAAGCAACATTCTTAAAGTAGAACAAAAATATAGGCACAAAAACATTCTTAAGATCATGGTCACAAGATAAGGTCCAAACCTAATCATTTCTAGCTAACTAAAGCTCCTCTAGCTACATAGAATTCAACACAAAGCATCACTAAATCATGGAAGAAATCATACACACCCAAAGAGTATATTAGTCAATGTACTTACAATTTCAGACAACGAGAATGTTTACAGTTGCACTGCTTCTGCTTCTTTGGAGTACCATCTTTTAGTTCAGTAGGTCTTGGTTTTACTTTTGGGGATTCTGGTTTTCTGAAGCAAGCAAGAAATATGAAAAAGAATAAAGTTCGTACAGCTAACTAACTTCCACTAATATTCTTAAAACAATGACATATAAAAACTCAACAAAAAATTTACCAGAGTTCGATTCAAAAGATAACTGAAACTAAAGAGCTAATTTTGAAGCATGAAAAAATAAAACGTGAGGGAAAAACGTTACTAGACTTCCTTATTGCACTTACTCTCCAAAAAGGAAAAGAAGTAAAAAGAGAGTTAATTTTATTAAAAGAATTAATCCACAAAGCAAACACCAAAAGAATATAACAGACTAAAAGAAAAAAAATCACAAATTTTGATTGCAAAAACTCACATAACCCTCGACGATGCTGTAGTAAGAGGAGGAGGTTGCGCAGCGGCCACAGGGGAGGTCGCTATCATCTGCGGCTTTATCTGTTGCTGCTGCTGTTGCTGAGTAACTGCAGCCGCCACAGACGAAGACGAAGCCACAGCCATCTCTTGTGTGGCCTGCGGGTGTTCCGGCAGAACTACACCGCCAGAAGAACCCCCGCCAAAACCGGCCGTGAAATCCAGCTGCCTCGCAAGCTTCTTGGCCGGAAGACCTGCCGTATCCGATTGCACCTTTTTTGGCGGGAACTCACCTCCTTCTCCTTCCCCCATCCAATTCCAGCTCCCACAAAATTCAAAAATAAAAAATATATATTCAAATTCCAATCTTTTTTCCAATAGCCACAGCTGAAAATCCACCAAATAATCTCACAAATTGCCTTAAATAAACTCGAATTGAACCACTTTTAGATCCAAATTCCAATCTACAATCTCCAAAACCTAAAATTCCAAGAAAAAGCACTTCGATTCCACCAAGCTCGAGATGTCCACCAAGAAGTTCCAAAAAACCAAGAGGATTTTGATTCCGATCGATGCATAGAGAGAGACAGAGAAAAGCTAGAGTTTTTTAAGCATTGATATTGTAAAACAAAGAAGGAAAAGAGAAACAAAAGTTGAAGCACCTCTTATTTTTAATTTTTGTTGGTGTTCTTCTTCCTCCTCTTCCTCCCCTTCGGTTCTCCTCCCTCTCTCTTGCTAAGTTTTGAAATTTCAATTTTCTTTTTTGGTGTTTATTGAACGGTGAGATTCGCCTTTGGCTTTTGGATCCGACAGTTCACGTTGAAAGAATTAATCTGACGGTTCAAATTCATAGGAGTGAGTGTGGTGAGTTGATGAGCGTCGGATCTTATTAAAACGCAAAGTTTTCCACATCTGGGTTAAAAAGGGTGTGACGGGGGAATATGAAGTGAGATTTGGGGGAAATTCTAAAACAACCACTTTAACATGTGCTTGTCAGAACCTCTAACAAATATCAACCTTTGGATCAAAAAATAATTAATTTGAGCTTTTGAAATAATAATAGTAATAACATCTAAAGCCAAATCTTCAATTCTAAATAAAAATATGAAATAATTACAGCAAACTCTAAGAAATTAAATAATTCATTATATAAAATATTTATTTAAAACATCAAACATTTCTCAGCAATTAAATAACCTCTAAAACATAGATTGATTATTTAAAATATAAAAAAATTAAAATTAAGTAATTCGTAATATATCAAAGAATTATTTAAAATATAAAATGCTTCTTTGTATTTAAGTTATTCTCAAAACATAAAAAATGACTTAACATGTAATGATTATTAAAACATGAGAAACCTCTAAAAAATTCATAAGTAATTTGTAATACATGAAAATATTACTTAAAATATGAAAAGCTTCTTCAAAATTAAGTAATTTCTAAAATCATGAAAAATTTACTTAAAACATTAAAGAAATGCTTAAATATTTCGTAATATATGAAAGAATTCTTTAAAATATGAAAATGTTACTTAAAACATGTAAATATTTATGTTATATCCTTCTGTCACTTGAACACGTGTCAACATCAAACACATCGTTGACCTCCGTGTTGATTTCTTCTAAAATAGCATCTCGACAAGTCACCCCGACCTTAATACCTTTGAGTATGACCATCCGTTCTATCTCAAGGAAGCCATCCACTCAGGTTTAAGTGAGAACATTGCCCTAGTGTGAACACACTTTCAAGATATTAAGGAGTCTATTTAGGCATAAATACCTCGTATTGTAAAAATCTCATGATATACGGACATGATTATCATTTCCACATTTTGTAGGGCTAAATCTATATCCCGTCACGTCATACCAATAGACAATAGTACCTTTCCTATAAATACCATGAAGAAAGGAGAAAGGATCGAACCCTAGATACCCCTAAAGTTACTTTGTGCAAGCATCTTCATAATCAACCTATCCTCTTATCTCTGCTCCAACTCTAAGCCTCTTTAGGTGAACTGACTTTCTTTGCACCACAATGATCTCCTCTTTACTCCTCCTTATCCTCCTCTCTTGTTGTATCCAGTATCAATAATTGGTGCGATGAACGTGGATGAAAATGTCTCAAAATCAAAATGATGCTACCAACAACCCTCCAACTCCTCCACTCAAATGAATGGCAATGATGTTGCCAACATTGAACTTCCCTCAAACCAAACAAAGACGCCAACTCGCCCAACCATATCTACCATGGAAGCCTTGACCCAACTCTTTAACGTCCTTAACACTCCCTCGGCTAACCCAACCACTGTGGCTTCCCCTTCAATTCCAACACCCTATCATCTCCTACCACTGTACAATATCCCATAAATGACATTATAAAGCAAACCCCCTCTTGCATAGCTTTCTAACCTCAACCTATAGTTATGGTTGTTCCGTTAGATCAAGCCTCCCAACAATAGCAACTCATTGGTTCTCAACACCATTTTACGAAAATGCAAGAAAAAATGCATCTCATGGAGGAACAATTCTTGGCTCAACAATGTCATTTCCAAAAATAACAAGAGCATCAACGACTACTAAATTAGAAAAATGCTCGCAATGAACAACTTACGAAGTTGCATGCATTGGGACAGATGTGTAGTTGATTAATGACAAAGAGTTATCATTGACATAGGGATGTGAAAATCAATAAATGAGTATGTGTTAGAGAACAACATATTAAACTAACCCACTATGAGTATGTTTCTTAGATTATTATGTAATAGTCACAATATTATTCATAGTGATAACTATATATGATCCTCAAACTTGAGATCATCATTGTCTCAACATCGTGAGTCGTATATTTTGATACAATCAAAATGTCTACCGTAATAGGTTGTACTATAAAGATTGATGTTGGATACACCACAATCTATGTGGTGAGATATGGTTGATCAAGATAGGATTTATCCCTCCAACATAATGGGAGCAATATCTTAGACCTCTTAATGAAGTGAGACTAGAAATGCATGACCATGCTCGAATAAGTTGATATGAGATATCACACTTATTTGTTTATTGTAGTCTGCTAAAAAATTCAAGAAATATGAGATTGGATTACACAAGTGTGACTATTCCATGACTCGTGCCCAATCTAGATATTAAGGATAAAATGATATAATACATGAAAAGATTATCACTGAAAGGTTATGTCGAATCACGACTTCTTCTAACTTGGGTGACAATGATGCATTGCCAAATGTCACTCATTGTTTATAATGTTAGAAACATTTTAGTATTACTACCAACGTTACAAAATCCTACAGGGTCACACCCTATAGTTGAAACAAACAAAATCCAAATACATTTGGTATTGTATTTAGTTGCCACACAAATTAAATTAATTATTGTTGAATTAATTTAATTTGATAGTTAAATATTAAACACATTATATATACAAATTTGTTGTACATAAATAGAGATCATAGATAAAATTAATATATGAATTTAATTCATACAAAATATTAATTGTATATATTTTATCTAATTTATTAATATAAATAATTATATTAATTAATTTCAATCAAAATATATGGAAATTAATATTCTTTTGGAAAAAATATAATTAATATATGAATTTGATTCATTCAAAATATTAATTGTATATATTTTACCAAATTTATTAATATAAATAGTTATATTAATTAATTTCGATCAAAATATAAAATACATGAAAATTAATATTTTTGGAAAAATATAATTAATATATGAATTTGATTCATACAAAATATTAATTGTATATATATTACCGAAATTATTAATATAAATAATTATATTAATTAATTTTGACCAAAATATAAAAAAATGGAAATTAATATTCTTTCGGAAAGAATATAATTAATATATGAATTTGATTTATACAAAATATTAATTGTATATATTTTACCTAATTTATTAATATAAACAGTTATATTAATTAATTTCGACCAAAATATAAAAAATATGAAAATTAATGTTCTTTCGGAAAGAATATAATTCATTTTTCTAACTTTCCATTTATCTTCTCTATTAATAAGGGAATATAAAAGAATATAATTTATTTTTCTAATTTTCCATTTGCATTCTCTATTAATAAGGGAATAATCTTGATTTTCCTTTTTAATATGTGATATCAAAAAGGGTAAAAGGATGATAATCTCTTTGTGTGTTAAGGTTACCAACTTAATAAAATAAAGTTCTAGCAATCGTTTTTAATTCTCTCTGAAAAGTTCAAGAGAAAGTGGTTGTTCATTTTTTACGGGGTGGACTATGTAGAAGCCAGGACGTTTTCATTGTGGCTTGGAATCGACATTGAATTAACAGCATCCTTTCAACGTTTTCAATAAATAAGGTATATTTTCAACCCATTTTCAAATCGATTCGTTCCTCGTACATGGATTTGTGGTTGATGATCGTCAGAATAATTTTTCTGCTGCGCCACGGGGCGTATCGACAATCCAACAACTAGAAGGTACGACACAATCTATTGTCACAAAATTTAAAAAGGATCATGATGATAATGAAATAGTGCAATATCCTCATTCTATCAATCATCTGGAGTGAAAACCCTGAAGCAAGGTTCTTTATATTAAAGAAAAAATTACAACCCTCAAGTTAGAGCTCTTGCAAGAGGCTAAAAGTTTTAAGCCCAATGAAGTTTCCTGGAGCTATGCTAACAAATCCTTGGCCCCTTTCATGCTTACTTATAACCTTTCCACTTCTTTCAAGTTTTCTAAGTTGTCTTATAATGGTAGGATGACCTAGAGGACCACTTAGCTCATTACAACAAAAACCACATGAATATTCTTGGAGCCTCTGATGCTATGAAATGCAGAGCTTTCTTCATGACCCTTTCTAGCACTGCTCGGTAATGCTACCTATCACTTCCTTCAACGTTCATCGATAACTTTGATTAGTTACCCAACTTATTCATGAGCATACTCTTAGCCAACAAAACCCCACAGTAGTCCCAAGCTTATCTTATGTCCATTTGACAAAAGGAGAATAAACCCCTCACGATTTGATAAAGAGATATAATGTTGCAACTATGATAACGAAGGGTGTTTTTTATGCTCTAGCCATTCAAGCTTTTTTGCAAGAACTACTCATAAGTTTCTCCAATTCCACCTCATTGGTAACCCTTTGGAAAACTTATATCAATTATACGAAATGGTTCACCCTTTCACGAAAGGTGACCAGATGGACATAAATCAAGTCAAACCTATGACGAAGCAACCCAAGAGTCCTACTTTTCAAAACGATCTTCCCTTTCACGTCACCATTAAGCTCAAGTACGCCAATACTAGACCCAACAAAGGACTCACCCTTAGTATGTGACAGGCGATTCCAACAATATAACCTTATAACCCTCCACAGCAAGGGGTAGGTGGATGGTTAATACTGTAAGGCCACCTCGTCACTCAAGACCCACGAGGGACAGTCGTCCTAACCAGTATCAATGATAGCAAGTTTTATATAATCGTCATTGCACATACCATTATCTTATTTTTTCCCTTATCGTCATACTTGACCAAGTTGAGTAGTAAGGAATCTTACCAAATCCTCTCACTATGCCCTTCAGCTCACACTGAGATGATTCCTCCTTTCATTGTTGATTACAAATGTTGGAGGTCATACTACGAATAAATGTGTCCAACTTAAAGAGGCCATTGAAGATGCCATCCGAAAGGGTCAACTATAGCAATATGTGGTCTGAGACAACTACCTACTAAATAGAGAAAACAACCAAGTAGAAACCTTTGATAATCGATGTGAAGACAAAGGAAAGAGTTCAATACATGAAGTTATAAATGTCTTGATTAGTGGAAAAAAAGAAAGGGTCACCTCGAGCTCCAAATGGAAAGCTCACCAGCAAAGCATTCTGTTTGCCTTTACGTTAGTAAAAAAAAGCCCAGATATCTTCTTTGAAGTTTGAAATTTTCAGAGGTAAATGAATGGGAAGTTCTAGACGTAGAAGGAGATGATCCTCTTATCGTCTCAACCACCATTTCATCCTTCCAGGTTAATGGAATCCTGGTAAATATCTGTGGACATTTTAATGGTAGTCTCAAGGACACAACATTAATAAAAGCTAATCTAGCATATGGCTTCACCAATCATCCAATCACGGTTAAAGGATCCATCAACCTCTCGATGGTATTAAGAGATGGAGAGCATACAGTCATAGTGATGGTTGACTTTTTAGTGGTGGACCATCCAACTGCATATAATGCAATCTTTGGTAGGTCAATAATA
Source organism: Gossypioides kirkii (assembly GCA_005610355.1). Classification (NCBI taxonomy): domain Eukaryota; kingdom Viridiplantae; phylum Streptophyta; class Magnoliopsida; order Malvales; family Malvaceae; genus Gossypioides; species Gossypioides kirkii. The sequence continues at coordinate 6,426,876 of CP032248.1, forward strand.
CGGATGTTTAAAATGGTCGTGGCCACTTTCTATATGATGGAAAAATCCAAACACTCTCAAGGGAAGGGTACCTGAAGTGTGATCGACGAAAGGCTCGAGAATGTTATATCATTTTCCTAAAGCTTGCAGAAAAATGGACAGATCTTCCTCCTTCTGTTGCATTTTTCAATCATATTCAACAAAACTTATCGGTTTTGGTGAATTTGATTGACAAAAAGGACATAGACTTGGAAGGCATGAAAGTAAGGTCTGAAGCCAACCTTATAAAAGTTGAGACTACAGAGGTCACAAAATCTTTATCTTTAAGTGCGGATGATTTAGAAAAGGTCACAAAGATGGTTAGCACCCTCCCGGCTGCATAAAAAAAGTTGTTAAGCTATTTACTGATTGAATGTAAAGATGTTTTATTTGGTCCACTATTGATATACCTGGTATACACCTCTCTATTATTCAACATTCTTTGGGGTGGATCCCCAAGCTCGATCAGTAAAGTAAAAAAAGATACGATTTTCCCCAACAACAATAACAGCGACTACATAAGATGTAAGTTGCTAACTGTTAGATGTTAGAAAAAATTCAGTTCGAAAATAATTTTCTTGCATAACAAAAAAATAAAAAATTTGAAAATCGAATCGGTTTGTGATATTTATAGCAATAAACCCTTTATCGAAATTGCACAAGTATTTTCGGCTTAACGGATCCTTATCGTTCTTGGCTTTCAATCGAACAGCCTTCGCCGCTATTCTCGCACCATGAACTGCTTCGAATGTGAGCTTAAACGATTTGAATCAAACACAGAACCAAAAATAGGTTTCTTTACTTTCAATGTGAAAGCAAAATCTCTCTCAATAGAAATTGGTAGAATTGTTATTTCAAAAAATATAATTTATATTTAGAGAATAAAACTCACACTATTTTCAAGCAGAATAACAATATCTCAAAAGTCTGTTTTTAACCCTATCGGTGCCATCTATTTATAGAGAGAAGAACTTCTTATTGAATTGTAGAAGTCTATTTCAAATAGAAAAACAAATTTCTAATCTAACAAAAAATATAGGGGGTGACAATCCTATTTAATTATACTAGGGTTTATCATCCCTCTCTTTAAACATGATGAGCTTTTGGGTCTCTTTCATATCAAGCCCAATTATAAGTACTTCTTAGACTTTTAACCTAATACTTTATAATTCGATCCAACTCGATATTTGTATTTTTATTTCCCAAAATAAACATCTTTAAATTTATTAAAATAAATTAATTTTCCAATTAAATTAATTTTCTCAATCTAATTATAATTTCATTAAAATCATTATGATATTATAAAAATAATCTATAAGAAAATATATTTAATATTTCTACATTCAATGGATTCATTATGACCAAATGATTTATTTCTATTTTCGAATTTCATTTAATTTGAAAATCATAAATTCATTTTCAGATCATTTTCATTTTTAATTTGGAGAAAACCAAATTCATTTCCAAATGTTTCTCATTTCTCCATTTTACCATTTCCATCCATTTCTGTTCATTTAATTCAACATGCAATTAATTTCTGGTTTCAACAAGCTAATGAGGGGATCGATTAGACATATGTGATCAGGGCTTAAATGATTTATAATTAAGTTTCAACTTTTCGCTTATTAATTACAGACTCATTTAGTCATGAAGTCATTCCATTATAGTATCGTAATTAAGCTCTCCCCAACGACATATCATTACGAAAGCAACTTGATCAGTGCAAGCCCAATGACCTTGTCATAAGTGTGTTACCCTCATAGGATATCTTTAATCATTTTGGGATAAATCTGTTCTCCCAATATGATCCTATATTATCTTATGGTAACCATTATATTTTCCTTCATGAAAAATCAATTACTATTAAATAGCATAAAGACGAACGACTTGGACACGTTTACTTTTAATCAACTATGTAATGTCAATATTAGGATATCATTTACTTATATCTCTAGTTATGAATTCTATTGTTGTGAATGACCCTACATACTACAGAAGTCATATACCCAATACACTAGCTTTCGGTTCCTTATATATTTAAACTTAGGCTTTTACTTACATCAAAGTATACGAGTCACGCATACATAGTCCATCATCCACACAGGATTTAGGTATGCCACACTTTGAACGTCACAATTGAATAAATCCATAAACGGATTTAGGATCTATTCTTATTGGGTCTATTCCGATATACTATCAGTTCAATCAGTCTAATCTATGTGTCTATCTTTTGGAAGTCATCCGCTCCAATGTCCAAGACAAAATATCTCTCCAATTAGACTTATTAGACGACATATTAGTCATTCAATCGGTTTGCTCATTTCCGATTAGACTAATGAGTGTTTAGGTTCGTCTACTAATACACGTTGTTTTTCTATATTACAATCCGACCATTTAATATCGCTTAGTATTAATTTAAACATTAAACAACTAGTGTGTCAATATTTGCTTCTATTTTGCTTTGTATGCAAAAATCACATGAAAAAAAAATATACAAAGGGTATTAATATAACTTATGAATGATTTTATTAACTAACCTGTTTGAAAAAATTACATGTGTACATAAACCAAAATACTAGACTTAAGTCACCAAATTCAACATTAAGTTCATCTGTGGAGTCACTTACCTAAAATGGTGTCAAACGTGGTAAGGGTGCCCAAACCTAGGAACAAATGGCGAATGTGTGTAGACTTCACAAATTTAAATAAAGCATGCTCAAAAGATGGCTTCCCACTACCCTCAATTGATCAATTGGTGGACTTTTTGGTTGAACATGAATTTATGAGTTTCATGAACGCTTTCTCCAGAAACATCCAGTCATAGATCAAACAATCAAGAAAAAACAACCTTCATTATTGAGGATGATTTGTTCTACTATAAAATAATGCCCTTTGGATTGAGGAACGCACAAGCCACCTACCAACGTTTGGTGAACAAGTTATTCACCAATCAAATCGAAAGGTGTATGGAAGTATTTGTAGATGAAACAACATATGAATGATTTGCGGGTAAAAAACATGAAAAAAGTTACTTTAATCATGAAAGGATTTTTAAGAAATTATATAATTCATAAAACATGAAATGATTACTTAAATCTTGAAAGAGTCAATTAAACCATAAAAGGATTAATAGGAAATCAAGTAATTTGTAATACATGAGAGAAATACTTAAACCTAAAAGTGCTTTTTAAAACATGAAAGAGTTTTAAGAAATTAAGTAATTTGTAGTACATAAAAGAATTATTTAAAATTTTAAAAGTTTTACTTAAAACGTGAAGGGTCTTTAAGAAATTATGTAATGGGTAAATTACATTGGTAGCCGTCCAATTATAAAAAAATTATAAAATAATCATCAAATTATTTGATTTTTTTTCTGGTCCTCTAATTATTCAAAATTTTCCTTTTTTGTCATCAACTGTTAAATTACTAACAGATAATTTGACAACTTTAAAATTTAGTATAGTAACAACTTTAACTCTCTATATGAATTAATTTAATCACTTTTGGAATTGAGAATGATTAAAAAACTCATTTCACTAAATTTTTTTAATCACACTGTTAATATTTAAACTTAAAACATGACTTCCACAACAATCAATTATTTGTCACATAGTAGCTCAAAACCAAATTTTAACAATAATAAAATCATTTGTCACTACACCGTCGGTTAATTGACTTTCTTTTAGATGTTAACTCTAGTAATTCATATTTAAATTGTTTAATACTGTCCCCAAAGTAGCCAAAATTTACTCTTCTAGTACCCCTAGCAAAAGGAAAAGAAAAGTTGCCACCCTTGTACATTTTTTTCACAGACTAAGAGTATGATTTAGGGTGGATTTGGATCGACAGTACAATGCATTTAACTTACTTTTTATTTTATGTTAATGTATCGTTACAATATTTAATTTTACCGTCACTATTATTTTTATACTAACTGTAGATAAATATACCGTCCATCCAAATTCACACTTAAAAAATAAAAAATGAGTTGCCAACCAAAGACGCCAACCCCCTAAAATAAAAAATTGTTATTTAAGCCCTTTGAAAGTTTTTAAAATTTTAAATTAGTAAAAATAAAATTGCACTTTACCTTCCCATAAAATTATAAAATTTTGATTTAATCTTTTAAAAATTAAAAAAATATAGACTATTAAAAACTAAAATTAAATTTTGGCCTTCCCTAAAAAAATTTTTGACTTCACCCCTAATTCAAACCATCTTTTGGTGACTAAAGTATTATAAAAAATTAAAATAAAGAATGAGTTGTTTTCTCCATATTTTTTTTAAAGAAAAAGAGTTATTTTGAGATTCAAATTTATTCAACGTAAGTCTCTTCAAACTCACTATATAAACCAATGTTTCAAAGTGCAGAGTGATACTATATTGGTTGCACCATTGCATTTTTTCTGGAGCACAAAAACCAGCAACGTAGGTCAAGTAAATAATTTTCACCATTAAAGTAACTCAAACAAAGAAGGGCAAATGAGATTCTAAGCTGGTGGATTCCCTAAACCACACCAAGTTAATATTCCACCACAATACACACAAAAACCAGAGTTCAAGAAAGCAATAAATACATGAGAGAATGAACAATTCCCTCATCATTCTTCCAGTCAGTTCAGTTTGTCTCTCCATCAACATGTCATTGAGTCAACCAAAACAGAAAACATTAAAACCAGTTCTGAAATTTGCTGTTGGGAAGCAATACTATTCAACAACGAAATCCATCTTTCATCAGTTGCCAAATTTAAGCATCATATCCCCCGCATATTATGCTCCTGAAAACAGATAGCAAATGATTTAACATTTGTTTGTCAAGACAAGGTAGTGAAAACATGTTGCTAGTTGGTGTTAGATTTCATATCATAGGAAACTCTTCCTCGATTTGTTCCTATAGAAAGAGGAGATTATAAGGTGCTCCCATAGTTTCAGTTGCATTTCTCCTCTCATATTGTTTGAAGTTCATGTCTGACATATATCCGGACATTCTCTTCTCGGACACATACCATAAACAACTCAATAATGTGCACTATAACAGTAACACTAATAAACTAATGTTTCCAAATGACATGAATATGTCATAAGCAACCAAAAGTTCCAAAAGAGAAGAAAGAAATGAACTACAACTTACGCGATGGAGCAGCCAGATCTCCGGCGCCGTTTCTTCCTCATCACATCCTTCCTCCTTGGGGGCTGAAGAACAACCTTGATGGCAGTATCGAAAACGGCTTTGACATTCTAATACAATAGTTGTATCCGTTAAAAACATGAAGGAAGCACATTACAAGCCACAATATCTATAAATGATATCAAATTCACCTGCTGAGTCTTGGAGCTGCATTCGATATAAGCCGCTGCACCAATTTGTTTCCTCAGTTCCTCTCCCTGTGTAAGCATTATATCCGAATCATCTACTTGAATTGCGACCGAATTGCAGTTATGGATCATATCCGAAACCAGAAAATAGCTACCGAAATATTGCTGACAATAAAGTTGAAGTAAAGAAGAGCATACCTGAGCAGATGTTATAATATTAGACCCCATTTGATCAGCAAGATATGCTCTATCTTCCCGGAGATCTGATATATATATATACATACACACAGTAAGATCATAATTCAATGTTGTTAATGAAATTATTCCATTCAAGCAATAGTTAAGTGAAACATTAAATGAAGTAATGTCCTACCTAGTTTTGTTCCAACCAGGACAATGGGAACATTTGGTGCAAAACGACGTAGTTCTGGCATCCACTGTGAACAGAGAATTTTAGGATATTGGATTAGGAATGTTTTGTTCCAAGGAAGAAAGCAAAGCCAACAACCCTTTTGATTTTATTTGAAATTTATAAAAATTCCACCTTTTTTCAAACATGATGTAAAAGACCATTAAAAAAGAACTTTTTAAAGTTAAAAAGTAGAAAAAGAGAAAAAAAAGGGTACCTTCTTGAGAACATTTTCATAGCTTGCTCTGCTAATTAATGAGAAAGCTAAGACAAATATGTCTGCACCTCGGTAACTCAATGGCCTTAATCTGCTATAATCCTCTTGACCTTTAAGATTAGATAAAAAAATGGATAAATCAAATCAGAAATAAAACACCAAGAAAAACCCAGAAAAAAAAACCCTTAAAATACCTGCAGTGTCCCATAAACCCAAATTAACAATGCTCCCATCTACAGCCACATTGGCACTGAAATTGTCAAACACTGTTGGTATATAATCCTAACACAGAAAACCCAAAACAATGAAATAAGTTAAAAGTCTATAAGTGCAATGAAAACAAGTAAAGAAAGTGTTTAGAAGTGGTGACACTTACAGTGGGGAACTTGTTGCTGGTGTAACAAATGAGCATACATGTTTTTCCAACAGCTCCATCTCCAACTGTAACACATTTAATGAACTTTGAAGCACTCATCTTCTTAAACTTCCAACTACTTCTTCACCTAAGCAACAATATATATGTGTGTGTATTTTGGAAAAGTGGAGGTAAAGTAAGCAAGCTGGTTAAGATTAATAGAGTAGGAAATGTTGAAGCAGAGAAAGGAAAGTGTGCTTTAGAAGATGAAATAGCTGTTGTTGTAGTTTCCCAAGGAGAAATATATATTAAAAATGGCAAAGGCTTATGAGAGAAGTAATCATCTCTGATACTGTAGTCAAAGGGGGGATGTGTTGCATTGCAGCACTTTATTTATTTATCCATCCATCATCCCTCTCAATATATTTCAAAAATGAATCCAACAGAAAAAAATTTTGAAATGCAGAAATGGGTCCCTCACCCCACTCTACCTTTCTCTCTCAAACGGGCACCTGTTTCTCATTGTTGCTTTCCAGCTTATGTTCTTTCACATTATTTATTACTACTAAGGAATAAACCCTCCTACAAATTGCACGTAAAAAGACAAACTTTTCCCAACATGTGTCAACTGCTCATTAACTGTTAAAACGCACGTAATTATGTAAAGTATAAATTAATGTTTATATAAATTTTTAATGAATATATTGATTATAAACTTTTTTCCAAATTCATTATCCCTTGATCTAATCTACTAATTCAAGTAAAAAACACGAAGAAAAACTACATAACTCAAATGGTAACTTTTTTATTCAATTTTTGACAATTATAATATGGATATTGGATTCTGTCTTTTAGGTAACAGCATCAGTGCTTCAAATAAAAGGACAGAAGAACAGTTTTTTGAAATGAATGCGACCGTTGGATTCATTCAATTTTCTTACACCAACCTATGTTATGTCCTCCTGTCTTTTATCCTATTGTAAAGGACAACAAATCCCCCCATTCCACCCCACCATGCTTCTTTCTCTGCTTGGCCCAAATCTCTATTTTCTTTTTTTCAGGTGTCTTTTACTCGACCCTGTAATAAATAAACGTGGGTGTCAAATAATGTTTTCTTTTCAACTTTTCTTGAAAAAAAACTGGACCACTTTTTTGGGGCTGTGAATTTGTTCATGCATTAATGTTGGAAGGCAGAGTTGAGTTGGGCGCCATTAATTGCTTAGGAAACTGGTTTGGTCGTTGCTCTCCTCTGCTTTGAAGAGTTTTTCAGCTTCTTCACCTAATTTAGAATTATGGTCACAAATTGTATGTATAATTGAAGCTAAAAATGAATTATGATGGATTAATGAACCTGAAGAAAAAGATGGGTTTTATGACAAAGAAAGAAATCAAACTTTGAGTGCAGTAATAATGTGACGGATCAAACTTTGAGCCCTTTGTGACAGTCCACTTTGGTTATATATATTTGGAAACTCTAGATTTTATGCTTTCTGTTATTCCTGCAAGGAAAAGGATTGAATGAAACAGTGACATCACGTTATTTGTGTCCCTTTCTCAATAGTTTTATAGCACATCAGTATTTTCATTCTTAATTTCAATATTTTTATCTTGAAAAAAATCAAATTACAATTAAAATCCTAAAATTTAAGATGAAATTGTTGATGTGTCATAAAACTATTGAAAAGGGATAATATCTCTGTTTCATACAATCATTTTTCATTGCTGCAGATGCAATTGAAGCTATTGGTAGCTATCTTTTTCTAAATTATAAATGTTCCTTTATTAGAAAAAATAAAATAAGTGAAATTACCATCCCAATCTTTAAAAATAGTGTCTGTCCAAGTTTTACCCGTCAAAAAACTTCCCCTTGATTTGGGGGCATATAATTACACTTTTTTTTTAAGTATACTGGTGTGATTACATGGTAATATCTACTTATATTTTCTTAACACTTTAACAAGGCATACACACCTTGCACACACAGACACTCAAACCCGGGACCCTTAAGATGAACAACATCCTCTTTTTCACTGGACCCATTTGTTGGGTTCATAATCACACGTTTTAATATTCACATATAGAGTAAAAACATATATCACAGGTGCATACATCCAAAATTTATCACTTGCTCAGGTTCGTTTTTGATATTTTTAGGGCTCTAGGTAAAATGATAAAATGAGATTTTAGGTTTCTTAAAAGTTAGAAAAAAAATTTAAGACTCTCAAAAGTTGGTAAAAAAATTAGCCTTTAAAAGTAAAAAAAATAAAAATTAATCCCTTAAAAACTGAAAAATAATATTTTGAATTTTTTTCAACATTGGTCCTTAAACGACCGAATCTTAAAAAAACCTTTAGGACTGGGCATGTACTTGCTGCTTAAAAACTCAAATCTAAATAAATTCCATAAATAAATATTTTTTCACCACCAAATCAATCACGAGATTCATAAAATTATTAAAATTTGAATCTGAATAATTTTACTACAAAATCTATTAGAATCCTAAGATGAAGTTATCAACTTTATATTTGTATTATATTCGTATAATATATCTAATGATGATTTATTTAAATAATTAAATAAATTTAATATATAATAACAATTTATATGGTATAAGTGGTATGCGACATTCATGTATGCATTATCATTTTGCGTATTATATTTATGGATCCAAATCCAATCTCAAAGCAGATACATATTAACCTAAGTTGGAGGCATAGAGCTCAATATTCCAGAGGATTAGATTTTTCATGGATTTCCTCGGAATGCTGATTTTTCACCTTCTTTACTCTTCTTGCCCAAATTCCCAACTTATGAAAGAGGAAATCTATTGTTTTTAATAAGTAATACTTTATATTGGTGAGTATTTGTTAATTGGTATATTTACAGTTTATTTTTTTATTGTTTTAGTAGTTTTAAAATTTTAATATATATATATATATATATATATATATATATATATATTCTAATATTTTACTATACTTCTATAATACATATCAACTCTCTGATCTTGGTTATGAAGTTTAAAAATTTTATTGGTAGTGTACAAAATAATTTCTTATACGTTATTTTAAAGTATTATATATTTGTTTTAGAGTTAATATTTGGTACACTGATAATGTATTTTTTATTTCACAAGCAGCCTCAAATAATTGGCATATATCTTTTTTTTTTAAATATTTATTTTTTAATATTTTACTATACTCTTATTATACACTTGTCAAACCCTTCATCTTGTTTGTGGAATTTAAAAACTTCATTGATTGTGTACCAAATAATTTTTCCTTTTGTTTTAATGTGATATTAAGGGGAAAGGCTACTAAAAATTTTTTTTGAACAATAATATCATTATTATGCTTTTTTTTTTATGCAATGCCTAGAACAACCCATTATTCCTCCCCAATCTTTAAATAGAGAGATAATATGTTTCAGTGCAATCAAATCAACATCCTCTTACATTGACAATAATATCTATATCAATCGAGATAAGACTCAATTAATTACTAAAAAATTAAAAAGTGTCAAACTTCATACAAATAATTGAAACGGAGTAAAACTTATTCATATGACTCAATAATTAAATTTGAATTATGATATGTTTAAGTATCTACTATAATTAGTAGGTCCACTAAATTGAGTGTTTAAATTACACACTCCAATTCTTGGGAAGTAAGAATTAAAGTAATTAATTCATAATTAAAAATAATTACACTCAATCCAATCATTTTATAGCTTTTCAAACATACAAATACATTATTTAAGTTTTAAAAGCTTATTTTTATACAATAATAATAATATTTTAATCTTAAGACATATATTTTATTTTTAAATATAATTATATGTTACTTTATTAATTTTATTCAAATAATCTTAAAATTTTATTGACGAGAAATAATTTCTTATATATTTTTACCTGCTAAATAATAACTAAATTGCATAGTATTTATTATAAATTATTTATACTAATTGTAACTAAATTGCAATGTATACTATTAATTATTTATATTTGGTCAATGATCATTCGATGATAAAAAGGAGTATATATTTATGTTAGACAAAGAATAACCCAATGTATATAAAATGCTAGAGTTATTAAATAAAATTACATGATATGTTTATTTTTTATTAATTCTATTAATAGCTATATTGTAGAATACTTTTTTGGACTAATATGCTATGTATAATTATTCGATTTTAGATTTTATTACTCGTTTAGAGAATATTTTCTCAACTATTATTACTAATTTTTATAATAATTAATATTTATCTTTCATTTGAAATTGTCACCCCTCGAAATGCGGGTTAAATCTTTAACTGTTGACTTAATTTTAATTTTTTGTCTGAACGTGTAATTGGGCTTCTGTTTGGGGCCGATCTGCTCAAATGTCGAAAACTGTATCGATATTTAAACGAATATTGTTACATTTTTTTATTCAGTATTGATACCTTGTATTTTCTAGTGTAGAAAACCCTAGTGTGCCGAAACCCCAAGTATTTAAGTGTAATATTCCTTGACCGGCCCCCCTATTTTCATTTTTTTTGTTTCAGCTGCCGCCCCTAAGCTTGTTTCCTCTCTAATTTTCACTTATCGTTTTCTCCTCTCTTTTCATTCTCCCCCTTTTATTTTCTTTCTTTCTTTTCTTTTCTTTTTCCTCTCTTTTCTTCCTAGCCGCCATCCCTTTTACCACCTTGTTGCCGTCGTATTTTGTATTTCCCTTGCCGAATCACCTTGTTCGCTCGGATTTCGTTGGTTTCGCTTCCCGTTCCCAATTGCAGTAGGTTGGTAAGTGGAATTCCTTGTATGATTGGACACCGTTTTCGGTTTCGCAATCGAGATGTGGATAACTTTCCACAATAATTACATATAATACACATACTAATAAGAGTATTTCACTTTAACTAAAATTTAGGGTAAAATATGTTAAATGTCACTAAATTATTATTAAGTTTATGTATAAATCATTCAACTTTAAAATATTATAAAATGATCACAAAACTATTTAAAAGTTTTTATTTAAATCATTGAATTGTTAAAATGTTATTGTATAATTTTTTATTTACATCGTTTGCACCAATAAAAAACTTTCCATTCCCTCCTCTTTTACAATTTAATTTTCTTTTAATAAAATAACTTTGAATTAATCGATGCATGTTTTAATAAAAAATATTAAATTAATTTATAATTTATTATATCAAAATTTTTCAGTGCACGAGTAATTTTTTTCAATACAACAATTTTTAATATTCAATGGTGTTAGTGAAGAAAATGCAAGGGAGTAAATGGTTTTAGAATAATTTATAAATAGAATTTTTTTATCGAAATTGAAGGTTTTTAAAAAATAACTAGACTTGGAGAATCAGATATCACAAGTCGTGCCATATGATTAGCAATCGTATTTTGGGATTTAGGAACATGGCAAATGAGTATTTTTCATTCACGATTAAAGATACCATGAATCAAACGTAACTCTATCATTCTGCTATTGACAGATCCACCAGCCATTCGACTTCAACCTGTCTCAATCCTCTCTAGTCTCTCCCATGCAACACACAAATCCTCTAGCATAATAATATTTTATTGGGATTGTCGCCTTAATTTGGTTGGCATAAGTATTGTTATCAATGCAATAAGATTGGGTTCGAGTGCGTTGAAGCATATTATCTCCCTATTTATGGTTCTAGACATTATTAATTTAGAGAGTTTTTACTTTAAAAAATTATCTATAATTCTATTAAAAAAACAATATCAATAATTTAAAATTATCTATAAAATGATTTTATTAAAAAAATTAATGGATAACTAAAACTAAAAAAACAAAAACAAAAAACATAATTACTACATTTATTGCAATTTTAGTGTGTTCTATATATATAAATTAACCCAAATATGGAAAGAAACATAATTTAGAAATAATTAAACCTTAAAACATGTTTTAAAAGATCCACCAAAACTCTTATTTATAATTGTCAAATACAAAAGGTGAAAAAGCCAAAAAGGTAAATCAATTTTAAAAAAAAAACATATAAATTTCATGTAAATTTTCATCTAAAGAAAATCTCCTTCAAATAAGTTCTAAAAACATATTATTAATTATATTAATTGGTCACATTCACGTTTTCTTTGTTAGACATAAATTAAAAATCAAGCATAGTAAATATATAATAAATTAAGAAAAAAAACACTAACTAAAATTAAATATGAACAAACTAGAGTTAATCAAATTTTCGAATCTAATAATCTAGTATATCAAATAAACCTATTTACAATGCTGAAGTAAAACCTCTAAATTTAGAAACTAAAATAATATAGTTATTTAAGCAAATTAAATTGTAATTTATTTATAAAAAGAGCAAATAAATAATTGTATAATTATAAATGAATGTTGACAATTTATGATTTTGACTTTTATTATAGAAGGAAATTAAGACCATAATTATTGAATATTTCTAAAAAAAAAAAAAAACTACATAAAGTTAAGGTAATTGGTTAATTTTTTTTACTTGCATTAATAATGACAATTGCCGCGTGCCAAATTACAAAATTAAATTTAAAATGTTGGTATTTATTGTAATGCAAGGATTATTTTAATAATTTTAATTTAAAAATGCTGATGTGTCATCTAATTATGTTACCACTTGTCAGAAGGAAAAGTAATCAGAAACTCAAACTTTCTTTATTTGGTTAAAAACCTTGCTATATATATTAGATTACATTGATTAAATGATAATCAATTTAAAACAATAAGTTTAATAAAATATGGATACAAAGCTTTAATTAAGTGACAATAACTTAAAAACAAAATATCTATGTATATTTTTATTATCTTAAATTTATCCAATCATATTTAATGAATTAAAAGTTAATTAATATCACTTTTGTTATTATCCAATAATAAATAATAAATAATAATATAGTAATGAATTATTATTTTAATGTTTATTTAATATTATGATGAACAATAAAAGGATATACTCATCAATTCAAAATTTTTTTCAAACTCATACTCTTATATATACTAGTTTCTAATATCATATGATGTATGTGGTTTTTACATATTTAAGATTTAATTAATTTTTAAATATTGTATTTTTTTACAATAATTAGTGTAAATAATATTTCTTATTTGAAATATTGAATATAATTAAAATAGATTATTTTTTTCAATTCAAATAATATAATAGAAAATTTTAAAATAATAATTAGAGCATTTTTAATATATTTAACATACAATCTAATTTTACTTTATGTAATTTATGTAATTAATGCAAAGTACCATTATTTAAAAAATAACTAATTAAAATAATTAACTAATTAAGATGCTTAAAATTATATTCAAGCAATAGCTCTATTTTATTAGAGTAGTTTGCAAGATTGGCTTGTTCTTAATTTGCAGGGTCATCAAGAGTGGAGCGTGGGAGATGTAGATTGGCAATGCCTTTTTGAGATTATTACATGACATCTTTGGAAGAACCGTAATCTCTCTATCTTTCAGGGGATTACTTAGACCACTAATGAAGTCATCAAGGTGTCACTTAGTTGGGCAAAATAATATATCTCCCTTAACAAGAAATCTTCGGTCAGGTCATAAAGTAAGTCCTCATGTCCTAACTTGGATGGAAATTAGGCGTGCTTGAACATAGATGATTTTGTTAGAAATGAAGGTGGCTCTGCTGCGGCAGGGGTATAACGAAGAATCCTGAAGGAGATTGAAATTTGGGATTTAATAGATTCTTGAGGAATTGTTCCATTTTTATGCTGAAATGTGATATTTTTTGAATGGTTTGACTCATCTATGTAGGTGTGGCTTTAGTAGTGTTTTAATCGAGACGGATAACCTTAAGGTAGCAAAAGTTATACAGGTGAGTACAACAAATGGCTCCAACTCTACCTTAATCAGGAGAGTCCACCAATTGCAGCTATGTTTTCAACATTAAAGCATTTGACATATATTCAGAGAAGACAATTAGGATACTGATAGATTAATTAAACTTGTGCATTATAGTCCTTATGATTTATGCCTGTATGAGGACTCTCCAATAGGAGGATGATTTCAAACTTTTAATTTGATTAAGTTTACTTTTACGTCACCAAAAAGTAAAAAATTAACACAATTTTTTCAACTAATAATTGTAATTTAAATTTTATTTATTTTCAAATGTAAATTTAATTATATTTTTGACTTTTCCTTTGTGTTCATCATTGTCAATTTTTCACTTAAAAAGAACTTTTTTAAACAAAACTTATACCAATAATCCTTTAGAAAAAAAAGGAACATACAAGCTCCAACTCACATCTTAATTATTACAATAAGATTTATAGTTAAAACTCAATTAGTGTAGAAGTTCTTGATCACTTTTTTTTTTTGTTTGTTTGTTTCTGATCATGTTTTTAACGACAATGCTATAGTAAATTAAACCTTGAAATGGGAAGGAACCCAACAGCCAGCAAATCATGGCAAGTTCAATCTGTCATCATGCTAGTTGCATTTTCACGTTCCAGGTGAACAGATTTTGGATAAGAATAATACCACCGTATCAAGTAAATGCTCACTCCTCGACATAGTACCTCCTTTTTACACATTGGTCCAACTTGCTCCTAGCCTTTACACTACTTCCCATCCAAGAGAACCATCACACAGTTTGAATCATATACAGCAGCTGCCAAATTGATCATAGTTTTTGCACCATCATTTCCTCTCACCATGTCAATCATAGAATCACATACCATCCATTCTCATCATGCCAGAAAATGAAAGAAACTGACTTAATTGTGCCATATTTTGTCACAAAAACATTTAGATGTTGTGATTGGACTAAAAAGGTTCAAATCAAGGTATAAACAGTCAATATGATATATGGCTTGATACTAACAAATTGAATCAGTAAAGGCATAAACGTTCAGATTTGTCTGATACCATATAAAGGTTGGTTACTTTCTATAAATGCACAACAATGAAATCTAAGCTAAAACTAAAGGTTGATGACATATTATTATTATAAGTTCATCAATCAAGAGTATATTTATACCTTGGTTTCTCCATTGCTGCATTGATCTTTTAACCTTTAGGGTAGTCTCACTCATCAGAATCCTATATGGCAACGAGGTTAGGTGATTGATTTTCTATGCCACCACTGTGACTTGGGGAAAGCTGGCAAAAATCAGCACTGAGAACATTACATTATGAAAAATCATAAATCCTGCTGGCAATCTGAGGACCATGTTTCATCAGGCCTAGTCTTGAAGATAAAAATACCACGTAATATAACCATAGAAGCTGTTCCAACCAAATGATAATACCAGTCGAAGCAGTTCCAGCAGAATCCCTTAGCTTACGGGTCGTCAAGATTGGGAAAATAATTGGGGCACAGTCAGGCAACAAGGCTCAGTGCCAGCAGCTCTTCTACAGAATAAATAACTATAACAGGCTCAGCTAGTTTGGTTCTGAAGACATGCAACGTTTTTATATTTTGTTAGGTGTTAAGCATCAGCTGTTAAAATAGACCCTAAAAAGGTACAAAATGTCAAAAACACATTGCAACATGTATAACATAGATGATTAAGAGAATGAAAGTGCTTGGAAAAATTATTAGTTAATAAACACAAGCAAGGCAATCAAATCATTATCAAGGTACTAAAGCTGATATAGAAAATGGAAATCATGCAAATTCAGTGGGACCGATACCGTTACTGATATCTGAAGTAAGATGGTAAAGTGAAAACGTAGTACCTGGAAATATACCTCCATAATTATAGTTGGTAATTTTCAACCAGAGCTTTTTGCTTTCACGATAATGTATGTCAGATTGCATGTAATAATTATCTCCAACAAATTGATGCTAGAGAAAGCTGCATTACCTTAAAGTAGCTCCTAAGCACATTATTAAGACTTTTGAGGCAGATTGATTCCTTCAGAGTATTGTCAATAAAGGTAAAATTCTAAACATAAACCTGTATATCTTCTTCCACCAAATAGTAACAAGTGAGGCAAATTAGGAAATTAGCTTCCGGACAAAATGACTGATTGAACCTAGTGAAATTAGATAAACCTGATCCAAGTATGAAGGAACATGGAAAAGACCAAAGAACAGGTAAGAAATGAAAATGGCTGATCAAATGAACATGTTTCTCACTAAGGAATTCAACATATTGATATAAATCAGGTGCAAGATCATAAATGCTTGAATGGTCACAATAGCAACTTTCTCAATTGTCTCATTCTTCTTCTCTGGCCATTTTCTTAGATGTCTCATTATCACAATACATAAACTTGAAAAGGTCATGGGATTATCCTTTTGCAAGTGAGATAAAATAGACATCTTGAAATTAATATGGAGTATCAAGAAAAGGATGTTCTTCTCTAAGACTAGAAAAGGCAATGGCTCCAACAAATTTGCAACATTAAACTTATGAAGAATTTAATCAAAGAATAAAAAATGGTTAAAATAGATACTGCAAACTATACACCTGAATCAAAATTGAACTTCCCCAAAACAATACTTCCTACAAAATTCAGAAACTCCTACCTTTCGGAGAAAGTGGTAATCAGAAGGAACAGTTAGATCGAAGCGCAAGGGCCAGGGTTCTGGAATTTCCATCTACTACATAAGCAATACCTGGCTTCAAGCTACATCTCTTACCCAGGTTAAGTTTCACATAGGATTCAACCTGAAAGTGGTCCCAATTTCTAGGACCTTCAACAACCCCCCCAACACTCACACCCCAACCAAATACATCTTCAGAAGTATCGGACAAATTAACAGCCCATTGTAAAATTTTCGGATTTGTTTGTTTCATCTCAATCCAACCTCCAAGTCTTTGGTATTCATCAAGTTCAGACTCCAGCATTAGGGCAACAGATCCAGATTCTGGGGTGTTTGTGGCTGAAGGCATAAAAGCTGCCTCATTTACTGTATCAACATCTTCAAGATATCTAGACAATCCAACCGGAAGCGCAAGGGCTCCAAGGCGGAAATTACGACTAGCCAATTTAGGCCCTTGGCGAAGGCCTAAAAATGAGAGTTTCAATCTTATTGGAAGTTGACAAACAACTTGTCCAAACGTACTGAAGCAATGTTCATTTCCCATTCCACGAAAGGATTGAGCTAGCGAAGCAATAATATTCGATCTTCTCACTGTCACCCCAATTGCACCTCCATTTTGCTGATGCAACATAGGTGGCCCAAATGATAAATCAGTGAGGCCCTTTTCCTCCTAGACAAATAAAACCATTTCAGGACAAGAACTAAAAGTTCGTATCAATTATGGAAACTAACCAGGAATAAGAAGTGCAATTCATACAAACAAATGGAATGTACTCAACACTGCATCAAGAATACATGGTTTGCACAATTAAAACAAAACATTTCTCAACATTACAAGTAAAAAAAAAAAGAGTAACAATGAGTGGGAAACCGGGAATAATGAGGGAATACCTGAAGGGAAGAGGCCGAGGTAACATTCAAATCTCTAAACTGAGCTCCAAATGGAATTGCGATAGCAGAAAACCAATCACCAGCACTTCCTTTATAGAACAACTTAGATAGCGTGAGTGGGGTTCCATAGACGTCGCCATTATTATTTTCAATCCTTTTCTGATTAGCCAAGAATTCAACCCCAAAGGTATCTTTGCCCCCAACAGTGGTTGCAAATCTAAACCTGGAATCAGCCATAGTTCTGATTCCTGCCTGACCAACACCGTCCCAATGTTCGTCGTCGACCTTGGACATTAACAATACAGCTGCGAGAAAAACAACTTCCCCTCTCAAAAGGGTATTAGATCCTTCCAATGAATTCTCTTTGGATGTTTTGTAGAAGGAAAGTAAACGTTCGACTTTGTCTTGTCGCTCTCGGAGTTTCATGAGGTCTGAAAATGATTCTCGCTGCAACCGCTTCAAGATTTCAATCTTAAGAATATACAAATATTAGAACCAATGCAAGAAAAATAGGGAGGAAGAAAGACCTATACAAGAAAATAATAATAAAAATAAAGAGGAGATTATAAATACCGGATTGCGGCGAGATGAGTAATCACGGCCTTTAACTAAGTCGTGAATGAACCCTTTTATTTTGTCCACTCCAGAAGCTATGGGATTCATTTTCTCCAACCTTTTCTTACTCTTTTTTCCCTTTTGTTTTTGAGCGTGGTTTTGGATGATGGAATTGGTGGAAATGGGATTTTGATTCCGTATTTCAAAAGCGGGACGGCCAGATTTGTTTGTGGGTTTTATTGCTGCGGTGGATTATTATTTATTATTATGTTATTATCAATTTTGAGTTAAAATCGAGTTAATTTATGATATCATCTCAATCAATAATATTATTAATATTAAAAAATTTATCGTACACTTATGCATATGAAAATCGCGAGTTTAAAAATAACATGCAATAAATAATAAAATGTATGGTTTGAAATTAATTCATCACAATAACCTATGAAATATATACAATATTAAAATAAAAAATAGATTAAATTGTGAGTACAACGAAATTTACACATATAAGTACATAGATAAACAATACAAAATGTATTACAATTATTTATCATGATTTGTATACAATTGTAAGTTAGTATCGAGTTGACTTGTGACATATTAACAATATTATTAATATATACAATTAATAGAGATAACAACTTGTGTATATTAAAACAAAAATGTATAAAATATATCAAAATGAAGTTTTGGTTGAGTTGTAAATTTAAGGTTTTATTAATTCAATTGGTGTAGGTTTAAATCCTACCATATGCATATTTTAATTGGTTTTTGTAAAAACGAAAAGACTAAAAAACTCTCAATAATTTAACTTATTTTAATTACGGAATGACATTCTCATAATTTTTTAACATGGTTGGTGACCCGGTTGAGGGTGACACTAACTCAGTAAAACACTTAATAGTATAGTTATGCCAACTAATTGAGATAATAACATGTGCATATTAAAATAAAAATGTATTAAATGTGTATATTAAAATGAAATTATAGTTGAATGGTAAATTTAAGGTTTTACTAATTTAATTGGTTTTCAAATCTTATCATATCTATATTTTAATTAGTTTTTGTTAAAATAAAAAAAAAACTAAAATATTGAGGTTCATGTTGAAAAAAATATAGTTTGAAAACGGTTTTCTTACACAGCGAAAAATAAAAAATTTAAAAATCGACCTAGTTTGTGAGATTTATAGCAATAAACCCTAGACCAAAATTGTACATGTGTTTTCGAATAAACAGATACTTGTCATTTTCTTCTTCCAACCAAACGATCTTCACCATTATTCTCGTACCACGAATTGTCTCGAGTGTGGGTTCAATCAAATCGAATCAAACACAAAAATTAGAAATATTTTTCTTTTATTTTGGGGTAAAAACAAAAATTCTCTCTTCAAAATAGAAACCGATAGAATTGTTATTTCGGAAAATATATTTAATATTTAGAGAATGAAAGTCTCTCTATTTTCAGGCAAAATAACGATATTTAAAACTTGTGTATAAATAACTCCAGCGGTGTCATCTATTTATAGGGAGAAAAGGTAGAACTCTTGTTGAATTATAGATTTTTTTCAACTAGAAAAACAAAATCTTAGTTCTATTAGGATGTAGGGGGCGACAACCGTAGTTAAATATACTAGGGTTTGTCATCTCCCTTATTACATAAGGAACTTTTGGGCCTTTTTTATATCGAGTCCAATTACAAATATTTTTTGGGTTTTTAATCTAATACTTTATAATTTGATCTAACCCAATATTTATTTTTTTATTTCTCAAAAATAAACTTCAATATTTATATTAATTAATTTCCTAAATTATGATGATTTTACCCTTAATAAAATTTTTGAGAAAATATATTAAATATTTCACCATTCAACTTTCTCATTATGATCTTATGGTTTATTTTCATTTTCAGGCTTTAAAATAGTTCGAAAACATAAACTCAATTTTTCGATATTTTTTAGAAATATTTGTTCATTTCTAAATGAACTCATTTCCATTTTCATTTTGGAGAAAATCACATTAATTTCCAAATGATTTCATTTCTCCATTTTCATTTTCATTTTGGAGAAAACCTTAATTATTTACAAATGTTTTTTATTTCTCCATTTCACCATTTCTGATTATTTGAGTCAACATGTAATTTATTTCTGGTTTCAATGAGCTAGCAAAGGAATCGATTAGGCATATGCAATTGGGGCTCAAATGATTTATAATTAAGTTTCAGCTTTTCATCTATTAATTATAAACTTATTTAGTCACTAAGTCAGTTCACTATAATATCGTGACTGAGCTCTCTCCAATAACATACCATCAAAAGCAACTCGATTAGTGCTTTCAATCTGTTTGTCCATACTATTACAAAAGCAACGTGATTGTGAATAATGCTTTTAATGTTTTTAAGATAAGCTGTTGTCATGATTCGATTTGGCCATGTTTTAAAGATGATTTTATGCTCAAATGAGTGTTCATAAGGGTTTGATATGAATTGAAACTTATTGATATGTTATAATGATGTTTGGGTATGTTTAAAATATTTTTTAATCAATTAAGATCTCCTCCATCAAGTATCCAGATTGAACCCTCAAATATTGAGACTGGTAAGTCAGTAGCTAAAAAGATATAGTGAACATGCTAACTCTTGAGACCTAGAATTAACTATCTAGACTTGTATGTCAAGTCTCGAGACTTGTCTTTCAAGTCTCGAGACTTACTCCATTACATTTGTGCAGCTGAAACCCCCGGAAAATGGGATCTTTTTTGAAAGACAAATGATAACCCGAGAGGAGAAATTACTTACTTGAACGAAGAAAGCCAAAAACTGAAGAAAACTATTGAAGAAAAAGATGTTCTTATAGCCGATCCAGAAGCCAAGCTTGATGTAGAATAGGAGGAACTGATAGCTGCACAATTTTTTTGAAGAAACTAGGATCCTTGGAAATACAAAATTGGATAAAATTCTTGTAGCTGGGAGATGTGAACCTGGTCACATCTTTTACTACAATCTTCAACCTAAAGAAATATGTATATATATATGTATACGTGCATCATTGTTACTTACTATCCATTTATCTGTATAAATTTTCAATAAATTCAGGGTTTGTAAAAAAAAATCTTTAAAATAAAATCAAAGAAGAAAAATATAAACTGGTTAATTCATACACCTGGACATACATAAACAAAGCGAAAGTGTAGAAACAGACAGCTAATAATGCAATTAACGTAAGAAAAATATAGATAATTATAAGCTTAAATCATCCAAAATCACCAGGCCAGTTAGAGCTTAATTTAACACACAAACCATCTACAAATAGTTGAAAGGAAAGAACATTTATATAGCATCATGAGCAATCAGCCTTTCAACTTTGCAGAGTGACTGCTCATGATGTTATATCGTTCGTTCCAATGGAAAGCTCTCATCTCTGTTAGCCTTTCCGAGGGTAGTTCTATCGGAATCCCTCACAACGCAGGAGCCCAGTAATCAGCACCGTTGTCACTGCCGACTTTAAGTGTGCATGACACAGGAACCAAACACAACCCTCTACTCCTCAGGTCCTTCTTTGGTTCTTCATCACATTCCTTCTACAATATATTATATGTGAAAATGAATATTTATCATGCACGTGAAAGTTTAAAATATGGAAATATTAAGAAATTATATTATTAATTTGAGTTGTGAAGAAGAATTACCAGCTGATCGGGACCACCTTTCCTCTTCATGGAGTTTTCATTCAACAGCTATACGAATTCAAAAAAAAAGTATATATTAGCATTTTAATTCATTTGTCAAAATAAAGCAGCATATCATTGATTTTCCATTGTTTTACCATAATTATTTAATTAAATGTAAACAAAAACATCATACCAATCATTAATCAATTAATTGCTCATAAACATATACATATACATATTCTCATGCATAGAAAAATAGAAGAAATTAAAATGAGAACCTAAACAAAATATAATATATATTTGTTCTTACAGGCTGTTGCTGCCTTACGTTTCCTGAACCGTTGCCCAAGTACGGTAAGCTCAGAGCCTATAGTCAAAGTGGGGGTGTAAAAGAATGAATAATATTTAGGACTTCGATAACAAAATATTTTAAAAATTTTGTCTGAAGCCGAGACTTTAAACAGTGTGGTGTTACTGTTGTTGATGGGTACTGATTGATTTCATGGGTGTTTGCAAGGAGAAAAAGAAAAAGAAATTACCTCAATTTCACTCTGAAGGAATCTGATGTACCCAATAGCTTCTAGCAAGACAGAGGCTGTGTCAGTCTGCAAAAAGATGTAAAAACATCACAAACCTCCAAAGTCATTTTTAATGTCTTTTTTTTAAATAAAAATAAAAACCTTCTTTTGTAGGTCTTCTCCATAAAGTCATAAAGATGTAAATCTTTGAGCCTTCTTAAACTTCATTGATTAATGCTTAATCATACCTTCCCAAATGGAGAGACAAGCTGGTGAAGTGCTGTAATTCTGTCCCCAAGTTTTTCCTTCCTCACCTATTATGAATATAAATTAATTTATAAAATCAGAAGAAAAAAGTTGATGATTAATTAATTACTTTTCACATTCATACATACATATATATGATAGGGGGGGAGAGAGAGTGAGCAAGGCCAAAAGAATCGTCAGCTGTGAAGAAATGGACAATCAGAGAAGGACAAACTTTTACCAGCCCACAGATGAGAGTGTGCTTGTTTTCTGGTTTAAGGGTATCTTATATGAGTGTGCGTGCAATTGGTGTTTATGTGGTGAATATGACAGAGATAGACAGAGATCAGAAATGGAGGCTGAAAGCTTAGGTCAATATTTTATTGGGTTTTCTTTTTTTTTTTTGTACATTACCTTTAAGGTGGATTGGGTTGCAGACGGTTGAACCCTAGCTTTCTTCCATGCCCCACCACTTGCACTGCTGTTACACTGCCAAAACAAACAAAAAAAGTAACGAAAAAGAAGAAACACCATGAATTTGATATCACTTGAAATAGATCAGAAAACCCTAATTTATTGTTTGTGTAATTATAACATTCTGTTTGAAATTTTCTTTCTTTGTTCCACTCACCTCAGAAGACCGATCTGGGTGTGGCTGCCTTGCATCAGCTTTGTTGCCAGAAAATTCCAACATGTTACTACTGAAACTAGTCACACCTGACTTGGGGGATGAAGCTGAAGAAGTAGCCATTATTTGATGAGACCAAGCTGGTTTATTTGCCTGATGATGAAAATCTTCATTTGCATGACCATACACATAACTATTTGGGTTTTCTTGCTTCACATCCACAGCAGAAATAGCATTTGAAGCTTGGTGTAATGCTCGTTCTTCCCAGTTTTCCAACTTCTTGGGTTGAACTTGAAACTGGCCTATGGCACCCTTCTCTTCTTCACCCATCAATCCACCACTACAAATAACAACATATAACACTAATTATTTCAATCAAGTGTGTATCTATGTATAATATATACTTATGTGTACTGAATCAAAGTGATAAAGGGATATTAGAGAGAGAGAGAGAGAGAGAGAGAGTTACAAGTGTAATTGGCTCCATGACTGAGGAAGCTCCTGATTATTATCATTCCAAGAGGAAGAAGAAGAAGAAGTGGGAGTGGGAGTGAATTGAGGGAATAAAGTAGTTGGAGAAGGAGGTAAGAAATGAGAAGGTGGTTGTCGATGAGCCGTCGCCTGTGGGCGCATGGTAGTGTTGATGTTCCACCAGTTAAGGTTTCCAGCCGTCAGTTGCTGCAGTGGTGAGCTCTGCAACACTCCTCGGTTCATGGCCGTCCTCTCTCACCAACAGGCTATAAAAAAAAACTAACAATGATGTTGGTGGTGGAGTGATGACTTCAAAAACTTTATAGGAAACTTGTTTTCGTTTTTCTGTTTCCTTTATCGAATCAAAAACAAGTGACTGTAGAGAAAGTTTGAGATGTATTCCAACACTAGCTTAAGTAGAGGGGGAAGAAAGAAGAAACCATCAACTCCTATTGATTCCTTTTCGGAGAATTTGAATCAAAACCTTAGTGTTTTTTTTCTTCTCATTCCTTTTAATTCTTTATTGCTTTGCCTTTTTCTTTCTCTCTTTCTTTTATGTTTTCCTTTTTTGTTTCTTTCCATTTTTTCCCTGCTTTTGCTTTATCTCAAAGTGGGACAGAAATAATTTCTAATTATTAATAACAAAATATATGAAAATAAGGAAAATTATTTGATAAACAATCACTAAATTTTTTAGACGAGTTGAAAATTTCAAAGTGTATTACAGGAGTATAGTAAAAAACTTTACAAACTGTATGTTAAATAATTACCTTAAAATAAATAAATAAAAGGATAAATTATTAAAATAGTCATTTTTGTTTTCTCAAGTTATTTTTTAGTCACTTATGTTACGTTTTAGTTACTTATGTTAATATGTTGTAACATTTTAATCATTAAGCATTAATTATCGTTAACAGTGTAACGTTAAATCACCATTTCAAATAAAAATTCCAAGTTAAATTATACAATTGGTCCCTTATATTTTTTTTCTATTTTGAGTAATTTAATTTTTTTCTTTTACGTTAAAAGAGATAGAAAAGGAAGGAAAATAGAGGGAGAAGCACAAGAGATTGAAAAAAAAAAGAAAGTTAAAAGAACATAAAAAAAATTAAATTGCTCAAAATTAAAAAATTATAGGGACCAATTGTATAATTTAACCTAAAATTTTTGTTTGAAATGATGATTTAACACGTCAGTTTACCATTATACCGTTAACGGCAATTAATAACTCAATGACTAAAATGTTACCATTACACCGTTAACGGCAATTAACGACTCGGTGACTAAAATGTTACAATATGTTAACGTAAGTGACTAAAACGTAACATTTCAAACATAAGTGACTAAAATATAACCTGAGGGAAACAAAAGTAACTGCTTTGGTAGTTAATTACCGTTAAAACTAAATGGGAAGAAGAAAAGAAATAAAAAGAAAAAATTAAAATTTTCAAAACTAGTTTTAATAAATGGAAAATATAGAAAAACTAAGTTAAAAGAGATGGAGAATGAAGGAAATTAGAGGGAGAAACAAAAGAGAATGAAAAATAAAAAAAGTTAAAAGAACATAAAAGAAAAAAATTAAATTGCTCAAAATGAAAAAAATAGGGGACCAATGTATAATTTAACCTAAAATTTTTGTTTAAAATGATGATTTAATATATCACGTCAGTTTATCGTTACACCGTTAATGGTAATTAACGGTTCAGTGACTAAAATGTTACAACACGTTAACGTAAGTGACTAAAACATAATATTTCAAACATAAGTGACTAAAATATAACTTGAAATAAATAAAAAATAACTATTTTAATAATTTACCCATATAAAAATCATATTTCATTTTAATTTTTTAAGAAATGGAACTATAAATACAATGCTAAATAATGATGTTAAGATGATGAATAAAAAATTAAAAAAGGCATAATGAATTTTTTGGTCCTCTAATTTAAAAGAAAAAATTATTTTAACCCTCCATTTAATTTTTTAACTCCTTTTAGCTCTTAATTTTTTTATTTTTTTATCAAATCATCCCTAAATGAATGGAAAAATTAACATTTATTAACTTTTCAGGTGTTGCATCCACGTGGATTGTCATGTAGATGACATATCAACATTTAATTAATTTTTTAAATTTTAAAAAATAAATTTTATAATTCTTAACAATTTTTATAATTTTTAAAATAGTTCTTATAATTTTTGGATTTTTTAAATTTTAAAAAATTGTCACCAAAGTTAATAAATGTTAACCTTTTCATTTAATTTGGGGTGATTTGATAAAGAACGAAAATTTAAAAACTAAAAAAAGGCAAAAAATTAAATAAATGGTTAAAATGATTGGACTATCCGATGGTTGTTAAGTGACTAATCACCCGCATGTTTCGTGCCATCCACGAGAAGGATTATCCATCCTTAATTATCCGATTGAACCCTCTCCATTAGATCATCCATTATTAATGAATGCATTCTCCTTAAGAGGAGATCACTTGGGAACCACGACCTACTTATAAATACCCCTGCAACACAACATAGAAGGAAACTCTCCTTCCTTCTCTACAAATCCTAATAGGCTTAGCTCTCCATTCTCTTACTTTTATGGCTTTCATCCTCGACATGAGTGAACCGGCTTTTCTCAACACCATTCTTTTCTTTCTATTTTTTCATTGATACTCGTGTATCAACAAGTTCTTATAATTTTTTATTTAAAAAATCTTGGTCCCTCCAATTTTATCATTAGAATTGGGGATCTAGGTCATATAAAACAAGGTAAAATAATTTTCAGCCCTCAATATTTACAATTTTTTTTATTAATTTGGTCCTTACTCTTAAAAAGCACATAAACAATTACAATTTTTTTAAAAAAAATTCTTTGTATTTTCATTGAAAAAATGAAAAAAAAATTATTGTTTCATATTTTTATGTTTTTATTGAAAATATGAAAAAACATGATTTAAAAATAATTATAATTTTGTATGTTTAAGAATAATGACTAAATTGATAAAAATTGTAAATATTAAAGGTTAAAAAATATTTTAACTTTTTATATCACCCAAATCAACAATTCTAATGGAAAAATTGATGGAGGGACCAAGATTTTTAAATAAAAAGTATAAAAATTTAATGTCTCAAAATTAAAATATAAAGAAAAAAATTTAATTTTCAAAAAAAGATAACAACATTTGGCAGATTTAAATATATTTTTTCTTCCCTCTATGCATAAACCAGAAATCTGAAAAAAAAAAGCTGCCTTGCCTTAAAAAAAACCACTGATTTTTACCCATTCAGTAATTTTAATAAATAATCTCATCAACATGTCATTTCAATTATTAATTTTATTTTATTTTATATTATTTAGATAAAAAACCGTGATTTGAAAAAATTCACCCTTCACTGTTGACATGTTTAGTCTACATCTATTATATTGGTGTTATAAACAAAATACACAAGCAAAACTAACTAGTATTTCGAAAGAACAATTATTAGTTTCTTCTTTTAGAAGTTATATACTTTTTTTTGGCTACATGTCCTAAATTGCAATAATGTAAAACATCAGACAGTAACACCAAATTTAAAAAGAGAATATATACACACTAATTAGTGCTTGTTATATATACACCCATAAATACATATTTTTTATTAAGATAAATATTAAAATTATACATGAAGTTCGATTCAATGTGTAATATCATACATAACTTTGATTTTATGTAATTCTATGCATGAAATTTTGATTCGATTTTAATTTTCAAAAATCAGTACAACATTATCTAATTAACATAATTTTATGTTGATATATTGCATAAACAAACAATTATATCAATCTAATATGAACATAAATATATGTATTTATTTTTTTTAAATGTGTACGGTTAAATCAAAATTTAAATTTTATAAATATATATAAACCGAAATTTAAGTTTCATGTACATAATTACACCAAATCAAAATTTATCAATCAAAGTGCGGATTAAATTATGTATAATTTAAAATTCTATACAAATCCATAACCCTGCAATTTATGAACTTTCCTATTTTGGTGTCTCGCTCCCTGCACCCGTCACATTATTGATTGTTTTTTTTAAGTTTTAACTTTTTTTTAAAAGAAATTTACTAGGACAATTAAATTTTAATTGATTGATTTATTCAATACTAAAAATCAATTCTAAATTAATTTTTATTAAGTAATAATTCCTTAATTTATAGAATTAAGTAGAAATTTGAATTTATAGAAAAATTTTTAATTAATCATAAATTGATTTTTTTTCGGTTCTCATTCGTCAATTTTTTAAAAAGGTTTATATTATTCTTCATTTCATGAAGTGTTTTAATTGTTTTCTTAAGTTGCTTTTGTGTCTATCTTGATTCGTCTCTTTTAAATTATTACAATAATTCAATTTTACTAAATTTTAACAAAATATCATTTGATGGTGAAATATAAACAAAGTATTTAAATAATAAATAATACTTGATGCATCATCTGTACATAAGTTTCATGTACCATCAATGGATAATAACATGACACATCATTATTAAGTTGAACAAAAAAAATATAAAAAATTTGTAAATAAATATTAATAATTTTATTTAAATATAATTAAACAATAATAATAACTATTATAAATAAATATTAATAACTCTCAAATTTAAGATCTTGTGTTTAATGGTTTAGAATCTAGGCTCTCGAGTTTAAAGTCTAGTGTCTCTCGGGTTTAGGTTTCAAGATTTTAATATTTATTTATAATTAATTATTATTTAACCACTTTTAAATAAAGTTATTAGTATTTATTTATTAGCCCTCCATTATTTTTTATTTAATAATGAGGTATCATATTATTATTCACTTATGATGCATGAGACTTATACATTAACAATGCATCAAATATTCTATTTTTAAATAATTGTTAAAACTATTCAATTAGAGATAAACTATTTTATTATTTTATTTTATCTAAATGATTATTATTTTAATTTTAAACCATTTTTTAAAAGGATTGAAGTCCCACATCCACTCACAACTCAATTTAATATTAGTATTTATTTACTTTGAAACTTTGTTTTTGTTATTTTTAAATAAGGTGTTTAAATAATTAATTTATATAATTTCTTGCAGATTGATTTAATATTTGTATCCTATTATTTTAGAATTCTTTTTTCTTTTTCAATGGTGCATTAATTTTTAGATCAATTTAAAATCTCCATATAATTTTAAATTATTATATAATAAAATTTACTTTAAACTATTTTTATAATAATTCATTTCTAGTAATAATTAATTAATTAAAAATTAAAAGTTGGCTGTAAAACAATGAATAAAACTAATAAAATTGAAAAATAAATTTTTTAAAAAGTTCAACGTTGCATGATTACGTGGAAGTATTACACGTTCCAACACATAATGAAACTTTTTCTATAATGTAATTAGTTAATTATGTGGAAAACATAATTAATGGTTCTCAAATGAATTAAATATTTCATTAAAATATATCTTTAAATGGTAAATTATATATTTAGTCACTTATGTATGATTTTAATTACGTTTTAGTCACCAAACTTTAAAATATTATAATATGGTCATCAACATTATTGATTTGTTACATTTTGATCATTGAACCTTCACATTGTAACGGTAAGCTGATCAGTTAAAAATTTTAGGTCAAATTGCATAGCTAGTCCCTACACTTTTTTTGAGCAAATTGATTCCCTTTCTTTTAACTTTCTTTGTTTTTCTTCATAAAAATAGGTGAGAAGCAAAAGAGATAAACTTAGTTTGTTGGTTAGCATCATTGTGTTTTATAATTCCAAATAACAAAACCAACAAAAGAGATCAATTACATGAAGATATTTGCCATAATATACTTTTAACTATTTGAAACAGTTTAAGATCATGAAGAAATTGATATTTTACCAACATCCCACGATTAATATTTCCTTTAAGATGTTAAGAACCGTAACATTTGTTCCATTTTCTTCTTTTCCTTCCCACCCGGGATTGCCTGCCCAATTGGTGGCTGGTAGCCCTTTGCCACTCAGCGAGCTTTGGTATTTTTTCAGTCCAAATGAATTTTTCGGAACAATAACCCCCTCGAGTTGGTAGCAACTCGATTTTTCTTGAGTCCATGGTGAATCGTTTTCTCAAGTCCAATGATGTTTGATTAGCTCGATCTATAGTGACTCATTTTTATTTACATCTAACTTGTTGCTTGTATCATTTTATGTGGATTTACAAGTTCTTCAAGAAAGAGATGACCATTTTTTTAGATCTAGTACACTAGCTCGTAAAGGTATGGTGGCTAACGCTAATGGTAGAGCTTGCGTCCGAGATGTTCATATTTTTTCAGCATTGTCCTTCGAAATGGATTCGAGTTAAAACATTATTTCTGAAAAGATAATGAATCAAAATGATCATCTTTCTTTTTAGTCTGTACTTCCAAAATCTTTATCGGAGACACTATGTCTTTTTCTAGATATCTACGTTCTTCTCCCTCTTCCAATATAAATTTGATGGAATTATATTTTTATTATATTATTAAATTAATATTGAAATAACATTTTATTGTTATATTAATTATACACCGATGAAAGCTACAACTTTCCACTATAAAATAAATGCTTTAGCATTCAATAATGATATATATTTTTTAATTTTGATCATAGATGTTATTGATTTTTATTTCATTTTATTGTTTTCTTTTGTTTGTAATAAAACTACGTTCAAGCCGTTCAACTTTTTGGAAGTATACTACCAAATTTTATAATGTTTTAATGATTATTTGAATTATTACAATATTTGAATAATTAAATATAGTATAATATATATTGTAAAAACTTCTCTATTCAATTTGATATTCAGACAGTATGTTTAGATAGTATGGTTATACAGATGTTTGAACATGAGTTTAAATAAAGCATGAGTTCAAATAAAGCATAAGTTCAAATAGAACATAGGCAATAAGCAAATAAGAGAATGGAAGAAATAAATACATGAGATTTGTTAACGTAATTCGGATTCACCAAACCTACTCTTCGAAGCCTTGTTTACTGAATAATTTTATTTAACAGCCAATCTAATAACCTATTGGCTAAAACTTAATCTATCTTCACACAAAGAAGTAATTGCAGCCCAATAGATAACCTCAACTTGTTACAAATCACTCACTCAAAAATCTCACAATACAACCAATAGAACTCTCCTCGAATTGTTATAAATTACTCACCTGCAAAAATACTAAGTAAAAGAAACACAAATTACCATCCAAAAGCATTCCAAAATCCCCCTTATATGTGCTGCACAACAACCTATTTGTAGGCTCAAAATATGACAACTTCCTTTATCAATTTTTGTGGAGATAAAATTATCAAATTAATTCATAATAATCCTTGATAATATCCTCCAATATCTATCTTAGAATAAAGCTTTATCAGCCAAGTTAAATCAACATATTAATTACCAAAATTAACTTAAAAAGAAAAGGATAAGTCTTATAGGATAAGGCAAGTCGATCATCAAGATTTTTCGATTATTCTCCAAGAATCTTCTGTATTACCTTGTTACTCGACTCGATATCCAAGTTCGAACTATAAGGTATCACATTTATTGCCAGAGCAACTGCAATCTATAACATTCAATTCGACATTAATATACATTCATTTACAAATAATCATGTGTATTAAACAATATATAATCATTTTTGGGTCTTATACAAGCTTAAAAAGCTCGTTTGCTAACCCGAAATTCTTATGGACCACAATGTAAAATTTACAAAATATCGAGTTGACGTCGCGACTACGGGAGTTCCTCGTTGCAATGCAACATACTATCTTGGCTTGTCGTAATGTGATTCTCTACATGTCTCTTTGTCTTGCCCTCGTCGTGAAGTTGAGGAACCTACATCCCAGAGTGACCCCTGTTTTTCCACAAGTTAATTTCATACATTGTCCAACTAGCATAGATAGCATACATGAATGCCTTTTAAGGATTCAATTAAGCATTTACAATAATTTCAACATGCTAACAACCATTTACCAAAACCTCAACACCACTTTCATGCCTAATTACTAACATTTACAATACCACTTCTCAAAATGACCATTTGAAACAAGTAAAATTTAGGTACATATCATTTGACCAAAATAAACTTAGTTGAGTCGAAAACAGCGGTCTGAATGTTGATTTCACTTTTTCGAAGCTTTGATATTATTTATATTTGTGTATGGAATAAATAAACAGTACGCTGAGCGATAAAGCTCAGTGGTACTTTCATGATAAAGCTCAGTGGTATTTTCTTGGTTCAAGATAACATAAACATTTACAATGATCATGCATAACACTATTACACAATTACACAATGTGTATACGTTAAAGAGTTAAAATTTTTAGAATTAAGACTAAATGGACATAATATATAAATTTTAAGGGTTAAAAAAGTTATCCTTAGAAAAGATAAATTTGAATAATTTAACCGATCATTTTGTAATTTTTTATAATTAAATAATAAAAAATTACTAATAACTAAATAATTATTTTATAAATTTTTATAGTTGAATAAAAAAAAATACTAATAATTGTTGGTTAGTACCCAACTTAAAAGCATCCAATTTCCCTTACATATTTAAAACCTAGTATTGTAATTTCAAAACCTGAAATTCCAGTATATCCTAACATAAGGGGTGTTTGGCTTATTAAAGAAAGGAGAAGAAGACGAAGAAGAAGCAGCATCAGCAGGAAGAGGAAGGATTTTTTATTCTTCTTGTCTCTACTTTTATTTGTTAAAAGGGATTCCTATAAAAGCAAAGAATGAAGCTGAAACAACTAGAAACCCTCTTAGGCGATCTTCAACAATTCACTACCCCAAAGGTCTTCTATTCCGTTAGTTTCATTCCCCCAAAAAGAAACCCTCAATTTGTTAATATGGAAGTCGTTATGGAATCTGCTTGTGGTGGGTTCTGTTTTATTCAATGCAGGTGGAGCTGGAACAGTACCCAACTGGACCTCATATCGCTTCTCGCTTGCTTTACACTGTATGCAGCAATCTTCTTTTATTTCCCCTATTCACGTGCTAATGACTAGTTGGGTAGTATTGAGCTTTTTCTTTCTTGTTTCTTGTTGTTGGGTTTTTCTTTCTTTAGGCTGAGAATTCATTTGATGATATTAGCAACAAAGTGGTAGCAGATTTTGGTTGTGGATGTGGCACTCTAGGTGCTGCTGCTGCTCTCTTAGGCGCTGAGTAAGTAAACCCTTTTCTCTCATTGTTTCTTCCCTTGTCTTTGTTAATTCCTTGAACTGAATTCCAGAAAAGAACAAAGAAGAAAACTATCTGTATTTGTTTATGTGGGCATTTTGTTGCGTGGAATAGGCAGGTTATTGGCATTGATATTGATCCTCAATCTCTTGAAATAGCTTCAATGAATGCAGAAGATCTTGAGGTGCTCTCCTCTTTATTGGTTTTGATATAGTAGTAAAGTCTAGAGCTTGTATTGGCCCGAGTCACATAATTCTGACATCTTTTTCTCCTTTTCCTGTCTATCTATGCTATTCACTTTTGATATCTGCAATTTAATTTCATTATTTGCTTAGTAATTTACATGTTTTATGATATCTTCCTTGTGTTGCTTTCTTAATTGAACTGCAGTTGGACATAGATTTTGTTCAATGTGACATCAGTAACCTAGGATGGAGAGGTAATTGTTCCTTCCTCTCTCATTTCCTCTCTATCCCTCTTTCTCCGGAGCTGAAGCATAATCACTATACTTGATTCTTCCTGGAAAATATTACCAGTCATTCTAATAATGATACGGACAAGCTATCCTCTTTAAGCTATAGAATCTACGGTTAGTTTGCAGACAGCAGTGTTTCTTTGGCAGGGAGGAAGTTTTTGGATAATCAAATATCTAGGAAGTGTATAGCTAGTCATTTTCATGACTAGATTTATAGGGACATGGCATTACAATAATTCAATTTGTTTCTTCTTTGACTTAAATATATTTTCACATGGAAGATGCAATAAATTGAATGTATCTATTACTTTCTGGCCATTATCTCATGTATACTGAATCAAGCAAGAGAAAGATTAGGAAAGTTATAAGTTTAAAATAGCATGTATGTTCTACAGACTGTTTCTTAATCTTAAGTTGTGATTTCTTTATTCATCTTATAGTTTTACTCCATGTTTAGGTCAAATTGTTGATACTGTTGTGATGAATCCTCCATTTGGAACTCGAAAGAAGGGTATTGACATGGATTTTCTATTTGTGGCATTGAAGGTAAAGCTAGTGACAAAATCAAGATTTTTCAGCCCACTTTTTTATTTTGGATCTAATAGGCATATTGTCCACATCGTGTCAGGTAGCTTCTCAAGCTGTTTATTCCTTGCATAAGACCTCAACAAGAGAAGTAAGTAATTTGCTTTGATTTTTCTACTAGTTGAATAGGAATATATTAGTAATGCTTGCTGTGCCCTTGATTTATTTTCTGTAAGTATCGGATTTAAAGCTAAAATAGCAAATTAATTATTCATTAACTTTGACAAAGGTTCCTTCTCCACTATTTCATGTATTAGTTAGTCTATCTTTTTGTATGTACTCAATAGTTTCCTCCACCCGATGGAGTCCACAGTAATCACCTTATCGTAGAGAAATTAGCAGTTTGCTCATAATTATCATCAATTGATTATGGTTATACCATCAAAACTGTCTTTTCTACTTCCTTATATTTGCTTGCTAATTAGCAACATTATTCATTTGGTTCAAATGTAATATCTCATGGATTTGTCTCATATTGTCTATTTCTTCTATGCCAAGGCATATCAGTTGCCTGTTCTGTTTGCATAAGGATTTTAACATGACTAAGAATTGTGATAATTTATCTTTTCTTCACTGCAGTATATCAAAAGGACCGCCTTGAGGGACTTAAATGCGAGCAGCGCTGAGGTCTTGTGTGAGGTGCGTAAAACTATCTTCTCAATCTGATTACATTTCTCTTATGAACCATAAAATGCTTTCACCGTGCATGCACATTCTCAGAGGAGATTATTTGGATGGCTTGCCGATAAGCTGTGAGAATGGTCTGGGGTTGAGCATGTGTGTGTGTGTTTCTTTTTCTTTTTCTTTAATGCTGCCAAATTGCTGTTATTCTATTTTTCAGTAAATATTTGCATTATTACTGTTATTTGTCCTCTCTTATCCCAATCCCACTCCCCCAATCTATCTCCAGCTCCGTTTTGATGTTCCTCAACTATACAAGTTTCACAAGAAAAAGGAGGTAGATATTGCTGTAGATCTATGGCGATTTGTACCCAAAAGGAGTCAGGTTAAGGACAATTAGCTGCCGAAGTGCACTTCGAGACCATGCATGAAGCACTTATGACGCAGTTAAACATTCATAAAGAACAATCCTCTTTCAACTGCAGTCTAGGTTGGGGTCACTGGTGTGGTTGATTAGGGTGAAACAGATTCAAGGATGCAACTTAGCATTATAGTTGATGATAACGTCCTACGACTCTTGTTTATTTTTTGTTTGTATGGAACACATGATCAAATCTCTATGTATCAGATGCTTTAATAACCTGGGAAGTTTTAGATACTTTGTTCTCGCATGTCTTTGACAATTTTGTTTGGATTTTTTTTGCCTGAGATGATATGGGTATGTGTTCAATGCAAGTTTGGACACCCCATAATGCATGTTAATTTGGGTATGCGTCCAATATGTGTTTTAAGACCTAAATGCATGTTTGATACGAACTTATTTATTATATTATATATCATGTTGAGTTGAGCAAATAATTTTGACATAAGTACTCTTAGAAACAATGAAAAATTCGTGTAAAATAGAATAACAGACCAGCTTTTTAGCTAATTTAATAATTCCTCGCTTATCTCAGTATTTCCATTTTGCACAAATAAACTGAAGAAACAGTTCTCAACTTACAAAATCAAACAGTAGGCTTTAAGGGTCAATTAAATCATACAATGAAGGCCACTACATCAAAAAAGAATCAAGTTATTCTGTCGTCCAAAATTAGTTCCTACCTCCATTAGTCCCACTGGATGCCAATGGAAGTTCCTTCTCTCATGCTTCAGTTCCTGTTTTGGTATCTTCAGTTGTCTCTCCAAGCGTAAATCGAACAAACCTTCGGACTTTTATGTTCTCTCCAAGTGCTGCAACAGTTTGCTTTACCAAGTCTTTAACCAACAGACTGTCATCCTTAACGAAAGGCTGTTCCAAAAGGGCAAGCTCTCCAAGCCTCTTTGAAACTCTGCCTTCCACTATTTTCTCTCTAATGTTCTCTGGTTTAGATGCGAGATCATCTCTTTGCATCTCCAGCTCTTTTTCTTTACTCACGATACTCTCTGGAATGTCTTCAATGGATACAAACTGCACTTGTGGACAGGCCACAACTTGCATTGCTAGGTCATCAACCAACTCCTTGAACTTTTCACTTCTACCAACAAAGTCTGTCTCACAGTTGACTTCAATTAGTACACCAATCCTCGAGTCATGAATGTAGGAACCAATTCTGCCTTCAGCAGCAAGCCGGCTGGATTTCTTGTCAGCAGTTGATAGGCCCTTCTTTCTAAGGTATTCCTGAGCCTTCTCGAGATCACCTCCGGTTTCAGACAGAGCTTTCTTGCAGTCCATCATCCCAGCTCCTGTTTCTTCACGTAGTTGTTTAACAAGTGCGGCGGAGACAGCTGCTTTTGGTCTGCAAAGAGAAACGGGTGTATATAAACAACCTAAAGAAATGATATTGAATTGGTAACAAATGAGAACCATGGAAAACAGCAACTTACTTCTCATCAGTTTCCTTGACTTCCACTGAAGTTGATTGCTCTTTTCCAGCAGTAGAAATGGGTTTTGCGGCAGTTTGGGCAGCCACTTCAGCAGCAAAATCCTGACTTTTCTTCTCAAGCCCCTCTCCAAGATTGAACCTCACAAATCTTTTCACTTTTATGTTCTCTCCAATGGTTGCAATAGTCTGCTTTACCCAATCTTTCACCACCATCTTGTCATTCTTAATGTAGGGTTGCTCAAGTAAAGCCAACTCGTCAATTCTCTTCCGTATCCGTCCTTCAACAATCTTTGATCTAATCTGTTCTGGTTTAGATAAGAGATCTTCCTTTTGCATCTCTATTTCTCTTTCTTTGTTTACAATCTCCTCAGGAACATCTTCTGGAACAAGATATTGTACTTGAGGGCAAGCAGCAGCCTGCATGGCTAGATCATCAACAAGCTCCTTAAAAATGTCACCCCGTGAGACGAAATCTGTCTCGCAGTTAACCTCTACTAGGATACCAATCCTGCTATCGTGAATGTAAGAACCTATTCTTCCTTCAGCAGTGACTCGACTGGATTTTTTTTCTGCACTTGCCAAGCCTTTCTTGCGGAGAAACTCCTGAGCTTTAACAATATCCCCTGCAGTCTCTGCGAGTGCTTTCTTGCAATCCATCATTCCTGCTCCGGTTTCTTCACGGAGCTGCTTTACTAGAGCCGGTGATATAGTTGCTGCTGTTAATGCATACGAATCAATAACAGAGGAATACATAATGTCTCAAAAATATAAATATCATGAATGCCTCAACACAGACATCCCTACCAATCAAAATTGAATGTCGTATTTGACTTGGCATAATATTTTATTAAAAGTGTTTGACTTTGGGGTTTTTATATACCAAGTGGTTATCTCATAACATTTAAGTATATATTCATATTGAAAAGTACAGACAAACAACACAATTTTACAGCTTTAAAGTTTCCATTTCGGATTAGAGCTTAATTCAAAGTCTATAAGATGCATTTAATATGTAGAAAATTGTCAAAATGAAAGTATAAACCTGTAGTCACATTTTCCTTGGACATAGAGCCATTTGAATCAGTAACCTCGTCGTTCTTTTGAGGTGCAGAGTCTGCTTCTTCAACTTCAAAAGTAGAAGGAATTTCAGCCTTAGAAACCGGTGTCTCTATTTGCGCTTCATCCTTGGTATCCTCGGGTTGATTTTCTACTTCTTCAACTGCTTCACTTCCTGAAGACTTAATCTGATCATCAGCTGATTCTTGAGGTGGATCAGGACTTGCCTCGTTTTCCACTGTATCTACGCAAAATCAGCAATAAGAAATACTAATACATAGATGTAAAAACAAAATGAACTAAGAAAACATATCCTCAATTACTCTTAACTCTTTGTTTTTCCACATAGAACCATTGCTTAGTTAGAAACGACAACTTTATGACATAACACACGTCATCTATTGCATCAAAAACTTACTCCTCAAACATTGACAAAAGAAAGAAGGAAATGAACTAATGAAGTTACTATGTGTCAACTCTAAAGCGGTTCAAGAAAACTAAGTACATTATAAAAGGTTATTTTTCCCTCAGCAACTATTCATTTAATAGAACTTCTGAGTTGGATCCCTCTTAGAAAAGAAACAGTCTAAAAATAGATTTTTTGCCTTCATTAATATTGTAGAAATCAGACAGTAATTACATGTCTGTTTCCTCCGTGTATGTACGCAAAACCACAGATACTTTGATTGAAATTATCATTATGTGCAGAATAACGAAAATAGGTATGAATTTCTCACAGAATAGGATTGCTAGCAGTGTAATGGTTATCTACCTTCAGCATCTTTGGAATCATCTGGTTGTACAACTGAACTGGCAACATTGCCATTTTCATCCGGAATAGCTCCAATTTCTTCTTCTTGAACAGATGCAGCAGAGGGAGTTTTATCCTCAGCTAGATGTGTTTCTACCTGCTCTTCAGAAATACTTCTGATTTCTTCCTCCTGAACTGATGCAGCAACCGATGTTTCATCCTCAGCTAGGGGAGCTTCCTCTTGTACTACACCTTTTTGTGTAGACTCTTCATCAGCAGAGGGAGTTTTATCCTCAGCTAGAGGTGTTTCTACCTGCTCTTCGGGAATACTTCTGATTTCTTCCTCCTGAACTGATGCAGCAACCGATGTTTCATCCTCAGCTAGGGCAACTTCCTCTTGTACTACATCTTTTTGTCTAGACTCTTCATCAACTGAATTTTTGGAAGTCACTTGGTCAACTACTTCTCCAGATGATCCAGCTATTTCTTCTTCTTCAACAGATCCAGCAGAGGGAGTTTTATCCTCAGCTAGAGGTGTTTCTACCTGCTCTTCAGGAATACTTCCGATTTCTTCCTCCTGAACTGATGCAGCAACCGATGTTTCATCCACAGCTAGGGGAGCTTCCTCTTGTACTACATCTTTTTGTGTAGACTCTTCATCAACTGAATTTTCGGAAGTCACTTGGTCAACTACTTCTCCAGATGATCCAGCTATTTCATCACTTCCCACCACGCCCGCCAAAGGAACTTGTCCACTACTTTCAGGAGATAAATCTTCAAAACTGTCATCTATCTCCTTCTCCGCAGTTTCCTCATCCTTGTTCGCAATCTCAGCTATTATATCTGTTTCCTTTACCACTGTTTCATCCACTGCAGTAGAGACAGTGGTTGTCTCCACATTAGCTGCCGGTTGAACCTCTACTTTCTCTGTCTTTTCTCTCTGATCCAAAAATGCAGCAATCTCCTCATTCTTACGGAAAGCCAGCATAAAGGGATTTGTTGCAGCATACACCACACCTTGGCTAAGCTGTGAGTCCAATTTGTCATCATCCTCTTCTTTCTTCATCGTCAAGGTTACCTGTCCCCTTGTGATGCGCAGCACACGAACTTTGACTTCTTGGCCAATTTGCAGTGATGAGTTCCCCATCATGCTCATAAGTCCGTCATCAGCTTCTTCTGATTGGGGCAAGAATCCTTCTTCCCCCTCGGGGAGAGATATGAAAGTGCCAGACCTAGTTAAATTCTTTACCGTGCCATCTAGTTCTTGTCCCTTGACGAATTTTGAGCTTTTGAAATCTTTTTTTGAGCTGGACTTTGAAGCATTCTTCCTGGAAGGCCTTGCCTTATCAGTACTGGCAGGACCATCTTTCCGTGGCTGGCGCTTACTAGCATCATCATTTTCACGCATGGAAAGAGATATCCTCCCACTCTCAGTGTTTACTTCAACTAACCTCACCTGCACCTCTTGTCCAACAGAAACAATACTTGCAACATCCTTAACAAAGCTGTTGCTCAACCTGGAAACATGCACCAGTCCATCTGTGAAAGCTCCAAAATCAACAAAAGCACCAAATGGTTGGATTGATCTTACTTTCCCAGTAAACATTGCACCAGGAATAAGTTCCTCATTCTTTACAGGTGGCATCTCACTTTTCCTAACAGGTCTTGCTCGTTTTGATTGAGTTGGAGGAGAAGAATCTGGTTGGCTAGTCGAATCTTCACTTGTTTCAACTGCATCTGAAGGTATTTCGGATCCTCCACTGGAAAGTTTTGTCACAGACGAACCAGATTCCTCCACTGCCACATCAGTCCCTGCGGCTGATAAACAAATTCCCAGCGTTCCATGTAAGGCATACCCTGTTCCGTATTTTCGAAATGAAGTAACAGAGGTTGATAGAGGTAGGATGAATCTCTGAGAGGGTAAAGCATATCGCGTGTGTTTCCTTGATGAACTGCATCTTGTCAAACTAGTGTTCTTCCTTACTGTACAGGCAGCTCCAGGGATAAATGTAATGTTGCAAACAGAACATGGGATCACAGGAGTCATGTTGACTTGATTGAAAAGCTAAAATTACTGTCTACACTAAAATAGATTTTTCATCTGTATCTTCACCTGCAAGAACATGAATGATACGCTCAAAAACATAAATTTCACTAACATCTATAAATACAGAAAGAAACTGTAATTTAGTTCACCAAGCAGATATTTCAATCCCAGGCATTATTCCGGTGATTAAGTTTTTCATGCAAATCTAATTTTCATGTTCAACTAAGGGCATTATACAACAGGCATACTTGGTTGTACCTGTTTATTAGCTATTTTCCGTATATTCGTTCCTGAAATTAAAGACTGATTTAGATGATAATCTAACTTTTTTGTCCTAGATATTTCACAAAGCATTGAGACTTGGAGAGTTCATATTTCAAATTCTCAAATAGGCATGTTTTGTGCCAATTTGGCCTAAATTAAAAATTCAGAGCCACAACAAACAGATAACCCCTTCATCTAAAAGTTCTAGCAACTGGGAAAAATCTCTACCTTCAGATAAAAACTTCAACTACAAACAGAAATAGATTTAACAATTATTCCTCTTTTCCTTCTAAAGGGGAAAGAAAGAATATCCAAACTATAACATTGTGCATTTGAATAAGATTCTACGAAGTAGCAGCACCTATCAATGAGCAATTCTTATAAAGTTCATTATGAACCAATAAAACACTTGGATGAAAACTAACCACAATTCTAGCTTAATATAATAGATGAGTTCCTTATTAAAATTTCATTTCTTCACTGTTTTTATTCTTTATGTTTTAAATAAATGGATTGTCTAACACAAACTATTGTCACCGTTATAAGTAATAGAATTTTTCACTCACAAAATAAAAGCCAACATTTCCCTCCCAATTAACTAAACAAGCAGAGCAGATTCATTGCCAAAACACCATAAAAATCCATACTTCACATAACTCTGGCTAAAGAGAACCAAAACTGGGAAAAATTAACAACAACCCAATATCAGTAAGTGGCAGAAAAACAAAAAGTAACTTCAAAAACAATGACCCATTAGCTTATGACCAAGTAAAAACTAAACCTACATGAGAGATAAAGCTTACTATCAGAGAAAAACCCAAGGTGTGGTTTGGCGATAGAGGCTATTCATCATATGAAGAAGAACGAAAGGTGGGGCTTTAAATCCTTATCTTCGGCTTTCTTCATGGATATATAAAATTAAAATAAAATATTGAAATGAAATAGGTACGATGAAGAATTTGGGCTCTTGCATACGAGTATTTATCGCAGCCTTTAGTTTTTGATTGGTTAAGATGGGCTTGCATTGGTCTGGACCAAAGACAAAACCCACAGCTTTGGTATTAGATACTGAATTGGTTTGGACCTCAAATTTCATTTATTTATTTTTCTCTTACATAAAATTGGACCTCTAATCTACTTCATCACCCTTTTTAATGGGTTCCCAGAAAACAAAAGAATCACTGTCTGTTGAGAATAAGAGAGTAAATACCATCTTTTATCTTCAACCGATTGATAAAAAAATCTGTCTTCAAGTCTTAAGCTATATATATATATATATATATATATGGATATAATATTAATTTCATTATAAGTTCTTATCATATCGGTTTTTTTTTATACAATTTTTAAAATTACTCATAGTCCCTCTCCAACCCTTCAATAAGAGGATAATGCACTTCAACGCAATCGAACCCACGACCTCCTGCACTAACAACAATACCGATACTAATCGAATTAAAGTTTAGTTTAACACGATGGAAAAACTAAAATTTTCAACTTTTGAGTCAATTTTTGACTTGGGAGAAAAATTTTTTTTTCTCAAAAAATAAATTATTTAGGAATGTTTTTATTCCAAAAACATTTCTTAAAAACAATACTCAACAGAGCCTAAAATTCAATTCGCAATCCTACTTCTATTCTTTATAAAAAAAGTTGACAAGATTAGCACGTTCAGATTTATTATACAAAGTTGAATTGGATTTAAATATCATCAATTGAGTAGTGTGATTTATTAGTAGAGTAGTGTAATATTTTTAAGGTATAATGAAATTTTTTGGTCTCTAATTTTATAAAAAAAATATTTTAGTTCTCTATTTAATTTTTCTGTCTCTTTTAATCATTAAACTTGTATTTTTATCAAATAACCCCAATAAATGTTAACTTTACTAACTTGATATATATATTGATATATATATTGATCGTCACATAGATGACACGTACGCATTTAATTAAGCTTTTAAATTTTAAAAAATATTTAAAATATTTTTTATAATGTTTATCATTTTTAATAATTTTAATGACTTTAATTTTTAAAAATAGTTTTTATAAATTTTAAAATTAAAAAAAATTAAATGCTAACGTGTCATTCACATGTAAGCAATGTTAATAAAATTAAAAAATTAACTATTTCATTCATTTTGGAGTGATTTAAAAGAAATGAAAAGTTAAATAAATAACTAAAATAAAATTCTTTTTATGAAGGTAGAAAGTTAAAAATGCATCTATCCCGTGAAGTTGCTTTTGAGAAAAACAATCTATGCATAAATTGAATCTGAAGCATCGCATTTTTCCACGGGCACCTTAAATAGTCCGCCATATGCCACTTTATGGCCTGTTCTACACACACACACACACGCAATGGGCTCAATCCATTCACTGCCACAAACAAACTTATATAAGCCTCCGCCTTTGATCAGCCCTGAATGACAGAGCCCCAAAATAAATCTTAAAGCTGCTGCCTGCTACTTGAGTGACACGCAAATGTGAAGTATATAAAAGCCCATTTGTTTTCAGTCCCTTGGTAGATTCGATCTACATGTCTCAGTTTTGATTATATATGCATGTCGCCGTCAGGCCAATATATATCTGGCTTAGATTACAAACTGATAAACAAGGTCTTTTAAACATTTCCCACCTCTTCCACTTTTTTAACAGTGAGGGCTGGGAAATGGCAATGATGTTGCTAGTATCAGATGTTTGATTATAGTAAAACCAATACAAAAGATTTATTTTGTTTTTCTATTATACACTTGCAGAGACTCAGTATATATAGGCTGCTAGGGTAAGCTCAACTGATACAAACTAACTCTAACAGACTAACAAGCTTATAACTGACTGCAGTTAACATACTATTATTTTCCTGGTTTCTTTGACTTATTTGAATCAACTGGAACTACCACTCTTAGTGCATCTCGAAATGGCACAAATTGTTTAGGTGTAAGCGGCTTCGTGAGAAGATCTGCTATCTGGCTTTCTGAAGGAACGAAATTCACCTGTAGTTCACCATCTACCACCTTCTCTCTTACAAAATGATGATCAATCTCAACATGTTTCACCTTTGCATGATGTGTGAGATTTGCAGCCATAGACACTGTGGAAGTATTATCACACCAAATGACTGAAACCTATTGTAGCTTGACACCCAACTCAGCTAGTAACTGTTTAACATTGAGTACCTCTGACACGCAATTTTCTAAGCTTTGGTATTCAGCTTCAGCTGACGATCGAGAAACTACCGACTGCTTTTTGGAGCACCAAGACACGAGATTGGGACCAACATAAACATAATAACCGGTTGTGGATCTCCTATCTTCCACTGCTGGTGCCCAATCTGCATCTGAGTATCCCATTAACTCACTTTGCCCTTTTGTAAA
The DNA here is from genome assembly GCA_005610355.1 of Gossypioides kirkii. Lineage (NCBI taxonomy): Eukaryota > Viridiplantae > Streptophyta > Magnoliopsida > Malvales > Malvaceae > Gossypioides > Gossypioides kirkii. The sequence continues at coordinate 6,470,982 of CP032248.1, forward strand.
ATATAAGCCATAATCTAGCGTACCCTTAAGGTACCTGAGAACCCTTTTTACGGCTGTCCAATGCGTGTTATATGGGGCATTCATGTACTGACTAAGCTTATTTACAGAAAAAGCAATGTCAGGTCTGGTTATACAGACATACTGAAGGGTCCTTATAATGCTTCTATATAATTGAACATCTTCAAACAGTTCCCCTCCTGTTGCCGTAATCTTGGGATTTCCAACCATAAGCGTAGGTGTACTTGAAGCATCTTGTAAACCAGTCTTATCCAACAAGTCAGATACATACTTCTTTTGTGTAAGATAGACCCCATGAGCAGATTATTGTACCTCTATGCCCAAAAAAAAAACTAAGATTTCCCATATCCTTTAGTGAAAATTGACCATGCAATTGTTGAACTACTTCATTCACCTCTGACTCCTAGGTCCCAGTTATTATTATATCATCAACATAAGCCATTAGGATAACCATGCTTCCTGACCTTATTCGAAGAAAAAGAGATGAGTCCTTTTTGAAGTGCAAAAACCAAGCTTTTCTACAAGATGCTTTCGCAAAGTGTAGAACCAAGCTCTAGGTGCCTGGCGTAAGCCATACAGAGCTTTATGCAATTTACACACCAGCTTGTTTTCAGTGCTACTTTGAACCTCAAACCCAGGTGGTTGATCCATGTAAATTTCCTCCAGTAAAGCTCTATTTAGAAAAGCATTATTCACATCCACTTGCCTCAACTTCCATCCATTCATAACAACTATAGCAATAACCACCCGAACAGTAGTTGCTCGAACCACTAGTCTAAAAGTATCTCGGAAGTCTGCCCCTGCATGCTGTGAAAAACCCTTTGCAACCAGACGAGCCTTGTATCTATCCACTGAACCATCTGGTTTCTTTTTAATTTTAAAGAGCCACTAGCATCCAACAGGCTTTCTAGAAGCTGGCAACTCGCATAAACTTCACGTTTTGTTTCATAGTAAAGCACTCAACTCATTTAGAACGACTTTACTCCAACAAGGTGACAACATGGCTTCATGAACATCAGTAGGCGTGGAATCTGAAGTATTAGCTGCCTTGGTCAAAAACACCTTGGGTTTGAACGTTCCTACCTTGTTGCGAGTAACCATAGGATGAACGTTGCAGATAGATGGAGCAGTCTGATGTTGCACTGAATTTTGATCAACAGAAGAAGAAAAACTAGAGGTGCCTATATTTGGTGACAGACTAATAGTAGGTAAATTAGAATTCACGCCTACAGTATTTGGAGTAGGTGACAAGGGAATAGGGGTTGGTAATGACATGTATGTGAATGGAACATTTGGTGCACTACAGCTGGTAGAACTTGTTTGGTGCATGACAGGTATTGAAAATTGTCTTTGACTAGTTGACACGTAAGTTGGTAAAAGGACTAAAAGCTTGGAATTACATGCATGCAAAGGTAACGTGGGTTTTGATTGAGAAGACAGATTGCAAGAAGAGAAGACAGTTTCATTAAAGGTCACGTGGCGTGAAATATAGAGAAGACAGTTTCATTAAAGGTCACGTGGCGTGAAATATAGACTCTTTCATTACCGTCTTTGCATTTATAACCTTCATGCAAAGGAGAATTGTAACATCCGTGTGTTTGAACCAGTTTTGGAATAGTGCTAAAATAAAATTGAGAACTAGAAATGTTTAGTTGAAGTAAGAAAGGTTAGAAAAAAAAGTTAAGGATTAAATAGTAAAGGAGTGAAGATATAGGGACTAAATAGAGAATTATACAAATTGAATTTTGAGTCATCATGGGAATTAGATTGATTGAGGAGGGGCAAAAGAGTAATTTGATGGAAGATATTTTTGGAGGCAAAGTTTTGGGCTAAAGTGTAAAGTTGGAAGGCCCAAGGATTAAAAGTGCAATTTTACCATTTTTCTTAAGTAAGATATTTTAAGTGAAAATTCTAGAGAATTTGAGAGAAGAAAAAGTGGTTAAAAAGATGAAAATATCATCTTTTTCATTAAGTAGCCGTCCATGCCCTTTTCTTCCATTTTCAACTTTTGCTTTTATTCCAAATAGGTCCTTCCACCATTTTTTAAGCTTTCCAAACTCCAAAACCTTCCATTTTCTTTGGAATTTCTGAAATAAAGTCATAAAATAGAGTTAGTAGACACCTCAAACTTCTTATAGAATTCATTTTGAGGTGTTAGAGAACATAGGGACTAAATCGAGAAAATTTTGAATTCAAGGATTAAGGTAAGAGATGGTTAAATTCTTATTATATACATGTATTTTACTGTTATTTAGCATGAAAACTATTGAATTAGAGCTTATAGCTTATATGTGTTTATGTGAAATTGAAGAGAAAGAGAAGAGAGGCAAGGATCAAATTGAAGACAAAGGAAAAGAATAGAGCAAGGGGTAAAAGAGAAGAAATTCAGCCTTTTTGTTGTAAGTACTACAAGAATTTTAGTTTATAGCCTATTCTTCATAATATATTTGAGTTGTTAGCATGGAAATTGTTGTTTAATTAGGTGTTATAAAGATGATTAAGTGAGATTAGTGTAATAAAACATGAGAAAGAAAATGTTTTCATTGAAACAGATTGGACAGAATTAGAGGGTTAACTTTGAAAATTCACTAAAAATTGTGTATATGGATTTAAGGGTAAAATTATATATGTAATTAAATCTTATTTTGTGTAGTTTCATATGGAAGAAACAGTGAATTAAATGAATCTGTATATTTTGAGTTATAACTGATTTTGTGTAACAAGGTCAGAGCAGACACGAGTTCCCCTATTCTGACTTTGAAAAATCATAGAAAAATATAGAAAAATTATTAGAGACTGAAATTTATATGGTTAATTCCTTTATGAGTCTATTTTCAGTAGAAATAGACAGGAACATCATTTGATCTCTGTGATAAAAGATATATAATTTTTAGTAAAGAAAGGTCGAAACTGTCAGGCAGCAGAGAAGGGGTAACTTGAAAGAATTTACTGTACAAATTGGTTGAATTAAAAATTCTGGAAATTTTATGGTAAAAAGAGGATTGAGTCTAGTTTCAGAAATATTAAGCAGATTATAATTTCGAATTCTTTAGCTCAAGATATAAATAATTTAGTGACTGTTATGCAAGTGGACAGATTGGAAATATAAATGTGATGTGTGAAAGAATGAGAAATGAGGAATATGAAATGTTATGCCGATGTAGACAAGTTAGAATCATTGTGATAATAGTGGCATGCCATTAAGGAACGCTAGCGCGCTTACTGTTTCGCACTTCGTGTGTCTACTGATTGCACTATGTGCGCCTACTGATTGCACTGTGTGTGCCTACTGGATTGCACTGTGTGTGCTTACTGTTTCCCCAGCACTTGTGTGCTTACTGTTAAGTACTTCGATACTTTCTATTCCGTTTATCTGATAGGTTCTATAAAAGTCTACTATGGGCCAAGTGGATAAATAAGCTAAGTGAGCTATGGTTAAGAAAGTTATGATGGCTAAATTGTGAAAAGTGAAAGAATATGCAAAATATGATATTGAGGTAAGTGAAATGATGAATACATGAAAGATAAGTACTATATGTGTATGTGTAATTAAATGTTTGATAAAATTAAGCAATAAATAAATAATTATCTATTATGGTTGAATTTGTGTTTTGTACTAAAAATCATATTTTATTATTTTAAATAAATTTTAAGTCTCAATCTTGATCATACACGATTAATTTACGATATTTTGAATCAAGAAGCCTAGAATGCATTGGTTTAAAAAACATTTCATGACTCGGTTTTTTTGTACTGAACTTTAATGTAATACTTTTATATCAGGTTTATACATATGAACAGGGTATAAGGGTGTTACAAGAATACCCTAAAAATACACAAGGGATCGACCTAAACTGAAACTTATTTTTATTATAAGGTCTGAGATTTGGGAAACAAAGGCATCCGAATATTTTTAGAAAATTATAGTCAGGCTTTTGCTTAAAAAGACACTCATAAGGTGAGAGATTACCTAAAGACTAAGATGGTAATTTGTTGATCAAGAAAACAACACTACTGAAGGCATCGTTCCAGTACGATAATGGTAAGGCAGCATGTGCAAGCATGGATAATCCACATTCAACAATTCTTCTATGCCTTCTTTCAACTAACCCGTTCTGCTCAGACGTGTAAGGACATGTCAACCTGTGCACTATACCAAACTTTGCCAAGTAACCTTTCAAAGCCTAAAACTCTCCACCCCTATCTGTCTGAAGCATTTGAAGTTTAGCGCCAATAATCCTTTCTGCCTATACATGAAACTGAGGAAAAATTGTTGCAACATCAAACTTCTTTTTGAGAAAATACACCCACGTGTACCTCGTATAAGCGTCTGTAAAGGCAACATAATACAGAAGCCCACTCGAACACACTAGAGCAGGTCCCCAAACATCAACAAGCACTAACTGCAATGTGGAGCACTGTACTGAGTCTTAGAAGCAAAAAAGGAAGTTTGTGCTCTTTACCCAAGTGACAAGCAACATAGCTAATAGTTTCTTTATTAGAAAAATCAATTTTACAACTTTGTAATGCTGTTTTAAGAACAGAAAGACAAGGGTGACCTAGCCTAAAGTGCCAAGTAGGCAAAGAAACTAAGCTAGACACTGTCAAACATTAAGCTGAAGAGTCCTTAATAGCATCTAAGTCAAGTTGATAAAGCCCATTTTGCACTGAGCCTCGAAGTAACACTTCACGAGTCCTCAAATCACGAACACAACACTGCGTAAGAGAAAACTCAAACTGCACCTTGTTGTCCTTAGTAAATTTTGACACAGAAAGAAGATTTTTGGTTATACCAGGCACAAACAATAGTGATTTCATAAGCAAAGGTCGAGACCATGTAAGCAAAGATGATTGACCACACTTAAGAACAAACAATGCATTACCATTTCCAACAAAAACCTTACCTGGTCCTCCATAAACAACACTATCTCCCAAAGATGCCACATTATGTGTGAGATGATGCGTTGCCTCTAAGTCTAGATACCAAGCATTATCCCCCACTGTCTCTGGTGTTACTAGAAGAGCTTGAGGTGCCTGACTATGTGCTGACGACGCTCCAATAGACACAAACGGGTTTGACCAAGGCTGCTGATTCCAGCCTCCAGCGTTAGGAACCAAGAAAGGTGATCTGCCAAGGTACACCTTGTGATCCATTACCAACAACACAAAGATTGGGCTGGGGTGGTCTATAGTTTATACTCTTGTACGACATATCAAACTGATGAAAACATCTGTCAACCAAGTGACCAGTTTTTCCACATAGTTGACACTGGATTCGACTATTTGAAAAACGCCCTCTACCTCTACCACGCTGATTTCCTGTAGAAGCCGAACGATAAGAGGACATAGCAGATTCAGAGCTATTGGTTACCACATTAGCAGCAACAAGAACATCAGTTATATTAGGAGTATGCATTCTTGCTTCTGCATTAAGAAGCGTGGTAATGGCCTGCACAAAGTAAGGAACTTGACTAGCAGTTATAACCCTAATAACAGACTCAAAGTCAGTAGGTAATCCATTCAAAATAGCCGTAACATGCTCATGCTCGCTTATCACTTCACCACAACTAGCAAGACTATCGCAAAAACCCTTTACCTTCATTAAAAACTCTTTCATGGAAAGATCACCTTTTTTCTGTGAATGCAACACTCGCCTATAACACAAAAGACGCGAGGTCGTTTTGCTGCCATATATGTTGGACAACGTACTCCATATTTGAGCACTAGAGTCTACACTAATCAAATGCGGCAACACACTTTGACTTACAAATGAAAGAAGCCATGACGCTATGGCACTGTCTTGTTGTTCATAAAGAGCAAACTCAGGGTTTTCTTGAACAACCTCTTCACCATTTTGTAACTGTTGATGGAGGAGCAGCATGACCGTCAAGAAACTTCTGCAATTTGTGAGTCTTGATGGCAAGAAGAACTTGTTGTTTCCACAAGAGATAGTTAGAATCATTAAGCAACAAATTTATTTTCTTGGTAGAAAAGAACCTGCTATCTGCCACATCGTCGCTTGCACCGGACGCCATCACATGCACAGCAGCTGAAGTTGCAGACGACATGGTCATTACTAGGATCGAGACTATACCTCTGATACCATGTTTGATTATAGTAAAACCAATACAAAAGATTTATTTTGTTTTTCTACTATACACTTGTAGAGACTCAGTATATATAGGTTGCTAGGGTAAGCTCAACTGATATAAACTAACTCTAACAGACTAACAGACTTATAATTGACTGCAGTTAACATACTATTATCAGAAAAAAAAACTGATACAAATACAATCACCTTCTTGGCTTTCGGATCAAATTCAAACCTTTTTTTTTTTGGTTACCTAACTCATTTATACAATAAACTATAACATGGTGAAGAGCTGCAAAAGATGAAGTTCAACTTATAAAAATGTAATAAAATATATATAAGTTTGTTAATTGCCACATGCATGCATGCAAGCAAGGTAGGTAGGTAGGTAGCTAATTTAGGCTTTTCTTTTGTACCTTGAAAGCAGGTGTTAGGGTTAGGCAGCTGCAGCAGAAACCAAATTCCGCATTAATCAAGAATTAATAAACTGCAAGCAGAGTTATGCACCAAACAACTTATATTCCCATCCGTAGGAGTCATGACCTCATACCTTTCGTAATACTGCATCCTTTCATTTATTTTAAAATTTGTATACATTAATTAACTAAGTGTATGTAATAAATGACTGAATATTAAAATTCTAATTATGAAAATGATACATATATTAAACGTATCAGTTTAATAATACCTTCATATATCTTCTTATTATATATTATAAGATCTAGTTGATACTCCTTCTATTCCCAAAGCTATAAAGCAGAGTTTTATAAAATCCAACCCACGTGAGAAGGTGACAAATTAACTGGGCCTCCTATTTTGTCAAATTTCCTACACCATTTTATTATCTTCAGTTTCGTTTTGAAAATAAAGTAGATTTAAAGGCAAATAATGCAAATATAAATACTAATAACAGCCTGTTTTCTAAATTAAAAATGAATTGAATCCAACGAATGACTTCAGTGGTAAAGAGGATGTTGTTTATCCTAAGAGACTCGGGTTCGAGCACTTGTGTGTATTGTCAAAGGGTTAAAAAAGTATGAACAGATACTACCATGTAATCACACCAGCACATTCAAAAAAAATGAATTACCAAATTTATTCTCAATGTTTTTTTTTTTAAAAATCTTTTAAAAATTAATAATCACATTAAATTTGTATACGATACTTCTTAAATAGTCACATTGAATTCTAATTAAATCTAAAGTCTCATTCGATTCAATCTTTAAATAGAGGACAAAACTTTTCTAAAGTTACTTTCTCCTTTCAAAATGTTTGAATTCTTTAAGAAATATTAAATTTATTACTACTCGAACAAGAGTTGATTATATAATCTTAACTAATTTCTTTTTCATGCTATGGCTGATTATATGTATTAGTTAAAATACATTTTATTTTTAATTTAATATTAAAAATTTTAAAAGATTTGATGTGACATAAGAAAGAAAAAACATAAAATAAGATATATCGAGAATGAAGAAATTAAAATACTATTCTTTAAAATAGTTTTATACAATAGTTGTGGTGATTTAAATAGATTTTTTAAAAATTAAAATTTAAATATTTGGTTATCTTAAATTAAATAATAAATATTTTGTGATAATTTTTAAATTTAATGAAATAATTAATAATAAACAATAAACTTAAATATTAAGATAAATCTTTATGATAATTAAATAATATTTAGATTTATGATAAATATAATATATTTATATATTATTAAACGCTTACTATGAATAAGTAAAAAAAAGGCATAAAAGCTAGTTGGACTGACATCTGCATTTAAAAATTTTTGTATGGAAGCTATCAAATTATATATGCTTCGAACACTTTCAATATAATAAATCTCCGAATAATGTTGTGTATCAATCATTTCAAAAATCTTTCCCAATAAAGTTCTTTTTTTAAAAAAAAATTTAATATAATATTTGGTATTTGAACTTGACACATTTTCTTAATTTAGTATTTAAAATTTTTTGTTCAATTTGGTACTCAAATTTGATACTTTTCCCTAATTTGGTATCTAAATTTGACACTTTTTTAAGTTGGTACTTAAACTTTTTAGGGTCCAATTTGATACCTGAACTTGACTCTTTTTCCTAATTTGGTACCTATTTTTTTTAATACTAATTCGTTAAGCATATCTCAATACCTATTTTTAACATGAATTTTCTTTAAAATTGACAATGTTTTTGTAGCATAACAAAAAAAATTCAAGACCGGTATTGTTTTTTTTAATTTTATAAAATTTAATAAATTTAGATATCAAATTGGATCTAAAAAAGCTTAGGTACCAAATTAGGAAAAAAAAATGCCAAGTTCAAGTATCAAATTGGGTCAAAAAAGTTTAAGTACCAAATTAAAAAAAAATATCAAGTTCAGGTACCAAATATTATATTAAACCTAAAAAAATAAAAAATCACAGACCACTAAAAATATTGATACAGATTCTAATTTTTGAATTCTTTTTCTATATGATTATTCTACCTCCTCTTATGAAATCTAATAATTTCAATGCCAACAAATGGAATAATTTTTTAAACTCAATATATATAATGAATGAATGAATGAATGGTCCATCTTACAATCTAAAACCAAGAGATATAGTTAATCATTCTGGATTTCTAAATCAAACAACATCAGAAAACCGTATCCTTGATAGATCGTAAGAGCACTGGGTCTGTTGGTTTTATGAAATGATGCAAGCAGACAATGAGAGCACTATATTCATTGATATTGCCTCTTTTTCAAGTCACCATTGGGGCCCCTACAAAGGGTTTCCCACCCTTTATCCTCATCATCTCTCAAAATTGTTAAAATTGAATGGATGGATTGAATCAAAAATCATTTTTTTACAATTTTTTTGTTAATTTTTTATATTTATTTATTATTAAATTGAAAATCGATCAATTCGAAATCAATCAAGTTGGTATAATAAACATATCCAGAAAGAGCCAAGTGTTGAATTTCAGCAGCATCTTCCTCATGTGGGTAAGGATCTCTCCTTGTAGTTTCCAAGGGAACCTCCCAAGCAATGTCTTAGTTGTATTCTCAAGAGACTTACTGCATTTTTTATTAAAAGTAATGTAAGAAAATCTTCCACCTAAGCTAAATATGGATTTAATGATTATTTTTTTCTCCTTGCTTCAGCTTTCTGCTAAACTGATTAAAGAGATCTAGGTATCTTCAAAGTTTATTAATATAAACTCAATCATTCAATTTTTAAAAAAAAATTAATTATGGGATCTTGGTCATTACCTAAAGCTTTTAGTATATAGTTTTTGTTAAAAGCACATGATCCACCAAACTATATGCTGTGCAATTGGTTGAATATAATATAGCTTTCTACACATGCAAATATTTTGGATAATTTATAATTTATGCAGAATTTGGAGTTGTCGGGTTATTTATATAAAGCTATAGGGATGAAACAATGGGACCTTAACAAGGAGGAAATTAAATTTGGAGATATGTGTATATACTTTACATTATACATTATGGTATGGTATTGGTGGGATTACTCTTTGTCATACATACATGGACAAAGAATTTTGTGGAGATTAAGAGTCATTTAGGATGGACGTTTATCTCTAGTGCGGTGCGTTTATTTTTTTTTTTGTCTCATGTTACAGTATTTAATCTCATCGCCATCGTTATTTTTACACTACCCGTAATTAAATGCACCGTTCATCTAAAGAGACCCTAAACATCATATTCTTATAATGGAATAATAAATATTACGACATGTATACAGCTCTAGAGAATTTAAATGTATGAGATAAATAGGTAGAGATGAGAGATTAAAAATAAATGATACTAAAAAATATATACGTGTGAGGTTTTTTTTTTTTTATCATCTATGGTTAATGCTTATTTTTTTTATGAGTAATGTTTCGACATTTTGTTGTGTTTGATGCAGGGAATGAAATTTTTGTTGTTTGGTATACTTTCACGATAGAGCTAAAGTTACTTAAAAAATTTATGTGCTAATTTAAAAATCAAAACAAAATACTCAAAAGATTTCAATATATATGTGGCTTTGAAGATGATTCCACATCTAATTTATTTCCTTGATGATATAACTTGATTGATTTTGGTAGATTCAATTTTAAATCAAATTTATTATAGTTTAAACAAGGCTGTTAAAATATGCTCAAAGATTAATCATGAGATAATTGTAATAATACTTTTTACCTTGTTTTCTTAATAAATGTGATGCATTATTATGTTCAGCTTATATTATTGTGTATTAAATAAATTAAATAATAACTTCTCTCTAGTATAGTATGAGTATTTTTGAATTATCCCTACTTTATTACTATTGTGGGTTAGGGAAACAATAGTATGTTGAGGTTAGTATGCAATTGATTGATAACACGGTGTTTTTATAGGTATGACATGTTGACTCAAATACATGAGTACATGTTAGAAATCAAATGTATTAGACCAACTTATCGTGAGAATGCTTTTAGATTATTATGTGAAAGTCACAATAATTCTTATCATGAGAATGTTCGTTTCTTTTAGTTATATATTTGGTGGGTTGCATCATGTAGATGCTATCTTCAAGATAGACAATAAAAATATTGTCTTGACATCCATTTGCCAAACCTCGTATTTGAGAGCTATCGTAATGGATAGTAATATGCGGATTAACTTGAGCATGGCAATTGGAGAGAAGGTTACTTCATAATCGATACCTTCTTTCTGAGTATAATCTTTTGTTACAAATCTGGCCTTATAAGCTTTCACTTTTCCATCTGCATTTCTTTTCTTCTTGTAAATCCACTTACGCCTTATGGATTTTATTTATCCTTTCCGGTAAGTTTACAAGTTCCCATACTGAGTTGGAATACATAGAGTCCATCTCAGCATTCATAGATATTTCCAAAGCTTGGAATTAGCACTCTGCAGTGCTTCATCTTATGTGAGTGGATCATCATCTTCCTGTTTGGCAGACTCAACGTTAAAAATACTTCCACCAGATTAGAAGAACTCAAGCCTATGAGAGACCCTCTCACTGCGACGAAGCATCCTATGATCTGACGTAACGAGTCTTTGCAGATTTAGTTTTATACAAGATTTATTATGGTTTTAACACTCAACACATGCAATATTGTTGAAACTCAACAAGAAAAAATTATGACCTCAAACATATGAATGTTAAAAACATTCTTATACTAAGATATAAGTATGGCAACACATTAAAGAAAACTCAAGCCCACAAGCTAAAGCCCTCAACATATAATCAAAAATTGACTAAAGGATAAAGCATTTGACTTGACAAGTACTTATTAAAGACCAACAACATTGTTAGAAAGAACTGAGCAACCAAATTTGTAGGACTAACAAATAGCCACCTGGCAGACCATGACACCACCATGATCAGTCGAGCAAGTAATAAGCATAAACTAGTTTGATTCCTAACTTCGCGTTTGGTTTATTATTTGTTTGTATAAAATTATGGAGTAAAAATTTAAATATTATATTATGCTCTAAATCTTTATACATTTTATGTGTATAGAAATTAGTTCATATTTTTATTTTCAGAAATTTAATCCCTTAACTTTTTGAATTTAAAAATTTAAGTTCAGTTGTTACCACTATTAAAATTATTCTATTAAAGTCACTAAGGTAACATTTTAAATTTTAAAAAATTCACTTAGTAGTCACGTAACGATAAAAATAACATTGAAATGATGATCCAGATTTTTTCTTAAAAACACTCGTTCGAACTGATCATGATAAAATAATTTTTTTGAAATAGTGTTCCTAATTAAAAAAAATGGCATCAACATTTTGACTAAAATAGTTAACAATATTAACTATTTAGATCATCTAATGACATTATAATAGTAGATGAATTAAATTATGTCAAATATTAATGTATATAGTTTAAATTTCAAGTTTCAACGTAGTATACACGCTAAAATTGAAGTTTGACCATTGTCATTTAAAAAGAGACAAGACAAACTCATATGAAATAGAAAGCCACGTGCTCGTCTCTAAAATCCTTAGGACATTCAAATTATATATAACAATTTAATTGAAAATTTAACGATATTAATTATTTGGACTAACTAATAACATTATGAATATAAAATAACTAAATTATGTTAAAATTAAAATATCAAGATTAACTTTTAAATTTAAGTATAACGGAGCGACCAGAACTGAAATTTTACCATTTTATCTATTATGAAAAAAAAGAAAAGAATGTGGAACACTTGTCGATGTAGGAAGACCTTAGAGCCTTTCTTTTATATATAACTCTCCTCCTCTCTCAAATTTTATTTTAATATATAGTACATATCATTTTCTGAAATAATAGAGCAGCCTTGATCTCACCCTTTCTTTTTCCAAAGTTCATATTAAAAAATATTTATATACACTTTTCTAAAATCATGGCAATGGAAAATCCATTTGCAGTATAAAAAAGGACCATATACATAATTGTCACAAGAAAGTGTAAATATAATATAAAAAGTGAATGTATCCTAAAAAAAATGAATGTAATAAATTAGTAATTAATATACTAAAAGTAAAGACCAATCATTTTCCAAGAATCTTAGGATTTTATTTTTAGCTTAATTTATACACAAAAAGCTATGATACCTTAGACCCTATTCTCTCCCTCATCTCTTGTCTGTAACTTCAGTATATACATACATATATCTATACACTATATAAAAGGAAGTGCTTTTCTCATCACACGTGTCGAATGGTCATTTTCTTTTTTCTTTGGCCATTATAAAATAATGGTTAAATTTCTATTTTGATCCCTCTAATATGCTCACATTTAAGATATAGTATTTTTTTAAAAAAATTTGATATAGTTTAGTTCTCTATTATTGCAATGAGATTAGTTAGTACAAATGGTTAATTCTCTTAGCTATTTGATTAAACTAATGACATTATTTTTTCTTAAAACATGGCATGATCAAAATATTTTAAGAAAAAAGTTTGCCAAAATGATTAAGGGTGTTAACAATTTAGACTAATTAATTGTATTATAAAAGTACATAAATTAAATTATGTTAAATAAAATTATATAATACTAAATCCTATATTTGAATATAGTAGAGGGACCTAAACCATAATTTGACCTAACACAATCTCTTGTCATTTAATTTAGTAAAAAAATTGACATTTAAAATTTTTTTAATTAAATTGGTTCAAGTAATTATTTATAATTCAATTTCGACCTTTCCTAAAAAAAATTTCTAAATTCGCCCCTGATTTGAATCCAAATTTTAAAATTTATATTGAATTTGGAGTTTAAAGTTTATGTTTAAATAATATTTTGGGTTACTATATAAATTTGCCACTATACTTTATGTGAAAAATTGAAATTTGCCACTATACTTCACTTTATTTGATATTTACCATTGTCCTTGTAAACTAGAGATAAATTTATCACTATACTTTAGCTCTATCTTGAATTTTGTTGCTTTACTTTTATTTGATTGAATTTTGTCACTAAAATTAAAATTTTAATTTAAAATAATTTGACTATAAATTTTAATAAAACTATTTTTACTTTTAAATTTAATATTTAACAATAATATGTTAATTAATACAATATTAAAATTAAATAAAAATAGTTATTTTCAAAAATAAACTTATTGTTTCTTTTATGCTATATGCATTTTTTTATTATTTTTTAATTTTTATTTCATTAAATAGAAATTATAAGTTAATTTATTAATTTTTAATATTTATAATTTAAATTATTGTTAACTGCTAAAATAAAATATTTGAAAGGATTTTTCTTATTTAATTATGTTTTCATATCATCAAAAATAATATTGAGTTGTAAAATTTAATTAAAAAAATCAAAATTAGTTGCAAAATTTAATAAAATTTAAAGTTTAATAGTAAAATTAAATCGCATAAAAGTTGAATGATAAATTTATTCATGTATTCAAAATTAAAAGCAATATCAATGAAAATAAAATATAATGACAAATTTCAATATTCACGAATAGGATGATAATAAATTTACACTTTAATCCTAAAATTTTTAATATTTATTTAGGAATCATCCATATTTTTTATTTCACTCGTGATGAAGTATTATTCTATTGCTCATAGAGAAAACATAATGCATCACATATTCACCTTATGTTTTACTATGTCCTAAAAAAAATGCAAGTTGCTAAATCCATTGATAGAGATGTTAAAAATAACATGTTGAGTAATTTTGTCTTGTATTTTATTAATGAGAGTATTCGGGTACTATCACAACTCACGATTTGCTTCCACTGTTTTGTCTTGATCCCACTATTCCTAGGATTAATATTCTGAGTGGGCTTCAAGTTTGTTAGACATGTGTTTCACTCTGGGTTGCCTACAATGCACGCGGTCCCCTCTGTTCTTGAGACTGACATTCTGGGCGAGCTTCGGGCACGCTAGACACAAGTTCCATTATGGGTCGTTTGTTAGACCTCACGGTCTCCACCTACGAGCTCCTTGGATACCTGCAAGTTGAGACCCTTGCGAGCTCCCTATGGCATGTGTGAGCAGATATTGCGAGCTCTCCTCGTTATCTTCTTCCACTCCTCTATCTGGTGGGACTTGTCCAAGTCGCAAACAAACAACTTAAATCTTATTTGGATTTTGAGGTGACAATCATTCATGTATAACTGAACCAATAATAAAAAATAAATTTTCCAAAAACGATAAAATCAAAAAAGCTTAAAAAAAAAAGAAATAGGAAAAAATTGCAGGGATATTGAGTTGGGGGCTGGTTCCTACAGCTTAAATTGGGTGATATTATTAATATAAAAAAAGATGATAGACACAGCGAATTCCTAGGGATTATATTTGGTATGCAAATCGTGTGAAGTAATTGCAACCTGTAAGGCTTTGCATGTGCCTACAAATCTATTGTAGATATCATACTCTCTCCACCACACTTTGTCCTCTTTTTTTAATTATTGTTCCAACTGCATTACTCATCATTTCACACTTTCATAATCCTCTCTTTTCTATATTTCTATTATTTGTTACAATGTCTGATTTTATTAACTATATATCCTACGAATTGAATTTTAGCTCAATTGATATGAGTATTATTATTAATATAAAAAAATATAAATTTAAATAAACTAAAACATAAAAATTAAAAAGAAATTATAAATAACTTTAAACACTACATAAAAAAAATATAATCAAAGTTTATAATAAAATTATTCAAATGGCATTACCAAGTTAAATCCCATATAGGCTGGCAGTTTTAGGCTTACGCCAATCCAATATTTTATATAGTTCATGATTGGGGAGAATATTCATGACTCAGCACTGAGTGACTACACGTGGCGAAATCTAGTGAATCCATGGCCAGTGAGAAGTCACATTGTTCCAACGTATATATAAATATATATTTATTTTCTTTTTCCATGATTGGAATTAAATATTGACCTCCCCATTATAATATTACAAACAATTTAATTCGTTAAGAATTAAGATTCCGATTACTCATTCATAATCCAATCAAATTTATAAATTTAACCATTATGTTTACACTCTTTAATTGGATTGACACTACGTCTCTATTTGACTTTTACTTACCTTTTAATTTAATTAATGTTGTAAAACTCAATAATAAAATTTATATTTATTACTACTCATTTTAATAATTTCATTGTCAGTTTTTTATTTTTATTATTTTTTAAATCTACGTGAAGTTTTTTTGTTTCACCAACTATGTACATGGTAATTTCTTTATATCTAATCATCCTATGAATACATCTTTAATAATATTTTTTCTTTATATTTTCAAGGGGCGTTATAACATCTTCATCATAAAGCTTCCTATTATTAATTACTATTAGATTAATTTAAAAAAAAAAAACAATTTTCAATCAATTTATTCTTTTGTATATCTTGGAAAATCTAGAAATCAATAGATTCATTTCCCGATTAAATAAAAGGAGGGATTTGAATTTAATTACAATCTTTTCATTTAAAGAGAATATTCAATTTAAGTTATGCGATTTCTTGTCACCAACAATTTTGGGTTACTTGATTTCTTTTTTATGTTTAAAATAAACCCCTACGTCTAAGTATTTTATTTTATAATTACTATATAGTCCTTTTTATTTTAGTTTAAAAAATTTCATTCGATAAAAGAATATTATTTTATAATTAAATATATTAAACCAAAATTTGCATTCTAGAAAAAATGCAAAACTGTCGAATCACAAAGCGACACGTGGCTAACAAATGAAGCCAAAAAGTCACCAAAGTTGTGACGAATTTAAACTGTAGGTATTATTATAAATACCTTTTCATCATGATGGATGCTTAACTAAGATTATTGGGGCTTTTTTTTGCTTGCATTTATTCATGGTGTTGCCAAAATAATTAAAATAAAGAAATTAATTTTTTTAATTTTTAAGCAAAAATTTTGGATTTGTCATTAGATTATGGTTCATTGTTGTTATGCATAAAATTTTAATTTTTTTTCAAACTTTTATTGTTTTTAAAATTAAAAAATTCAATTTTAAAAAGAATTATAGATTTGAATTCAACCTATTTTTTAATTTAAAAAACGGAAATTCAATCCAACACTAATCCGATTTACATTTGCCTAGAGAATGCCATAGTTTGGGAGAAATATGATTTGTTTTTTGGGTAAATACAAAGTTCACGTGCCTTTATGAGAAAAATTGGAACATACAACTCATAATATCTGACCCACAAATCATGCGTTAAACAGTTTAATTAGATTTGTTCCCCTCAAATTTACATTAACTTAATTGATTTCCCCAATATATATACATCTTTGGAGAAATAAGGATAAATTTTACTTCGAAGCTTTTTATTATTATTTAAAAATAAAATTTTGAAATTTAGATAGCTATAATGATTTATTTGATCTTTCAATTTAATAAAAAAACTATTTTAGCTTTCTACTTATTTTTTTAATATTCTTATATGTGACAATCCACATGTATATCATGTCAGTAAAGTTGAAAAACACTAACATTTTCAGACATTTGGGGTGATTTAACAAAAAATACAAATTCAAATGCTAAAATAAAGGAAAAATTAAATGAATGACTAAAATGATTTTTTATAAAGTTAAAAGGTCAAAAAAGTCATTAAGATATATCCTTAGTTGTTACCCAGTTATTAAAGATATATAATCTGAAGAATATCTCATCTTTAATTTCTCCTTTAACAATAGAATCCCTGTTAAGCTGCAAAGATGATTTTTAGAATCTATAAATTCTTTCTCTAAACTATACTTATTTCCTTTGCTTTATAGTAGATTTCTTCCCATAAATTTCACATATATATATGAGATAAGATTTTAAAGTTCAATTTAGATTGATTGCTTTCTTTAAAAAAAAGTTTTGAAGTTCCCAAAGGAAGATAAGATAGAATAAAAAAAAATTATAATTATTGAATGAATAATAAATAAATAAATATTCAAGATTTGTAACTTAGACATGAAATTTGTAACAAGGCTTCAGAGTGTTTAAAACTAGCAATGAATTAAATAAAATAATGAATACTTGGGGTGTGTTTCTAATATATTTAAAAAGATGGAGAAAGTACTTGCAAAATAAGGGTAGTGGAAATAAAAAGGGCATAAAATCTGTGTAAATACAGATATATATATATATATCTGTGATAAATCTGTACAAAATCTGATCCAGCGATGCAATAATTTGCTTGGGTTGCAAACACCTTAAAAAGGGGGCAGCACTCCACATCTTTTTGATTCCTCAGCAACTCTTTTTTTTTTTTTTTTCTCTGCAAACCACTAATTAAGGCTTGGGGATTCGCAATAGCTACCTATACGATTTCAATCTCTTTGTCTGTCTGCCTCTTTCATTTGGCATATAATACACAATCATCATCATCAGTAGTTAAGAAAGGATGGGTAGCAGTTATTTTGGAGAGCCAAACATGGGGAGTGAAAGGGGAGGTTCATCGTCTTCAAGAAAAGGCAAGAAGGGTAATTCAGACAAGCCTAAGCAACCCCAGAGAGGGCTTGGTGTTGCTCAATTGGAGAAGATCAGATTACATGGTCAAATGGCTTCTACCTATCTTCCTCTTCATCATGGAACTTACCCTGCTAATTTCAACCAGGTATTTTCCCTTTTCCTTCTTTTTGCCTGCAGGTTTCAGTGATTGAATGAATTGAAGTTTCATCATATTTGAGTTTGTGGGAGGAATTTGATGATGGCTGTACATGCAGGAAGATAACATGAGAGCTTATTCATCTATGGCCTCATCATCTTTTTCTTATTCATCAACTTCCTCACCTTCTTATGGTTTCCAGTACCCCAACATGATGGTAAGTGACCCACCCCACCCTCTTTCTTCTCTCTCTCTCTCTCTCTTTTTTTTTTTTTAATTTTCATTCAAAATAAAAAAATTGAAGTTTCTGATCATTTCCAGTTAACCCTAGACTAGATATATTAAGTCTTTACTACTTCCCATTGTCACCTCCCCCAGTTCTTTATGCATCAATAACCAAGTGCTACAATTATATTATTACAGATGGGGGTTGGAGAATACGATCAAAGGGCAAACATCAGATATGGTGATTCCCAACCAAGCAGTGGCTACTTAGACACCCAACATTTTGCACAACCTAACATGACCAGACAACTTCTAAACCTACATGTTGAGGTTGCTACACACATGTCCTTTCCTTTTTTACTTCTATGTGCCATGTCATGATTCTGTTTTAAAATTTAACTTGTTTTAGTTCCTTACCTTCTTATAGGATTCACATTCAAGGAGCAAGAAACATCGCAGCAACTCATTGGGATCGAGCAGTCAGAATTCAGAATCAAGCGACACACAAGAGCTAGATTTGGAGCTCAGACTGTCACTGTAATCAGTAAATTTTTTCTGTCACTTTAAATGCATGCTCATGGAACTGCATTTTATGGTTTCCTAGAATTGTAAGTCCAAAAAGGTGGTGATCTTGCAATTTATACATACAACTTGAGCAAGTTGATATGAACTAGTTTGATTTTTTTTTTTTAATTTCAAAGGAATCTTATGTAATCAAAGGCATTTTGACTTGCTGCATGAGATATAGTGAAAAACATTGATCTTCTTGTTCATGAATTTCCATTTTAGTACCTAACAATATATTTTAAAATTAAATTCATCTAACTTCAGATTTAATAATGTATCATCGTATTATTCATTTAACATCGAACCCTAAGCTACAATTTTTTTCATAATGTGCCTTCATCCAATTCATTGATATAATATAATGATGCATATATATCATATGTTTATAGCAAAGAATTTGTGAGGTGGTATCAATTTGCCCTTGGCAAACAAACAGTTTTGCTTTGTAAATAGAGAGAGAAAGATGCTTGAGTTGAATCTGAGTGTGTCATGATTATGGTCTTCAAACTAATGGTATATCTAGAGAAAGTAAAAGGTGAAGTAGTTTACCCTAAGGAATCAAAACTGTGAATGTTTTGCAACTTGCTTTGCTAGTGGCTTCCACCTGCATTAAAAGTCTTAATTTGGTTTCCATCTGATTTGGAATCCATACTTGTATACTATTTTTGGAACCTTAATTTCAATATTTAGCCTTATATTTCATTTGCTATATAAATTCTGTGAAATATATAATATTATTGTATATTTCAAAGATAAAAACATAGAATTTCAAATATCTAAATCTTTAAACACTACATCATTATTATTTTCTTTTCAATTATCATACAAAAAACACAGATAATAGGAGTTCTCAACTTTAATGGGAGTTTTTTTAAGGTTGTAAAAGAGCTTATTTATAGGCTAAATTTTTAGGTCAAATAATAATAAAATAATCTAGATTAATAAGAGTTGGACTCAAACAAATAAATAGAATTTAATTGAAACAAATAAATAGGGTTTAACTAAAAGATTATTTCTCAAATTTGACTTGAAATAGGAGTCATAATTCAACAAATCTCCACATTGACTCGTATTTTCACAATGCCATCTTTGTCAAAGCTCCCACGGGCCTATCTTGAACTATGCAGGGAATTAACTGAGTCGAATCTGTGCTTAGAAATTGGAAGACTTCTAGCCTTCAACTTGTGCACTACCAAATTAAAACTAATCCGGGTTTGATTTTCACTAACACAATGTCCTAACTTTTCAAAATCTGCATCCAAAAGAGAACATCTCTTCAACGAAACGGTCATGCCTTTTTCCCTCCTATGACCAAGTTGCCTCCGCTCCAAACCAGTTGACTTCAACTCCGTAACGGACGAGGGACGTCCGATTTCGCCGGTCACTGTAGAACCTTCTAGAATATAAAGACTATCTATCTTTTTACCTTTTAACAAAACGAGAGCTCCACGAGACACCTTAATGTCACTCGACTCTATGTTGATTCTACAACCTTTTGAGTCTAAAATACTTAAAAAGATGAGATTCTTTCGTAAATCAGGTACATACCTGACATCTGATAGTGTCCTAATCGTACCATCGTGCATCCTAATTTTAACAGTACCAATATCGATTACCTTACAGGATGAATCGTTTCCCATATGCACAAATCCACCTTGAACCGAACTGTATGTAGAGAACCATTTTCTGTTAGGACACATGTGGAAAGAAAATCCTGAATCTAGGATCCAATCGGACGTAAGCTCGAAACTTTCACTCGTTGACACTAACAAGAAATCATCACCACCTTCATCGACCAAATTAGTACCAGCTAAATCTTCCTCGTTACTCTCAACAGTCTTTTTATTTCACAGTTTATAACAATTTACTTTGATGTGACCTAACTTTTTACAATAGCGACACCTTTTGTCTCACTTCTTTAATGCTACCAAAACAGAAGATTGCTTATCTGCCTTGCTATCTGAACCAAACTCATTGTTGAGTTTATCTTTGCTCAACAAATGACCCTTCACATCCTCGAACGAGAGTTTGTCTCTACCATAAATCAAAGTCTCCCTAAAAGACTTGTATGAACGGGGTAAAGAGCACAACAATAGCATAGTCTGATCCTCATCGTCAATCTGAACCTCAACATTATTTAAATCATTTAAAATGGTAATAAATTGACTGATGTGATCTCTAAAAAGCTCATATTCGTTCATGCGAAACATAAATAGATGTTGTTTCAGCAATAAACAGTTAGCCAGAGACTTAGTCGCATAAAAAGTTTCTAGCCTTTTTCACAAGGCGGATGAGGTCTTCTCCATCAATGCCTCCTACAATACCCTATACGCAAGGCACAACTAGATTGCAGAAAGGGCTTTTTCATCAAGCTCTTCCCATTCTGATTGATCTAGATTATCGGGCTTTTTCCCGATAACGACATTTTTCAAGCCGGTCTAAACTAGAATTGCCATTATCCGAACTTGCCACAGATTGAAATTTGTGACACCATCGAACTTCTCAATGTCAAATCTTGTTGCTGCCATCTCTAAACGGGTTGATCTGTGGAAATCGAACTATTTCTGATACCACTTATTGGAGATCAACCCGATTAAGAAACGAAGAACTTAAAAATAGCGGAAGAAATTGAGAAATTGAACATAAAAATTTAACATGGAAAAACTCCTCCAAATGGGATAAAAAATCACAGGTAAAGATAATTTTACTATACTGGCAAAAGAACGAAAAGTACAAAATATGGAGATAAAAACTAAACCCCAAAAAACCCGAAAACAAAGAACCCTCAAAACGTAAATACTAAATTCTCCAAAAGTGTTAAGAGTTCTCAACTTTAATGGGCGTTTTTCTAAGGTTGTAAAAGAGCCTATTTATAGACTAAATTTCTAGGTCAAATAATAATAAAATAATCTAGACTAATAAGAGTTTGACTCAAACAAATAAACAGAGTTTAATTGAAACAAATAAACAGAGTTTAACTAAAAGATTATTTCTCAAATTTGACTTGAAATAGAAGTCATAATTCAACATAAATCATAGAAGTACAAAGTCCTAACCCACTTTTTGATGTGCCAATAAATCATGTTTTCTCTCTTTTTTGGACGATTCATTAATTGGGAGAAAAATATGTCAAAAAAAAAGGAATGTTTCTGATAGATACTTTCAATCAACTGTTAAAGAAAGAGAAACATACTTAACTTGGAACTTAATGTTATGATTATGATCATATATATCTTTCAAATGAATGGTGTTATAGTTATAGTACATAGAAAAAGTAATAGGTGAACAAGTTTACGCTAGGAAATCAATACTTTTACAGCATGTTTGGTTGGCTGTAATAGACATTCAATTACATGTCTATTTTGCGGGCTCACCATATACAGCCATTTGGTTCAATGGAATGCCTATTACAGGCTTATACAACAAAATGGCCTGATTTCTATTCCCTTCCCTCAGCACCGATTACTGATTTGGTGCTTAAGAAGGTCTTCCACTCCCCACTTTACCCTCTCCCAATTTCTCACCTCAAAAAACCTCTCAGGTAGTCACTGTCACTGCCTTACTTCCTTCGACTCCGGCCATAGCACTCCTCACCTTCATCGCAGCATCCTTCAAGTAAACATTTTCTCCCTCTGTTCCTTTCATTTCCCTCTCTTCCAATTTTTTTGCCCTTTTTCTTTACTCTTTTTCTGCTTTCTTCCATATCAAAATTCATTATTAATTGCCAAACCCACCCGTTTGGTTGGAAGAGACCCATTCTTCTCCATTGCTTCCCTTGGTGCTTATGATCTATCGAATTTATTCTCTAATTGAAGAAAGAATAAATGGCTTAAGCAAAGAAGGGAAAAGCCAAAACCCAGAAAGCAGAATCATCGTAGCCCACTGAAAATAACTCCAAGTTCCTATCTTCAATCTGCTCGGTTCCTCCTTCGTTTGTTGCCATCACCATCCATGCCAAACCCGATGACAAATCTTCCTCCATCATCGATTTCAGTGAGGACTCTGTAGAGGTCTAGATTGATGCCCCTGCCAAAGATGGTGAAGCTAATGCTGCATTTCTTGATTATATCAGCTCGGTTTTAGAGGTGAAAAGAAGGCAAGTATCAATAGGTTCAAACTCCAAATCAAGAGATAAGGTTGTAGTTGTTGAGGAGATCACCCTCTAGAGTGTATTCCTTTGGATACAGAAAGTTCCTTTTTTGGTGTTTTTGGTTCAACTTTGAGCTCTTTCTTTGGATACTTTGTTGTTGGATTTGCATGCATGGAAGGGCTTTTCGGTTTAAGGTTATGTATAACTTATTTGACCAAGAATCCATTTACCTTTCTCTGCCCATATGTTCTCCCCCCTTCCTATTATCATTTTCTAAATCTTATTATTGGGTAAATTCTTGATAATATTTGGTGTTCTTGTATCAAACAATTCAATGTTAGGCACCTGCTATTTTGTTTTCCTTATTTACGCTTATGGTTTAAAGTTACTTCATTGTGAAATAGTTTCCATGCTGGGTGAGGTATTATTACCTCAAGACAAGATTTGTTCTAGATTTGTGGTCTAATTAATCAATTTGAATGGCATGAATAACTGTAACTTCAGATGATGAACTACAATGAGGTGTATGGAACTCATGAAATTTTCTGGAAATAAGTTTCTATTGTGTATATATATATATATATATATATATATGGCTTTATGGATGTGTTAGAGAATCCTAGTGAGCCTTCTTTTCACCACTTCATATTTTATATCTGAATTTAATAGTATAACATTGCTTTTAAGGTCAAATTGCTCTTTATACTTGCCCCTCCCTATCTATTGAAGTCGAATTAAGTTGGTTATATAAATTTTCCTATACCTCATGAAAGAAGCATTTTCATCTATATTTCTTTTTCTTAGCAAGTGTCTTAGATTTTATATGCATGTTCAGATGGACTGACTTCTCTTATATTCTGACTAAATTGAGTAAAATAGAACAAAGGAGTTGCAAATCTATATGCAAAAGGAACTTTCATGTTCCACCGTGCTACCTAGCTGTAAATGTTAATATACTGCTACATTTGTGGCAGAGCTTCCCTTAACACAATATTACTAATTCATATGTTAAAAGTAAAGGGTTCTTTTTCCTCTCTTGTCACCAGGTACATTTAATTAATTGTTCTTAAATTTGCTCAAGAGATAATGAAATGCACGAGAAGCTTGTTGAGAGTCATACTAAATTAGCCTCCTTAATGGGGACTCAGGAATGTGTCCTCCCTCCTTCACAAGTTGACTATAGCAAATTGATTGTAAGTTATTAGTTAACTATTCATGTGGTTTGGCTGTTATGTGTTGTACATTGTATCATAGGCTTAGATATCATTTTCTATGCCGCAGGCTCATATTCCAAAAACACCATACAGTATCCCCCCTTTATGTATCCACCTTTTAGGCTAAACAAGGGAAACTTATCCTCTCTATCATATGGTCTGTTGAGTGTTTTTTTTATTTTATATGCTAGCCATTTCCCAAATTTAAAGACCAAGCAAGTTAATCATTCCTCTTATAGTCATCTGAAAGTTTCTCGTGCTTTTCATGCATGTGAAAGTCACATTCGCCGAAGGTCACTTTTGTCTAGGTCATATTAACCATTTTGTTATAGTTTTGCTTATTCTCTGTTGTTCTAGTATTTGGAGTATATGAAGTTTAATATGCATATGGCTTATTCTCTATTGCTCTTTTAGTCATTTTCTGAATTCATGCTATATATTATAGATATATAGGAGAAAGAGGTCATTTTTTGAGCTTTATGGTTCTTGTTAGCTTCTCTTCTATTCAGTCAGTGGTCGATGTAAAACTTAGCAATTTATATGTAGCTTTTAACTGTATGAAAATGATATTTGAGTAATAAATTTTAGGCTTTAAATGTTCTATCTTGACATAATGTTTTTTAAGGCAAATACTACATATAACTTTTCTATCTTGACAATGATGCTTCTTAAGACAAATTCTTATTGCATGTCAGTGAATCACATAATCTGTTTTTTCTCTTTTGCAGGCTGCAATGGCCAGTGACTTCTCTGTCTCCCAATTTTGTTTCTTGGAAAGACTTCTTTTTTTTATGCTGAATTAATTTTGGGATATTTGCGATTTGTATCAAGTGTAACATTCACCATCAATGCATTTACAAGGCAGGCTTATATTTCTGGAAAAATAAGCCTTGTATTGCAGTTGAAGTTGCTAGCAAGAGTTGAAGAAAACGAAGCTTGACTTTGCTGATTATATTATGGATGTGAACATGATCCATGTAAACAATCTGTGGCCAAGGATGAGACCAACAGCAATCTAGCTCTTAGCTCCAAACTCAAAAATTCTTTTTAATGTTTAATGTAATATAAGCTTTGGTTTTTTCTTTTAAGGAGTTAGTATTGAAGTTTTTCTCCCATTTTTAATGGAGGAAAACATAATATTTTTTTTATGGTTTTGTTTTGTTCTAAGGCTGCTTACATAGTTTTATGTTTGGAAGCAGCTAAAACAATTATCAGTTATCTAATGTTTTTCAAATGTCTTTTTTATTTTCTCTTGATTTTTGATCTTATATATGCATTGTAGTTTAAAACTAATAAAGTAGGTTATATATTATTTCTCTAATATTATATATTATAATTTTTACTAATTCATATTTTAATAATAATTATATTAAAAATGTTATTAAATTAATTATTATTTTATTAAATTATATTTAATAATAATTATGTTAGAATATAATTAAATTATTTATTATTTTTATTAAAAAAAGAAGTTTATGTTTAATACTTCCAATCAAGTGTTAGTAGCAGCCATTGTGAATGTTGTTTTTCACATGGATTCAAAGATTACAAAAATCTCTTTAGCCATTTTGAATGTCAACTTTTTAACATACATTGAAGAAAACAATCTCTTTAGCCGTATAAATGATTCCCAATAAGCTGTATGTTGATTATCATGACGTCAGATCATCAACCTTAAGCTACCTAATTAGGGTTCATTTTCATATATACATATGATCTTCCTAATTTATTTCTTTGAAGTTTTTTATTAAGAAAATAATATTATTTGAACCCCATGTGATAATCTGATGATCAATGGTGTCCACCTTCCCAAGTGTGATTTGGGTTCGAATTGCGTTAGTTACGTTTGTTGTTCAAGCTTTATCCTATTATTGTAATTCATATAATAAATAACACTATTTGTTTTTTATTATAATTCTTTGACTCCAATATGTTTGTCCAGTAGTAATGAGTTTTTGAGATGTTTTGTCTGCTTACCACTGTACATAAAGTTTCCAACTTTAATATGCAGTGTAAAAACTATGAATATAACCCTAGAAAACACAGCTATGTTAAAGATGTCAATCAAAAGCTTTATAATTAGTCATCAATGTGATCCAAAAGCTTGTTTAACATATTATAAACTTTTGGGGTAATATAATTATAAGATCTATGATCTTCATTTTTTTTTTTTAAAAGTTACTAGTAAATCTAAGAGGAAAGGTACGGATAAAGTTTATTATAAGGTTTGATATTCATTTTAATTTCTCAACTATTAAAATAAACATTTTAGATTGTGTAGGTTTGAAAAGTTGACATTTTAGTCCTTATATGCCAACTTTGTTGTTAATGAAATTACATGATTTAACGATGGAAAAAGTAAGCAAAGTAAACAATGAATGCACAATATTATTTACGTAATTCGGTTTCCCTATGTTTGCGGAGTCTAATTTAGAGCATAATTTCATTATTTTTAATCCACAATACAACTAGTGAATCAAGCCCTATCACTCACCAAGTACAAAGATTCACTTTTGTACCTAAAGTCTGTAAACATAAATGGTTTACTCTTCAAATGCACTCATAGAATAAGTTCCCCAATGAACAATAAATTATTCTCTATTCTCTTATACAAAATCTATACAAGTCTCTAAATATATAAAATTTTTGCTAAAATGTTAGAGATCAATTATAATCCAACTCCTTAATAATAACAACTACAAAATAGCATAAACAATATACTAATAAAGTCAAATATAAAGTGAACTAATGGAGTTTCATTCTTCCAAGTAGCCTTCAATGCAATCCTGATCGGTTCTCCACAATTCAATGGGTTTAATTGTTTGATCTGGTCCAACCCAATCTTCAAGGATAGTTGTTATAACATGATTGGTCTTCAACATTAGGTTTTCATATATCCACAATATCATCACAATTCAAAGCCCAAAAATTTCGTTTCAATAAATTATCAACTCCAAATAAGGCAAGTTGTTAGACTGTTGTCGTAGGGTCGATGAAAGTGACCACTTTAAGACTTGTCTCAACAATCTCCCCTTTTAGATTTTTTTGAACAAACCACATAATTCTAGAAGCTACTCATTGAATTAACTATAGTTCCCCTTCAGCATAATCAATGCTTTGCCTAGAATCAATAACATTAATTAAAATATTTGAGAAGTCCAATTTACATCTCTACTACAATTGAATAAGTAAAGAAAATACATAAAAACTAAAGTCATACACACGAACAAAAACAAAGCATAAATAATATTGGGATGAATGAACCAAGGAAAAAATTCATTAATTGAAGAGTTCTCTAAGATATAATAACAAATAAAGAGAATAAAAAAAATTATTAAAAAAAAAAAAGATAATCAACAATTTGTAAATGTAACCTAAAATTTAAAAATTAATGATAAGAAACGTTATAAAGATTAAAAGTTAACATTTATATTTAATAATTAGGAAGTTGAAAAGTTTGAGAGAATTTTTATTTTTTCAGGAGAGAGCATTTTTACTGTTAAAGATCACATATCTAACAATTTCTCAATTAAATTAATTATTATTAATTATAAATTAATAATTTGGAAGTATATGAGGAGATACTGCCAATAAATAATAAAAAGTAACCGATGAAAATTATTGGTAAATTTAAGAATTAATCTAAAAATATTGTTTTAGCTTATTAAACCTAAAGGATTAAGAGGAAATAGGAAATGCTTTATATAAAAATTATAGTTATAAATATTTATTTAATTTTAGTTATTTATGTTAATATTTTTTTTATCAATTCGGCTAGTAAATTATATATAAAATTTAAAACAAACCATTTTAACTAATTTATTAATCACATTTACTAAATCACTATATTATTTCAATAAAAAAAACTAATATTTGCAACTGCCCTGGCCTCTACCCGATTACAAGAATATAAACAATATGATTCTCTACCCTATGGTGATTTTGCTGGGCACAGGTATATACTCTGATCGCATTTAGAGACATTGTTTTTTTTTTTGGTGAATTACAATAATTAGGTAAAATTCGAATAATTAACGCTATTCAAATCCAGATCACACTTGGAGTAGTGAACACCTTTGACCATCAAGATCATCACATGGTTTCTAGAGACACTTTTTTTTTTATAAGGAAGAGAAACACTTTTCCTTGTAAAATAAATTTGTATTTTCGTTTCATAATTGCTATAGGTCAATAATTAACATATACTTATTCTAAAAAAATAATTATATATTTAAATTTGATTATCAAATCTACCAATGAAGCATTGTTATTGTACTTGTGAATGTAGCATATTTGTATTAGTAAAACTTTCAAAAAAAATTGATTATGGAACCTACATAAGGATGACAACGAGTTTGATATCTGTAATTTTTGTAAAACCCGAATCTAAATCTGCAAATTTGCTACAAAATTTGGACTAATTTATTATATGCACTAATAAGAATTTGCTAAAGTTGTACATAAATATAAAAAATTTAAAAAGTAAAACAGATTCGAATTATAAATATATGTGAGTTAATATCCACTCTAAATTCATTATAAATAATTATTAAAATATCTAAATTTGTATTATGTCGGAATCTATAAAA
This sequence comes from Gossypioides kirkii, assembly GCA_005610355.1. Classification (NCBI taxonomy): domain Eukaryota; kingdom Viridiplantae; phylum Streptophyta; class Magnoliopsida; order Malvales; family Malvaceae; genus Gossypioides; species Gossypioides kirkii. The sequence goes on from CP032248.1 coordinate 6,499,869, forward strand.
ATCAAATCAAAATATCTACAAATATAATCTATTATCATTCCGGCACTTTACTACTTGTTGAAGGAACGAGTGGGCAGAAGCTGCGTCTTTCCAACGGCGAAAATGAAAAATTAAGTTCGATTATATGGGTTCACGTCTAACTGTGGCGGTTTGGTCTGTAAGCCTAACGCAACCCGTTGCTAGCTGTTATAGCCCTTCGTTATTCCACTATTGGAGTTAGTCTCATGCACGACCTTTCATTTCTCTTCCTCTCCGCGTACCAGCTAGGGTCAATTAGTTCAGTTCAACATATTTCAAGTTTATTTTATTTTTTCTTTTAAAAAAAGTTATAACACAAGGTTCAGTCTGAGTAAGGCACATTTGCTGGAACTTGCTTTATATAAAGCCGTCCAGAACAATGAAGAAAAGCATCCCTTTTCAACGGCATTGGCTAACAAATACACGGGCCAGCCTCTTCAATGCAATCAAAAATGGCTAGCTTAAAAGCTTTGTTGTTGGCTCTTTTCATCACTGCAGTTGTAGTTGATCAGAGTTTTGTTGAAGCAAATTTTCCCAAGAGCATGTACATAAACTGGGGTGCTAATCATTCAAGTTTTGCAGGCAATGGTGAAGACCTCCAACTTGTGTTGGATCAAACTACGGGTAACCTTGCAATAAGCGCTTGATTAGATGACTCTTTTGGCTAATGCAAAGACACAAATATTAAACTCAAACACATTATTTAATCCTTTGACATTATAATGCTGCATTTTTTTTCAGGTTCTGCTGTTATATCGAAAAGGTCATTCTTATTTGGAAGCATTGAAATGCTAATCAAGTTGGTACCTGGAAACTCAGCTGGAACAGTCACAGCCTACTATGTAAGTGCAACAGTGTGTAAAGCTTACATTTCTATATCAAATATGCACCACAAACATCACCTTTGATTGTCTTCGGCAAAGCTTCTATATTCAGTGGCCTTTCGTCCTGTCAACACAAGTCAAAAAAAAATTTTCTGGACAAACCACATTCAACAGGATCAAAAGTTGATTCTTGAAATACATGTGAAAAGCAACTTAACTGCAACATAATATCTTGAAAATTATCTGTATCAATGACCAAATGTAAATCTAATTAACCTTAACTATAGTTCTTAAAGCACTACATAGGAACTAGAAAGAACAGAGGAAAATTAAATAATGAAGAATATAACAGTGTAATCTCTCGTTCTGAAATATACACAGGTGACCTCTACAGGGGACAAACATGATGAGATCGACTTCGAGTTCTTAGGTAATGTTTCTGGACAACCGTATATTGTTCACACAAACATCTATACCCAAGGAAATGGAAGCAGAGAACAGCAATTCTATCTGTGGTTTGACCCGACTGCCGATTTCCACAACTACACCATACACTGGAATCCTACCGAAGTTGTGTAAGTTAGCTCCCCTCTAGTTATGCTAGAATATCATGTGTCTTTTCTCCAAATATATTCATTATAAATATATCACAAGCATATAGCAAATGCAGGCTATTTTTCTTCTGTTGTCAATTTATCAGTGAATTCCAAGGCAATCAAAATGTGCAATTACAAATCTCAAGGCATTTCACTGTTCTCGTGAAACTAACCAAAAATACTTGATCGTTTCAGGTGGTACATCGACAACCTGCCAATCCGCGTTTTCAGAAACTATGAGAAGGACGGCATTGCCTTTCCCAACAAGCAGGGCATGAGGGTACATGCCAGTTTATGGAATGCAGACAATTGGGCAACTAGAGGTGGGCTAGTCAAGATTGACTGGAACAGTTCACCTTTCATTGCCCGATTCCGCAGGTTCAGGGCAAGAGCTTGCAAGTGGGATGGGCCAGTGAGTATCAATCAATGTGCTACCAGATCCCCAGCTAACTGGTGGACTTCCCCTAGTTTCAGTCAGCTGAGCAGTAGCCAAATGGGTCAATTGAATTGGGTCAGAGAAAACTTCATGATCTATGACTACTGCAAAGATGCTAAAAGATTCAATGGACAGATTCCTCCTGAATGTTTTAAACAGCAGTTCTAACTCATAATCAGCAATCAATCAATATGAAGAGACCCTCATCTACATTCTAAAAGGATTGAAAAGTTCTTGAATTCCATTTCTTTTCCTTCTACATAAACCCAACAATAATTTTGATGCATCCCGAAAATTCTGTTTGCTTTTTTCCCTACTATTTTGATTGAGTAAATTTTGTGTGGTTCATTGTGTTCTATTCCATTCATCAATAATTTTTATACAGGAAAGAATGTTGAATAAAACTATTCCCAACAGGATTATTCTTCAAGAAAGAAAAATTGTATCCATATACATTTGAAATTTAATTTTGTAGTATTCCGATTTGCTTTAGCATCCAAATGAGAATTTGAGCTCTAGGTTTTGCTTCAAAAAGGAAAGGTAAAATAAATAATGACTACTAGTGTTCAACCAAATGCAATAACAGAACAGGCCTGAAGGAAAAGCACATGCAGATCACGTGATACAAAGCGAAACACCCAAAACAATAAAACCCGCACCCAACAGAGCATGACCGATCCGGGTCTTCTCACCCAATAGGATTCCAAAAACGGCGGTGGCAGCAAACGTGGTCGCGTTGGTGACGGGGACGGCGAGCGAAATCGGAGCCTGGCCTAAGATGGCGAAAAAGGTGGCGGAGGCGGAGAGGTTGATGAAGAAAGGGATCGAATATTGCCAAAACAAAATGAGGGTTAGCCAATTGGATAAGGAATTGAGGAGCTTTTGGTCGAATTTGCGAGGTGGGTCGCCTGAGTTTGGAGTGGACTTGAGATATCGGTCCCAAAGGAGTGCGCCACGGCGCATTGCGGCGTTAGTGGCGCCCCAGATCAGGCCTACCGCCAACATTTTCTCTACGTCTCCGATCATTGTTTCTGACAGTGAAAGCAACAGAAGGAAAAAGAAAATGCTAAGCCAGGGATATAATTGTGCGATTCAACATATATTTACTGCACATTGAAGTTGTACCTTTGTACACTGATAATGTTTGTTGACCGGATTGCGTCCGATGTTGGTACGTGTTTAAGGGTTTAATAGGCTAATTTTTTGTTATTTTAAGGAACAACTACCAAAATAGTCACTTTTATTTACCTCATATTATATTTTAGTCACTTATGTTTGAAATGTTACATTTTAGTCACTTAAATTATCTTTTTATTACGAAATTATCATTCTACCGTTAAGATTTGTTACCTCCCAAATGGCAGTTCGACATGACAGTTAAAATGAGTTTTAAATGTCAACATAGATATCTAGTTGGGATGAGAATATTTATTTTTTTATAAAAATATAATACAAAATTTTGCTTTAAAACCCAATTTTATTCAATTTAAAAAAGAAGTAACAATTGGATTTTTTTTTGTTACCATCAGATAAAAGAAGAAAATAGCAAAACGACAGAAAAGAAGAGGACGCATTAACATTTATACGTGCTTACAATTGTGGTTGCCCACAATACACAAATAAACAAATATAAAACATGTCATTTTTACATTTATAGATAAACATGAAAATATGAATCATATTTTTTGTAAAAGAAAAAATAATATCTCAACCCAAAATCCAGGTAAAGAACAAAAAATTTCATTACTTACTGTAATTCATGTTTGGACCCTCCATTGAATCGATCTTTTATTCTTCCATTTTGAATAATCCAACTGATTGATGGAGTACTCAATTTGATTTTTACTGTTCCGGTTCAACAATAATAACTATGAAAATGGATGGTTTTTTCAGTCAAAATGAAAACGAAAGTTAAAAAAAAAAAAAAAAAGAGAGAGAGAAAGAGTTTTTTTTTCTAGTTAAAAGATTAATCTGATACATTGGTTTTGATTATTTCAGGGAACCAAATTAATATTTTTAATTAAATTTATTTAATTAAAAAATTAATTAATTTATTTTACTGGATATCTACGTTGGCATTTAAAATTTATTTTTACTGTCATGTCGGATTATTGTTTAGGAGGTATTCAATCTTAATGATAAAGTGATCATTTTGTAACAAAACGATAATGTAAGTAACTAAAATGTAATATTTTAAATATAAATAATTAAAATATAAGTTGAGGAAAATAAAAATAAAAATTTTAATAGTTTATCAATAAAAAATAATATAATAACCCAAAACATTATATAAAACCGTTTTAGGTGATTTTTAATTGATTTAACTTCTTATTTCCCGTTTTTTTTTTTTTGTCTAGTGCTTACGAGAGATTCAATGAAACTCTAGTTTAATGGTAGTAGTTGTATTGTTGGACAAACTGATTTCAATTGGTATGGAGTGTTTTGTAATTGGCACAAATAATTTCATCATTTATAATATATATTTAAAATTTGATACATTGAGAAATAAAAAAAAAATTATACACATATTTTAATATGATTCATATCAAATCGGAGCAAATATATAAATTTTACTTGATAGAGTGAAAAGAAAATTAGAAAGATAGAACTCAACGAGTGGTTTTAATAAAAAGGAGGATGATGTTCATCTTAGAAGTCCCGAGTTCGAGCAATTATGTGTACAAGGTGTATGTCTTGTCAAAAGATTAAGAAAGTATGAATAGATACAATCATGTAATCACACCAGTATATTCAAAACATTTGAAAAGTGTATAATTTTAAGTTAGCATACATCTTTTTCTCATTTTCTTTCCTCTTTCTTATCTTCCTTATCAAGCCGTTCAAAATTTATTATCTTTACACTTTTTCTTTTTATCCTCCACTTTTCCACACAAACAAGAACACCCTTAAAACTCAAGAGACAAATAGGCCAAAACCCAAAAATATAATCGGAAAGACCCAATTATCACCCAAAACATAAAATATCATAAACCTTAAAAACTTTGTTACGAGCTCTTTTAAATGGCCAGTGTGTTTAGCTTTTCTTGTTTGTCTCTCGTTATAGTATCGCTAGCTGTTTTTACACTATCCACAATAAATGCATTGCTCATCCAAATGGGCTCTACATTGCGGCTGTCATCGCACTAAGACAAGGAGCCAAAGTCCCGTGATTATTTTTTGCATTTGACATGAATGAAAGTCAAGCCTCTCAAAGAGGCCATCTAAGATGTGAAACTCAGAAAGAGACACCGAATTTGCCAAGGCATTGAGAGAGCATCAACGAAGGAAGAGTCAACATCAAAACATCATCCTTTAAACGTTGACCATGACAACCACCAGCGCAGAGCCTGATGCAATGGCACTAATGACAATCAGAGCTTGAGACCAATGAGAGGCTGGAGAGATGCTGATGTTTAACCATGAATGAGCGGGGCTTCACTATGCAAAAGGGATACATGAAAAGAAACGAAAAGAAAGCCAAAAAAATTGAGTCATCCAAGGCAGAGCTTTATTGGCCGTCAAGATAACGAATATGAGAGGTCAAGACAACCCCTGGAGAAACAGGACATTACCTTCTGCCGTCGACCAAAGGCAAGTCATGAGACAAAAGGCCGAAACCAACGGTTCAAGCAAGAGCCATGACTCGCAGCAAAAAAATTGAAATGTCATGGGCCCGGAAGCCTAATGGCCTCGTTCATTGTCAACAAAACCAAAACAAAGGAAAATATAAGCTGGAAGAAGCGAGAGGGAAGAGGAAAGTTGGGCAAAGGAGGTTGACAGTTGACCCTAAGACTGTCACTTGGCATTGGCGACATAAGACCTCCATTAGGAATGTGAAACGGGAGAGAAAAGTATAGGGACCTAAAAAGAGAAAAAAAAAATCCTTAAAGTTCAAGATTATTTTAGATTCATAGAAAGACTAGAAAAATACTATATTGATAGTTTAAGAACTTATTTAGAATATTTAAAATTTAATAGAAAATAGAACAAATCTATCCTACCATAAACTCTATTTTTCTTTAAACAACCATATTTTTTTCATAAAAATTGAAACCGTGAAAATTCAAAGGATTCTTAAGAGGAAAGTTGGTAGTGTACAAGAAGAGAGATTGTATGAATTTGATTCATCATTCTTTTATCGAAAAATAATAATTAATTTAATAGTGTAGGGTACTCGTTTGTATTGATGTTGATGGTCTCCAAGATTTAGCCGTCAACATTATTTTTATTCCCTAATTAGGCCCAAATCAGGCCCATTAATTTACCGTAATACCCTTACAAAGCCGACCAAATCCCAATCATATCCGCCTCCAATCACAAAACCCTAAATTACCTACCTACCCCCTTATTTATTTGTTGGTTTGTTTTAAAATGCCATCACTCTAGTCAACAGGTCAACGTGCTTCCTTCCCATCTAACCTAAATCCCCAAAATACCCTTTTAAAATATTTGTAAAATTTCTGTTTATCCGTTCTTCATCGTTCTCAAAATCCACGCAGTTCCTTTCTGTTGTTTGTTGTGAGGTTTCTCCTGTTTGTGGTTTCGGTTTCTCACAAGAGAAACAAAAAAGAAAAAATAAACCATAAAAAGTCCTCCTGAAAATCCTTCTAAGCTCTTGTTCTGGCTTTTATGATCTGAATCCCATTGATCGGACTCGTCGTCGATCTAATTGAAGCATGGAACGAATAATCGGTGGCAAATTCAAGCTCGGCCGTAAGATCGGCAGTGGATCCTTCGGTGAAATTTATCTCGGTTCGTCTTGTCCTCTATTTTTACTCCTTTTTTTCATAATTTTTATGTATACGTTGAAAAGTGATTTTTTTTATTATTTTGATTTCGTTTCGGCAGCTACGCATATCGATACTTTTGAGATCGTCGCTGTTAAGATCGTAAGTGTCTTTTTATTTGTTTTAGGTTCATGATTCTTGATCTGGTTGACGTTTATGCTTCTTAGTGTATATATGTGAGATAGAATTGAAAATCGCCTGATTTAAATTTTTTAAAATTATACTATTAATTTCAATTTGGCTCTTACAGGAGAACAGTAGAACAAAGCACCCGCAGCTGCTGTACGAAGCCAAATTGTACAATATTCTTCAAGGAGGAAGTAAGTGCCTTACTACAACTTCAATGAATTCATGTATTTAATTTATGAAATTTTAAGCAACTGTGAAATACTGAGTTGCTTTGTTTCTAATTTACGTGTAGGTGGAATTCCAAGCATAAAATGGTCAGGTGTTGATGGGGAAGAAAATGTACTTGTTCTCGATTTGCTTGGACCGAGTCTGGAAGATCTTTTTGTGTACTGTGGCAGGAAGTTTTCGCTGAAAACTGTCTTAATGTTGGCTGATCAAATGGTGAACTAAAATCCGTGACATTTTTTTTTATTATATATTTTTTGGATTGATTATATAGTTTTTTACTTTCCTTGAATGTTTTTAGATTACAAGAATTGAGTATGTTCACTCAAAGGGATTTCTCCATAGAGATATAAAGCCTGATAACTTCCTCATGGGACTTGGTCGCAAAGCAAATCAGGTTTATATAATTGATTTTGGGCTTGCTAAAAGATACCGAGACTCCGTAACTAATCGCCACATTCCTTATAGGTAGCTTTCTTGTTTAGTTTGTTATTTCTTACCTTTTGGTTTCTTTGGATTGCTAGATGTATTCTGTGCCAGTTATTTAATATGTCAATAATGAATTGCTGTTACTGACATAAACAGTTTTTCTTCCCACAGAGAAAACAAGAATTTAACGGGAACTGCACGTTATGCAAGTTGCAACACACATCTTGGAATAGGTAATTTTTCTCGGTCATTTATAAGATGAACAAAGCATTTTTTCATTTACTTAGATATCAACTTGTAATATTTTTGTTGCAGAGCAAAGTCGGCGGGATGATTTGGAGTCACTTGGATACGTACTTTTATATTTTCTTAGAGGAAGGTAGGTGACCTATTTTCAGTGATTTTATGAATTGGTTTATGTTTCTGTATATTAAACCTACCAAAATGTTTCATGATATAGCCTTCCATGGCAAGGTTTGAAAGCTGCAACAAAGAAGCAGAAATATGATAAAATATGTGAGAAGAAGGTGTCCACTCCTATTGAGGTGTGTTTGCATTTATATTTCTTTTAGTTCTATAGTGTGGTTCAAGTATTATTTGATTAACATGGCTTCTGTTTCCTCTTGACTTCTGTTGATCAAGGTTCTATGTAAGTCTCATCCTGTGGAATTTGCATCATACTTTCATTATTGTCATTCCTTGACATTTGATCAACGACCTGATTATGGATTCTTGAAGCGTCTGTTCCGCGATTTATTTGCTCGTGAAGGTACTGTTGTATGCATTCCACCATTTATTTCTGTAAAAAGCAGTCTGATTTTCTTAGCATATACGTTGACATTTCCTTACTTGAAATTTTCAAATGTTTGTGTTGCTTGGTGGTCATTACTTTTCTGCAGTTGACATGTGCTATACTCTTATGTCTTCTATGCTCAGCAAGGGCTCATTGTTTCAAAGCACAAGGCTTAACCAATGAAAAGGCCTGTGACAATTGGCTTATTGGACAAGTATCAGGATGTTGAACTTGTAATGATGATGACATGACATAGATGAAAAATTTTGTATTTAATTTGCTGCAAAGTAATTTTCAGTTCTTTTTTGTGCTAGGTTATGAGTTTGACTACATATTTGACTGGACGATCATCAAGTACCAGCAGGCCCAGAAAAGTAGATCTCAGCATCAGTTGGCTGTTAGTATCTTGCTCCTTTTCCTTAAAACTTGTAACAAAAATTATTTTTCTTTGCATTTAGAATGTACTTGTATCATTCATAAGAAGTACTGGTTCTTTCTGATAAGATTATATTTCCCCTACAGCCAATTCCTGGAGGTAGCAGCAGTCGCCCATTACCAGTTGATGTGGATAATCATCAAGGTTAGCTCCTGCTGCTGTGCTTTGTGCTCAAATGTCTGCATGGTGTTTTGAGGGCTTTATCTATTGGACAAAAGAATCCTAGAAGACCTGTAATAAGTTACAGCAGGACCTCCTAAGTCCTAATGTGAGGAGTATGGTGTCTTTAGTAACTAAATTCATACATCATGGTCGGAAGAACTTTAATCTTGGGGTCACTTTCTTTTTTCTTGTCTGTTTGGTCTGTGAACAGTATGCATTTGTTTTCTTTCCTGAAAAGAACAATTTTAAATTATATGGTCTATTTTACTTTCTGAAAATTATATTGAAGAACTAGTTTCTAAAATTTCTTTACATATTTTACATCTTGGACATTACAATTTAACTGTAAAATTTACCAATATTTATTTTTTCTTCTTGCACTGTCATTACTACAGCAATTTTGTTATAAAAACCCATAAAATCCTTTCTCAGAATGCTTGTCCTTTAAACATGTACTTTATCATTAAAGGGAAAGCCACTAGTCAATGGCTCTAGTCTAATGCCTAATGTACCATTTTGATTGTTTTGCTTTCTGGGACTGAGACTGAATTTATATATCGGTAAGATTATATTGGTTAAAAAGAGGATTTAAAGAACAAAATGGCAGTGACTGAGACTGCATTTCCTTGTCTGAAACTGGTTTCTAGATTTTTAATATCCCATCTCTGATGGTTTCATCTTTATTTTGCTGTGTGTGGGGCAGATGCTTAAGGTAGAGGCAAGATGCCCAGTCACCTTTAATATTGAGAGACTCGGATGTTTACTTGTATGCTGTTGGTGCACATATCTGTAAATATGTGAAATTTATAGATAATATGAACAATTTATATAGAAATCTTTATGGTGGCCATTTGGTTGTATCATGCAGAAAAGGTGATAGGGCTGAGATGCAAAACCATCTTGATCACTATCTTTAGCAAGATCTCTAATTCTGCCATTCATAATTTTAGTTTTGTTTGGAAATAACATTAAGCTGTTCTTGTTTGAATGCCAGGAGGCTTCAATGCTTCTTATTCTACTGACATCATTAGATCAAACAATGCTCCGGGTCAAGGTGTTCGCATGCAATTTAAACCAGCAACAGGAAAGAACATGATTTCTGATACTACTATTGATAAAAATGTGAGTGTGGCCTTTCAAAATAAGAAGGAAAATTTATGCTAGCTACTCTTCTTAATCAAACTCTTGCTTGTGTAGATATTTATGGATACAGTTCTCTATCCTTGATTTGTGTTAATTAGGAAATATTTTCCCTGCTTTTGAATTTTGCATTGCATTGTAGCATCTATGCATTATTTAATTTTTTATCTTTATTGGCAGATTTTTGACCCTCACACACCCTCATCTTCATTGGCACCTGCTGGCACCTCAAAAAGAAATGGTCAGAAATCAACAGTGCCCCCTGACGCTGCTAATTCTGGCCATGGACAGGGAAACAAAATCAGATCTTCTAGTAGTTTGTTTTCATCATTGCAGCGCATTTCTTCTGCCAAATGATGAAAATGGTAATTTATCAGCTCATAGATCAGTTTCTATTAAGTTGGTCCTCTATCCAAATGCTATTGATGCTGGCATCCTGGTATCATGACTAAATATCCAAAAATATGTTTAAGTTATGATTTTGGTCAAGTACTTCTGGTATATCTGTAAGAGTCTGTGAGTGCTGGTGATTTCATGTTGTGCTTTCTTGTGATACATCTAATGTGCATTTCTGTAGGCCTGCAAAATTCGCTGCTAAATGAAGATTTATATTTTGCTCGCTTACAATGTCGGTTCCCTGTAGTATAAACATCGGTTATTATGAAATACCAATACTTGAAGCTTGTTTGATTCCCGTGCTGTACATAGATGTCATAAATGACCTCAGCAGCCTTTGTATCTATGGTGGGGAAGGACCAATAATGAGAAGGAAAATAGAGAAAATTTATAAGATTTGATCTATTTGTATCTAAAGTATTGACTCCAAACATTGAAAATTAAAAGCAAAAGTCTTTATTTTGTATCTAAAGTACAGGCTCCCTCTAAGGACTCATTGAGGCAATGCAATTTATGGCCTCTTTTTTTCCTCTAAAGCCTTTGCTATTTCTACATTGTTTATATGCATAACTTCAACCTCCTCGTGTTTGAACGTGATAAGACCAGAATGCTCTCTAGGCCATTGTGTAAGAATGATGATAAATTAGCTGTTTTGTGCATTCAAATGTACAGTATGAAAGTTTTGCTAGCATATTGTTGATTGTATTTGAATGTTAAGGCTGATTTTACAGTTTCATATGTTCTAATTGGCCGTATGCATTTCTGCCTACAGTGCTGTGGTGAGGGAAGATTAGGGATATCACAATTCAGGGGTGCATTTGAAGACCATACGATGTATATTTATCTACATGTTAACTAAGGCCAGATCTAGTAAAGGCTGCTAAATGCTGAAGGCTAAACACTGAACACACTAGTTATGGTAATATCTTGCCTTGAACACACTAGTTCTGCCTTGATCCTGCAACTATCTACAGTGTATGTGATGTAAAGTTGAGTTGTACGTTGGGTTTCAACTTGATTTTGTGAATTGGTTAAGTATGCCTCGGATAGGCTGTGGAATCTTGACAGGCAGTATGCCAACAATACATAACTACCAAGCTTGTCTTGTTATGTAAATCCTGGTAGATGCTATTCATGTTAGTCAGAGAAGGTAGAAAGTAGACTACAGTTTACTTTTTCTGTGGCCATTCAGATTTCGGTGTTCTGAAGATCAATGCAGCTAAATTGGACTTTTGAGCAGTTTTCTATGTGGTGTTTGAAGTTTGAACCAGGTCGGGGATAACATATTTCCAGTTTGCCAATTGTTGAATTTAAGAATTCTTTTTTGGTTTATTGACACAAATAATAGTCAGGTGTTGAGAATTTGAGCATCCGAACCCGGATAACTGTAGCATTGCTTCAACCTCCTTCAGGTATGTACAGCTACTGAAGCAAACCACTATATGATAATATGCTATATCTCAGAAACTGGTGCGATTCATGCCTGTAATGGAGTTTGGGAAATCTAAAGTTGGATGATCACAAACATTTTGTTTGTTTCCATGATTTAGCAGATATTAAAATGTTGGGAAATTAGGCACCGCAGACCGAACTTTGTAATAATATAAAAAAAGAAAGAAATGTTCGAGTATTGTGTGTAAATAGTATTGATAGGGTTTTTAAGTTATGATACCCATTTATGAAAGTGTTTTATTGTAATTTATTCCCGCTTTTTAAGTTTTTTTTAAAAAAAATAATAATGTAGGTATATAATATTGTTTGAGTTGTTCTGAAATCAGGTTGCCATTATCGGATCAAAACACCTGGTTCTAATAATAAACCGGGTTAATTTTACGATGTAAATTTCAGTTTGTATTTTACACAAGGCTTAAAAGAAAGTCAAATTTGAAATTTATTTAATGTAAGTGATTAGTATTTTATTTTATAATAATGTCAATATCACAAAATCAATAGATATTTGTATGTGCTAGTATCAATAGAAATGCGATATATGTTGACTTATAAGGGACTGTCTGATTACCTTGATTCCGTAGAATGGCCTCAACCATTCGGTTATCAAACACAAAGGAAAAGCTTCTGCTGCCATTGTTTAAAGCACATTGCAATGTAAAGAAGAAATTTCGAGATGCATCAAACAAATACACAAAATGCAAGTCCTCTACATCTTAATTGTTTTGGGCAATGCTTTATTTGTGGGACTGAAAAAAAAGAAGAGAAATCAACCTCAAACACATAAGATAATAAGATGAGCAGGTATCTTTGCTGTACCATATTTTTTATTATTCTTCTATCTCCTACATAGATATTGAATTTGATTGAACCAAAAAAAAAGAGAAGGAAAATATAATTAAAATTGTAACTGACATCTCAATGTTTCTTCACTTCCACGAAGCTATGCAATTGTCACTGTAGAAGATTCATCTACAAAACGGGATCGGCAGAGTTCTTCCACAAATCCTTGCAGCTCGGATTTGGATTTCCGTGTCAAAAGGATCATATCAGAATGTCTCCAAACCTCACTCCAATTCCTTGAGGAAATCAATATTATCAACAAAAACCTTCAAAATTAAACAGCAAAATAAGTTGACTATTTACAAAACGGTATAAACAAAACAAGTTGATTCATAACCCTAAGAAGAAACAACTGAAGAAGAAAAGAGTTGATACGACTAGGTGTTGGAACAGTGCAAAATGAATGTGAAAACATTCTTGACATATTTTCTTTTATTAGACATTGGTGATGCTGTTGAACAATAAACAATTCAAGGGAAAAAATTTCAGCTCTCAGACAACAAGCATCAATGCATAAATTAAAAGCATCAAAATGCATACCGACTTCCAACCATCAGGATCTAAGCATGCTGTGATCTTGGTGTTAATTCCAGGTAATGGTCCAGGTTCACGAGTGATTTTTCCACCAAAAAGTTTAATTCCCTCTGCGGTTTTGTAAACATCATCTGTGCCAATTGCAATCTGTAGAGACACGAATAATATGTCTCTAACTTGTGCCGTATATAGGAAACAAAGACTTGAAAAAGGAATAAAAAGTAAAATCATAGAACATGCTGCATGCAGCTAAATTTTGCAAACAAATAGAAAATACCTTTTCAACATTTAAGTGAAAAAAAAAAGAACTATTTCTACCTGAGCATAGCCATTTCCTTTATCATATTCTGTGACCCCATAGTTGTATGTCAACTCAAGCACAGCATTTTTATCTTCAGGCCCATAACCCATCATGGCTATTGTATACTAAATGGAAAATTCATAAACATATGTCAGTGTTATATCTGACATTCAAATTACTAAAAGGTTTACATGAATAAGTTCATCTTCGCAGCCCTTTACCCCCCCCCCTAAAGTCCTGCATATTTTTTTTTTCTTTTAGAGGATAGTTATTTACCTTGTACTCTGGATTATCTCGTGTGCGAAGAAGCTCCATTCCGAAGGCCTGCAACAAAAGGAGATAGAGACTAAGACCAACACCAAAACCTACAAACATAGTAACCCCCAAAGAAAATGCCATGTTCAGGTAAAAGACAGTAAATAGCATTATATGCCATTCCCAATGTTCTGTGCAGCAACTTTCACCTTCTCATAAAAAGTTATGGAGCGATCAAGATCACCGACACGGAGCATTACTTGGCACAAAGGTTCAGGAGTAGGCCCCCTTTCAATCAGTTCAAATTTGTAACCATCAGGGTCCTCAATAAATGCAATTACAGTGGAACCACCTTTCACTGGACCAGGTTCTCTGGTTACTTTTCCACCTTTAGCCTTTATAAGCTCCACAGCCTTGGCAACCTAATAAATGGAGAATATAAACATTCAGCTTTGAAAACAGAACTCAGCAGTTCTAAGATACAGCACAGTCTATCATCTTATAAAAAATGTAAAAAGTAATACAATTTTGGGAAGCCAAATTTCGAACTTACATCCTCAACAGCAATACCAAAATGACCAAATGCAGTTCCAATATCATACTTGTCCACTCCGTAATCTGGTAACAACAGTCGAGGAAAATGAATATCCAAACCTGGGCTAATATGTACTGTCTACTCTAATACTCATGTATGGGGAAGCAATTTTTTCATAAATAGTAAATCAGTTTTTTCAGACACATCAAAATTTAGAAGAAGCAAAAGGGTAGTATGATAGGTTACTGTAAGTTAGTTCAATAACAAAGTGAGAATCTTCTGGCCCGTATCCAAGAAAAGCATTGGTGTATCTCTCCTCTGGTATGTCTCGTTTCCTCAACAGTTTCATTCCCAAGCACTCGGTGTAGAATCTGCAACCATGATACATTTGAGTTTGGTTCAAAGATTCCAACCACAAGATTGTTTACAAAAAAAAAAAAATCCTATTGAGCAATCTGCTAACGAGACTAATGAAGGATATATAACAACAATATATTTTGAGAAGACATACTTGATGGTCCTGTCTAAATCCCCGACTCGATAAACGACGTGGAGCATTCTTCTTTTGTCCTTTTTAGCCCACTCTAGAGCAGTTTCCTGGGCAGTAGCCGTGCTTGCGTGTACCACATTTCCGACAGGAGGCATCCCTACCCTGGTTCCCGCAGTTTTCAAAAGCTTTGAAGCTTTCAAACCAAAGAAATGTGATTGAGGAACAGCTGCATAAAATTCCGACATATATTTATATCAAATCCATCCATCCGAAGTCATTTCTTCTATAAAATTCAACATAATCTTCACATAATGGTACTTTTTGTTTTGCAAATTAATGATCTTTTTCTCCCCAAATAGGTACTATAATTGCATTGTAAGCAGATGCTTCCAAATTCCTTAAAACATCTAATATTTAAATCTTAAAAGAATCTAAAATGAACTGCAGAAGAAGTTCAACTAGAAATCCCAATTCGATCTAATTCTTCAATCGACAATTAAAATTTAAATTCCCAATTAGTGTAAATATGTAAATTCTAAGACATACAACACAAGGAGATGAATTTAATTTAAAAAAAAACAAGGGAAAGCGAGACTTACAGCTGGTAAGATGACAGAAATGGAGGTGAGGAGGAAGGCGAAGGGGTGAAAGGGAAAGGCCAAAGCGGGAAGTGGAAACACCACCGGAGAACCTAAACGATGAGAGGGAAGGTCGTATTGAGGACGCCATGGGAATTATCCTCACCATCCTCGTGAATTGCTCTCTCTCCCTCTCTCTCTCTCTATGTGTATGTAAGAAGGAAGCAGCAGCGTGTATGGTGTGTGAGGTTGGCAGCAGCCGTCTGTGACGGTAACCGTAGAATCTATCGTTCACTCCTTTTTCGGTCTTTCTGGACTTTTTTTCCTGGTCAGTGCAGTGAAAGAAAGAGAGTGTGGTGAGTTCGTCAATTTGCGATCCTATAACAGATTTTATTAACCCTTCAGATTAACTTGCCATGTCATTATCTTAAGAGAAGTTAACGGATGAATAATTAAAATCTAATAATTCCATCAGTGACAATTATATATTTTTAAAAGTTAAATGATTGAAATGTAATTTAATTAGAGATAATTGGTATAATTTATCCTTAAATTAAATTATATAAATTTAATAGTTACAAATCATAATTAAAATATATATATATATATAAATGAGAAAATATATTGTAAATAAAATTTAGGATTGATAAATGTGTTATATGATATGATAAAATATTAAAAGAATATATACTTAAAACAAAATCACATTACAATTTTTTAAAATTATTTGTACAATAAAAAACATACATACCAAATCAATTTGAATAAAAGTTCAAATATGCTTAAATTAAATTATATAAAAAAAAACTTAAATCAAAATAAACTTAAAATTGAAACTTTATACAAGATATATTTAAAATAAAACCCAACATAAAATTCAAAAATTTGAAATAAAATAAAATTTAAGGTTACTTACTTGCATGGTCACCTAGTTCGTGGAGAGGTTGAATTTTGATTACTCAACTTTAAAAAATTTTAATTTCATCATCAACATTTTTAAAATTTAAAATTTTAATCATCCACCGTTAAATACTTGACTGAAAACTGATGTTGGCCATTTTTATTGATCTAATAATAAATTTAACCTTTTAATATTTATATATTTTATCAATTTGATCCTAAATATAAAAGTTTAATAAATTTAACCTTCAATGTTTACGAAATTTATCATTTAGTTTTAATTCTAAAATATTAAATAAATTTAACCCTAAAAAAAATTCATACTTTAAACTATTAGAAATAGATTAAATTGACAAATTTTGCTTGGTTGTAGAACCCGGAGAAAACCGAAGTTAAAGATGATGAAATTCTTCTTCATTCAGACGTAGAGAACATAAGGAGGCAAAATTCGAGGCAATATTAAAACTACAACAAGAAAATTGTGGGTTGATTGGATGGAAATCAGAGCATGTGGTTTTTGCGTAGGATATATCCCCAGAATACAGTCGCATCCTCTGAGCATGCATCAGCCAAGGAAACAATTGGGAAATCACAAAATGGTGCAGCAGCAACAAGTTCTAGTAGTTTGTCGACTAGGACTGCACCAGTAAGCATTGGAACTCAGGCACGAGTCTGCAAAGAGCACAAAATTCTCGAAAACACGTAAGACAATAGGTTAGAAAAGACAATGGTGGTGCTACAGATTAAAGCCGATTTTCGTCCAAGACTTTATAAAAGACTTGCATTCATTTGTTAATGTTTGTGTGAAGTACCAATTTCGACATGAGAAGCAGAAAGAAAGTTAAGAAATTAGACAATGCAAACAAGAGTTATTAAGCCCAAGGTTGCACATTGATAGAATGACAGTATAAATGTCATGGTGGTTTAGTATTCTGGTTGTTTCTAAGCTTAATGTTAATCAGCTATTGTGACAGCTCAACTGCTTAGCTGTTAGTCAAAGTTTGTTATGCATACGTATGAGCATGCATCTTATCGTGATCAGCATCTCTCAGTTAATATATATGAGCACTGAGCAGTAGCTGCAAAAGAAGATCTATTAAACAAAAATCAGAATTATATTTACCAATAATACAGACACTTTTCATTTTTTTTCTCTGCTACCAAACAGCAGCTAGTCATGTTAACTTTTCAGTATTTCTAACTCACATCATATCTTTTTAAAACTTTTAGAATTAAAATTAAATTGATAAATTTTATAAATGTTCAGGAATAAATTTATTAAATCTTTTAAAATTAGAATTAAATGACAAATTTTGTAAACACTTAAAGTTAAATTTGTTGAATTTTTAGATTTAAAATTAAATTGATTAAATGTATAAATATTAGAAGGTTAAATTTATTATTAGGTCAATAAAAAAAGTTCACGCCAGCTTTCCATTAAATATTTAATGGTGAGTAACTAAAATTTTAAAATTTTAAAATATAGATGATGAAATTGAAAGTTTTTGAAGCTGATGCAGCTATTTTACCCTAAAATTGATTAAAATGAAGAAAAAGAAAAAGGGTCCAAAATGGGGGAATAAAAGGAAGATGGTTCAGTTCAGGAGACAAGATCCCATTTGGAGGGGTTTATTAGGGTCTTGCAATCAAACAAAGGAAAGGGGAGCATGGTTCAGGAGGAGACGAGACCACATCCCTTTTCCAGGGCCTTGCCTTAGCTTCTCTACCCTTTATTGCCCCCAACAAAATTGCCTCTCATCCTTCTAAATAAAACTCTCCTAATATTATTTTATTCTTTCGAATGCAAGACTGTACTTAAAAAATAAAGAATTTTTTTCTTTTTGGGTTCTAACGCAAAGAATGTGTAGCACCCTTCTTTACGTAACAAAACATGTAATCAACAAGTTTAGTACTTGCTACTAACCTTGGATGCCAAGCTTACTTTCCCACTTTAATATGTATATAATTACATAGTATGAGTTCCCTACAAATATAGGGAAATCAATTTACGCAATGAATTGTGTTATGTTATTCGTTGTTCTTTCACAGTTACATTAGCAGTTATAATTGTTAATCACTAAGTATTATATTACGAAAAATCATCATCAGATATTAATTACACTAAATTACACTTAGGAGGATTAAATTAAATAATAGATAAAAGTGAACAACTATCAATCCAATGAGATAAAATAGTCGGTCGATATTTATGTTGCTAGTTAATTCTTGGATTGAGGATCTAAATTGCTCAAACTCTTAATTAGTCCAATTTTGCCTTTCAGTCACCATTTTTTTCCAATTAAACGATTAGTCCGATTGATCTCTCAACCTCACTAAACTAAATCTGGACAATCAAATTGGTTCGCAATAGGCTCTCCTCTTGATCTCACCAATTTAAATGTTCACCTAAAGGTGTCAATTCTAGGTTTTTGAAGTCTATTTGATTTAGTCCAATTTTTATGATTTAGTCTTTGACCCAAAAACTAGCCATGCAACATTTCATTCAATCAACCACCATAAGATTTAGTGCATATTCATCATCAACATGCAAATATCAGCCAAGTTCATGCTTAAATGACTTATCAAAGAAAACATAAAAAGTATAAAGTTGAGAAGTTTTTAAGGACTCTTGGTTGAGGATGATATTGTTATTTTTACACTAAAAGTGATGAAAACACAATGAAAGTTGTTATTTTTACACTTTTGAAAGTTCTCAAAGATAAAATCTATTAGATACTTTAAAGAGAAATAAGAATAACAAAAAAAAAAATTTAATTTAATAGAAAGAAAATGAAAGTTACAGTAAAAATGAAGAACTATTAGCTACTAACTAACTAATCTAAGAAAGGAAAGACTAAAAACCTAAAAGTGGTAAAAGGAATAAAAGAAAGAGATAAAAAGATGATAAAAAAGACTTATTTATGTTTGGCATGTATACCTTTAATACAGCTAAGTTTACAATCCAAAAATTTGACAACAATGTTATTGGAGTGCATGAGTTGACTTGAGTTGGTGTTTTGCACAAAATTGCCTCTGCAATATTTTTCACCCGTCACGCTTCATTGTTTTGACACCCATGCTTTGGTGTCGCGACATCCTCGACAGTAGGCACAATTGTGGCTTGAGGGTTATCGATGTCGTGACACAAACAAGCTGGTGTCGTAACATCCTCAACAATGGCTCTGGGCTCCTTCACTTCAACCATCAGCTTGGAGTTGCGATCTTAAAGGCTTGGAGTCGAGACATTAGGGTTCAGTGTCGCGACATCCTTGGCAAACAACTCTAGGTTGGTTTTTTTGTTGAAGTTTTGCTCCCCTAAGGTGATGGAGGGTCGATGTCGTGACACCAAAAACAATTGCGCCACGTTTGGTTCGCTGTAATGGAATAGAGCTGTAATGTAATAGAGTTGTAATGAAATGGAGTTGTAATGGAATAGGGTTGTAATCAGTAATTCAATTGTTTGGTTGAATGGAATGGAATAGAGCTATAATAGTATTCTTGTGTTTGGTTGAATGGAATGGTGTTGTAATAGCATAAGAAAAAAAACTTAAATGACTAAAATATTCTTAACAGAATTTTTGTAGGTAGATGATTATTGTTATTAAATTTAAATAAGATTATTATTATTAAATATAATTTAATAAAAATAATAAATAATTTAATTATATTTTAACATAATTATTATTAAATATAATTTAACAAAATAATAAATAATTTAATAATATTTTTAATATAATTATTATTAAAATATGAATTAGTAAAAATTATAATATATAATATTAGAGAAATAATATATAACCTATTTTATTAGTTTTAAACTACAATGCATATATAAGATCAAAGATCGAGAGAAAATAAAAAAGATATTTGAAAAACATTAGATAACTAATAATTATTTTTGCTGCTTCCAAACATAAAACTATGTAAGCAGCCTTAGAACAAAACAAAACCATAAAAAAAATACTATGTTTTCCTCCATTAAAAATGGGAGAAAAACTTCAATACTAACTCCTTAAAAGAAAAAAAACCAAAGCTTATATTACATCAAATATTAAAAAGGATTTTTAGGTTTGGAGCTAAGAGATAGATTGCTGCTGGTCTCAACCTTGGCCACAGATTGTTTATATAGATCATGTTCACCTCCATAATATAACCAGAACTTCAATTGCAATACAGGGCTTATTTTTCCAGAAATATAAGCCTGCCTTGTAAATGCATTGATGGTGAATGTTACACCTGATACAAATCGCAAATACCCCAAAATTAATTCAGCATAAAAAAAAGTCTTTCCAAGAAACAAAATTGGGAAACAAAGAAGTCACTAGCTATTACAGCCTGCAAAAGAGAAAAAACAGGTTATGTGATTCACTGACATGTAATGAGAATTTGTCTTAAGAAGTATCATTGTCAAGATAGAACAATTATATCTAGTATTTGCCTTAAAAAAATATTATGTCAAGATAGAACACTTAAAGCCTAAAATTTGTTACTCAAATATCATTTTCATACAGTTAAAAGCTACATATAAATTGCTAAGTTTTACATCGACCACTGACTGAATAGAAGAGAAGCTGACAAGAACCATAAAGCTCAAAAAATGACCTCTTTCTCCTATATATCTGTAATATATAGCATGAATTCAAAAAAGGACTAAAAGAGCAACAAAGAATAAGCCATATGCATATTAAACTTCATATACTCCAAATACTCGAACAATAGAGAATAAGCAAAACTATAACAAAAAGGTTAATATGGCCTAGACAAAAGTGACCTTCGACAAATGTGACTTTCACATGCATGAAAAGCACAAGAAACTTTCAGATGACTACAAGAGGAATGATTAACTTGCTTGGTCTTTAAATTTGGGAAATGGCTAGCATATAAAAAAAAAACTCAACAGACCATATGATAGAGAGGATAAGTTTCCCTTGTTTAGCCTAAAAGGTGGATACAGAAAGGGGGGATACTGTATGGTGTTTTTGAAATATGAGCCTGCGGCATAGAAAATGATATCTAAGCCTATGATGCAATGTACAACACATAGCAGCCAAACCACATGAATAGTTAACTAAAAACTTACAATCGATTTGTTATAGTCAACTTGTGAAAGAGGGAGGACACATTCCTGAGTCCCCATTAAAGAGGCTAATTTAGTATGACCCCCAACAAGCTTCTCGTGCGTTTCATTACCTCTTGAGCAAATTGAAGAACAGTTAATTAGATGTACCCGGTGACAAGAGAGGAAAAAGAACCCTTTACTTTTAACATATGAATTAGTAATATTGTGTTAAGGGAAGCTCTGCCACAGATGTAGCAGTATATTAACATCTACAGCCAAGTAGCACGGTGGAACTTAAAAGTTCCTTTTGCATATAGATTTGCAACTCCCTTATTCTATTTTGCTCAATTTAGTCAGAATATAAGAGAAGTCGGTCCATCTGAACGTGCATATAAAATCTAAGACACTTGCTAAGAAAAAGAAATATAGATGAAAATGCTTCTTTCATGAGGTATAGGAAAATTTATATAACCAACTTAATTCGACTTCAACAGATAGGGAGGAACAAGTATAGAGAGCAATTTGACCTTAAAAGCAATGTTATACTACTAAATTCAGATATAATATATGAAGTGGTGAAAAGAAGGCTCACTAGGATTCTCTAACACATCAATAGAGCCATAAAAATATATATATATACGATAGAAACTTATTTCCAGAAAATTTCGTGAGTTCCATATACCTCATTGCAGTTCATCATCTGAAGTTATAGTTATTCATGCCATTCAAATTGATTAATTAGACCACAAGTCTAGAACAAATCTTGTCTTGAGGTAATAGTACCTCACTCAGCATGGAAACTATTTCACAATGAAGCAACTTTAAACCATAAGCGTAAATAAGGAAAACGAAATAGCAGGTGCCTAACATTGAATTGTTTGATACAAGAACACCAAATATTACCAAGAGTTTACCCAATAATAAGATTTAGAAAATGATAATAGGAAGGGGGGAGAACATATGGGTAGAGAAAGGTAAATGGATTCTTGGTCAAATAAGTTATACATAACCTCAAACCGAAAAGCCCTTCCATGCATGCAAATCCAGCAACAAAGTATCCAAAGAAAGAGCTCAAAGTTGAACCAAAAACACCAAAAAAGGAACTTTCTGTATCCAAAGGAATACACTTTAGAGGGTGATCTCCTCAACAACTACAACCTTATCTTTTGATTTAGAGCCTGAATCTATTGATACTTACCTTCTTTTCACCCCTAAAATCGAGCTGATATAATCAAGAACTGCAGCGTTAGCTTCACCATCTTTGGCAGGCGCATCAATTTGGACCTTTACAAAGTCCTCACTGAAATCGGTGATGGAGGAAGATTTGGCGTCGGGTTTGGCGTGGATGGTGATGGCAACAAACGAAGGAGGGACCGAGCGGATTGAAGATGGGAACTTGGAGTCATTTTCAGTGGGCTATGATGATTCTGCTTTCTGGGTTTTGGCCTTTCCCTTCTTTGCTGGAGCTATTTATTCTTTCTTCAATTCGAGAATAAAGTCATAGATCATAAGCACCAAGGGAAGCAATGTAGAAGAACGGGTCTCCTCCAACCAAACGGGTTGGTTTGGCAATTTATAATGAATTTTGATACGGAAAAAAAGCAGAAAAAGGGCAAAAAAATTGGAAGAGAGGGAAATGAAAGGAACGGAGGGTGAAAATATTTACTTGAAGGATGCAGCGATGAAGGTGAGGAGTGCTATGGCCGGAGTCGAAGGAAGTAAGGCAGTGGTAGTGGCTACCTGAGAGGTTTTTTGAGGTGAGAAACTGGGAGAGGGTAAAGTGAGGAGTGAAAGACCTTCTTAAGCACCGAATCAGTAATCGGTGCTGAGGGAAAGGAATAGGAATCAGGCCATTTTGTTGTATAAGCCTGTAATAGGCATTCCATTGAACCAAACGGCTGTATATGGTGGGCCCGCGAAAAAGACATGTGAATGGCTATTACAGCTAATCAAACATGCTGTTGATATTTTCCTCAAGGTTTGGCCATAGTCATTTACCTACACACACTCAAATAAACCATTAGACTCTTGATGACATAATTTTGTCAATTTGGGTTTCAAAAGGATCAAAATGTAAGAAAAACTACCATTAACACTAGAAACTAAAAACAAACAAAAAGCATCGAAAAGATTCGTAAATTGCTTGAGAACAAACTCATCAAGTGATTAAGAGAACTTAATTTGACATATTAAATTACGACAGATCAAAATACAACTCCAATGAACAAATTGGCTTCTGAAAAAAAACTTCAACAAAACCTTAGTTGAGTAGAAATCTTTTAAGAGATTTAATCACATCAATCAACAAATTGACTTCCACATAAAGTCTCCCATCATTTAGCTTGATTGATAAAAAATATTTTAAGGGACGCAGTCATCAATTGGATTTGATAAATGATATATTAATCTTTCAATCGATTAATTCAATTCTGATTAGATAAAAAATGTGTTTAGATTATCTACTAATATAAACAATCTTTCCGTTTTACGATCCGACCATGTAATATCGCTTAATATTAGTTAAATATTTAAATAATCAATGAGCCAATATTTATTTTCATTTTACTTTGCGTGAATTATCATTAACAAAATTAATCAAAATTTTGAAACCCTTACCCATTAACCAAACCAACTTTTTTTAAAAATTTATTGACTTAATTTGTAATTTTTTTTATCCAACCAAGTTTAAAACATGACGAGCAAAATACAAAGGGATGTTCTTTTTCTCTATTTATAATTAAAAGAAATTTAAAAGAATGCATTTTTTATTAATTTTTTTTGTTAAATTCTATCTATATATACAATAATAATTTTTTATTTTAGTTAAAATTTTCTTAATATTTTTATCTCCTTATATGAATATTTATAAGTCCATTAGTTTTAATATACTGGACTTTTATAATATATTGGACTTATCTATATTATATTGACGATAGTCTCATAGATATTATATATTATTAATTTTGATTAATAGGTTAATTATCTAGTTTTGAACTAAGTTAATTGATAATCGAAATTTAAAAAGAATTTAATCGATCTTCGACCAAATTGAATTTAATGATCGATCGATTAATCGAATTAATTCAGTACGATGAATTAATTCGATTTTAATAAAAAAAATTGCACACACTAAGCTCCTGGCACTCTTACATATAATAGGTTTTTACAAAGCCACTTTATAACCTGACCTTAGAAGGGACTGTAAAATAAGCCACATCCCAATCGAAGTTAGGCTATAAGTCAAAGAAGGCACAAGTGTGCAAGGCCCAAACCTCCTACATTGCCATCTGACAACTAAGGAGCAAATCACCTGGCATGCATAGCATGTAGCTTTCAGGGTCTTGTGATATTTGCCAGAAAGAACCCTAATGCAGTCTAGTTGCACGACCAACAAAATGGACATTGGACAAACCTGTGAAGCCAAGACAAAGGAATAACCAATCATCATGCAATGCACTACCCCTTAGATAGCCCCAAATATATGGATAAATACCTAGGTGTCAGCTCTCTCACACCAGCTGAACTCTCACATACTTTCTTTTCTGTTAGCTTAAGCCCTTACTTTACCTATTGTACAATATAACCATCCAAAAACACAAATTCCCTCACTTTTAACTATAAACTTTTCATGAAGTCTCACCACGAGAAGCACCCTCTAGCTCTAGAAGACTTACCAACCCAGTCCATCATCAAATAGATATAAACAAAATTGATTTGATTTTTTTTTTTCTAATTTAAATTAATTTTATTAGAAAAAACAAACGCCGAGGGTGGTTGCTCCTAATCAAGATAATGAATAGTTCAAGAAATAGAATGAGAACTAAAGAACCTTTATATGAACGTCGACAATGCACCGTGTTTCGTGGCATCCAGAAACCTAATGTCCCAGTGCAAGTCAACAATGTCCTCTATGTTTCGTAACTCATACAAAGTTATACTTTCCGACCAAAGATCCCGTAAACTACTAAGCTAAAGCTAAAAGAATCCTTAACAATAGTCCAAACCCACAAAATTTTCGACTCTATCTGCCTATTTTGCTCTCAACTTAATAGCTCAAAAGTTAATAAAAAGAGGCCCCGACTGGGTACCCAAATTCCCCATCCTTAAATAATATATATTGCTTTAGGAAAAGGGCCCTGAAATAATGTTAGTTAATGTCCCCATTGTGTAGAAGTAATCAAATTCAAAGTTGAAAGGAGGTCCACCCCACGCTGGCGAGCAAGACTGGTGGGCGTGGGCGATGAAAAAAATGTATAGATAATAACAACAACAATAATGCAAAGATTTGGTGACATTGCCAAAGCACACACACCCCACCTCTATGTACAGGGAACTCAAGAAGTGGGTAGGTGGGACTGGGAGAAGCCATGAAAGCTAAACCCTCAATTATCATGTCTGTATGTGTAATAATTCTTGGAATGTCGTAATTTGGCTATTTGGGTGACTGGGGGGGGGGGGGTTTCTTTGTTGTCAGGCTAAAAATTCTATTTTTTTAATGATGCTATTTTTCATATATCAACTTAACAAAAAATTTAAAGAAATTATGAATACAATTACCTTAAACTGAAATTAAATTATATTTGCACTATAGTAATTAGGGTCAATCCTTGCTGACTAGATTGATGAATTTTATTATTTCCTATAATATAAAATTTATGTGAACCTATGAAAATAAGGAAGCAGATTAAATCTAAATATAAAATAATTAACTAAAAATCAAATAAAAAAATATTAGAAATAAATTGAACACAATAAAAATAAATAAACAAAATTAAAATGGAGTAGAGTGATATAACAAAAGCTCACCTTTTTAAGGAAGGTCAATTAGTATTTTTTAACAGGGCAAAACTCGAATAATAAACGCGATTAATTCAATTCGAATCCAGATCACATTTAGAGCGATGATCAACATCCTAAATCATCATGCCATTACATAAGATTTATTAAGGAAACATTTTAAAACACAAATAACTATCCTAAAATTTAAAAGTTTCCATATATACTCCCCTACCTTCTTTTATATAATATATGATTCCTCATTAGTTGACATATTTATAAACTCTTATAACATTTATTTGCTTTATTCTCTACCTTAAATAATAAAAAATGAAAATAAAGGGACATAATGAAAAGAAAAGAGAGAGAGAGGCTATTTTCAGTTTTCTACTTTTGGAAGAAATGAAAACTTTTGTTTGTGTAAATTTTATTCCTCGACGAATAATAATGGCCAAAATGCAATGGTGGGTCTTATTGAACATGTTAGGTCTCCAAATAATTTTATCTTCCATAAAATAAAAATCAAATGAACTTTTTTTTTTTGTAGAAAAGAAATTGAAAACATCTATAAAAAGAATGAAAACAAGGATATCAAATAAAATATTTTTACCTAATCATGATTTAAGGTGATTATTATATATCATTTTTCTTTTAATGTGTGTTTGCTAGAGATATTTGACTTTTTATCTTGTGGTTAAAGTTTTTTTTAAATTTTTATTATCTTTAATGATTTAGTTGTCATAATGATAAGTAGGGATGGAAAAAGATTCCACATCTGACAGAATTTCAACCCGATCCGATTTGTTAGGATTTAATTTTTTTTTTAAATTTGAATTCTGGACGGGTAAACTTAAAAATATAATCAGATTGAATTTGAATTTAAGATAAATCCGTCTTGTCCGAAAATATTTATAAAAATGTCACTAATTTTAGAAATATCTCTTTTTCCATGAAAGTTGAGTTTATTTATTACAAATAATTGATTTTAAGTCTTATCCTTAATAATTCTTGTTAATTATGACATTTGTGATTAAATTAAAAGAGATATTGTAGTAATAACAAAGATAAGATAAAAGATGGGATGGTAATCTCTCTTTTATTTGGATGCCATAAACTTATACATACCTTCTATTAATAGGACTTCAATCACCTTAGATTACAAATACATAAATAATAAAATTAAGGCACCATAAATTTCAAGAGAGTTTTAGAAATTGAAAGGTCATCCACATGATTATTTGGGATTATGAGAGTTGAATGTAGAGGTATAAATGAGACATTAATGTTTGTAATCTACTCGAGTTTAACTCAAAAAAAAATTAGAATTTTGATTCGGTAATTATCGAGTCGAGCTCGAGCTATCGATCGAATCAAATTTGAGCTTAGTAATTCTTTACTCGAACAGCTCGTAAACTTTATCAAACTTTTCATATTTTTATATTATTAATTTACATTATTGCCCTTAATATATATTATGACCCTAAGCTTAATTATTTAGTTGAGCTTGAGCTCAAGTTCGAAATTGAGTACAAAAGTTAGTAAATGATGAGCTCGAACTTAAAAATATATGTTCGATTGAGCTCGAGCTGAATATCAAACTCCAAATTTTGAGTCAAGTCGAGTTTAACAATAGTTAAACTTGATTCAACTTAATTACACTTCTAATTAAAAAATTATTCACTTATGATATATTTATATCAAGATTTGATATTCATGTAACTAAAAATATTATCGAGAGCAAAATGCTTGAAATTGCTCTTTTCTTAATATAAGTTATTTAAAAAGGAAAATAATAAAATATTTTTTTTTGTTATTGAATGAATGCTTTACAGAAGTAATAAAACATTTTCAGAGTTTTTAATGGAATTGAGACCATCTCGATAATTAGAATATTTTAATAATTTAAAATTAGTATTAAACTAAATCGTTTAATTACATAAAACAAAGAGTTAAATACATAAAAGTTACTAAATTAAGGTTTAAATTTTAAATTATTTCTCAAACTTTGAAATATTTTAATTGAATCCTTAAAGTATCAAATATTATATCAATTAAGTTCTTTCATTAACCTAGCTGTTAACTTAAATGTCAAATGTTAACTCGAACCAACCATGGAATGTATTTAAAGTTTTTGGATTAAATTTTAAATACATTTGTATATATCGCATTGACATTTTAAATATAATAAATTTTATAAAAAAATAAAATAAATCATCTAGATTTTAATAATATTATTTTTTAACAGGTTAGATCTAAAATTATTCAT
The DNA here is from genome assembly GCA_005610355.1 of Gossypioides kirkii. NCBI lineage: Eukaryota > Viridiplantae > Streptophyta > Magnoliopsida > Malvales > Malvaceae > Gossypioides > Gossypioides kirkii. The sequence continues at coordinate 6,528,226 of CP032248.1, forward strand.
GTGTTAGATATATATATATATTTTTTGAATATAGGTATATACATATTTTTAAATATGATTCATATTATATCCAAGTTACATTAAATTTTGACTAAACTCCAAATCGAATTAAATCAAATTGAACAATATTTTATATATAAAAAACTAACCCTAATTCCGAAACTTCATTTTATCTTGGCTGTAATATATTTATTTTTGTTTAGAAAAGACGGCCTAGTATCTGTTAATAGCATAGTTACAAAATGCGGGACAAAACTGCGCGTAATCCAAACACTGTCGTTCTGTCTTCCCCACTGGAATGAGAGCATTACGCACCCCCAACTTTTTAAACTCCACGTAAGCTACCGGTGGATCCACAGCCCTGTGCACCTTACGCACGCGGTGCTCTTGAATCTAGTCACGCTAAATTACGCTGCACTGAGTCTGAAGCTCACTCTTTTTTTTTTTTTTCCGTTTGTATCTCCAATTCTTTATAAAATTTTAATAAAAAAGATTAAAAAAACAATTACAGTAATTTTAGTGTCATTGCTCTGCTTTTTTCCTTCTCTGTAACGGTTTTTCAAAACAGTAGATAAAAAAATCTCTCTCTTTTTTATCTTCTGATTTCATTTCGGTTATAAAATTTGTTTAAAAAATGTATTTATTTTCTCTGATTCAAATATTTTCTTTTGGTACTTGTTAGAAACCGCCGCATTTACTGCGCAATCAGAGGAGATTGAAACAAAATCACAAAATTCAATATGTTTTAGATTTTTATTTTTTTGAAAGTTCATTAAAGGTTAATTTTGTAGACGGCGATGAGGTGAAACATTTGGTGCTTTCGGTGTTTTAGTTACTTGTTGAGCTTTTGTTTTTAAAACAGTGGGGTAATGGGTTGCGTTTACTCGAGAGCTTGCATCGGCGAGATTTGCGTGCCGAGAGATGCAAGAATCAAAGAGCCGCAAAGCGTAAGGCCAAACGCGGCGGAGCTTGCTGTTTTCTCACCCACATCTACAAACGAAGACGACGAAAACAGAGACCAAATCCATTCTCAGTTAAGCCTGAACCGACCTGGTGACCCGGAGCTTGGCATAACTCGCCTTTCTAGGGTTTCAGCTCAGTTCCTTCCGCCGGACGGCTCTCGAACAGTTACGGTTCCGTCTGGCAATTTCGAGCTTAAGTATTCTTACTTATCTCAAAGAGGTTATTATCCAGATGCTTTAGATAAAGCTAATCAAGACAGTTTTTGTATCCACACTCCGTTTGGAACAAATCCTGACGATCATTTCTTCGGCGTTTTTGACGGTCACGGTGAATTCGGAGCTGAGTGTTCGCAGTTCGTGAAAAGAAAATTATGCGAAAATTTATTAAGAAATAATAAATTCCACGTTGACGCCATCGAAGCTTGCGGTGCTGCGCATTTGACGACAAACACACAGCTACACGCTGATAGTTTGGATGATAGCATGAGCGGAACGACTGCTATAACAGTTTTAGTTCGTGGTCGGACGATATACGTGGCGAATTCTGGTGATTCGAGAGCGGTTATAGCGCAAAAAAGAGGGAAAGAAATCGTGGCCGTTGATTTGTCAATTGATCAGACGCCGTTTCGAGTTGATGAGATGGAGAGAGTGAAGCTTTGCGGAGCGAGAGTGCTTACATTGGATCAAATTGAAGGGTTGAAGAATCCAGATGTACAGTGTTGGGGAACGGAAGAAGGCGATGATGGTGATCCTCCCAGGCTTTGGGTGCCGAAAGGGATGTATCCTGGAACCGCTTTTACGAGGAGTATTGGAGATTCAATTGCTGAGACAATTGGTGTTGTAGCGAATCCGGAGATTGTTGTGTTAGAGCTTACTGAAGATCACCCTTTCTTTGTGCTTGCTAGTGATGGGGTTTTCGAGTTCCTTTCTAGTCAAACAGTGGTTGACATGGTAAGGGAATTATTTTAATATAAAATGTTAATTATTAGGAAATAACTTCAGCTCAGTAGTTGTTGTTGCTATGATTACATGATTTGTGTTAGTCATAATTTTCGCAGGTTGCTTAATATTCGGTTGAACTGATGACTATTTAGGAGCTTCCTTCTACTATGTTACCGTGCCAATCACGCATGTGCTAACACATACTGGGATGAGGGAATGATGTATGATTCCCCGATAGTAAATATATGGAAAATTTTAGGAAAAAAATTAAGCTACCAGTGTTGGACATATACCTGTATGTGTATGACATTCACCCCTAAATCCAGTAACATAGTCCTTTTGTTGTTACAATTTAGATAATGGGAATTGGTCTTCATTAATTATATAAACCAGGAAAACACTTTACTGAAGTACACTCCATGGATTTTTTGTTGTAAAAGGTTTGCTTTTTTATTATCTTTTGCTACTTGTATATACAATGATATTTCTTAATGCTTTTCATCATCTTTCTATTTAGAATGTTTTGCTTGTTCTTATTCTTAGATGCACCCTTCGCTGCAAATATTTAGATTTTCCTTGGTTCTTTTCTTTCTTCATCAGTAACTGTCTTAATATTTTTCAGGTGGCAAAATACAAGGATCCTCGTGATGCTTGTGCTGCAATTGTGGCTGAATCTTATCGACTTTGGCTTCAGTACGAAACCCGTACTGATGATATTACTGTGATTGTTGTGCATATTAGCGGGCTATCTGGTGTAAGTGAGCAAGCTTTGTGCATCAAATGTATTTGTTGTCTTTGTATTATATTTGTTTCTCAACGGGCTCTCCCATCAGGTTAATTGCGAAACAGCTAAACCTGCTACAATTTTACGGCCTCCTGTTCCTCAAGTGTTAGAGGCAACAGGAGCAGAATCTCCTTCAACCTTTAGCTGGAGCTCGAGGAACCACAGAGCAAGGCATGACTTATCACGGGCTCGTCTTCGTGCTATTGAGAGTTCATTGGAGAATGGGCAAGTCTGGGTGCCACCACCTCCATCTCACAGGAAAACTTGGGAAGAAGAAGTAAGCCATCTGTTATATTCTACTTGTTTTGTATACTCACTAAAGTGTTTCCTCGCCTAAGCAGTTCTGTAATTGTGTTACAGGCACATATAGAGCGGGCATTGCATGACCATTTCCTCTTCAGAAAATTAACAGATTCACAGTGTCATGTTTTATTGGATTGCATGCAAAGGGTAGAGGTCCAACCAGGGGATATCGTCGTTAAACAGGTTCTATTTGCCATTAGTTTCATTTATTGCTACTATTTCATGTAATTCTGATGTTGCCAGTTGTCCTTTAACTGCATGAGCAATTTAATTGCTTCATTACTCTCCTGTAAGTTATGAATCCCAAACAAATATGTCTCTGTTGTTGTAATGGATAGCATAATTAAAGCTTGAAGAAGTCACCAGCAAAAAACTCCATGTACCCATTATAAATTGAATCATTAAAGTGTGTAAGGTTCAGAACTTCTTCCTTATAAGCATTCCAGAAAGCTGCTTTGGCTTTACATACAAGGAATGAAGGAGCTGATATCTTAAATACGGTTCTAGAGGTAGTTTTGTCATAGTTACAAATAGATTTAGGACTCTGATTGTTGTTATACTTTTCAGGGTGGTGAAGGCGACTGCTTTTATGTTGTCGGAAGTGGAGAATTTGAAGTCTTAGCAACCCAGGTTTGTTTGTTTTTAATAGTTAAATATATATTGGTTACAAGTTATCTATGTTTAAACCTATCAAATCTCTTTAGATCCCAAACTGTCTTATTTATTTAAACTTGTAGATTACTTTTTGTGATTTGGTTCAGTCTAGTCATGTTCTATTTCTCAGTTCACACTTTTTTCTGCTATTTAATAACGAGTTCTTAGTTCATTGGTAATTGTTTATTTTCAGTTAAGTTTGTAACTAGAAACTATACTTGCAGGAAGATAAAAATGGAGAGGTGCCAAGGGTTTTGCAGAAGTATACAGCTGAGAAGTTATCATCATTTGGGGAGCTGGCACTGATGTATAGTTTGTTCTTTTTCCTTTCTCACCTCATTGTTAATAAAGAACTCTATAATTCTACTTTCTGAAATTGACAAATTGTTTTGTTTAGTGAAAATTGAAGTGCACATTTAAAAGGCTTTTAGAGAATAAATGCTGAGTAGCAAACCAAAATTAGAATAACATGTTACCACCACTTATGTGAGCCGTGAGGTAGCAAAAAAAGCACTAATTTGCTGAATTGGTTAGCACTTATCATTTATTATTTTGGTGAATATTTATATTTTCTTAGATATTTGCTTAACATGTTGGTTTCTTGAGGGCTGGGATATTTTACTGCTCTTTCTGGCGAAAAAAAATTGTCGTGCAACCTGCTGACCATGAAAATTTTGTTTGTTGCTATACAGGTACAATAAGCGTCTCCAAGCCTCTGTGCGTGCTATGACAAGTGGAACTCTTTGGGCTCTAAAACGAGAAGATTTTCGTGGAATTTTGATGTCTGAGTTTTCTAATTTGTTATCCTTGAAGTTGCTTCGCTCTGTGGATCTTCTATCTAGATTGACAATTTTACAGCTGAGTCATGTTGCAGATTCTCTTTCTGAAATTTCCTTTTCTAATGGGCAGGCCTTAGTTAATAGGGTAGACATTCATCCTTCCAATATTATTTTCCTTTGTTTCATTTTTCATAGTGTAATTTCTTTTTCTCTTGGTTCACATTCTTGTTTCTTATATTTCTCTTGCATGGCTACAGAATGAATGCCTCTCTGCATTGTATATTATCCAGAAGGGGCAAGTGAGAATTACTTTTGATATGGATTTGTTAAGCTGTCCAAGCGTCTGTAGTCTCAAGTCTGATAATCCCAAAGAGGACAATAATCAACAGACTGGCAAGGAACTGTCTGTTGAAAAGACAGAAGGAAGCTATTTTGGAGAATGGACACTTCTTGGGGAACAGATTGGTTCTTTAAGTGCCATTGCAGTGGGTGATGTAACGTGTGCTCTTTTGACGAAGGAGAAGTTTGATTCAGTTGTTGGTCCTTTGACAAAGCTTTCCCAAGATGACCATAAGTATGTCTTAGTCTCATGTACTGAATGTTGCATCTTTGATTTCCTCCTTTTCTCTTGTTAGGATGCGTTTCATTTTATATTTCTCATCAACCTTCCATTTAAGGTTCTGTATGTAGGCTATTAGAGTTCTCTAGATGGAAAACAATTAACTTCTATTCTTTTCGTTCTTATTTGAACTTTTAGCACCTTAAATTGAGAATGGCATTGTTGTTTTGTTGCTGTTGAGGTCTCGAGACTATTCTCCAGATGTGCCGAAGGCTTCTGTCAAAGAAATTGATCTATCAACTCTTGCTAAAGTTAGCATCTCCCAGTTGGTAAGAAATGCTTAGTTCTGCCTTGTTAATTTTAGCAAGACGTTATCATCAAAAAAGCAATCTCTTAAACTCATTGAATTTCATATGCAGGAGTGGAGAACATGTTTATATTCCACCGACTGTAGTGAGATTGGGCTGGTACTTCTAATAGACACAGGTTGGCTTTTTTTATATATCTGTATATTTATTTTACACAGAATGGTAATTAAAAGTTAGCCTTTTCTGTCTGTACCTTGTGATAAGTAGATCGATTGTGAATGCTTACATGAAGAAACAGGCCCAGGGAAGTTAGGTGCAAAATGAGATTATATGAAAATAAGCTTGTTAAGCGCTTTGCAGTGATTTTAAAGGATGTCTTGGAACAAAAATTGATGAAATATTCCTTTTTAATGAGCTTTTGCAGAAAATATGCTTAGTTTGAAGAGGTTTTCAAAGCAGAAGGTCAAAAAACTAGGAAAAGAAGCACAAGTTTTAAAGGAGAAGGATCTGATGAAGAGTATGAGTTCTGCAGCTTGTGTGCCTGAGGTGCTATGCACTTGTGCTGATCAAATGCATGCTGCAATTCTATTGAATACATGCCTTGCCTTCCCTTTGGCTTCAATACTTCACGCTCCTCTAGATGAACAATCGGCAAGGTTCTGTGCTGCCTCTATTGTTACTGCCTTAGAAGATCTACATGAGGTCAGATTTCTACAAGCAGCCCTGTTATTTGACTTCATTTCCTCATTTTTGGTGCATTTGTTATTTATTACAGTTTTTCTTTCTACATCCATATTTCATTTGAATTTCAGAATGGCGTGCTTTACAGAGGTGTGTCTCCAGATGTTTTAATGTTGGACAAAACAGGCCATTTACAGGTAGTTGAACTGATATAATTTTATACTTGCTGTCTTGATCAAAGCTAAATTATAATCATCATCATCATTATTTTTTGCTTGCTATGCTGTGTTATAGCTAGTTGACTTCAGATTTGGAAAGAAGTTATCTAGTGATAGAACATTTACAATTTGTGGAATGGCAGACTCTTTAGCGCCAGAGGTAGTTCAGGGAAAGGGCCATGGTCTTCCTGCTGACTGGTAAAAACACGTACTATTTTCCTTCTGTCTATCTTGTCATAAGCGTCTTCATGCTTTCTTTAGCATGTAAAGGAATATAATTGAATAATACAAAGTTACAACATTGCTAGCTTGTTAAAGAACCAGAGTAGTGTTTAAAAGGAGATCAGTAACCAATATCATAAAGAAATGAAATTTAATTTAACCAGGAGTTATTTAGTGCATTAGAATTGTCTTACAACAAAGGGGATGTTATATTGGCTTACTAAAGGGTAAAAACACAATTTATCTTTGGTAATATTTAGTGCATTAGAATTGTCTTACAACAAAGGGGGTGTTATATTGGCTTACTAAAGGGTAAAAACGCAATTTATCTTGGGTAATATCTTTTACCTACCACGTAATACACCACAGATTTCAATATTAGTTCTTGAAATTTTTTGTGGGTTTTAAAGAGGAATTTTCAACGCAGTAGACCTTTGTTTGGGTTGGTGAGGCCTTAATTTACTATTTCTTACCAATGAGGTTAAATAGTTTCTGCAGTTTGATTAGATGTTCTCTTCTTCCTCTCTTCCCCCCTTCTATGACTTTAGTCTTTTGAAATATTTAACATGCAGGTGGGCCCTGGGAGTCCTGATCTATTTCTTGTTGCAAGGTGAAATGCCATTTGGGTCATGGAGACAAAGCGAGCTCGATACATTTGCAAAGATTGCGAGAGGATACTTTATTCTTTCCCATAATTTAAGCCCTGAAGCTGTTGATCTAATAACTAAGGTCTTTTTATTACCATATCTTCTTCATAACTTCCTCATAGGAATCATAGAATCCCTCACATGTTTGTATTAAAATAAATTTTCAGTTACTTGAAGTTGATGAAAAGAAAAGACTGGGAAGCCATGGCTCCTCTTCTGTTAGAAGTCATCTGTGGTTTGATGGTGTTGACTGGAAAGGGATCAGAGATCAGACTTGTCCTGTTCCACAAGAGTTAGCTTCTCGTGTAGCTCAACATTTGGAAATACATTCTGAGGACTGCCCTGTTGCTGTTGCTTCCCCACCTCAGGATATAGCAGAACTCAATGTTCCGGAGTGGCTTGATGAGTGGTAGAAGAATGATCTATATGCATTTCCATCCTTTTTTCCAACAGTTTCCAAGTGGAGTTCCATTCCTTGTGGTGAGACTGACTACCGGTGCATCAGAAACTAGGCAGGGATATCATTGCAGTAATTCAAGTATAAAGTTGCCAGCCTTAGATTGCTTATAATTCTGTGATTCCTTTTTTTAATGCCATGAATTCAGAGTAGCATTGGAAGAATATCTAAGTTAGGTGATTGTTCTCTGTTTCCAAGTTGGCCATATAACCAATTCAGTGGATAGCTCCATTATCAGGGTTTTATTTTAAAATCTCCAATATTTTTACATATTTCCCACTTTTTTAAATAGGTAAATATGTAAATGAGGGTTTCTTGTAAATCAAGCTATCTACATTGGTAGCAGTAGATAATTAATAGGCATTTACCGTTTGGGTGTCATATTCATAGATGTATGGAATATGATATGTTGTTTGAGAACTCTGATCTATGATTGACCTCTGTAATTTATATTGCAAAGATATTCCACCGTTGACTTTTTCTGTTGTGACCTACGTTATTCAATTTTTTTCATAAATTTTGAGGATATATCTTATATTTACTGTCTAAAAATGGGTCAGAAGAGGTCAGGCACACGCTTTGATTCAGGAACATTTAAGCAGCGTTTCTAGCAAGGAGGTATTACCTAGTCCTTCAACATGTTGATGCAAAAGTGAAGGTAAGGGTTTTTTATATTTTTATTTTGCGGACAATAAAAGAAAAATAATCTTCATTTTGGGGTATTTTTGCCATCCATTAATTTTACAGTTGAAATTTATCTCCTGTTTTGATTGGTTGCATCAATTTCTTGAGGTTTGACACAGGAGCTTATCATGGCTTTTATGTGAAATGTGTCATGAAAGTTTTAACTTCAGTTTCTGAAATGGATAACACACTATTTGACTGAGGCTTCTCGTAAGGGAAACATGGTTACTCTGATCAAACCTCTTGGGGACAATCCAGTTATTCTTAAAAGACAATATCAAGCATGCCTCTGTTGAGACTTCTTCGAATGTAGCATCCTTCCTTGGGCATGCTGGTTTTATAAGGTATGTTCTCATCTCGAAACAATGATTTTCTGATATTGTAAACATGAAAGGATACAGTCCCCTAGCATTTTGGTGCGGGACTCAGGTGGGTGGGTGGTCATTGCTTCCATTGCATGGTCTTCCTTTATGGTATTCAAATGATCACAGCCTTAGCCCCCTTTCATGTTTATCTATGGCATTGCAAGTGTATTAGCCCTATTTTCAGGCTGGTCTTTGATAATAAGTGGCATGATCCGGTTAAAGAAGTTATGGACAAAAAAAAAAAGCAGATAATGCTAGCATTTAGATCCCATGCAGAGGTATGCCCCCATTGACCTTTTCTACAGTAACCTATGTTATTCAAATTTTTTCTAAAGTATTTTAATATATTTGAAGGCTATATCTATAATTATTATATCTAAATATTAGTCAGACACAGAGATCTAACAGGGAAATGAGTTGTTCAGGCATAGCTAAGCATACCCTTTAGTACAAGGGGCATTATCGATAAGTTCATTGACTGACTGACCTAGGAAATCGACTTCCAGAAGCTACAAGTGCTTCATTTCCCTACTCCATTGACATGCTCCTCCGATGCGAAGCAAAAGTAAGGTGTTTTTCCAATCTTTTATATCCTGTTTTGATTGATTGCTTCAATTTGTTGAATTCTATCACGTTCTACTCTGAAAGTTTTATTCTCCAGTTTCCCAAATCAACGATGTGCCATTTGAGTGAGGCTTCTAGCATATGAAACAAAGATACTGCAATTAAACTTCTCGTGGAGACTCCTTTGAATGTGGTGTCTTGCATCCTCACATGGACATACCAGTTTGGAAGGTATTTTCTCAGCCAGAAACCAGGATTTGCTGAAGTTATAAATGCCAAAGGCTAAACAGGCCCCCTTTGGTTTTTGGTGTGGGGCTCTACTAGGTGATCATTGCTTCTGTTCACAGGGTCTTCCCTTATGGATAGGGGTGAGCAAAACTCGATTCGAATCGAAAAATTCGAAAAAAATTTCGAATTTCAAATTATTCGAATCGAGTTAAACGAATCGAGTTGAATTTTTTTTTCAAATTTCGAGTTCTAATCGAGTTTAATTTTCGAATTCGAATAAACCGAATAAAACTATATTATTTTTAATTTTAAATTTATATTACATAAACTCAATACTCATGCCCAATTTACTATACCCATTTTCCCTCAAAACCCAAACCATTTATCTTACCCAATTTTTTCCCCTAATATTTAAAACCCATCAACAAACTAAACCCAAATATTTTAAACCCAAATATAATTTTATTCTTCAAACACACTTATAAACTAAACCCAAATACTTTTAAACTAAAATATAATTTTATTTTTAAATAACACTCATAAACAACTCCTTTTTGTTTCTAAATTTATTTTTCCTTTTTGTTTATTGTTATTATTGTTAGGTGTACTTATTTAGTTTTTATTTGGAAAAGAAATTGAAGATATTAACTTTGTAAACCTAAAATCTATTTTTTCTTCCTAAAAAAAATCCTAAATTAAAACCCTCAAAAGAATAAGTTTAAGCTATTCTACAATGGTTTTGTGTTATTACTATTCGTTTATTTGACTTTTGTTATGTTGTTTTTATTTTTTGTTTTGTTGTTTGGAATAGTGTTGCCGTGTAGGTTTTTACTGTATTTTGGACTTTTGCTTATATTTTTTTATAATCTTGTTGTGTTATTGTTGTTACTTGGATTTATGTTGTTTACTTGAACTTTTACTTATTTTTTTTATTATAATCTTGTTGTGTTGTCATTGTTTACTTGGATTTTTTCACTTATTTATTTCAATTTTTCGTTGTATAGTCATGTTTAAAAACTTTAAATAAAAATATATTTTTTTAAAATTACATAAAATTAAACAACACCAAATTAATTTTTTTAATTTAACTCGAACAAATATATTCGATTCGATTCGATTCGAATTCTATCTCACTCGACTCGATTCGTAAAAATTTTAAATCGAGTTAGGATAATGAAATAGGATTCGAAAACTCAATTAACTTAAAAAATTTTCATTCGATTCGATTCGATCGAATACCCACCCCTATTTATGGTATTGAAATGTCTCCTGCCTCGGAATATTTCCATACTAGTAGTGGTCCCCTTTAATGTTCTCCTATGGTGTTGCGGGTTTATTAGCCCTGCGTTCAGGCTGGTCTTTGATAACCGAGTGGTGCCCAACTGGTAAAGGGGTTATGGACAAAGAAAAACACCATAGAAGCAAACACTTACACCATTATCAATCAGCTGCAGTAAACTGAACCCCAGTTTTTCAGGTACTTTTGCTGATATTTGGTCAAGTAACAATTAATTCTTTATAGATATATTTTTTGTATGAACAAATTTTGCTTTCTTTCATTCAAAGAAACCTCAACTTTACTCATTCGCATCATTTTACGTTTTCACAAATCCTATACTTTAATTTGATCTTAAATATGTAAATTCAAAATGATGTTACATCGATAATAGTATTATTGATTTATAAAAATCAAATCAAAATTAAAATTTTATATATACAATTGTATATAAAATCAAAATGTATTTAATACTATTGGATCAAAATTCAAAGGAGTATAGGCATCCTAAAAATAGCAGAGATTCGGCCAAAGCAGGACAAGAAAGAGGGACTCAGCACTTACGTTAATACAACAACAGATGGAGTAATATCCAGATCTTATGGCAGAGATTTAGAGAGGGGAAAAACAATATTTTAAAAGAAGGGTTTAATTTAAGAAACCGCCCGCCATTTAGATTTAATTAATTAATTAATCTCCCTGTGGGATTGATCCAAAGCATGGGTAGTGAAATCAGTTGGTGCGTAACATCTGATTTAACTTGTAGCAAATTGAAGTATAATCTTGTAATATAAGTTAAGAAGAAGATGTATGCAGCCAAGTTGATAGTATGGAAGCTTAAAATATATTTAGATGGGAGTCAAATCTTTTGTTAATTATCTCTTATCTCATTGCTTTTTGTCTCTTTTTGTACTTCGATTATTTTGCTCCATGTTCCCCAAAATTACCACTCTCTCACTACTGGACACTGGTAAGCTTCCTTACACAATTTTTATTTTAAATACAAATGACGGTTTGAGAAAAACAAAAGGCAAACTTTGTTCTATTTATTATTATTTAATACGTTGGATAATGGGGCGAAATTAAAAATTCATTATTGATTATCATTAATATATGTTAGATATCATCCCTTAAATGTTTTCTTTCAAGTTTGAATCACTAAATTAATTATATATGTTCAGATAAGATCAATAAGTATATACATTGTATTTTCAAAGGAAGAATACATGTTCGAACCTCATAGATACATTGTTAAAAATGATAATTTCAAACTCGTAAAACAAATATGGAAGATACCACAAGAGAGAGGAGGGTAACACTTTAACAAAACCAACATTGTATCATGGGCAGATCATATGTGATCCTCTTAAATCAAGATTCCTTGGTTCAGCCAGCCACCAGGGCAATCTTTAATAAATTACTACATGTTTAATTCAGAAAACCAGGTTAGCAAGCTGGCTCTTTTTCATTTTTTCTTTCTAGGAAGTAAAAGCCAACAAGCAAACAGCAATCTTAGTAACATACTGAATTAAGAAGGAAAATGTTTTTTTGGAAATGTGTAGCTGTGTCTGCCTAGTGAAATTATGTACAAAATGCAACTATTAGTCCATTAATCAAACATCTAAATGGTATGTTGGACCCTGAATTTGTTGTTCACACCTTTCTCTATTGGCAAACCATTGCACTGTTCTTCTAGCTATGGGCAACCAAAGCAGCCTTCTCCTTTCCTCTTCTGTGTACCTTTCAGGCAATGAACTCTCACTTGCTCTGTTCCTCCTACAGTCATCTCGAAACCTCGATAAAGCAGTGATGTCCGACATTGATCTTTTCTCACCTTGGTTAGGAATCCTTGATGCAGCATGACTCGTACTAGCTGCTGAATCCGATGTCAAAGCCACATCAGGAATTGAAACTGGTATGTTTAACAGTCTCTTTATCTCCAATTCCCTTTTGATCTTCATAATTCCTTCGTTTTCGATTGTCCTTGTTTTTGTACACTGCTCCTTGTTTATGTCCAGGGACACAAATCTGTTGCTCGACATGTCGTTAAGCATCTCTGAGCTCAAGAACATCAAGTCAGATGAACTTACACTGCTCCATCGGTTTTGCAAAACTACATCAGATACAATTATCTTATGATTGACCTTATGGAACCCATCATCATCATCGTCATCTTGGATTAGAACTTTGGTTTCGGTATCGCCCTTCTCGGATTTTCTGAAACTGGATCCGATGCTGAACCTTGATGAGCCATGATGCTCTTGCTCTCTCTGGACATACAGCTCTATGTTGGAGTCTTCTCTTATCTCAGATTGGTTCCTTGAGAACCGCATGCTGTTTGTATATGTAAAGATGGTTGGGTCATTAGCGTTGACCTTCTGCCTGCAAAGAGGGCAACTCGAGTGCTTTTCTAGCCACTGATCAATACAATCAATGTGAAAGCCATGTTTGCATTGAGGCAGCAACCTTAGGATCTCGATATCTTCGAATTTCGATAAGCAGACCGAGCATTCAAGCCCTTGTTTCGATCCTTTAAGTGAAGAGAACTTAAAGAAAGGAAGCGATTCCACAACTTTCTTGTCGATCCCCGAGGACCGAGACCTTGTTCGGTTGAGTAGTCGACGATGATGATCAGCATGAACCGTTGCTGCACTGTGACAGTATTTGGCATAGACAAGCAGGAAAAACGTCAAGGCAAACATGACACAGAGTATACCTATGACAACCGCCAGGCTCGGTTGGAAATTTGAGACAGCATCTCCTGAAATTGCATCAGTCTCACTTGAATCCGATTGTGCATCAACAACAACGAAAAAAAGGAAAATAAGAACTAAACTGATCAACGTAGATCGAATCATCGAAGAACACGTTCCCCAGAACCCAGAATTCTATTGCTTCCCTGCTAGCATTTCAGCTAAAACATGCACATATATATATATATATAAAAAATAGACCATGTGGGGGTAGTTTGACATTGGTTTGTTAAGCATGGTCCCAATCCTGACTAACATGTCACTCCCCCAAAAGGGCCTTCTTTTTAATGTTTGGCAGCTTCCTTTATTTTTATTTCATATTGCAATGCATGCTTTTTTTTAAATGTTAAAATTTCAGAAGTGATGACATAGTGGAGAGACTTTTTGATTGCGTACAAAATTTGGACGCAGCCCTGGTGGCGTTTTCTAGACAGCCATTATACGGTACCAAACTTGTGGTCTTATGCTGTCATAAAAAAACCAATCATGCTATAAATAAACATGGCTGCCATTAAAATTCCTCAACTGCCTGCATTTTATGTGTGTGTGTTTTTATATATATATATATATATATATATATATATATAAACACGTATTGCATTCTAAAGTAGAATCATAAAACCAAAGTGGTGGGGAAGTCTCCTTTACTGCTATAAAAGCATGTCAGAAATGATGTTTCAGATTACAATTAGACAAAGAAATGGTGCTACAAATATTATTACATACAAATGCAGTATTTAACTGCAGCAGTGATACAACCGAGAAATGAAACAAATAACTATATTCAGTGAGGAAAGCAAGGACTCTCAAATGTGTATTTCAAAGTCAAACTTGATTGCATGTCCATTTTACGCTTCAGGTCTGAGCAGAGGCAGCAGGATTGGTACCTGGGAATATTGCCAAACGGTTTTTATTATCTGGATCAGTGCACTCTTCGCTGGCATGCCGAACAAACTCTTCAGGGGACATGTGGGTACCATGGCAAGCACAAACAATCTTTATCTGGTTTGCGCTGAATCTGTAAGTGACGCCAGAAATTGTTCTACCGTGTGGGCCAGTACCTGTGGTTGAAACCCATGGTAAATTTGGAAAAGAACCAGATCCCCCGAATTTCAGGTCTGTGGCAATACCGGGCTTTATGGTTGAAAAATCAAGAGTTACTATGCCTTCTGCTGTAGGTCGATCCAATGGAGCATTTGCTCTGAGACTCATGCTGCTGCTTCCTTTTACATCTTCGTTCACCGGAGTGCAGGAGCTTTCCTCTGTGGCATGCTGTTTACCTTCGCCTTTGACTTGCTCGAATGTCCCACCATTATATTGTGCAGCCTCAGAGGAATTGTGCATTGTATGCACAGAAGCTACATTTGACAAAGGGAAAGTTCATTAACAATTAGCAGCCTTGATGATACACAAAGGTAAAATAGTACTCGAAAATCATTACAGCACAAATCGAAAAATAATAAATTCTTAGAATAAAATGCTGAAATAAGTATCATATAAAATTCATTCATACATTTATGCACTAGATTATTCAACACATACTAACAAGTGATTTTCCTTTTGCTTCAAGAATATTTTGATAGCACTTAATTAATCTTACTTTCTTATCTGGGCAAAAAGGTTTCAAAATGCATGAAAGTATATACTTGATGCTTTTAATATATGATAACTCAGAGCTCTCGATGAAGTGTAGAAAAACAGATCAGTAGGCATATATTACAAATCATATCCATCCATCAATCCCATCATATTACTCTTTTTCTTTTTCTTTTCTGTCCTCAAGCTAAGGGAGAAAGAGATACCTTGTGATATTTTCAATCCATCACTATGCTTATCAGGATTAGGTGGAACTTTTCCAACGGACAACAGGTGGGACTGTGGTGAATGAGAGACCATACCCCAGGGGTTATCCTTATCTAACAGTGGAAGTTGAACAGGTGAATAGGCAAACATAACTGGCAAGTTTCCAGGATTCACCGACCGTTCACCATTTCCAGAAGGCCTACTCTGTATCATGCCAGGTAGTGTATGACCTGATGAACTGGGGGTTCCAGGAGAGTTAGAATCCTTCGTTGTTAATGAAAATCGCACATTCAGGACATTTACTGATTGAACCGGGTATGGGTTACCGTAATTCAAGTTTCCAAGCTTAACCTCCTTCGGCACCTCAGAGGAACCACTAACTCCAATAAACCGCTTGGAACCATCATCATGACGCGAAACTAGCCTCAAGGGTGAGCCCTCAACTTCAGATTCAGCTACATCTTCGTTCTCCACAGTAGAGCCATCTTCTGTTGTCATGGAGATATGCGATGTTTTGGGCTTTTCAGATAAATCAACATGGTGAGCTTCTCTCTCAAGCTTCTTTGGATTGTTTATTTCATCAAACAAAATCTTACGCTTACCATTCAAGTTCACAGAGGCTTCTTCATCACCAGCAGCTTTGGAAAGATCATTAAAGAAGTTTTCCAAAGGTTTCACTGGATCACTTCTCTGAGAACTGACACCAGGGTCCTGTTTCTGGGTTCCAGTTTGTAGAAAGTTTTTAAAGTCATCCACTATTTCAATGCCTTTATCGCCTTCTTCTGTCCTAGTATCTGAAGAACTACTAATTTTGCCTTTAGTTTTGGCAGATGACGCACTGTGAGATAGACCCAAGCTAAGCTCCAGCCCATTTTCATCCTCCATTCTATATCAATTCACAGTATATTCACGTAGTTCCAAGTATAACCTCTACCGATCCTCCCTACAGAACATCTATTATAGAATACATAATACAACTTCAACACATGCTATAACCATCTTAAACTAGCATGCCTGCACAAAAGCCAGACAGGAAATACAAGAGGGTTAAAAAAAGAACACTTAGTTCCAAACAGTTTTACAATGAAACAAAAAAGAGGAACTTTAGGTTTAATCTGAATTCAATCTACCAAAATGTAACAAACCCATTTTCATATTAGTCTTACTAAATCATAATGTTAGGGAAAAAAATGGTTAAAGGAAATTAATTTAAAAACACACACACACAAAAACATAATGGAAGTGCCAATGGCTACCCTGCAAAGTAAAGCTAAACAAAAAAAAAAATTCTCCATTGTTTTTAGTGGAGGGGCAGGGGTTTAAAGAACAAGAACAAGCATGGCAATTGGCAGCTGCAAGAATATGTATTTTAATTCATTTCCTACACTCACTTATCAGCAAAAAGAAGAACATTCCAGATCTTTTCATTAGCAAACCCAATAAAACCAATATCCCAGAAATAAAGATATTTAAGAAAATAAAATCAAACCCGAATCAGTTTGAGCTAAAATCCATAATTAGATCCAAACAAAACCAGAAACCCATTTTGTAAAAATCATTAAACTTTGTCAAAACCCTGCACAGATTCAGTAAAGAACCCCCAAAAAATTGAAAAAAGAAGCTGCAGAAAGAACAAATTACAAGTATATTGAAAAAACAGTAAGAAAAAAGAGGAAAGAGAAAGTCACCTGAATGAAGACAGGAAAAAAAAACCAAGGTTGTCTTTGCTCTATCACATGCTCACTTGAACAAAACAAAACACTGAAAAATGTGATAAAATGTTGTGAATTTACTTACTAGTGTTTAACAAATATATTTATACCATGTGAGTACATATATATATATATTCGTAATGCTGCTCGCCATACCACACGTATGTACATATATATCATCTGCCATCTCCAAAACTTTTTCTAATTTTCATTTTTACCCTTTTTTTTTGAGTTTGTTCTCACTTTGATCATGTCCAAAGATGTTTTAGGATTTACTTTTGTTGTTTGTTTAACTAATTAATCTCCATGCATGTAAATAAAAACTTGCTCTAATTTTATATCTCATCTTTGGCTGTATAGTTTCTTTACATGCATGTATTTTTAATGCAAAATTGCTTTAAAAGGATTGGGTTAATTCTGATTTTCATCCCTATACTTTACAAAATTTACAAGTTAATTCTTTTACTTTAATTTGTCAAAATTTGATCCTCCGTACATTGTGAAAAATAAGAAGTTAGTCTAATTACGTAAATCATTAGCCTGAAAATCAACAATTCAACAATTTATATACAAAAAATTAGCAAAATTCAAGAATTTAACAATTTATATGCAAACAAAGCAGTTAAATAGAATTGAAGTGGTAGTTGAACAATATTATATTGATAAGGGAACATGCAAAATCTGGTTCAGTAACTTACTGAGAAACCAGAGAATGTTGGTGACAGAGGATGTCACTCTTTATGTGGAGCATGAAACAGAACATTAGCAAACACGTTTCTTCACCAAATCTTTTTTGTGGTAACCAAAGACAGAATGATCATGTCATGTCACCAATCATTACTCTGTTAAGTTGTTAATCATTATGGGATTAATGAGATTTCAGCCTCTATCTGCAGATTCATGCAACAAGAGTATACACAACTAAGTGAAATGTATGACAAACAAGCATCAAAACAAACCTAGCTACTTTCATTGATATTTAGAAATTCCAGAAACGATATTATTCCCTATCATCTTTTCTCCTATTATTTCCAACATCTAATATACTTTATGTAAAATAGAATACTCCATTCCTTTCTACTTCCTAATCCTAATATATGTAATATTAATAGCGTTATTGACGTGTCTCAACTCTATCGAGAGCCTTACGAGTTCACAGGTCGAAGGGTGCATCAAGAAGTTCATTATTGTCCCGAGTCAGATCATGTGCACACACTTCAGTTTACTATGATTTTGCCTACTTTTGATAGAGTAAGAAGACAATCTCGAACGGAAACAATACTGAACTTATTGATACACCCCTCGAACTGTGAACCATAAGACTCTCGACAGAACCGAGGCGCATGGTGAGCTGAAATTCAGGCATTGAGCCTTCTCCTCTTCATAGGTCGAAACACTTGCAATCTTCTTGAAGTGATGAGAAAGCAAAGATCCTGTGTGTGGAGGTTCCTAAACACCCAGAGTTTAATAAAATCTTGATGCGCAAGTAAAGCATGGTCAGTGCAAAACTCAATCCAGCCTTCTTTGAGGACATGAAGTTTATGTGCCCAAAGCTTGAAAGTCATGGGGTACTCTTTCCCGTTGGCATCATAAACTTTGACCCGGATCCCTTTCTCAACATCCTCCTCTTCCTTCAACAATGGCATCACAGCATTCTCCACATCAACCTTATTGATTGAAAGCCTGCATTGCTTGGAATTCACATCAGTTTCAGTGAGCTGCTTCTCAAAGGGTTGGCTGCACCTTCCGATGAGGCCATTAAGACTCGGCACCCGAGGAATGCCAGTGGTGGCTTGCAATGATGCTTGCAAATTCATTGCAGTTTCAGGGCTTAATATCAAATGCTTGAATGAACTAATACAAAACGCAGCCCCATATATTTCCTTATATTCCTCATGATCAATCTTCTTACCCTTTTTCTGCTCCATTCTACCAAATTTAGGTCTAAACTTTGGCTACTTTAACTCAATATCACCCTTCTTTTTTCTCAACACTTCCTTCAATTTCTTTATTATAACGGTAAAACAAATAGTTACTTGTGCTAAAAGCAAAACAATATATTTAAATAAGAAGTCCTATTCAACCCAAAATCACATTTCTTTTTCTTAATTCATCCTTAAATTTCTTTAATGTCTATGATTTTATTTACTTTTGCTAAAAAATTAAAATTAAATTAAATTAAATAAGAAGTTCAATTTCATCCAAAATTCTTGCTTAATCAGTCTTCTTTTCTAAAGTCATCCTTACTTTTCTTTATTGTCTATGATTTTATTTACTTTTGCTAAAAACGAAAAAAAAATTAAAATTAAATAAGAAATTCAATTTCATCCAAAATTCTTGTTTAATCAGTTTTCTTTTCTAAAGTCACCATTAAATTTCTTCCCTTTATTAGGATTTTGTTTTTCACTTTTTAATTAATAAAAGAATCTATTAGATACTGTACAATTTAAAGGTTTAATTGTGAATTTCATCCATCTACTTTATGAAGATTGAGAAATTAGTCCTTTTACTTTAATTTGTCAAAATTTGATGCTCGTAATTTGAAAAAACTAAGAAGTTTGTCTATTTGTTAACGAACTGTTTATTCTTATTAATTTGTTTCATATAAATTACGAAAATACTAATTTTTTCCAATTTCGTGCTTATAGTTGTTGAATTGTTGATTTTCAGATAAAAATTTTAATGTCAAGGTTTAACATTACTACTCAATTAGACTAATTTTATAGTTTTCATAAAATATAAAGGCCAAATTATAACAAATAAAAGTAAAGTAACTGGTGGGATTCACAATTAAACCAAAATTTAAATTTGTTATGATTATCTATTTATTTATCACGCAATATGTATATATTGATTACCAATAAATATATATATATATATATTAAAATACTAAGATTTTATGGTTTACAACCAAATCTCCAAAATGTAGTGCATCTGGGGTGGGCAAATTTCGGGTAAAACTAAATTAATTCGGTTAATCGAATTAATTCAGTTGAGATCAATTAATAATTTTTTAAAAATTCGGTTAATGGTCAATTCGGTTCGAAACTGGTCGGTTAATCAAATTAATCGAATTTAATAAATAATATTATAATATATAAGTATTCAGTCGGGAGTCAATCAGTTCGGTTAATTTTTTGGAAATATAAATTAATCGGTTGGTTAATTCGGTTAATTTTTTTTATGTTTTATACTTGTTTTAATCAAAAATCAAAAAAATATAAATTTCGATTAATTTGATTAACCGACGAATTAATCGAAAAAGTTTTATTTGATTACTTTTTCTAAATTTGGAATTGATATAAATGATAAAAAGAGAGAAAATGATGAACTCATGTGTTAAAGATTGAAGTGATGAAGAAATTGATGAGAAAATATGTTTACATGGTTGAATTTGATGGAAATGAATTAAGAATAAAGTAATTGTTTAAGAGAGTTGAGAGATTTTTTAAAAAAATTACAAGAGAGTGTAATTATCACCCTAATAATTACATTTTTCTTGTAATTACGTTATAGTATTTAAACAGATACTAAATAATTTGTCATGGTGGTTCAATTTAAAAAAAAAAACATTATTTTACTATTTAATTAATTTTATTTTTAAATGATATAATAAAATTACTTGGTTTTTTTTTTTATACTTGTGTGATTTCATATAAATATTTGTTTATACTTTTGTTTTAATCTATCCTATTATTTAAGAGTTTGATTGAGTTGATGATATCCATTAATTAGATTCCAATTCAATTTTAAATTACCAAAACTCCATTATTTTTATAAAGAGTCTAATATTAATTTGAGGATATTTTAAATAGAGAAAAAAATTAAAAAATAAGAACATTCAAATAATTACTTTTGTTTTAATTTATAATTATACTATTTCTCAAGGGCTTGATTGAGTTTGTGACAATCACTAACTAAATTCCAACTCGATTTTAAATTAATAAAACTCCATTATTTTAGGTATAATAAATATTAAAATATAATTAATAATTAAGGTAAATTATATAAATAATCATTCAATTATAAATTATTTTTATTTTAAGTATTAAAAAAAGTTTACAATTTAAATTAATGCATTATATAATCACTTTTTTTAAAATCACAATCGGTAAATTAATGTAACAGTTAAAAAAATTAGTATAATAACAAATTTAATTAACTTTAATCATAATTTTAAAAGATTGAACGGCAGTGAACCTAATTCCATGTTTGGTGGTCTGAAACTCTGATCAGATAAGCATGGGAATTTTCAGTTCCTTGGCGCTCTTTTCCAAGATAATTTTGCTTACTCTTTTAGCAAATACTGCTTGTAAGCTAAACAACTGGTTTCACCATTAGTTTTAAACTCCAAATAGAATCACTGTTGGAAAAAGCTTGAAATCTCCAAGAACACCGCCATTGTTGATGTTGATTTCATGATGAAAGAACAAACAAGAGAGTAACTAAATAGTAGTACTCCCACTCTTCCACTTCCAGAAGGGAAAAAACATTCGCTTTACAAACATCAATTATTCTCCTTAGCTTTGAAGAATCTCAGGTGCTGTATTTCTCGGTATCTGTAGTTTCAAATGTTTTTTAGTAACAAGTTCTTGTCTGGTTTTCATTTGCTTTTCACCAGGTTCAAGTACTTTCTTTCTCCCATATCTGGTTCAAACGGTTAACCAATCGGTTGATCGAATCAAATTAATATTAATCGAATTAATTAAATTTTTTAATATTTTAATTGTTAATCGAATTGAAATATTTTCAAAGAAAATTAATTAAATCAGATTATTTCATTTCACCGAAATTTATATCTTTTATTCTTTTTTTGTTAAAACAAATATAAAATACATCAAAAAATGATAATGTTCATTTGACCGAATTAACCGAATTAATAATAGCCTAATGCATATAATATATATTATTATTTATTAAGTTCGGTTAATTCAGTTAATTATCCGATTTCAAACCGAATTAATCATTAACTGAAATTTCAAAAAATCTTTAATCAACCTCCGATCGAATTAGATAATTAACCGACCGATTAAAAATTAGATTGATTCAATTGACTAATTTAATTTTAACCAAAATTTAAACAACTTTATGAACTATATGTCAAAACCAGAAAACAATGAAACTTTTTTATTTAATATTTAAACATTGAGTGGGGGGAAGATTTTTTATTTATTTAATATTAATATTAATATAAATTTTAAATATTTATGTATTTTTATGAATTTTTTAAAATTAAGATCAAATTGAAATTATTTATAAATTTTAAAGATTAATTTTTTAAAATTATAACTAAATTGATATAATACGTACAAGTTAATGGCTAAATTTTATTATTATATTGATTTTTTAATTTCCACTTTAGCTTGTCGTTTGTGACTTTAATGAAAATAACCAAAATAATCAAATTATGTAATATGAGTGTTTAAATTGCTGGTATTCAAAACGAAAATTTTAAATAATTAGATAACTATTTGTACAATTTACCCTAATAATTAATACAAATTATTATATTTTTCCACTTGGAGGACCTTGCCAAATCAACCACTTTAACTAGAGAGACTTATCCATTGTTAAAAGGCATTTCACTATGTACAGTTATCTCTTATATGCTTTAAATGTAAACCTCACCCCATCCACTTTACCTAACCTAACAAATCTCTTACTTAATGAAACAGTCATGAAATCCGCATAAAAACCTGTAAATACCTTCCACCAACCTTCACTCCAAACTTATTATACCATGACTTTGTCAAAAGAAAATTTAAATTATTTCTTTGCATTTAATTTGAAAGATATTATCAATCTTGAGTAATATTTGTCTCGTATCTTCATTGATAGGAATATCGAGGGTATTTATACACGTTCTTACGGGTACTATTACAGCTCATAGCGGAGCCCACTATTTTATCTCGGCTCCATGACTTCTGGTACTGATATTCCCCGTCCTTAGTACTGACATTCTCTGTGAGCTCCGTAATCTGCTGGCTGGACGCGTGTCTACGGAGCACGCAGTCCTTTCTGTTATTGGGACTGACATCCTTTACGACGAAACCTGTTGATCACATGTCTAGATAATTTGTGAGGTACATGAGCATGTTCGCAGATTCCTTCTGCGAGGTGTGCTTGTGAATCTCCCTGCGAACTGTATCTGCGAACTCGATTACTGATATATAACAATCAACATTTAAAAATACATATAAATAATAATTTTATCAGTTTGCTTCCAATCTTTCAACACTCGCTCCATATTTATATATTGGAGAGTACCAATTAAGTCATCAAATTCAAATGATGCAATAAACAATTATTTAAAAAAAAATCATGAAAATAGGTTAGAATTAGGAAGAAAGAGAATAGTAGCAGAAGGTCTTTGTCAAAACACGCAATTTGTAGAAATTATGGGACGCAGGTGCAATTTGAGAACAACTGTACATTTGACAAAACGCAAGTGGATATTTGTCAAACCACATATCTGTAGTAGACAGTTTGACATTATCTACTCAACATTGTCAGTGAAACTATAGTTTATTCAGCTCACCTTCATAACATTAAATTTTATGCAGAAAATTTGGTTCAATTTTCATTAAATTATTAAATTATTCTCCATCATGTGCCTTTAAACTTTTCTCAACAAATGGAAAATCAATTACAAAGGGATAACTACTAATTTTTTTCATTAAAAATTTGTTTTAAAAAGAAAAAGTCAATGCTTGAAAGGTAAGGTCCTCATCAATCTCATCTTATCCAATAGAAAAGAATTAGTTGAATTGAAGTGGATTTATATGCTAAATCTTAACCAAATTATTTGATTTTTCTTCTTTAATATGATTAAATTGCTCAAGATTGTCATAGACAGGCTGCTATCCTTGGCTTTCCTAGGCATTGAATCTTATATTTCCAAATATTTCTATCAAGGTTGGATCATAATGAAGATGTTAATGGTGGATAAGGAAAATTAGCTGTAAAAATTATATTAGATAAACATTAAAATGATATTTAAATAGATTTAGAAAAAAAAGAAAACAGTACAACTTGTCACATTCAGTATATTATATACAGCTACTATGTGCCTTTTTTCCCCGTTGATTAGTAGTCCGTCATCATGTAAAGTCCTCCTCACCCATCTTTCATACACAGTTTCGTCTTTATTCAATACTTACCTACTAATTGAAGTATTTTCTTCCCACAAGCATTGACACTCTCTCTCATCTGCTTTACATTCGTTACCTTTCTCTCTATATATCACTTTCTGGACTGACCCTGTTTGTCTTCTGCAAAACCCAGAGTTTGTTTGTTTTTTTTTTTCATTTGTTTTCAGAGATTGTCCACCATGGCTGGTGGAGGGTTTGGTAATGAAGGAGGGAATTTGAAGAGAGCTCATCTCTATGAATACAAGATTACCAATTATTTTATATTTGCTTGCCTTGTTGCTGCTACAGGGGGATCTCTTTTTGGATATGATCTTGGTGTTTCTGGTCAGATTTCTTTTCTACGATTCACTGTTGTTTTCCTTTATTTCATTGGTTTCTTTTTCAGCCTGTTTATGGGTTCTGTTCATTTATAGTAAGTATTAGCAATTGCTGAAAACTTTTTAGATTTGTATCCTATCTTCCTGATTTACTGATTTGCTTTTCAATCAAAATGATGACTGGAGAAGAACCCTGTCTACACAATTTCTTTAATCATCAAAATAAAATCTTCATAAATTATTTGGTATTTGGGATTATCAATGATTCCTAAGCTGCTTGCATTTATAGATTATGTGTTTGTTTCTGTTTGTTAGAAGATTTATGTTATTTGATTCAAAAGAGCTCAATAAGATGCTAATTTCAAGATGATGACACTGTTTACCTTTTAATTTTGATTGCAGGCGGAGTGACTTCCATGGATGATTTCTTGAAGGAATTCTTCCCAAAGATATATAGAAGGAAACAAGCACATCTTCATGAAACTGACTACTGCAAATATGACAACCAGCTCCTCACACTTTTTACGTCTTCGCTCTACTTCGCAGGCCTTGTTTCTACATTCGGAGCCTCGTATGTTACTAGAAACAAAGGGCGTCGAGCCAGCATCCTTGTTGGTGCAGTCAGCTTCTTCCTAGGAGGAGCTATCAATGCAGGTGCGGTGAATATCACAATGTTGATCATAGGACGCATTCTTCTTGGTGCTGGCATTGGATTTGGAAACCAAGTAAGACCAAAGCTCCTTAAACCTGAAAATATTTGGATGGCAGTTTCTCAAGTCGCCAACTCTTTTCTTATGCTATAATGATACAGGCAGTTCCCTTGTATCTTTCGGAGATGGCTCCGGCAAAGCATCGAGGAGCCGTGAACCAGCTGTTCCAATTCACAACCTGCATGGGAATCCTTATAGCAAACCTGATCAACTACAGAACAGAAAAGATCCATAAATGGGGTTGGAGATTATCTTTAGGCTTAGCTACAGTCCCAGCAACACTGATGTTTGTTGGTGGCCTTGCCCTACCAGAGACCCCTAACAGTCTCGTAGAACAAGGAAGACTAGAAGAGGCAAAAAGGGTGTTGATAAAAGTTCGAGGTACCCCCAATGTTGATGCTGAATTTGCCGACCTTATTGAGGCCAGCGATGCTGCACGGGCCATAAAGCACCCATTTAGGAACCTTCTGCAGAGGAAGAATCGTCCCCAGTTGGTATTAGGGGCTTTGGGGATCCCAGCTTTCCAACAGCTCACCGGCATGAACTCCATTCTCTTCTATGCTCCTATCCTGTTCCAGACCTTGGGGTTTGGCTCAGGGGCATCCCTCATATCCTCTGTCTTAACTAGTGGAATGCTTGTTCTTGCTACACTAGTATCAATGGCTTTTGTGGACAGATTTGGTAGGAGAGCATTCTTTTTGGAAGCTGGTTTTGAGATGTTCTGCTACATGGTAAGTTATAAAGACATTTTGCGACATACTTTTTGTGCAACTAATTGGCAGGCTCCATTGTTATGTACCTGGATGTAATAATTTGAGTATCTGATGCAGATTGCTGTAGCCATAACTCTGGCCTTAAAGTTTGGAGAAGGAGAAACTCTTCCGAAAGCCATTGGTTGGTTCCTTGTGGTTATCATCTGCTTATTCGTCTTTGCTTATGGAAGGTCTTGGGGTCCTCTGGGGTGGCTAGTTCCTAGTGAGCTGTTCCCGTTGGAGACTAGGTCAGCTGGCCAAAGCATGGTGGTCTGTGTCAACCTTCTCTTCACAGCTTTGATAGCACAATGCTTCTTGGTCTCACTTTGTCATCTCAAGTATGGAATTTTCTTGCTTTTTGCTGGTTTGATATTCATAATGAGCAGCTTTATTTTCTTCCTCTTGCCGGAAACAAAGAGAGTTCCGATCGAGGAAGTCTATCTTCTGTGGAAGGATCATTGGTTCTGGAAGAAATATGTTGAAGATGATGACGAGAAGGATATCAAAAAGCCAACCACGTAATATTATCTAAAATAGGAAAAAACTTTGTTCACATTCTTTACTTTCAAGATGTTAATGCTCTTTGGATTTTCTCATAAATAATTGCTGTAATTTTTAAGATAGAATTCAAAAAGAACAAATACGCATCTTATTTTCTCACAACCTGTCTTCTTTGTTTCTTTATTTCAAACATAAAAAGTCGTAATTGAGTTTGTATGAGATTTACATATATATATATATATAGAGAGAGAGAGAGGGAGAGAAACAGCAATGACTGAGAGAAGCTCGTTTTTCTCTAAACTGTTAATTGAAACACCTTAGCATTTCATAGAAACATGTAAAAGGCTCTCACTATGGGTAAATGACAAAATACTAGAGAAAGATGGACCTAATGCAGTAAACATTAGAAGGGGAAGATCTCAGTCAATAAAGTATGCCTAGTAAAATTTTGGAAGTACTAATGTGGATTAAGCTAATAGCTTAGCAAGTTCGTCAACCCTCAGGCTTCCTTTCGGTACAATTTCTGGATGATGTACATCTATATCTTTAATTCTTCGAGGTTTAGAAGCTTGCTTTTCATTTCCTCTCTTATGGGGAACTGCTGTGACTTCCTTCACTTCCAAATTCCCAGGTTCTCGCTCTTTGTTCTTTTGGGTAGCCATTTTATGCGGCTGTCGCCTAAAAACCGGCCCAGGCGGTGCAGACCGGGCAAAGGCAACGGATCTTTGATATATTCCGTCAGCATCCAAAGTAGGATCATCTAATACAACTGCACTCCCACTCTCAACAGCTTGTTTCATCAGATGCAAAACCCTCTCAGTACAAGGTGCACTCATTCTTGCAGGCCGGTTAATATCTGGCAAAGCTTCAGCAACAATTTCCAGCTGGTCATGATTCACTGAATCAGTAACAGAAGACTCCGAATGGCTTTGACTACTTTCAGGACTCCTGGGTCCAACATTGTTTTCCATTAGCATAGCTGATGGCTCTTCATTTGCTCTGCCAGAATTATCCAAAATAAGCTCTAGACCATAGGTCATGGTCAAGGTTTCAGATTCACCATCGGCAGATCTGATATCATCAGCAATTGCACTTCCAGAGGTATTCACTTTGCTTTCAGACTCATGACCGGCATAATCTATCCCATCTAATGTTGTTTGACTATCCTCCATTATACCAGATTTTGCAGTGGGAGCTACATTTGCTCGGTCATTTTCAACAGACTCCCTTTGCTCCATGCTATTATCTTGAGAAATACTGAGAGGTGAGCCTGAACCAGCTGTTTGAACATATGTCGATGATAATCCTTGTCCTTCCAACTGTCCAGTAATGGAAACTGTGTCTGCATTGCTTTTCTCTATGCCTGAATTTGATGCTGGTTTTGAGAAAGACGACTTCCAATTGTTTCCTCGCCACATTAGTATGTGCTCATCTTCAAATGAGATTAGCACACATGGGACGAGCTCCTGCAAATAAAGAATTACAGAAATCGAATTTAATGTTTTCTCTAGATTAAAAAAGAAAATCATTTACATGTGTAAGTGTTATGATAAAATATATAAACTATATAAATATACTAAACCTTAAGTTTGGCACCAATTTTCTTATAGTCACTTCCCTTAATCCCTTGACAATCAATCCGGACAAGTTCACACTCTTCAAATGCCTCCCTAACATTTTTGACAAGGTCAGCATACACACCGTTCTTCGCTGCAAAATATGCAAAACATTATTTTAGGTTTCCAGAATGGGAAAATTCGAATCATTCTTAATATGTTTTACTGTCCACCAGCAGCATACCAAGTTTACGTATCGGCATTAATTTCCTCCCCTTCTTTCTCATTTCAGTTGCTTGTTCTAGTGTTAGACCCTCAGGAACACGTGGAATCAGCCGTGGATACACAGGGGTAACAGGTTTCCACAGCATAAGAGGGAAGCGAGGACGAGTTTTATAATTGTAATTTCTACCTCGAAAAAGGAATAGAACTCCCCCTCTTCTGAAAATAACTTTCCCTCCTGTTCTTTCCTGCCAAATCATATGTAAACCAAACACAATACACAAATCAAATGAGTCTAGCCAACCATGATTTCTATATTCTCTCGTAAACCAAACAAGTTTAATATAAACCAATCTTAAAAAGAGTAATAGCAGAAGTACAAACCTCTAGCTGCTCACAAATATTGTTCATATCGACTGTACAAACTCCCTTGCATTTAATCTTACAAACTCTTCGTCTTTTCCAGTGAGCGTGTATATTATCTAACATGTTGTGTGTTAAACCATCCCTACCTAAACATAAAAGGGCAATGCAGTATAATTCAAACTATAGAATAAATTTGATAATAGATTATAATTTACTTAAACTTGGAATATGGAAAGTGCATGTAAATGTGAATGAAAATTTCAGTTTAATGAAGAAAGTGCATACAAAAAGTAGTCAAATAATAGGATTATTACCCATATTCAACTGTCGTTGTGACTTCAAACAACTGTTTACTAGCTCCTTAACCTCATCTGCAGTCAATGGCTCTCCCAAAATCTCCTCTCTCGACTGGACATACCTTGGACCGGTCCCAGGTAAATATGGACCAGGTTTCTGTATGGACTTCACCCCTTTCTTTTCAGGCGGAGGCAATACGAAAGAATCGAATTCCTTCGTCTTTTTCTTACTGGGCGGAAGTGGAGCCCGGCCTGTCCACGGCCTAGGCATGGTCGTAGGCCCAAACGGCGAGTAGGGTGGTTCCCTTAGCTTTACCGGCTTCACTTTTGGCGTCTCAGTGTAACTGTATTTGAACTCGAACGGTGCACCGTCGATGACGAACGATACGCCGTCCTCGCCGATGGCGACATTTGCAGGTTTCTTGTCGAATGGAGAGGGTGGCGGAGGATTTGCGGTTTTGGAGAATTTGCGAAAAGCTGGGTGGTTTGGGGGTTTGGAGTACTTGGATTTCTTGCCTGGAATTGAAGGACTGGAGGGAGAGGAAGGGGAGCCAAAGGATTTGTAGGTTTCAGTTGGTTGTGGCATGGAGGAGGAGGAGGGTTCTACGGTGGTGGCAATTTTCGTGGCGGAATCGAAGCGGCGGTAACGGCGAATATCATCTTCGATTTCTTGTTGGGCGCGACGGCGTTGGTTGAATTTCTCGGCGTTGGCGTTGTTCCAGCGGGAGAATCGGACCTCCGTCGGCGGTCGATGACCGGGCTCGATAGTGTTAGTATAAGGGTTTGGCGACGGTGGCGAGAAAATTGGGAATGAGATAGGCAATTTCAGCGCCATCACTTTCAGCTTTCAGTGAAGAAAGCAGAAGCTAAAACTAAGCAACCAAAAAAATATTTCTTATCGATTGATTTATGAAGGATGACTTTAACGATGTCGTATCGTATAGCCATGCTTTAGGGGAAACTGAGTAAAATCCGATCCTATTCTATTTGAAAAACTCAATAAAAAATTTAATTTTTGAATTAAATAATTCAAGTTATTTGAGTTAATCGAGTTATTAGAATTAATTCGAATACGAATTATACAATTTGAGTTATCCAAAATAAAAAAGAAGATAAAATTACGTCATTTTAATAAATGTTTACTTTTTTTAAGTTAAAAGTCAAAATCATTAAGTTAAAAGTCAAAATCACGTCGTTTTGATAAATGTTTATTCATTAAGTTAAAAGACAAAATCATTATATTGTTTATGTAGTTAAATAATCTTGTCCTTCGTCTAATAGTTAAATAATCGGTCTATGTAAACATAACATTAAATATAAATAATAGGATTCGTCAACTTGACTCGAAATTTTTTGACTTGATTTGATTCGATTTGGAAAATTTTCAAATTGAGCTCGATTACTAAAATAATATTTGTCAACTCGATTAATTCAAAATTTTTTAACTCGACTCAATCGAATATTCAACCTACTTAAACTCACGAATTGATACATAAATTATGTGATTTTTCTCAAATTGATATTTAATTTCTTTTGCTTTATGGTCTTTGATTCAATTGCTGATTAAGCCCTCTAACATTTCTTTCATAAATCTCGTTAGTGATGTATATTAGATATACCAACAATAGTTGAAGACTGAATTTCACCAGATCTATCTCCAACAAACACATGATCTGACTCAACAGGAACCTGAACATCAGCTGCACCAGAAACATCAGAATTAACAGTCACAGACACTTCAGATGGATTATGTGAGCCAGAATCAGGAGCGGCAGCAGTTGATGACACCACATGCTGATCTTGGAGACACACATTAGGAACAGCAGAAGCAAACGACTGAAGAACAGGTAATGTTGTTACTGACTGAGCTGAAGTAAAAGAACTAGAAACAGGATTTTTGAAAAATTTCCCAGTAGCAAAAGGAAACTGTCCCTCATCAAATCTACCATGTCTTGAAACATAAATTCTACTTGTGTTATCAACACATTTATACCCTTTGTGATTTGCAGCGTACCCAAGAAAAATACATGGAGAAGACTTATATTGCAGCTTGTGTCTGTTATATGGCCTCAACAAAGGATAGCACAAACACCCAAACACCCTCAAAAACTTGTAATCTGGTGTAGTACCAAGAAGTTTCTCAGCTGGCGAAATTCCCTCTAGAACCTTTGTTGGCAACAAATTCATTAAATGTACAGCAGATTGAAAAGCATCAGTCTAATATAATAATGGCAAAGATGAATGAGCAAGCAAAGTCAACCCTGTTTCAATAATCTGCTTATGTTTTCTCTCCACCAAACCATTTTGTTCTGAAGTATGAGGGCAGGAGAACCTATGAACTATCCCATTTTGCTTGAGATAAGACTCAAAACATCTAAACTCACCCCCATTATTAGTTTGAAGCTGCCTGAGCTTAGTATTCAACTGTAATTCAACCTGACTTTTAAAGGACAAAAATATTCGAAAAGCATCTGATTTATGCTTGAGAAAATAAATCCATGTATAGCGTGTATAAGCATCAACAAATGACAAATAATATTGACACCCTGATGAAAAACAAGCAGCAAGACCCCACAAATCAGCAAACACAAGCTCCAAAGGAGCAGAATACACTGTATCAGAAGGTACAAATGGCAACTTATGATTCTTTCCCATTTCACAAGCATGGTACAAAGAAGAACTCTTGGATTTAGAAATCCTAAGATTACAAGATTTCAAAATTTGATCAACTATACCAACTGCAGGATGTCCCAACCGCTGATGCCAAAGTTGAAAATCATCATGTGTCACAAAAGCAGCTACAAAATCACCTTCACATGCAGCACTATAAGCCTGAACATTTGTTGCTTGAAGAAACTTATACAAACCTCCAGACTCAGTTCCTCGAAAGAGAACCTTGTGTGTGACTAGATCCTTAACATAACAACAATGTGGATAAAATTCAAAATAAACTTTGTTATCTTAAGCAAACTTAGAAGCAGATAACAAGTTCTTATGTATGTCAAGTACCAACAAAAGATCATTTAGCAATAAATCACCAGAACAAGTAGACAAAGAAGCTGAACCTGTATGAGAAATATCTACAAGATTACCATTACTTACTGTCACTTTACCTAAACCAGCATAGGTGTTACATTCAGCCATCTTTGTCATGTCATTGGTTATGTGTGCTGTTGCCCCACTATCAGGATACCAGGCAATATCAACCCCTCGTGAAGATGCTGGACCAAAAGCTACATTTGCTTGAGGACCTGTCTATCCACAAGAACCTGAATGACAGCACATTTCCAAGAACTGTGGCTTGTGCCTCAAACAACAAGCAACCTCTTGATTATAACACATATATGCAGTATGTGAATGCTGTCCTGATGAATTAACAATTGGACGTTTGAAATTATTACTATCAACACCATTATCAACACCTTCATATCTATAATAGCATCTTTTAGCCACATGTCCTATCCTGCCACAAATCTGACATTATGGTCTAGAATTACTAGAAAACCTTCCTCTACCTCGACCACGATTAAAACTCCCCATTCTTCCTGTGTAAATCATTTAAGGAAGTGACTGACTCATATAAGAAGCAGCATTCTCATTTACCACAGTCTTTTCTGCAAGATTCATAGAAGCTATCACCCCATGCGATTGTTGCCTAGCCTCAGTATCTAATAAGGCTGTGATTATTCCCTGTAGATCAAAGGGTACTCTACTTGTGGTTATAATAGAGACCACATTATCAAACTCAGATGGTAAACCATTAATAATAGCAGATTTATGCTCCTCTTCAGAAACAACTTGCCCACAACCAGACAAAGAATCACAAAGATGCTTGATACTTGCCAAGTAATCCATCATAGAAAGATCATTCTTCTTGAAGTTATGAAGAAGAGATCTGTACCTCATCGCCTTTGTTGTAGATTGGGCACCAAAAATTCTTGTCAAGGCCTCCCACAAAGTAAAAGCAGAGGATAAAGAACCAATCAACTGATTATGCAATCCTGGACTAACAATAGAAAGCAACCAAGCAGCCAAGGTTGAATCTTGCTGCTCATACAACACATACGTTGGATTTTCAACAGATGTACCATCTTCTGCAGCTAGAACTCTAGTAGGAACCAACACTGTACCATCAATATATGGCTGCAACCTCTGAGTCTTCAAGATCAGCAAAACATGCTGCTTCCAAGCAAGAAAATTGCCTTCATCAACAAGCACAGCAACCTTCTGAGAGGTAAGTGCAAGGGGATTAAACCCTCTTTCAGTAGCTTATGACGTCATAGACACCACACTCAACTCACTCTGATACCATATCAGAAAGTACAACAGAATACAAAACAGTCTTGATTATTATTTCATACTCCCACCTGCACAGACTACACAACTACTTATAGAAGTCTTTAGCAGCTAACAACAACTTTAACTAACATTAGTTAGTAACTAACAACAGACTAACTAATATTAACTGATAATGTTACTTTCAATATAGTCCCTATTTTATAATTAACAACCAATCTAATTTAATTCCACTTAATAATTTGACCTTATAATTTTCTTATTCGACACATATTTATTCTATTTTAATTTTTAACTAACTTGATTTAAAAATTTTGATCTTGAAGCTAAATTTTTCGATGTTATAAAAAAGTGAGATGCGATAATTAGGGGTGAGCAAAACTCGATTCGATTTGAAAAAATCGATAAAATTTTCAAATTTAGAATTAATCGAATCGAGTTATTCAAATTTTTGACTCAACTCAAATAACTCGATTCGAGTTTTGAATTCGAGTCGAGTTGAATTTCACAATTTGAATAATAAATTGATGTAAATACCTTTTTGGTCCTTGTTAACTTTGAAAATAAGCAAATTGGTCTCTCTTAACAAAAATAACAAAATAATTCAAAATAATTTTCAAAATTCAAAATAATTTTTAAATTTAAAATATTTATAAAAATTTCAAAATTTATATTTAAAAATTTTTATAAAAATTATAAAAAATTATAAAAATATATATAAAAAATTTAAAAGTTTAAAATTTTCTAAAATAATAATTTTGGGATCCTATTAATTATTCAAATTTATAATACTCAAGTATCTTTTTTTTTATTTTACTTTGAAAAAAAAATTCAAATATATATGGTTTCAAATTTATGTCTTTTAACATGAAATTAGTTATACTGTAATAATATTTTTATTTGACATGTTTAATTTTTTTTAATTTAATCCAAACAATTTCACTCGATTCGATTCGATTCGATTCAAATTTCATTTCATTCGACTCGATTCGAAAAAAAAATTCAACTAAGATAATAAAGTAAAACTCGTAAACTCGATTAACTCGAAATTTTTCACTCAATTCAATCAAACGGTGACCACTAGTGGCAACCGAGGCAGAGAAGTTGTGTTAATGAATCCAATTCATGGGCCTACCATTTTAATTGTTGAGCGTACTATGGTATGATTCAAAGGCGTCATATATAGATTATTAGTGGAAGTTGTGTTAATGAATCCAATTCATCGGCCTACTACCTATTTTGAATCTCTACCATTTTAATTGTTCAGCAGCTCAAGGCTTTATTGGGTTTCCAAGAGTCTTTTAAGTTGAACATGAATGTTAAGATTCTTGGTTTTGAAATCACTCTTTGTTATTTTATTTGTTATTTTTCGAAAGTTAAATAATTAAATTGAAATCAGAATAATTATTTTGTTAGTTGCATCAAAATTAAATGATTATTGGTGTATTTTACTCTATTTTTTATACTCGTCTTTTCTATGGTCAATATCAATGTTCTCTTATATATCGAAGTATGGTCCTAAAAAAAATTAAAGTTAAAATATATCCTCAAGCAAAGTTTGAACCAATCCTTTTCTCTTTTTTGCTATTGTTTCATTTGTTTTACCTTGATTGTTG
Organism: Gossypioides kirkii; assembly: GCA_005610355.1. Taxonomy (NCBI): domain Eukaryota; kingdom Viridiplantae; phylum Streptophyta; class Magnoliopsida; order Malvales; family Malvaceae; genus Gossypioides; species Gossypioides kirkii. The sequence goes on from CP032248.1 coordinate 6,562,910, forward strand.
ACTGAATGGGAGCAATATCAGGAGTAAGCTAAGAAAGTTAAGACCCTCACAGCAACCACTACAAATGAGGATAAGCTCATTTTGTAGTGTGTGCACATCGATTTGCAGAACATGATTCAACAATCATGATCTGCTGATCCTAAGTTGAGTTCCTTCATTCATAATTTGCAACATTACTCGAATATCCAATCTAAATAAGAACAGCAGAACGATTAACTACGATGAAAGGGTAAGTTTGTAGTAGCAGTATATGATACAACTCTTCCATGGTTCTTCAATAGCAAGGCATTCAAGTGTCACGGCAAACATGAACCGAATGTGCTACTTGTCGACATTTTAAGCATGATAATGCTCCTTTTACTCGAGACTTTTGCAACCCTTGCCCATACCAGATAATGAATGGACTGATAAATCCATGGATTTCATGGAAGGGTTTACCTAAACCAGCAAGAAAGGATGTGATTATGGTCCTTGTTGATAGACTAAGCAAGTATACATGCCCATTTGAGATTGTTTGTGAGCAAGCAGCTCTGCTCCCTGCATTGATAAGGTACAAGGTTTTATGTTAGTATCTACCTTATTAATTAGAAAAAGATGAAGATTAGGTAGCAATAATTAATGAGTTAATGGGAAAGGCCAAAACACAAACAAAGCCTAGGTACCAATTCATGAAAAATAGAGGAGACAGTGATGGGTCATTTTTGCCTCGTTGAAAATTAAAATAAATATGCTTAGGGACCAATATTTTATTTTACATAGACTGACGAGTAAAATGGGTCCATAATCAAGAATGATACATAGAGTTAAAAAGGCCCATAAATTGGCTGACAATTACAACTATCCAATCAATAAATTAGGTAGACCCAAAACCAAAACCGTCCCCTGCCTATTAATTACCCATATCTTGAAACTGCCCAACTCAAGCAATTAAATCCTTTATTGCAAGGAAATTACTGAATTAACCTGTCTTAAGTAAAAAAATAATATTAGAAATTTTTTTTTGGTGAATTATAAAAGGAGGGCAAAACTCTAACAGCAACGCGATTAGCACAATTCGAACCTAAATCACATTTAAGACGATAGACATCCTGATCATCAGGTCAACACACGAGATTCCTTTTAAATAAAATTTAAGCACAAGAAAATGAAATTCTATCAAATAAAGTGCTTTTTATCTCCAAAGTGTTTCTGAAAAATTATGCTAAACTAACCCTAAATTAAGTTAAATTCTTAAAATATTAATAACATAAAAAAACTATAAAAATAATATATATTAGTATAAGTAGATATTTCTCACATGTTAGATTCTAATAAGTATGGGCAGAATTATTTTGCAGTAGTTGGAAAATTATAAGAAATGGTCAGCTAAATTGCGATATTTTTGTTGAAGTTTTTAATCGAAATTTCAATTATAAAATAAATAAATACTGTGGACTAACCCCCAAAGTACCAAAACCAAAACAATCCAAAAATATGCTTTTGATTTCAGCTTAAAAAGAAAAGGAAATTAAGCAGCCAAATTGTCGACCAAAGCCGTGTTGCAAATGCGTGGAAACCAAATGGTCAAAATTTCCATAGCAATGGAAAGTGTCCTTTCACAAATTTATAAATTTCATCCAATTCCATCTTGCTTTTGACAGCTCAACAATATGCTACTACTGTACTACTCTTCCAATAATTATATATATCCAGGGATCCACTTCCATTTAACTGGTTTTACATTTAACTGGAAAATATATCATGGACGTAGCCTAAGTGGAGTTGAAAACTAATGCAATGCTACCTAAAAATGTTATAAAATTTGAAGATAATTTTCTTAATGATGGGATATATAGTAAAGTGGTTACAATGGCGAAGTTTGAAAATTTTTTTAAGGGCCAAAATTAAATTGTAATTTTTACGATAATAAAAAAATAGTTCAATTATTTTAATAATTTATATTTTTTAAAATTTTAAAGAATTAAATTAATTTTTATCAATTTTAAGAGAGTTAAAAATATAATTTTATTTTTATTAATTTAAAATTTTAAATTTTAAAAAATTAAAATAAAAAATTTTCTATTTTAAAAAAAATTCTACGAACCCCTAACTACACTGATAGAGAAAAGAAAGATTTAACCAACTATCATTATGAAATGATGTTAAAAAATAAAGCAACTAACTAAATATATTAAAGATTATTTAATAAAAAAAGAGATTGTTTTCTAAATGATGGGATGTCAGTAGTGAAGAAAAAAATCTCATTTATGTTTTTTTTTAATATATTAATGTAATTATATGATAATATTTGTTTATATTTTTTAATTTTTTGACAACACATATATATTTTACACACATAAATACTCGAATCCAAATTTTTTAAGATAAACATTATTTTCTTTTCTATTAAAACTACTCATTCAGTTCAAATCTCATGTATGGTGTTGAATGCATAAACATGATAAGAGTGTTAAACTGATTTTAAGCTAAATCACATGTGGGCCTCATTTTTATTATTGGACCTTCCCACATTGCCACGTGTCTCAACCATAATAATTTTTTTCATTTAAAAGAATAATCAAATATCATTATGGTCCTTCTATTATACTTATAAATAAAATTTAATCTTTACACTTGAATTTTTATACTAATGTGATCCTTATCTTTTATAATGTTTAATTTAAATAATTAATATTGTCGATTACTCTAATTAATTTCTTTAATGTGATTTAAAAAAATTATTTTAATAGAAAATTTTTATTTTGGCATAATAAGTTGAAATAATTTTTTTTTTTAAATCCAGATCAAGTTCCAAAATTATTAGTATTTGGACTAATTAGTTACATGATTTTTCCTTTTTTTTAATTATTATAAGATAAAAATAAAATTGTAGTTTTGATTTCTCTATTATGCTCACTCACATTTGATATTTAGTTTTTATATTTGAATTTAACATAATTTGATCATTTACTTTTACAATGACATTAGTTAGTCCAAATAATTTACATTTTTATATGTGATTATTATCTTATGATTTTACTTTCACATTCTTTGTATGCTGATAAGTATCCAAGAACTAAAAAAAATTAATTGTAATTGAAAGGTTGAAAATGATTTTTTTTTCAACTATATATGAATGTTTTGACAAAAAAAAACTATGAATGTGACAAAGTGGCGTAACACTGTATTTTTTTTTTTTACAGATTATAAAGTTATGGTTAAATTTAAATTTTGGTTATTATATTAGGTAGTTATATATAATTTGAATGTTCTAAGTGTCTTAGAGACTAACACGTGGCTTCTCACTTTTTTGTTTGGATTTTTTTGATATTATAAGACAATGGTCAAATTTCAATTTTTTTACTCATATATATACTATGCTGAAACTTGAGACTTAATCTATATACTTTAATTTTTGACATAATCTCTCTACTTTTTATAATGATGTTAGTTAGTCTAAATAATTAATATAGTTAACTATTTCAATCAAAATGTCAGCATCAATTTTTCTTAAGAACACTATTTTATTATGTCGAATTCGAATGAATGTTTTTAAGGAAAATCGTTCACATTAATATTTTGAAAGTTGTTATTTGTTACATGATTATCAATATAAGTTTTAAGAAAACCACATAATTTTATATCAAACATCTTGAGCCTACATAAATAAAAAAAAGAAAAGAGAGAGAGGTTATTATCATAATATAAATTGAATTAATATAATACTCAAAGAATCAAGATACCAACATTAAGTACTTCCTTAAAATGTCACCATCTATGATTAGTAGCTTATTAGATTCCCTGCTTGTAATTTACCAAGTAAAAACATGAGATCATGTGAAGAAGCTTACTCAAAATTTTGGCTCCTTTCTTAATTATGCAACCACTAAACTAGAAAAAGAAAATTGCCAGTAACTTGTTTTTCTCCAATTAAACCATTATTAGCAATTATTGGCAGAAACAAAACCCCCATTATTTGCAAGCAGATCATTAATTGTGATTAAATCACATATAGCAAAGCCTGAGCTCATTGTCATGCTAATAGAATCAAATCAAATAAAGATTTCAGTTTTAGTTAAGCCCCACTTTAATATTATAAATTTATACAAAATTTGCTCATTTGATTTATTTGTTTTCTTTCATCTGATTGCCTTGTCTCCAATAGAAAGAGTATTTATAGATTTTCTCAACTAATTAAAATCATTTATTAAAAGAATAAACAAAAGAAATAAATAAACCCAAAACCCTAATGAAAGAAGACATTTGCTTTAAATATAATACTAACATATATGGGACTTGTTGAAGGTTATGAAATCTCCATTTCTTTACATAATTGTGCAACAAATCACATTAAATTAAATGAACCAAAAACTTCCAAACATAAATATAGAAAAAGAAAGGATGAGAATGAAATTTGGAAAACCCCCAAAAAATAATGTTAAAAGCTAGGTGTGGGCGTGTGGGGTTAATTAGTCTTTGCATATAGGGTTGGTGAGGAGCATGAATGGTAATATTCTCGTCAACCTACACATTGGATATGAATTATTAGGTAAAATTAGAAATAAAAACATTGAGTTTAAAAAATTCTAAAACTAGAACTTAATGCTAAATCACCAATTTCGGGTACGTTTGGATGAACGATCAGTTTGTGTAAAAATAACAGTAACAGCAGGGGCGAAACCAGAAAATTTTTTTAAGAGAGATCAAAGTTAAATTGTAATTTTTACAATAGTAAAATGTAATTTTTAAAGAATTAAATTAAAATTTTATCATTTTTAGGGGGTTAAAGTGCACTTTTACCTTTATTAATTTTAAATTTTAAAAAAAATTAAGGGCCTAAATGAAAAAAAATTCATTTTAAGGAGGGCCAAGCCTCTGTCAGCCCTCCTCCGATTTCGCCTCTGAGTAATAATGAGATTAAATATTGTAACATGCTATAAGGTCAGATAAAAAAAAAAAAAAAAACTAAACGCATAAACCTTTAATCAAGTAATTAGCAACCTCACCGCGGCTTCCTCAGGTTACCGGCTCCGCCTGCTGTTTTAATTCGTGAACCCAAACCACACCCTTCGTCTCATCCTTGGTTATGATGAAAATTTGACACCCTCAACTCCTAGGGTAATTCCCCCCACTCTCTCTTGATATAATAATGAAAATTTGGCACGTAATATTAATTTTAGTAATATGTTAATATGATTATGATGCGGCTAACATTAATATAATATAAAAAATGATATAAATGTACTAAAACTTATAAATTATAATAAAATTAGATAATATTTGAAAAATAGCCTAGGGTGGTAAAAATATTATGGAGTTTTTGTACTTAAAATTAGATTGTACTTTATTTTTTTATAAAAAATGATCAAATCAATTTTTGTGCATTAAATCAAAATACAATCTGATTTTTAACATGAAGACTTCCATAATATTTTTATCTCAATGATGTCCTTATATAACTGACAAAAGCTACGATTTTGATATTTGATATTTCATAATTTTTATCATGATCAAAGGTACAAGTTATTTTTAGATTTATTTTAGCTTAAATCCCATCATTTATGAACTAAATACATTCTAATTTGTTTGATTTGGATATATATTATATTTAATTATTATAATATTTGTAGCTGATTGAACTTTAACATGATTGATGATGTAATAATTAGAAGTACATGAATTTTAGCATGTTTAAACAAGTAGTAAGAGTTTGACAACTATTGGGAGTAGTTATATAGAAAAGAAATTATAATAATAAAGAAATAAAGAAAATGGAAAGGATTTGGTGCATTGGAAAAGGGCAGATTGGTGGTGTGCGTGCGTGTATCAGTGTGGCCTGTGGGGATAACTTGAATAAACCACGTTTTTCCTTGCGCCATTTATCTGCTCTGTATTTCCTTTTTCCCCTCCATAAAACCCCCCAATATTCCTCCCTCCCCTTTTCTCCTCAGATCAAACCTTTTCCCTCTCATTCTTCCTTCCTTCCAAACCAACTGCAACCATAAGCAACTCAATCCTCTCTGTTCATTAGCTGCTCATTTCACACTGTTTACTTGGTTAGGTGTTACCACTTTGCATTCATTATATATTCGTACTGAATAGCTTTTCTTTTTTGTACTTAAGTGTGTTGAGGGAAACCCTGGATCAGAATCAGGCAATGGGTGACTCACCAAACTCAGAAACCGAGTCAAGCACTCTTAGCAGCAACAACTCCTCTACTCTGTCTCCACCTTCACCATGCTCTTATGGCGGTAAAAGGGAATCGGGAACTGACCCCACCCCCGACTCCAAGAGGCAAAAGCGTCAGGGGGATAGTAGCAAGCATCCGGTTTACCGTGGGGTGCGAATGCGGGCATGGGGCAAATGGGTGTCCGAAATCCGAGAGCCCCGTAAGAAGAACCGGATCTGGTTAGGCACTTTTTCCACTCCCGAAATGGCCGCACGTGCCCATGACGTTGCAGCCTTAAGCATCAAAGGCAACTCCGCCATTCTCAACTTCCCTGAACTCGCCGAGTTATTGCCGCGACCAGCCTCCAACTCCCCCCGCGACGTCCAAGCCGCCGCTGCCAAAGCTGCCTCAATGGACTTCTTAAGTAACAGCATTAGCAGTAACAACAGCAACGCCATGTCATATTCATCGTTGTCTTCCTCACCTTCCACGTCGTCATCGTCGAATGTGGATGACGTATCAACACCGGAGGAGCTGAGCCAGATAGTGGAGTTGCCAAGTCTAGGGACGAGCTTCGAATCGGCCGAGTTAGGGAACGAGTTCGTGTACATGGACGCGGTCGATGGGTGGTTTTTTAATCCCAGTGGCATGCCTTGGTATTACGAAGAAAACTGTGGGTATTTTGGGGAAGAGATCTCAATGCAAATTCAAGAAAGTGAGATTATCACCGGGTTTGGCCCCTTACTATGGGATCACTAAAAACAAAAAATCAATAGCGTCTGCCCTTTTTGTTAAAAACAAAATACTCATATAATTTTTATTTGACGAAATTGCCCTTTTTACAATTTTTTCCTAGACGGAACGGGCAAAAGAAAAAAACAAATAAATCTCGCATGGTTTACTCCATTGTGCTTAGATTGGTCAAAATTTCTACTTCTTTCCCCTCTCAATAGGATAAAGGGAAAGTCAAATAGAATGGTGATTTTTCTTCTTTTTTCTTCTCTTGTAATTATATTTTGTTATGGCGATAATTGAGATTGACAGGTGTTGTGGAGTAATTAAAGCTGATACGTCCCTGTTTGGGTTCGTTCAATTTTCAATAAAACCATTGAAATCATATATGAAATGGCTAAAAGCCAAGACGTATCACATGGGACGGGGGAAGGGTCATTTGTTTACACCCCCTGATTTCTGGAGACAAACTTTTCATTTCATGACTTGTATTTTGGACTAATGTGTTATCCCTTTCAAATAATGAAAAATGGAGGTTGTAAAAATTCCAATCATTCATCATCAATCTCACTCTTTGGATGGAGAGGGTTTAATGTTTTAAATTACCACTGCAGATTCCCCTAAGCACTGAAAATGGAGGAACTGAATGAGAGGAAATTAGTATAATAAATGGTGTGTTAGAGAGGCATAAGTCATTTGACGCTTGCATTTCAACCACCATTCTCTCGTGTCCTTACAAATTGTATTTATGTTTTTCTTTTCTTTATATGTATGATTCTGATTCTTCTTCTGCTTTTTTGGGAAATAATAAATATTGTGATGTCAAAGACATTTTCCCTTCTCACAACTTATTACAGGCTTTCAGCTGACACCTATTTTCATTACAGTTTTCTATTAGGTTTGTTAGGATTTCATTTTTCTTTCTTTATTTCTTTTCCACCTTTCAACAATTCTCTAATATATATATATATATATAGGTGAATATGTTTGGTAAGCCCCTCTCTATTACAGGGATCAAATCAAATTAATTCATCTGCTATTAATTAGATCAATTAAATTTTTGTACTATTAAGAAAGATTAAACTAAAGTCAAATTTCAATAGAGTTAACACTTATTATTTAAAGAAAGTCATTTATTATTTAATAAAGTTTATATTTTGAAAGTTTTTTATGGTTTACAAATGAGATTTTTTGTTTGAAGTTGAACTATAAAAAAAAAACGTCATTTTTAAACAATAATTGTTAACCTCGTTATTTGCTTCTTCTTTTTTTAATAGTACCTAGGTTAAATTAATCTATCTAATAATAAAGGAACTAATTTGATCCAATTCTTATAATAGAGAGACTCGATAGGTACTTTAAGCTTATTTATATACATCCATACTTATATTTAAGCCTTTAATTGAGTCGGTGTCTCAAGTTAACCATGCACCATTCACTTGAAAAATTACTAAAATACTCTTATATATATAGAAAATATTTTTATCTCCTTTTATATAAAATCAATAAAAATTGAATTATATCAAAATTTAAACATTGTGACAAAATAATTTTTAAAGATACAACTCTACACTTTTAAGTAAAACTTCGTTTTATTTTTATATTAATTTTTAACAAATTATTACATGAAATTTTACCTTATGATGATCAAGGGCGAAATCAGAAAATTTTTTAAGGAGGCCGAAATTAAATTGTAATTTTTACAATAGTAAAAATATAAATTTTAAAAGATTAAATAAAAAATTTATCATTTTTAGGGTGGTCGAAGTATAATTTTATTTTTATTAATTTAAAATTTTAAATAAAAAAATTTTCATTTTATGAAAACAAGACTCCTACCAGTCTCTTAAGTTCGCACGGAAATGCAGTTGAAATGAGATGTGGCACATGCAGTTAAGGGCTGAAAAAGTTGGACCAAAATTAAGTTTAGAAATAGGCTTGCTTTTGGGAACCACATAGTATAATCGGGTGCTGCCTTGAATTAAATATATATTTTTGGTAAATTATAATAATAGGATAAAATCTGAATAATAAATATAACTAACGCGATTCGAATTTAAATAATACATGAGATAGTAAATACTTTTAACTATCAAACCATCATATGGAATCATTAATCCTAGTTTTTTCTAACACCCTTTGTGTTGCACAAATACACACTATCTACCTCACAAAAATGGAAAAAAATATAATCTAAAATTTGAAAATGGTAAATGGTAGAGTACCATATGCCTTTCTCCAGTGGATCATATTTTTTGGTTTTAAATATGGTAGAGAACTCAAAATGCTTAGCTGGGTGATGTGATATATATAAAATTATGGACCCATTTTGCAATCACTGTCAGATAATGATGTATTTGATGAATTCATAGTGTAGTGTGAATATATGTATCATGAAGATTAAATATAAATTACACTTGGGAATTGGGAAACCTTAAATCTAGCAATAACATCACATTATGGTAGTCTCATTTTTACTGTAGAAAATTAGGAAAAATAAATGAACTCAAAATGAATGGATCGATTCTCGAAAATGAGAGGCAAATGAAAATTTGAAATTTTCTCGTAATGAGTCACACGTACATGCCTGCGTTTTTTAGTTAAATCGTTGACCTTACAGGTATGATTTGGAAATCACAATTTCAAATCATATGTTCACATATTCCTTATTTTGTTGCGGTAAGTAAGAAAATTAATGATAAATGAGCAGAAAGCACAAGGCGTGAACCTGCCGCCCTACTCTTCTGTTTATTCTAATAATCCGCGTTTTTAGCCTTAATTTTATATATTTCTTCCATGATTCTCACTCAATATCAATGTGAATATCATTCATTGATTCCTAAACATCGTACTTACATATGACTATTGACGGACCATCTTTTTTTCTTATTTCATACAGTCAATAAAAAAAGCTGAGCCCAATAGGCTTCCATTAATTATATAGTAATGCTGCATTCTTTTCAATTTTGTTTTTAAGTAATAATTTAATAATTCCTTTATTATCATTTTTTTTAGATTTAACCCTCCTAATATTTATAATTTAAGTTTCACTTTTAACCAAAAAAATTTAAAGTTTTATTTTAGTCAGTTAACTAAAAAAATTATAATTTGCTCAGATAACTATTTGAAAATTTTATTTAAGTCACTAACTTGTTAAGTTTTTTTTTTAAAAAAAAGGTTTTACTAGCGAGATTCAAGCGGCGATTCAACAACCGATATGGTGGATCAATACCTATCAATGAGTGGATGAACATACCTTAGACCCAAGTCCTTTTGATGGTCAATGTCGAAGATCGGAGAAAAAACTATTTGAATTTTGGTTCGTAGATTCCTGACGTCCCAAAGTTGTTTCATTAAAAAAATTGAAATGTAGAAGAGAATGAGAAAGAAAGCTTTTGATTGGTACAGGCAGAGCAAATAGAGAAAACCATACACCATTGAATTTAACAACCCAATAATTTGGACATATGACGGTGCCCGTTGTTCTCTAAAACTCTACCGGCCACCAGTGACTATTCGTCAACTTCTTAATCTGTTTGGGAGTATTTCAAAATAATAAATGATCTCACGAGTTGATTTGGACCTGTGTTGTCTTAAGTTTTATATGTTTTTTCTATTTCTTTTTTCATTGTTTAATAAGTCTTTAGTTTTAGAAGTTGTTATCTGCTCTTGTAACACATTTTTTAGTCTTGCTTATGCATGTAATCTTAGTTTTACAAGTGAGTTTAGGGATGATTTTGTTGTTGTCCTCTCTAGTTTGGTGAATTCTCGATTTTTTGTCGATTTTTGCTCGTCTCTTTGGATCATCCAGGGCTAATTTTCTTATCGTATTAAGTGCTTGTAACTACTCCAAATATATCGTGTTTGAGTTGTGACAAATCCAATTGTCAATGTATCATAATGTTTTATTGATGTTAAGGCTAAAGCTTTTGTTGTGTTCATGGAACTTATCCTTCACCATCTATGATGAGTGTTAGTTATTTTTTTTTTTGAATTGTATAATTCCATTCATTTAATGAATTAATGAATTTATCTTTAAAAAAAAACAACCCAATAACTTAAATGAAAATTTTTAATAATTCAATAATCAAATTGTAACTTTTTTAGTTAAATAACTATAACGAAAACTTACCCATAGTTTACTAACTAATGATGTAGTTTATCCAAAATTTTAACTTCAAACTCCAAAAGGAAGTGGATTCTTTAGCACATGCTCAGGGGCGGAGCTAGGCCTATGCCAAACCCCCCCTAAAAAATGGAATATACCTTACATGTCATCTATCAACTCCCATACATCAACATTAGCACATAGGGATGAGTATTTGGTTGGGTCGAATCGAGTCGAATTGAGTCAAAAAATTTCGAATTAGTCGAGTTAACAAATCTTATTTTAACAACCAAACTCAATATGAATTTTTTTGGAATCGAATAAAAAAATTTAGAGTCGAGTCGAGTTAACGAATCATATTATTTATACTCAATGTTGCGTTTACATGGACCAATTATTTAACTGGTATAGGAAGTACAAGCTTTTAAATTGATTTTGAGTAAAGGAAAAAGGGAAAGTGGGGAGATTCAAGAAGGAAAATAAGGCTAATGAGTAAACATTTATCAAAATGACGTAGTTTTATATTTTCTTATTTGGATTTTTGGATAACTTGAATTAGGAGTGAGCGTTCAGTCGAATCGAGTGAAATTGTTCAAATTAAATTAAAAAAATTAATAATGTTAAATTAAAATCTTGTTACAATATAATTATTTTCATGTTAGAGCACATACTTTTAAAACCATATATATTTGAAAACTTTTTTAAATCAAAATATAAAAAAAGATATTTTAGTATGATAAACTTGAATCATTAGTCATTTATTTAGATTACAAAATTATTATTTCAATTTTTTTAATTTTTAACTTTTTTATATATTTTTTAGATTTTTAAATATATATATAATTTTTTTAAAATACAAATTTTAGAATTTTCATAAATATTTTGAATTTTAAAAATTATTTTGATTATTTTGTAATTTTTGTTAAGAGAAAGATCAATTTGCTTATTTTAAAAATTGGCAGTGACAAAAGGGTATTTATACTAATCTGTTATTTGAATTATTCGAGTTGTAAAAATTCAACTCGAATCGAACTCGAAATCTAAAATTTCTTATTCAAGTTGACTCGAATAATTCGAATAACTCGATTCGATTAACTCAAAATTCAAATTTTTTTTAATTTTTTCGAATTAAATCGAGTTTTGCTCACCTATTAGCACATATAATCAAATTATACCAAACTTCATTTACCAACTTAGTATATACATGTTTATTTACTAATTTCAAATTCAACAATCCCAAACATAACAAAATATTAAGGTGACTCCATTAAGTACACGCCAATTAACAAAATAAAAAGGGATTCACTAACATTGTTGAGTTCGAAATTCTATCTAGATGCTGAAGTCGATGCTCGGGATCTCACTTGAAACTTAACTTGTGCACAGAAAACAAAACCATAAGTCAATGCTTAAGTTACATCGCTTTATGTTATATATAAGTAGACTATATTGACATTTAAGAAATATTAATTTACTTTTTTATTATTGGATAATCCTAAACCCATCCTTAATTGAGTTGGTGTTCCTGACACATAAATATAATTAGATTGCGACATATTTACGATATGAGTGAAAAAAGTAATGTAAAAGGATAATTATTAAAAGTTTATATAAAAATGAAATGAAAAATTAAATTACTAAATTTCATGGCATCATTTTCAAATTTTATTATGGGTGAGTTTTGGTTAATTTTATATAAAAATATTAATAAACAAAAACATGTTTATAATAATACAACAGCTTACATTGTAAAATGTATGTAATTTTTAATAATTTTCCTTCTGAATTGAAACCAAATTAATAATAACTCAAGTATATAAAAAATAATATATTCATCATCGAATTTTATAACTCAATATCAAATCTATTAATAATGGAAATAGAAGTGTCTAATTAACTTGAAATGTTTGGACAATATTAAGAAGGAAACAAGTTAGAAACTGTAGTTTGATCCCAAAGTTGTCCGAAGATAAGCTTCTCTAGTCATCAACGTTTTGATTTGAAGCATGAACCAATGCAGTGCCTCCATTCATATAATGCCCGACTTGGTATTAAATGCCATTTTATCATTAAATTTCAATAACTAAATCCAGAAATAAAAGAGAAAGTATATAGTTGTGGCCCAATGTCTTAATTATTTTTAATTAGTCTTTAATTCAATTGTTTGGATTTTGCAACAACAAAAAATTGTGGAATATGGGTGTCAACTTCACAGTTAAGCAATTGCTCTCATCTTTTGTGTCAACTATCAACCACTTTGAAAAACTTTTTTCTCTATATAGCTAATCAAATTCAAAAAGCTGCCTCTATTATTATTATTATTATTGGTGCTATAAAAGGTCTAAATATTCTAAATTAATATATTTTTAATGAAAATATTTTTATTTAAACTCTTTAAAATTTAAAATTTTAATAGTAATATTGTACTTTGATTCCCTAAAAATGATAAAAATAATCTTTAAAAAATTATAAATATATAGATTATTAAAATGATAAAATTATATTTTTATCATTGTAAAAATATAAAATTTAATTTCGATCCCTTAAAAAATTTTCTTGTTTCATCCATGTGTTTGAGCCATATGATATGCCTTCAAATTTAGTTGGGATTTGTGAGGTTTATGAATATTTTAAGAAATGTATCAAAAAGAATTAGAGTAAATTGTATAGCTTGTTTTGATTTTTTTTTTTTTGAAAAATTCATATATTTTTGAGGTTTTTATATATGTTATTTTTTTTGAAAATTTTTATTTTTAATTTTTAAAATCAAGATTAAATTGTAAAAATGTATAAAGGAACATGTTCATACTTCAATGACTAACAATTCTGATTAAATTAAATTGTTAAGATAAAAAGAATCATGATTAATTTTGATGAAACGATTCAAAATCAAAATAAGAGTAAAACTCGAGAATGAAATGCTTTATCCATCAACACCATAATAAGAAGGTCGAGATTATTATGACAAATTTTCTATATAAAAACACGAAACTTAAAAAGAGTGTCAAGATTCCAATTTTGCTCCACTAACCCAATAAATGAGATTGATAATACTAATAAATGATCCAAATTTTCATTACTCCAAATACATATAGTTGAATCATTAAATTTGTTGAAATTGGAAAAATAAAAGGAAAAAAAAGTTGTGGTGATAGCCACCTGTTAATTTTCCAACTCCATACACATAATCTAAAGAGAAAAATATAAAGGCATCACCGATAAAGTGAGTCCAAAATTAAACTTGATGATGCTCTCAAGTCATTGAAAGTTTGAAAGGTATAGGAAAGATAGTGTTCATTTCACACTTTTTTTTTTTTTTTGCTACCTTTACCATAAAGAAAAAAAAACAATTATTTCTTTGTACATGGCATGGACCACCTCTATTTATTTTATTTCAGTTTTAGGTAAAATACTGACGACTACTTTTTTAATTTATTGTTTATTTATTATTACGTAATAACAATATTTTACACGCGTTCATTTTCTTCATAAAAGAATTCACACATTTAAAACATTACTACAATTAGGGATATTTAATCTGTTAAACTAATATTAATTGAATTAATTAAATTAAATTATTTTGGTTAATTTAATTAATTAATCGAATTAATTGAAATTTTCACATTTTTTATTTTTTTGTTAAAATAAATATAAAACATATCAAAAATTAAATTGGTAATGTTTATTTAACCAAATTAAAATTAATCGAATTAATCAAAATTAATTGAATTGGTAATATATAATATTGATTTTTTGAAAGTTCGATTAATTCAGTTAATTACTCGATTTCGAATAGAATTAACCGATAATCAAACCTTCAAAAAATCATTAATCGATCTTTGATTAAATTAAATCGATTAATCGAATTAGTTCAGTTCGATCGGTTAATTCGATTTTAACCGAAATTTGAACACCCCTAATTACAATGCACTTCGTTTCTCCATGAATTACGATTTATAAGATCTTAATAATAAACAAATATAATAGTTAAAAAATAAACATAAAATTTTAAATAATATGTCAAAATAAAAAAAATAGATTTCGTATATTTAGAGAATCTTTCAATAAATCACACACCCTAAAGATGAAATTGGTTGAAAGATTATGTTAAGAGATATCTAAATTTGATTGAATTTTAATTAATTAAAATACATAAAACTATTTAATTTATTATAAAATGAAGAACCACTAAATTATATAAAATACTCATTTAATAATAATAATTTTATATGCCATATAAATCATAACAATAAGCCCTCATTTAATTGAATAAAAAAAATCCTACCAATCAAATTTGAAAATCGAATTACCTAAAGTGATCCCTAGAAAAACTTAAGGAAGCCAATTTGTAAGCTATTGGCTTTAAATTAGATTTTTCTATTTTATTATTGTACAAATAAACCTTGACGCCTATTGTTGCCCCTAAAATTGTATGAAAAATAAAAATAAGAGAGTAGTCAACGCTTAAATTTGTTATTGTTCTTTCAAATTTTAAAATTGAGTCGATATATCTTTATTATTGGGATAATTTTATATATTTATTTAAGCATTTTTAAATAATTTGTAATTAATTCAATTTATTAACTACTAAAAAGCTTAATGTTTCCGGAAGACTGCTCTTTTCATTATTTCACAAACGTCCCTGTCTAACTTTATGAAGGTGTGCCCTCTTCAAATTGATATGTGTGACAAAATTAATTAAGGCTTATTATTAACTATATATCGGTGGAAAATAAAATTTTACAAGCAAGTTAAAATGTATCGATGTCAATTGAGTATTAGTTTGATTTACATGTATATTGTTCTCAATATATGAGTTTATAGATTCGAATGCATTAAAACGCCTTATCTTTCTATATATAAATTGAAAAAAAATTATGAATAATTTAAAGTATTATGTAAAAAAAAACAGCAAATATCAAAACTTGTAGTAAGATATTCAAAAAAATGTGTCAATCTATTTATTTTTTAAAATTTTAAATAAAACACAAGTCACACTTATTATTTAATCCTCCTTTGTGGAAATTTTTTCTTTTCAATTATAATGGATTAAATAAAAATGGCTTAACCCATAAATTGGTATTTATATTATGTCATTTTTTCATCTTAGTATCTAAATTTTTTTTTATCATAAGTGATACCTAAAATATTTTTTTCCCAACTTGGTACATATAATAGTCAAGTCATTAGTCAGGTTTTTATCAAATTTAATATAAAAAATAATTAATTCCCAAAATAATACCCCCAACCCATTGATTACCAAAATGGTATGTTTGGTTAGGTCGAGGGCTTTCAAATGGCGGCACAGTGGGTATTTCTGACACGAACTTTTTTTTATTTTTTAATTAAATTTATATATTAAAAAATAAAAAAAATATATTATATTAGTGGAGGATTATCAAGTTGCGGCACCAAGGAAAAAAATTATACATGTAAAATATATGAGAAAAAAATACCTAACACTGGTGCAGAAATATCAAATGACGGCACCCTTAGAGGGATACCAAGTGGCGGCACCAAGTGATGCTTTGCCACTTGTCACTCCCCCATTTAACAATGTGTGTGTGTATTTGTGGGGGTTTTGGGGTTTAAAATTAATTTTGGGGATTAGAGGTTATTAAAGTAAGTTAAATTTTTATTATAAAATAGGAAAAGGGGGTTTTCAAACGGGAGAGCAGAGAAGAGAGAAGAAAGAAAAAAGGAGAGAAAGGTAATTTTTTTGTGTTTATTGTTAAATTTATTTTTAAAATTATTTAAGTTGTTAGTTAGTAATAGTTATTTTTTTGTTATTTTTATACATAGTTTAGGCAAATAATGTTTAGTTTGATATTAATTTGTTATAAATTTATAGTAGTAAGGTATATTTTTAAATTTTTATTTTATTTATTTTTAATAGATTTATTGAATATGGATAATCATTTTTAATTTTTTGTTTTTATTGTTAAATTTATTTTTAAAGTTATTTAATTTATTAGTTAGTAGTAGTAATTTTTTTTGTTATTTTTATACACAGTTTAGGCAATTAATGTTTAATTTGATATTAATTTGTTATAAATTTATTTTAGTAGGGTATATTTTTAAATTTTTATTTTATTTATTTTTTAACAGATTTATTGAAGATGAATAATCAATTTTTTGTATGCATTTATTTCGATAGAGTAGTTTTAAGAACATCAGTTGGATGTATATTTGAGTGTCAGTAACAAATAGGAATGTGATTTCGTCGAAATGTCTCGTTTGATGATATGAAAGTAAGGATTAGTTCAAAAAAATTTAGATGTTGTGGGAGAAGGATCTTAAAACTTTTCTACAAGTTTTCAGTTTCGACAGATCCCATCAAATTCACCGAGATGGAACTTGTAGACGATGAAGATGTGGAGACAATGATCGCTCATTATTTTTTGAATCAAAGTGACCCAAATGCACCGGTTCAGTTGTTTGCCGTGTTAGTTGATGTAAAACTAGTACAAAATGAAGATCCAACTCCAAAAGAAATTGAAGATCCAACTCTGTGTATGGTGGTTCCAGTATCGTACATTGAAAGTCAATCAATCGTATGCGGGATAGACATCGATTTTAATGCTACTGCACCCGAGAATGATACAGATGAAAATGTTGGATATGATAGTAGTATTCTTTCTGATAATGAGGTCAATATTAATAGTGATCCGAATGTGGATGAGGTCTAGGATGATATTGACGATGAAGGGGCGAATGATGATGAAAATCCAGTTACACATATTGTGATGCACAATAATCCTGGTGGGACACACATGTTGCGTATAGACCTCGATGCGACATATGTCGAGTTCGCGAAGTACCCTGATATACTACCTACTCACCAATTGGACGTAGCAGCAGATCGTGAAGAGTTGTTTGTGGGCCAAAAATTTGAACCCAAGGAAGAGTGCATGTTTGCCATTAAGCGGTATAGCATGAATGTGTCGACAGATTACAAAGTCACGGTGTCTAAATCGACATTGTATATCGGGGAGTACTGGAAGTCGATGGAACGTTACAAGTGGTGGGTACAAACTGCATTTATCTAGAAGTCGCAAATGTGAGAGATAAGAAAATTTGACGAGCCTCACACATGCAGTTCAACATGTTTGTCAGAAGATCACCGGAAACTTGATTCTAGAACTATCTGCATACATATCATGCCAATGGTTAAGAACGATCCGACCATCAAAGTTTCTACACTGATTGTCTAGATGCAATCATGATTCCATTATCGGGTTTCATATCGAAAAGCATGGATTACGAAACAGATGACAATGGAATAGTTGTTCGGTGATTGAGATGCATCGTACAAAGAGCTATAGGGGTGGATAGTCACAATGCGGCAGTACGTGCCAGGATTACGATTGAGTTGGTGACATAGCCTTATTATGGCTCAGATAACAACATACAACTGGGAAGAAGAATTTTTCAGTATATGTTTTGGATGTTTGATCTTTGCGTTCGAGCATTTCCTCACTGCAAGCCATTTGTCTAGGTAGATGGGACCTGGCAATACGGGAAATATACACAAATCCTACTAATTGCGGTGGCTCAAGAAGAGAACCAGAACGTGCTCCCGATAGCATTTTCTATTAAGGATAAAGAAGACATGGAATACTAGGAATTCTTCTTGATGAACCTGCGAAGGTATGTTGTTCATAACGATAATATTTGCATCATCTCCAATAGAGGGAAGGGTATTATTGCGTCATTAGGCGTACTAGTGTACAATGGAGATCGGTTTACTATAGCCAACAACACATTGTGGCTAACTTCCAACGAGAATATAGGAATGCAGACTGATAGAGACGACTTGTGAAAATGGTAAAAAAATTAAGTTTCAAATTATATTTTTAATGTTTTAATTCGATACTGTAACTTATGTTTTCTTAATATTCCTACAGTGTACGAGCTAAAGTCATACCGATTTCGATAAAGAATGACCAGACTTGAGCGTGACATGGAAGGTCAAATGAACAAGCCTTTGCGAGAGTGGTTGGGTACCATGGAGCCGTGGCAATGGTCTCAAAGTTTAGATAACGGGTATTGATATGGTCAAATGGCGACCAATCTGGCATGAGTCTATTAACGACGTGTTCAAGAGAATACGACATCTTCTGATTTCATCCATGTTCTCGATTACGTTCTATAGGCTGGCTACCTTGATACCAATAATGGGGACGCGACAAATCGATCAGATGAACGTCGGACAAGTGTTTGTCGAAGCTGTCAGGATTGAAATGGATGCAAACCGTCAAAGAGCGAGGACGATAAACATTGAAATATATTCACGATAGTTTCAACGATTTCAAGTTATGGAGACCATTGAACGTTGACCTAGTATCCTACCTAGGTCATACGGGGTTGATCTCCAGAATAGACACTGCTATTGCAGGAGGTTCGATACACTTCGTTATCCCTGTGGGCATGTCGTTGCAGCTTGTGTTAAAGTGTCGCTCAATGTTGAACAGTTCATCGACCCCGTTTACACTCTCGAGCGTACGTTACGTATTTAGGAAAACGAGTTCCCCGTCCTGCCTGATTTGTCTACATGGGAGGTGCCTCCGACGACTTTCGAGCTTATCCCGAACAAAGGTTTGCGAAGGAATCCGAGAGGTCGTCCCTATATCACCAGAATCCGCAAAAAAATGGGCATTGTGGAGAAAACAGACGACGATAAGTTGTGTGGACTGTGTAGGCTAGCTGGGTATACTCGGCGTAATTGCCCCCAACGAACTTACCATATTGGTCAATCCTCCGGATCGAGTAAGGCTTAAGCTATTTGTATTGGACATTTTTCATTTGAAATTAATTAAGTTTATGAATGAATTTGAAATTAATTATGTTTAATTTTGTATTTAATTAATAATTTTTATTTTGCATTTTGGTTTAAGGGTTTAGTGTTTTGAATTTTAGGGTTTTTAAATTTAGGATTTAATGTTAAGGGTTTTGAATTTGAGGTTTTGAATTTAGGGTTTAAGGTTTTGAATTTAGCGTTACAAATTTAATGTTTTGAATGTATAGTTTAATGTTAATAGTTTAGGGTTTTGAATTTAGGATTTAGGGCTTAAAGTTTAGGATTTCGAGTTTAGAGTTTATAAGTATGAAATTTAAATAAATGATCAAATAGTTTAAATATATGTATAATTAAAGTAAAAAGTCATCATTACAACTCATCAATAGTCAAATATACACAATTAAACTTTATTAGATGCAACCCTAATGTCCATGATTAGATGGTGTGATTCTCGGGGTATATCTTTGTGGTGGTCGGCATCTATGTCGAGGTTGCTCGTTTTTCAGTGGTGTTGAAAATAGTAGTTTCGGGACCACAAACCCGATAGAAATTTTTTTATAATGAGTGTTTAAATTAAATGAGTCAATTTTAATATCATATGGAATTTTGAATTGAGGAATTTTAATTATTAAATTAAAAGTTAGTATAAGTGGTTTGGTTCAAAAGTCAAGTGGTTTTAGAAAATAAGGTATCGGGACCCCGTTTCTGAAATTAAGGGCTGTAAATATTTTTATTAAATATTTACAGAGTCTTATTATATGTGAATTAAATTTTGGTTGAGTAATTTTGATGATTAATTGATTAATTAAGGAAAAAGGAGTAAATTGTAAAAGAAGTAAAAGTTAATTGCTATTGAATAAAAAATAGTAAAGGGACAAAAATGGAAATTAAACCATGTTCAAAAAGTCCAAGCGGTGGTGACATAACTACCATCCACTAACTTTTGGATTATTTATTCATTCAGTCCTAATTAGTTTAGGATTAAATTTAAAATAAGTTTGTTTAATCGAAATTTAATATAATTGAAAGTTAGATTATGAAATTGAACCCTCTTTAAATGGCCTAATAATTGAAATGATATGAAACTCTTTAGATTTTAGTAAATTGCAATTAAATCCTAATAAAATGAGGATTTACTAATTAGTTTATTTTAATGTGATCAGGAATGGTGATTTCAAGGCCATAAATTCGATGTGTTAGACCGTAAATATTAATTATTTAATATTTATGAGGTCATTAGTATTGTAGTAAAATTTGGTTATGAGATTTTAATGTTTTGATAGTTAATTAAGTAAAAAGGATTAAATCATAAAAGGTATAAAAGTTGAATCCTATTAATTAAAGGCATTAAATGCTAATTGGAGGACAAGTTAAGGTCCTAAAATGGTAATATAACCATTAGTAACTTGAGTGGACAATTTTGACTTAAATTTGGCTAAAAATTAAGTGTGAACAAAGGGTAAATAAGTAAATTAATGAAATTTAAGTTAATTAAAAGAAGAAATGTTTATCTTCTTTCTTTTATTTTTCTTGCTAAGAACCGAAACCCTAGAGAAGGAGGAATAAAACCATCATCCAAGCTTGTGTCTTAGATTGGGTGAGCAAACTTCGTCCGTTTTTAATAATTTTTATGTTTTTGAGTTCGTATTAACTCAATCTAGCTAACCTGATGACTAATTTGTAAATATATCATATGTTGTGTATTTTTCCATTGATGATTTTCGTATATTCTTGGAATTTTATGATGGATTTTTAATTTAGGTTGTTAAATAGGATAATTTTGTAAAGTAGTTTTTGATGATTTTAAAGTTTAAGGACTAAAATGTGAAAATAATTAAAGTTCAAGGACTTGATGTTAAATAACATCAAATGTGGGCTGTGGAGTGACCCAAAACAATTCCGCTGAACCAATATCTAAATAAAAATGGTTAATTTGCATGTTTGGGGTTTCAAGATTAAATTGAATAAAAGTGAAAAGTTAAGGGTAATTTTGTAAAAAAAATACCAAAAGGTTTACTTGCATAAAATGATTAAAATTCATGTTGATTTAAATAATTGAATGAAATTATTGAAATAGATCAAGATCGTGTCCCGATCGTGAAGAAAGAAAAATTACGAATTTGCCTTGAAGTTCAATTTAACTGCAATTTTGTCTGGTAAGTTCGTACAGTAAGATAATTGATTTAATTTCTGTGTTTAAATTATTGAAATAATTTAAGTATGCTATATTTAAATTTTTTGTTTGATAACTATTAAATTAATGAATTGGATTACATTAAAATGAAATTGTATTGAGAAGTATGATTGAAATTGACGAAATGATATAGTTGAAATCAGGTGGCAACGAAACGCTTAAATGATTAAGTGTTGTGCTAGTTATTATTTATGTTACGAATGAATTAATTTAATTGATAAATGACAAATAGTAAATTGAACTAAATGATATTGTTAGTTTAATTCGATATTATGTTTGGTAAATAAGGATTTTATGGATGTTTGCTCAAAATGATATAACATGATGAAAGTTAATTGCAATGAACATAGTATATGGCACATACGAACTTCATAAATAATTGGTACATAAAGGACATGTCATTAGGGGCTAAACAGAATTAGGAGCTAGTCTTGGATGTTTTACTGACGGGTAGTCTCTGTACTTGAGCTGTTACTACAAATTAATCTTGTAAGTTCGTGTGGTTAAATTCAAATTTAAATTGCATATTCTTGTATTGTAAACAATTTTTGTGAGTTGAAATGATGATCAGAAGTGTGGAAGACGGGAACAAAGGAAAGGAATGGCTAGCGGGCTTTGCACCGTAAATAAAAAAAAGGTCAGATGACCATGTGTCATCGTGAGTATATGAATCCTTTATGGATTAAAAGGTCCAATGACTATTTGTCATCGTGAGTACATGAATCCTTTATGGATTAAAAGGTCCGATGACTATGTGTCATCGTGAGTATATGAATCCTTTATGGATTAAAATGTCCAATGGCTATGTGTCATCGTGAGTATCTGATTCCTTCACGGATTAAGAGGTCCGATGACTATTTGTCATCGTGAGTATTAAATGGAATGAATTCCATTACGGAATAAAGGTCCGATGACTCTGTATCATCGTGAGTATCAAATGCGAATTGGAATCTACCTTTGGTGTATATAGCTTACTCGATTCGGTTGATTAGATTTTTACAACTCTTGAAGTTTGATGAATCTATTTAACTTTATGAACTTACTAAGCTTTGAAATGCTTACCTGTGAGAACTGTTGTTGTTTTGTAAATTCAATTTTGCTGTTCGGAGATTGGATCATCTTAGAGCATCATACTATCCCGGAATTTGTTCGATGGCAATCCTATCATTTGGTCATATGGCATGTACTAGGATGATGTTATCCTTGAAATGCTCGATTTTGGATTGTTGATTCCTTTGTTGAACTAAACTTGCATGCTTACTTGATGTTCTAATTAAGCAAATGTTTTTAGTAATGAGTTGACATGTGAATTTAAGAATCCTTGTGGTAATTGATTGTATTTTGTTGTTATATGATGAAATAAATATTGTCATGGATAGATTTTGCAAGATCAGAATTTTAAATAAGAGACTTGTATTGAATGATGATTGATAAATTTGAGAACTTGTGTGATTAAATAAATTCTACATACTTGTTTCGATAGAACCCTACATGTATCGGTAGAAGTACAGAGTAAAGGAGAGGTTGATTACTGACTTACATTGTATCGGTAGTAACTTACGAAGTATCAGTAGTTTTGTTCATAGTAGTGTCGGTGGTCTAAATACTTGTATCGGTAGAAGTTGTAGGGGAAAACTTCTTAACTCTTTGCAGTTTTTAGTATCGGTAGAAGCATGACATGTTTCGGTAGAAGTCATACTTGTATCGGTAGTATTGTCTCAAGTACCGGTAGCAATCTGCATTATTCTTGAACTGTTTACTGACTTGACAACTAACGATACTTGTTCAACAAGTACAGATAGAAGTATCCAAAAATCATGGAAATGACCTTTTTTCCATTATTGAGTTATGATTATATTTAATTGATTATTTATGACATGATATTAAAATATGAACAATGATAAATGAGTAGAAAGACACCAGGACCCTAACCGGCAACGATTTTCGGGTCCTGGGTGTTATGATATGTGACATGAATATTGATTCTTGAATTGATTGAAATGTTGTAAATGAATATGTAACATTAAATGGAGTTAGTATTCTGAGTTGCAAGTTTGTTATTAAATATATTGTGATTGATTTGTATGTAAAAAAAAACTCGAAAAGTTTTGTAAACCCCTAAGACCTTAAACCGATGATGTTTACGGGTTTTGGGTGTTACACACATGCCCCTAATCACAATATGGTTTCCCCTTCTTATCTATCCCATGGATAGACCCTAATTGCATTGGCAGTTACGGGATAGGTTGTTTACAACCAAACTACCGGTGTACTCGATCTCCGGTATACCACTCCACTGTTTGAAAATTGATAATCGATGCGTTAATGCACTATTGGTCTGAGTGGAGGAATGTCGAAGAGGGAATAACAGCGACAATTTTTGGCTGTATATATGGCGTCCAAATGAATTGCACAATTAATAACATGTCAAGATATTAATAAGAGTTAAGTAATATAATTTAGTATCATGCAACCAGATTAACACGAGTCAAGTAATATAATTTAATAACATGTTAATGAATAACACACCTCTTCTCCGACATGTTGCTCGAGCATCATACGATATAAGGGAACTGTGAACTGCCTCCCGATTCTCGATTTTGTTTTCCATCTAAGAAAAAAAAAAAAAACTTGTTAGAATAATATAATTAAAAAAATATGTCAAATAATTAAAATTTTGGGTATTTGGTAATCATCTATTAATGAGTGGGACAACATATGTTTAGTGCCTAACGGATGCTAGGAATCGCATCCGATAAAGTGCCCAAGACTGCAATAGCATTAGGCAACCACTTATATCCCAGCAAGAAAGGTTTGTGATGCAATAAAATTCTCGATACAGCATCGCAAGCACCGCAAATCCCCAACTATATGAATGAATTTTTTGCAAATCAATCAGTAGGGACAAGTACATCAAGTGGACCTTATTGTTGTTCGCATCTGGCATGAGTACGCCCCCTATGATTTGCAAAATATAGGCTCGAACAGCCCAAATCAACTCCATTTCAGTTGCATTTTCGGGCAACTACTCAAAATTGGCCCTCAGCCATGTAAAATTCAATGACGTAAAATCATTGTTATTACTAGGTGAGCGACTTAGTAATTCGTTGCACATCGTTGACGGCTCTTGAAATGAACTAACGCCGGTGACCGCTAGACCATTGATTGGGAGCCCGAGTTGCAACGCAACATCCTCCAACGTCACGGTGCACTCCCCACACAACAGATGAAATGTGTGGGTCTCCGGGCGCTAACGCTCCACCAATGCACTTATTAAATCATACAGTAACTCAAACTTTTGGATCAATGTCGCTGATCCAAATCCGGAATCCCGTAAGTTTGGAAGCAGACGTGCATGAGGACGACATTTGAGGCCCTGCGCACGACCCCTCAATGCACGGTACTGGAGCTCTCCCTGTTAATTTACAAAAATAATTAGTATAACCTAATTTAATTTTGTAAACAAATAATAATTTCATAAATGACATAAGGAACGAATAATAATTTTATTAAATTCATATTGGCTAGGTGTGTTTCCTCATTCACCGACTTTGTTATGTGAGGACGTTGGTCATTAATTAATGAATCCATTCTGCAACTTAAAAAAATTATCAATTAGTTCGATACATAAGTAATTAAGTTTTATAATTTTTATTATTTTTTACAAAAATAATACAAAAATAATAATTAAATACCAACATGGGTCATTTACTAAAATGATACAAAATAAATATTTATATACCAAAATTTTATCCACACACCATTAATTACGAAAATATGGTGGATATATCTATTTAATATATATATATATATTCATTTTGTATTATTTTGGTAAATAACCTATTTTAATTTTTAATTTTTAAATTAATTTATATTACTTACTTACTTACTTGCTACTACTAACAAAATAAAATTACTTACTAACAAAATAAAATAAAATAAATTTAAATTAAATTAAAAATAACCAAACTTACATTTCTTCCTCTCCTCTTAATTTAGTCAACTAAATAAAAACATTAAATAACAAATCAATAAAAATTAAATTAAACAAAACAAATAACTTAAAATAATAAAATACTAAACAAAATATAACTTTAAATTATCAATAAAATATATACATTTACCTTTCTTTTAACCTTTTACTCTTTTAATCAACCTACTAAACAAATAAAATTATAATAACAAACCAATCATATTAAACAATAAAATTAAAATTACTACTACTAACTAACAAATTAAATAATTTTAAAAATAAATTTCATAATAAACACAAAACCAAATTAGTACATTTCTCTCCTTCTTCTTTCTTTCTTTCTTCTCAGATACCCGTTTGGTCCCTCCTTCCCCTTTATAACAAAATAAAACCCACCTAAATTATTATTCCAAACCCCCAAAATAAATTCTGCCACCCAAAACACCAACACACACACGACATCATGGGGTTCAAACAAGTGGCAAAATACCTTAAGGTGTCGCCATTTCAAAACCTTCCATCTGTGTCAGGTATTTTTTTCGTATATTTTGCATGTATAGTTTTTCCCATTAGTGTCGCCACTTGATGACCCTTCACTAATATAATATTATTTTTTAGTTTTAAATATATAAATTTAATTTAAAATAAAAAAAAGTTCGTGTCAGAAATACCCACTGGTGCCTCCATTTAAAAGCCTTCCACCTAACTAAACATATCATTTTGGTAATTAATGGGTTAGGGTATTATTTTAGTAATTAATTATTTTTTATATTAAATTTGTAAAAAAAAACCCTCCATTAGTCAATATCATTAAGCCTATTTGAAAAAAAAAAAGTTTATCCCACAAATTAATACCTAAAATATATCATTTTTTTTCAAGTTGGTCCATAAACTTTTTTTCCTCGCAAATGGTACCCAAACTATTTTGTTACCCATTTCATACCAAAATATCGTATCCATTAATTTTTTTTGCCAATAATAGATTGCCACATCATATCAACTTTAAAAAATAAATTTTAATGATTTTATTTTATTTTTAGATTATTTATTTCTCTTTATTATTATTATTATTATTATTATTTCTTCTTCCTTTATATTGTCTAGCGATGCCAGCAATGCTTAAAATTGCTCTCCTGAAGTCGAGACGTTAGCAATTAATTTTGTTTTCAAATATCAGTGCATACTTGCTCGACTTGATGGGATCGAAAAAATTCTTTCATCGATCATTCGGTTGGACCGAGAATCAATTGGAGAACCACTTCGGAGAAAAGGGTTAACCCAATTGACCTGCGAACTGATATAGATCTGCTAAACCAAGCTTTAAAAAACGATTGAACCGGTTGAATCAATTTTCTCTATTTTTTAAAATTTTTATTTCTAATAATTTTAAATAGATATATATAAAGAAAATAATATTTTTTTACTATCTGCCTATTTTTAATTGATTATCTTTTTTAATAAACTTATCAATTTGAATAATGATTGAACTAATAGAGGTGCCAACTTGATGGAAAAAATAGTTTAGGTATCATTTATGACAAAAAATGTTTAGATACCAAAATGAAAAAATAACATAGTTAAGGTATTAATTTGTGAGTTAATTTTTTTTAAATAGACTTAACAATTTGATTAATGAAAGTACAATCTCGGAGACAAATAATTTAGATACCACTTACGAAAAAAATTAGGTACCAAAATGTGAAAAAAAGACATAATTTAAGTATTAATTTATAGGTTAAACAAATAAAAATTTATCATATTCATTGCGCATAAATTTAGATTTTATCAGCAAACTAATGAAGTGGTTATTGAGTTTTTTTTTGGGTGAATTACTGTAAAGCTTAAATAATAAACGTAATTAACACGATTCGAATTCAAATTACATTAGTTAAAATAATTATTATAAAATTATTAAAATATGTTGTTATCCTTATACTTGTATAGAATTTCAGATTTGATCCATGAACTTTAAAAATTAAAATTCTAACCCTTTTACTTTTTCAATTATAATAATCGATAACACTCTCAGAATTCATTGAAAAGAAATTAAAAAATTAAGAGGTCCCTGTAAAGTAAAACCATTTCCGCTCCTGATTCCCGCTTCAAAACAGAACACTCAATTAAATTAATCTAGCTGTCAATTCATTGAAAAGGTTAAATTAGGAATCCCATGAGTGGAACATTATCACTAAATAAATGCAGCGTATAAAACAAATTACTTTGCAGTGTGTTTTCAGAAGAGCACATGGGACGGGATGAAGCAACAAGGAGAGGCGGACCACCGCCGGAGGAACCGCTTTTTGAGGAGGTGAAAGAATGAAACAACTGACCAATGAAACATGAGTGTCGGCACAACCTTGGTCACTGCACGTGCAAAATTCTACTGAACCCACCACCCTCCTCCGACGGTAAAAAGGTTGTTTCCCGAATGAGTCCCATTTGGTTTACTTTTTGGTAATTTCCTGATCTGCGGCTGTGTCTTGTCTGGAGGACTGGTTTTGGGTATTCATTATGCGGGCAGAAGAAAATTGGGCTTTTAATGAAAAGTTGCATCTTTGAATTTTCTTCAATCAAGTAATAGTAGTAGTAGGTCCTGTTTTAGAACCTTAAGTTTGACTAAAAATCAATAATTACCTGCTTTTAAATGCAAAGATTATGAGGCAAGCAAAATAAATTTGTTCTTTTATTTTATTAAAAATTTACAAATCTAATCATATCCCTGTTGAATTTCTTTACATATATTTCTTCTTTTATAATTAATTTCAATAACTTAATTTTTTTAAAATTATTTATTTATCCAGACAAAATAATTATAAAAATTAATATTTTGAACAGATGAATTTTAATATATTAATATTTTTAAAATATCAAAAAAATTAAATAATTTATTTAAACATGCTATAAAAGTATGTATAAATAATGGAGAAAATCCATATTTTAAGAGAGAGAGAACAAATAAAAGGTGGAAATTGAATCCTATGGGAGTTTGTAATATAAAACAAAGGGATAAATATTAAAATTATACATAAATTTTGATTTAATGTGTAATTGTATATATGAACTTTAATTTGGTGCAATTATGCACATGAAACTTTAATTGTGGTTCAAATGTATACTTGAAATTTTAATTTTGATTTAATTATAGACATTTAAAGAAAAAATACATTAATTTATTTTTATATTGGATAAATATAATTATTTATGTATGCAATATATAAACATAAAATAATGTTATATCAATAATTGTGTTAATAATTTACAAGAATTGGATTAAATTAAAATTTCATGTATAAAATTACACAAAATCAAAATTCATGTATACAATTACACATTAAACCATAATTGATGTATAGTTTTAATATTTATCCTTATAAAAAAAAAAGGGCAAAAAGCATGATTAGAGTTGGTATTGACAGAGGATTAGTAGATATCTATGGTTATCCTTTTTCTTCACATGGTTCTCATTTGCTTTTATCTTTTATATTTTTAACGATAGTCAAACTTTAGATAAAACTCTTAAATCTTAATCTGAATGTTTAGGGGTTTTTTTTTAGTATTTAAGTTTAAATTTTATCATATATAATGGTGATATATGGATATTCAATTTTATTATGTACGTATATTATATATAAATTTTGTCTATTTTTTTAAAATTTTTATCTGTTATATTTTGTAATAATTTAATTTTATATTATAGTTACTCGGATATATAAATATATATATATATATATGAGAAAAATCTTAGTTTTAATAAATGTTTTAGGAAGGTCTTGCATATAAATGACTATGATTGAATGATGAAGAAATTGCAAATTGTCCAATAATGGAAGAAAATTATTAGAATTATCTTTTGTTTTTAAAAATATTTTTTTATATATTGTAAAGATATGATATGGTTTTCTGCTTTATTAACTTTATTTGTAAAATCTAGAATTATCACTTTAAAATAATCTTTTAACAAATGTCAAAAGATAGGTTCTCTCATTATATTATTATATATATTTCCACTAAGAAACACACAAACATAATAATAGGAATGAAGAAGGATGTTGATACAATTGGATTATTGGTTTTTGTTGACTACAAGAGGTGTAAAATTGTAATTCTACCCAAAATATGAACATCTGCTCATGAAAGTGAGCTTGAATATTGTACATTTACATCATATCTACATATAGTTTGAGAATTGAATTCTGTACCATATTGGTGTACTATTAGATTCCTTGCATACGCTATAGTGCATGTAAAAGTTGTGCAAGGGCTTGAATAAGAAATCCTATAAGAAAATGTAAATTATAAATTCTGACATTAAGTATTAATCCATCCATTATGAAATATTAAATATTGTTGATTAATTTTGTCTCATATTTTATTAATGGGAGTATTCAGGTATTTGTATATATTATTACAATTCACGACTTGATCTCACTGTTTTTAGGATTGATTTTCTGAGTAGGCTTCAGGCCTGTTGGACACGTGTTTTACTCTGGATTGCCTGCAATGCACGCGGTCCCCTCTGTTCTTGGGACTGACATTTTGAACGGGCTTCAGATCTTCTGGATACGTGTTTCACTTTGGGTTGCCCGCAGAGCACGCGATCTCCCTTTTGCGAGCTCCTTGGGTATATGCAAATAGAGACCGCAACCCTCCCTTGCTTCGTGCGAGCTGGATTCGCGAGCTTGCAAGCTCCCCTTGTTGTATTGTCCTTTCACGGTTCGCCTTATACTCATTCGTCTGGTGAAGCCTATTTAGGTCACGGATAGATGACCCAAATTCTATCTAAAATTCGGGTTGATGATCATTGATGTATAACAAATATTAAATAAATATGTTATTAGCATAGAAGACAAAAAACTAAGATTTTGTTTAGGTTTCAACAAAATATTTTTTTTAAATTGAAAAACACTTTTAATAAATAAAAATGTTATGAATATCTTATTAAGTGAATGTCCATTAAGATCAAGATAAGTTTGGATGAAGTTTAAATTCTAGTTGGTGTTAGAATTAGAGTTCTATTCAATTTATACTTTCTATGTCTATAAATATAGACCTTAGATAAGCATTGTAAGATACTTCTATTGATCAACAAAATACGCTCTCTCTTTTGCTCTCTCATTCTCTCTGTTATTTATTCTCTGTCTCTTTATTTTATAACACGTTATCAGCACGATTCTCATTTAATTATTTTTTTTTAGTCGTCAATTGAGGTCGACGCACTATGGGTAATCACTAGAGCCTTTAACCACTCAGTGCTTATGATAATAGCCAGGGTGATAACGGTGATGTTAAAGATCTTCAGGTATATTTCACTATGATTTATTTATTATATCATGTTTATTATAATTTGAGACTAATCATGACAACATAAGTAGATAGATTCCAATTTGAAATCTACGCATGTTTGCAATGGTAATTATGGAATAAATAATCTAGTGGGACATTTATAAGTTCGTCCTATTAAATTTGTTACATTTCTAGAAGTGAATGCAAACAGAAAGAAAATAAAAGATATAATCATGGGCCACTAAAAGTAGGAACATAGTAATGAATAAGAGAACAATGAGGATTCTCAAGTAACTCTTCAAAGGGCAAAGATAATTTATGTTATCAATGTGATATGAAAGGTTATTGGCCACATATGTGGTGTATGCCCAAATATTTTGTTTGAATTAATATTCTTTTAGGAAGGATATGAGAATGTAGTAATGAATTCTATCATTACAGATAGAAAATATTTATTTTATTTGATACTGAAATAAACCAATATTATTCTAATATTTGGTAGTACAAAATTAGTCGAAAGCTCCAGAAGAGCTAATATATTAATATCTTGTGATGATTAATCCATTGGTTTTAAAATATATTCATAATGGATCTCATATTGAGATTGTGAATGAGAAAAAGATTATATTTCATATGAATCAAAAGAGGATTGGGTTATTGATTTATATTGAATTGATTGTGATTATCTTTATGATATTCTTTTGTCATTATCTCTATTAAGGGGTTGAAGTCAAAATATTTGACTGTGAAAGATCTACTTAAATTGTGGAACAAAAATATGAGCAATAGAATATGATAATTCTATCTAAAGCTCGTTATGGTTGGATGCACCTGCAGAATTTTGGACATGTGAATATTTTGGCATATTCCCTGAAGTGAATATTGCATATAATTATTTGGAAATTATATTATATGACTTAATGTCATTATAAACTTCACATTGATTTAGACATTTCCAGTAGTAAATGTCACAATGGTACTTCTATATGGATACAAAGTGAAAGGAATGACGGTAAAATTATCAATTTGCTACAATTTAGCTCAAATTGAAACCCATGTTAAAGTAAACCAGAAGTTTATTGGTACAAATATATTTATTACTTGGCATGACCAGTTAGACTATCCTGGATCATATATGAAGCGAAAATTAATTGAGAATTCATATGGACATTCATTAAAGAACCAAAATTCATTAAAGAACCAGAAGATTCTTTAATTTAAAGAATTCTCATTTGTTGGTTGTTCTCAATGAAAATTGTTTGTTAAAAACTCACTAGCTAAAGTTGAGATTTAATGTCTTGCATTTCTAAAATGAATATGGGCTCATTAATCCACATGTGGATGGTTTCGATATTATATGATTTTGGTAGATGCATCTACAAAATAAACACATATGTGTTATCAACTTGCAACCTGTCGTTTGCAAGATTGTTTGAATAATTAATTTCAGCTCATGCAATTAAGACAATTCATATTGCTAATATTGATGAGTTTATATCTCAGTTTTTTATTGATTGAGTTTGAAAAACTTTAGTAAAAGTTTGTTATTTTTGCGCATAATGGTTTAGAGGAATTATTGATTGAACGCCTCTGATTATTACTTATGAGAACTGAACTTTCTCTTTCAACGTGAGATTATGTTGATTTACGTATTGTACGCATCAAGCCAATAAGTTTTAAATACTCTCAATTGCAATTGATTTTAGGTCAAAAGCTAAATATTTCTTATCTTTGAATTTTTATATGTGCGTATATATTCTAATTGCTCAACCACGACGTACAAAGATGAGTGAATCTTCAAAGAAAGTTGGAAATATATATTAATTATGGGCCTCCTTTTATTATGATATATTAAATGTATTGGAGATTCAATTATGACATGATTGTGATTACTATTTTAATTTGATAGTTTTCCAGGAATTAGGGAGAGAGAACTAATAACTTGTAATGAGTTAAGGGGGAGAGTAATTTGAACTAGAAGTTCAACAAGGATAACTCATTAAAGTTTCAAATATGAAAATTTTCATAAAAAGGAAAAAAATTAAATGGTCATATAATGAAGGCAAGTGCTCCAGAAGAGACCCAAGACATAACTAATAAGAAGACATTCAAGTACCTAAAACTGAAGATTAAAATAGTGAAAATAAGATATTTCGATAAGTTATGTCAATTTGAAAAAATGTCGAACCAATAATAAAAGTGGTTGAAAATGGTTTTGCATGCAATTTTATTGTGGAAATAATGAAATAAAAAGAGGATATTGAATAAATCTATTGGGAAATAGAGATATGGAATAAATTGGCCAAAATAGAAAGACACGACTCAAATACAATTAAATTTGTGGAGTTTTCGGACCAACAGTCCAAATATCTAAATGTATAAAGCTAGTGAGGGTACAAATAAAGTAGTTTTGCAAAGGCGGAATAAGAATATGAAGTTTTTTCGCTAAGTCCTGGCATTGATTATGAGAAGATATAATTTTCTTTTGTGGTGGATGCAATAACCTTTAGATATATTATTAAATTGACAGTTCATACTTGCGTCTCATGATTGTTGTTACAACCTTTTTGTGAATCACTATATAATAAAGTTTATATTAAAATCCTTAAAGGATTTGGAATGATAGAAGAATATTGAAATATTGGGAAATTGTTCATTTATATGAATTGAAATAATTGAACATGTGGTAAATTTGACTTAGCCAATAGTAGTTGAAGGAGGATTATAAAATGATCCAAAATACCTATTTGGGTTTTTATAGAGGAATCATGATTAAAGTTTGTTGAAACTCTTGAAGAGATCAAAATATATTTCCCTCAAATTTTCCCTTTCATGACTTTCAAAAGAATGGTGATATAAATGCTTAGCAGATACATTCAAATAGTCATTTGAAAGACTAGTATTCAAGATTGAATACGTAGAATATGAGATATTATGTGATGTTTTTATGAAGGAGAGTAAATACACGTTGTACTCTTTTTCGCTTAACCAAGATTTTGTCCCATTGGGTTTTTCTGGTAAGGTTTTTAATGAGACAACATGTTATGCGTATTATAAATGTATACTCTTTTTATTTCACTAGAAAAAAATTTTCCTACAAGGTTTTTATTTTAGTGAAGGTTTTAACGAGGCACATTATCTACCAATGGACATTCAAGGGGGAGTGTTATGAATATCTTATTAAGTGAATGTCCATTAAGATCAAGATAAGTTTGGATGAAGTTTGAATTCTAGTTGGCATTAGAATTAGAGTTCTATTCTATTTATATTTTCTATGTCTATAAATATAGACCTTAGAGAAGCATTATAAGATACTTCTATTGATCAATAAAATACGCTATCTCTTTTGCTCTCTCATTCTCTCTGTTATTTACTTTCTGTCTCTTTTCTTTATTTTATATAAAAAAAACAATTTGTTTTCAACTATAATAGAAACATTAGAAGTAAAATAAATAAATAAAAACTCTCCTTTTATATGGATTTAAACAAAGGTATCAAATTTAATATTTAAATATTTGTTTGCGTTTATATGAATTTGAATCAAAATTAATTCATTTAAAGTTAAAAATTGTGTTTTCGTCATTTTCAATTTTACAAATCAATTTTACTGAAAATATTTTTTTATTATTTTATAACTTTTACATATTTTCATTTTTCAAAAATCATTTTTGAAATTTTCAACAAAAACATGTTTTCTTTTAAGGTCTCAAAATTTCAAGAAAACTCTTGTTTTCATTATTGAAAACTCTTGTTTTCATCATTTTCATTTTCTTGAAAATTGAAAACGAGTATTGTTTCTTAAAACCAAACGAAACATAAAATTTCAGCTTTCTTTCATTATAATAAAATAGTCTTTAAATCAAATTTTGTATTATTTTTTTAATTTAAAGTTAAAACTTACAACTATATTAACATTTACTATTATCAACAAGTGTTGAGTGTAATAGTAAGATATCGTATTGTTAAAGGAAACATTGTTGAGAAGGATAGTCACAAATCCTCGAAAAGATTAAATTTCTTGAATCATAAAACAGACGTGAAAGATACCTTGGTAGTACAAAAAAATTAATCCTTGTCATTATTTAATCCTTGTTATAACTACGAGGAATAAATCATCAATTGACTTTCTTTTCATTTGAGTAAGTATTTTATTTTCTTTCTTTCTCTACTCGTGAGTGTAATAATGATATTAGAGTCGAGTTCAATTTAATTAACCTGTTAGGCTCAAATACACCACGAGGGGGTGAATAGGTGTTTTAAACATTTTTAAAATATATGACAAACAAGAGAGAGAAACACAATGATTTATAGTGGTGCAATACCAATTTCCATCCTTCACTACCTTAACTTACCACAACTAAGATTTTTCTCAAATTCACTAGTTTGTAACCTTTTGAGGACAAGATTTAACATTTACAAATACTATCTTTTCAAGAGGCAAAATAGAGTCACTCCCCTTAAGGTTTCCTACACAAAAAACAGAAAATCTTAAGCAAACCCTTACAAAGATGGGAAATGAAATTATTGGCTAAGGGGTACAAACAAAAGTATGGTATGGGCTAAACATAAGTTTTTGGCCAGGTTACAAGACAGGACACGATTAGATTAGTGATTGTATTAGTAGCGCAGAATTATTGGCTTAGCTTCTAGTTAGATTTCAAATTCATATTCTTGCATGGATACTTGGATAAAGAAGTGTTTGTTGACCAACACCCTAGATATATTAAAGTTGGAAATGTGCTTAAACTTTATAGATTGAAGAAAGCTCTTTATAGACTAAAACAAGCTCTACAAGCTTGATATGGTCGTATTGAGGCTTATATTTCGAAAGTGGGGTTTCTATATTGCTCATATGAGCACACACCTTTTGTTAAAATTGGAGACAATGGGAAAAAAACTCATTGTGTGCTTTTATATGTTGACGAGCTAAATTTTACTGGAATGATTGTCATGTTTGATGATTTCAAGAAGTTTGTGATGGATGAGTTTGAGATGTTTGATCTTGGAAAGATGCACTATTTTCTTGGCCAATAAGTGATGCAATCTGATTATTGAATTTTTGTTTTCCAAAAGAAGTATGTGGGAGAAATTTTGGTCTAATTCAAGATGATAAATTGCAACTTTACCAATAGTACAACTAAATTTGGCTTAAAGCTAAATAAAGAAAGAGAAAGGAAGAAAATTGTTGGCAGTTTGAAGTATCTACATGCTACAACACCAGACATTTTGTATTTTGTGAGTCTTATTAGTAGGTGCATGGAGAGTCTAACTGAAAATCACTTGTTAATTG
Source organism: Gossypioides kirkii (assembly GCA_005610355.1). Classification (NCBI taxonomy): domain Eukaryota; kingdom Viridiplantae; phylum Streptophyta; class Magnoliopsida; order Malvales; family Malvaceae; genus Gossypioides; species Gossypioides kirkii. Next base: position 6,599,438 of record CP032248.1, read on the forward strand.
CCAAGAGAATCCTTTGTTACTTGAAAGGAACCAAGGATCTTGAGATTTTCTACAAGAAAGGTTCAAAGTTAAATTTGATTAGCTTCAGTGATAGTGATTATATAGGACACTAATATGATAGAAGGAGCACTTCAAGCTATGTGTTTATGGTTGACACAAGGGCTATTTCATAATCATCCAAGAAGCAATCCATTGTCATATTATCTAGCATAGAAGCTGAATTTATTGTTGCTATCGCTTGTGCTTGTCAAGCTATTGGGCTTAAGAGAATCCTTGAACAATTGCAATGCAAGCAAGAAAGAGTCACTATAATTTCATGTGATAACAACTCAACCATAAAATTGTCAAAAAATCATATGCCACATGGGAAAAGCAAACATATTGATGTAAAACATTACGACCTTGACAACGAAAAAACAATTGAGCTAGAGTATTGCAAAAGTAAGGATCAAATGGTTGATATATATATATACCAAATCTCTCACATTGGCATCATTTATCAAGTTCAAAAAAATATTGATTGTCTTCACTTTGAAAAATCAAGATGACTATTAAACTGAAGGTGTACTTTCAATTTAATGGAGGGATTGTTGAGATTTGTTAATCAATCCCTAATTATTAGGAATTGCTTAGCTGTTAAGATATTTTTATATTCTAAAATTTTAATAAAGTTAGAAATATGAGATTATTAAGGTAGAGAAGACTTCAAAATAAATAATTTTCAATTTTTTATTGAACAGATAATGATTTGAGTGTGGTTGGAAAATGGTGGATAGCGAGGCAGGCATACTTGAAGTTGGAAAATCCGGCCATTGAACTTGTCCCAAAAACAAAAAAACTTGTCGTTCACCAATAATGGAAAGTGTACTTCAATGGACCCCATCGCTGAAAATTCCTCTTTGATTTTGACAAAGAAACTGTACCCAGAAAAGTTTAAAATAAAAGTAAATAAAAGCTGAAGATATGAAAAGGACTGCCACTTCCCATCCTGTCTTCCATGCCTATTATCTTCCGTTCCGCATAGCCTACTGGTCCCTCATCATACACCTATTTCAATCTGCCGACCTATAATAAACTTTTCCATTGTCATCATTTAAATTATATTTTCTTGGGAAAATCACAAATCATTGAGTCAGAAGTGTGACATTTTTAATAAGATTAATAACATATTAAAGGCAAAACTCAAGGATTTGCGGCGTCTGCATCTACAACAGAAAATCTTTCTCCTAAAATGAAAATTTTGGCTGAAATCTTTCTCCCAACATGATGAGCAGAGCAGAGCAACCGCATTCCTCTCGTGGGGGAATCAAACTTACGTACTTTGGTGGCGTGGTGGAGGGTCTAGTGGGGCGGTCTTATTTTTTTAGCAAGGAGAAAATTTAAAAAAAGTTAAAATATCGTTCTTTTCTGAAACAGTGTAAAGTGGGATGTCGCTTATTCGTTTATACATATTTGGTCGGGGACAACATTTTGATTCTGTCGTGAAACATGGGTTTCATGAGGTTTTTGTCAATGATGGATCAAATATCTGCAATCCGATGCAAAAGAAATTTGTATGGTAGAAATGAAAACAAGTTTGATTCCAATTTATCTCATGTTTCTTTGAGTAGGAGACAACATACATCACACAGGAATTGACTTTATCCCATGTGATCTTCCCTTTTCATTTTCTATATTATTACATTTGTTATTTCCTACATTACTATTGCTCGGAAGTTTTCACTTTTAAAACGTCCAATTTTGCATATTAGTCTTTATATTATCTACAATTATAATAAGATTTATTATATTATAATCCGATTTGAAATCTGATCTGATAAAAAAATTTATTTTATACCATTTCAAAGAGAAGACTAGAGGGAGTCCATTTTTTTAATCCTCTTATTCTATGCTTCTTCACCCTCTTCCTCCTTCATTTTCGTAAATATCGTGTATCAACATATTGTAATTTGATAAATTTTAATTTTTATAATTTTCAAAAAAAAAAACCAGTAGTAGTTAAATTAATTAAGTCAAATTCTATTATTAGTCTCCTATCATTTGTAAGTTGTGTGTTAATTTATGTACTTTAAATTGATCAATTTTAATTTCGATATTTTTAGAATGATGTAATTTCAATTCTAACTCAAACAGTACCTTCAAATCCATTAATTAAAATAACGTGATTTCTTTGGAAGTGTTATGTAGCAAGCTGATATAACACTATGTGATAGTATGTTTGTTGTATAAGATTGAGAATAGAATAATTCAACTTAATGAATCAACGGCTACCATTTGTGTTAGATCTGGATTTTCAAATTTTAAAAAGTAAACAAATTAAAAATAACCATATTAGAGTATATAGATGAAATCCACAACTTACACGTAATACAAAGATTAATAGTAGAATTTCAATCTATTGTGTTAGGCAGGCTGATTTTAGTAGAGAGTTATGGCTTGGTCTAATATTTTCGGATATTGCTATAGTTATGCTTTGCCCAGGAAGTGGGAATTAAGCAGGTAAAAGAGGGGTGATGATGGTGATAATCAGAAAATGACACGAGAAAGTGAAGGAATTTAAGTGTTGAGTTATTTGATTATTTTGAGAATTCTTGACCCAATCCAAGCAACTTTGGAGTCACAATCCAAAGAGAAAAGGACTACATTTATTGTGATCGAAGAGCCCAAAGGTATTTCAGTACTTGCTAACCAACACAAAAGCTCTGCTCAGTATGGCATCAAATTGGAAACACCATTGCTATTCAACAGTCAAGATAATAAGAATATAAGACTTTAATAGCGCAATTACCCATTGCCTACGAAAGTAAGCTTTCAAAGGACCGAAATTTTTTTTCAAAAACTCGAAATGTACCTGAAGTTATCTGATTTCAGAGACTTTGTAGTTGGGGCTTGGTTCACTAGTGCTCTACCAAAATAGGCAAATCCAATCCATGCTTTCGTGTGTCTAAAATGCATCCCAACATACTTTCAGAGGCGCAATAGAACTTGATGAGAATCTGTTAAAATTTTCCATACACCAAAAGATCTCTGCATCCTTTGTTCAATCCTCCAGCATGTTCCCTTGCTGGTCCACCTTGCCTGAAAATGCGAAAGACTAGAAGGCATTTGAGTAATTAAGAGCACTTAGAGCCATCATTTTTGTTCTTGTTCTCAATGTTGGCTGTTGCTATCTTCCAGATATAATGAGTAAGACAACCAGTCTATTCTGTTCCCTGAAATAATGCTTAACAACCATTAACATGGAAATCAGTCATTAGCAATACTGGCAAGTGTACTTCTGATTAAAATAGTCCCAGAAAGATTATGGGACTTTTCTTGCAAAGCTGACGTGACTTACTAATCTCCCTGGATTGCTTATTACCAGTAATCCTTGCAGGAGCAACTCCCACCAGCAAAATGATGGAATCTATTTGAATCTCTCAAGATGATTGGCCTCCCAATAACTTTAGACACGAGCTTCATAAACATATGGCAATCACCACAAACACGAATGTTCTTCATAATCCTAATCGGTGTTGTTGCATGGGGCTTTTTAATCAATCCATATGCAAGAGCAAGTTTCTCACTATGGTAACAAATGGATGCAAACTTTTCCTCCTCCTCCACATTATGAAGAACCAGCTTTGTATCGGGCATAAACCCAGCTTCCTGCAATTTCTTAATCAGTCTGCCAAGTTCTTCGTATATGATTTCTGTTTGGGGATGAGTTGCATCTTCTGCTACAAACTTGTGAACTTCATTATCAATCTCAATCCAACTGTAAGCAGCGAACTTCTTGACGTTCTTACTTTTCATGAGAGATCTCACTAATGCCACATCTTCCCATCTTCCACAGGTGGCATACATGTTAGAAAGCATGATATAAGGTCCTGCATTAAGGGGTTCCAATTCAAAGAGACGCTTAGCAGCCATCTCCCCATTTTCAATGTCACCCTTTATTGCACAGACAGAGAGAAGGGTTGACCAGATTAAGGAATTTGGCTCATGAGGCATATTGTTAACTAGATCAATTGCTTCAGTCATGCAACCTGAACGGCCAAGGAGATTGATCATGCATGCATAGTGGTCCAAAGTGGGTACTAATGCATGCCGTTTACTGATAGAATCAAAATATATGCGTCCTTCTTCAATTAAACCTGCATGGTTACAAGCAGATAGAACAGCCACAAACGTAATACAATCAGGTTTCAACTTTTGTTGCAACAATTTTTCATACAGGGCCAATGCTTCCAAATCCTGTCCATTCTGTGCATAACCCCTAATCATGGCATTCCAAGAAACTACATTTCTGGATGGCATCATATCGAAAACAATCCAGGCATCCTTAGTGATTCCACATTTGCAATACATATCAACAAGAGCACTAGACACAAGCAAATCATTATCAACTCCCAAGAGAATGGCTTTCCCATGGACAACCTGACCATTACACAAATAGGCTAATTTTGCACAGGAACTAATCACACTAGAGATTGTAAAACTGTCTGGCTTGACACCTTCTGCTAACATCTTGGCAAAAAAATTCAGAGCATCTTCTTCCTTTCCATTCTGAACATAACCAACAATCATTGTTGTCCAAGATACTTTATCCTTGTTCTTAATCAAGTTAAAAACCTCAATTGCTTCATCTACCAATCGGCTTTGAAAATAAGCACCGAGAACATTCGAGACTGTGACATCATCAGGTTTGAAACCACCTAGTTGCATCTCCTGAAACAAATCAATACATTTCTTAGGTTGCCTGTTTTTCAAATAACCAGCAATCAATGAATTCCATGAAACTACATTTTTATTATCTGTTCTATCAAACAACCACCGTGCTTTATCAATCTTGCCACACTTAGCATACATATCAGTCAAAGCATTCCAAACAAAAACATTCCTCCCCAAAGAACCAGCGCATATTCTACCATGAATCTGTTTCCCTTTCCTTAAATCCAATAACCTTGAACATGCATTCAACAAACTCACATGAGTATATTCTGTTGGCTCAAATCCCTCTCTGTTCATCCTCAAAAAAACCTCAAGCGCCTGACTGGAAAACCCGCTTCCAGCCAAGCCCGCAATCGCAGTATTATAAGAAACAGAATCACGAAAAGGCATTTTATAGAACAGTGCTCTCAAATTCTCAACAGACCCTGATTTTGCATATACAGAAAGCAATGTGTTCCAGGAGATAATATCTCTTTGGGGCATTTTATCGAACAGGTTTCGGGCATCTGAAATTTTCCCTAATCTGGCATACATGTGGAGAAGACTGTTATGTAAAAACGTATCATTGGGTGTAAAGTAGTGAAGATCCATGTGAAATTGCAATCTCTTGGCTTGACCAACATCGTTGACTCGAACGCATTCGAGCACGAGCGGCGTGTAGGCTTCAGCCGTCGCTTGGCCACCGGCGTATAACGAATCAATTGCTTGGCGAAGCTTTTGCCTGACTTTCATTTTCTATTTTTATAATTATGGGGTAACAGTTTTTCAATTAATGAGGGTTAAATACCTTGGCGGGAAAACTGCGTAATTTTAAATCAGAATTTATGAAAGTTCACGTTGACCGTTTGGACACTTAATTTTTGGAACTTTAATTGTCTATTTAAAAATATATAAAATTACACGTAATTTTAAATGAATCATGTTAATCGCGTTTGTTATTCTAGTTTTATCCTGTTATTATAATTCACCAAAAACAAAATATTACAGTTTAATGAATTTTAATAATTTGGGTGCAGGGTGAAATCAAAAAAAAATTTTAGAGGATAAAATTAAGTTGTATATTTTTACGATAGTAAAAATATAATTTTATTATTTTAATAATCTGAATCTTTATAATTTTTAAAAGATTAAATTAATTTTTTATTATATTTTATTTTTAAAATTTTAAAATTTTAAAAAATCTAAATGAAAATTTTTTATTTTAGGGAAGACCGAGACACTTGGATTCGCCACTGTTTGGGTGCACGAAAACATGTTAAAATGCTATAGTTGGAGTTATTTTTCAAAATTGATCAAGTTGAGAAAATGAAATAATTCGCATAACTGGTACTATGAGAACAAAGAAGGGGAGAAAAGTTGATGATTGCAAGGACAATAACAAAGGTCCACCTCTTTCAACTCCAACACAGATGATAGTGAATATTGCAATATCAATAAGAAAATGTAAAAGATAGTCCTAACCAAAAGTTAATTGTAAAAGATGGCAATAAAAAGTGAGAGAGAAAACTACAAGTGAGGTGAAGGCTTGAATTGATTTTTTTTTATGTTTATTTGAATAAATAATTTTATTTTTTAAATAAGAATAAAAGTATTTTTTTGAGGAATAAGATTTTATAAAACTTTAGCGTGGGAAAAAATTTTACAATCGTCAATGTTTATAGAAAAAAGTTTCAAAAATACATCACATTAATCAAACCGTTAATTTTTGCATCCTAACCCACCATCATTAAACTAATTTGATGACGAACACCAATCAAAACTTGAAATCTAAATTTGTGAACACTCTTCTAACGAGGTTTTTTGAGAATGAATTCCAATAAATCTGACGATACCCTTTTTTTGATAAACCATATATACACACACACGTGTGCATGCGTGCTACAACATGACTAGAGAAAAACTAAAAAATAAAAAAGAAAACCACCACTTCTTTTTGAAAAAATAAATGAAGACATCACTTTTAAATGGTATTTATTAATTTTTAATTTTTCAAAATTTATTAATATTATTTAAAAATTTTAATAATGTTCTATAAATTTATGAAGTTTTTTTAAAAATAATTTTCTTTTATCATTTTATGGACAAATGGTCATCTAGGTTCGAACTTGGATAATCATTTGTCCAAGTTCGTTTAAGTGAAAGAATTTAAATATATATTTTTAATTTTTTTGTTGATGTAGAGCGTCACGTCAACATTACAATGGTTAAAGATGGAAAATATTGATCAAAATACTTAATTGATTTAAAGATTTAACTGAATCTGTCATCTGTAGAGAGATTTAATTGATTTTTTTCGTTAAATTCAAGAACTTATATACCCTTAAGCCAAAAATAAACAATATACTATAAATTTAAAAAAAAACATGTGCATATCTAATATGAATATTAGAAAAATATAAATATTTAATGTTAGTAGTTTAACCTCATTATAAAAGAAGAGAGTAATTTTATGCTTTCACCTACAAAAGCAAAACACTAAAATTCAGGCTAGTTGAGCTGAAAAATAAAAGCTAATTTATTTAATATTGATTTCACTAATACAAATAATTTGGAGAGCCAAAACAAGGTTATACATAAAAGCAAAAAGTAAATGGGAACTTTGTTAGCCCATTAACTTTTGATGTTGATTGCAATGAAGATATGATTTTGATTTGAAACAGAAATGGGTAAAGCAGCATGGTTCTTCTTATTAATAATGATGCCTCACCTTCCATTTTCATATTATCTTTTTCTAAGATTAATAAATTAATTATCCAATCTAATAATAATAAAGTTGTACTTCCTATTTTATCCCTTTAATTTAACCATCGTTGATACCTTAATCATGAATTTCATTAACAAGGCTTAAATAACAAACAAAACTTTCATTAAATTTTTAATTAAAAACATTTATTTAAAAGTTACATAATTTTATTTTATTTTTTTATAGTAATTAAATTTAACAATGATTTCAGGTTAACTATCGTCCGCATCTTTTTCCTCCCATCAACTCTCTATTCCTTTTTTTTCTTCTCATTCATTACATATGTCTTTTTTCTTTTCAATTTGCATGTATATTTTGTGGGCATCTTTTTTGTTTTCACATGTTGTGATGGATAGATGATGATGCCTGTCGTTCTCTAAAACTCCACCGACCACCAGCAGTTTTTTTTGGAAAGTGGGCGGCTCTTCGTCAACTTATTAATTTGTTTTTGTTTTGAGAGTATTTCAGAATAATAAATGATTTCACGAGTCAATTTGGACTCATGTTATCTTAAGTTTTATATGTTTTTTTGTTTGTTTTTCAATTGTTTAATAAGTTTTCGGTTTTAAAATATTTTGTCTGTTCTTGTAGAACGTTTTTTTAGTCTTGCTTATTCATGTAATCTTAGTTTTACAAGTGATTTTAGGGATGATTTTATCGTCGTTCTCTCTAGTTTGATGAATGCTGATTTTTTTTTTAATTTTTGCTCGTTACTTTAGACCGTCGAGGGTTGATTCCTTATTATATTAAGTGCTTGCAATCACTCCAAATATATCATGCTTAAGTTGTGATAAAATCAATTATCAACGTGTCATAATGTACTATTAATATTGAATCTAAAACTTTTATTATGTTGATGAAGCTTATCCTTCACTATCTATGACGAATGAAGAACAATAATTGTGGAAGGTGGAGCGCATATTTAAGTGCACCAAACATGTGTATGACTCACTAATAAAATAATAACTATTTAACTTTGAGCACCTTAAATCAATATTATTTTTTTTCTAAAAATATAATTAAGGTGGGGAGGTTCATGATTGAAACGGTTGGATAAAATAAATTCAAATGTCCCACTGCTTTTTATATTTTAATACTTTGGACATTTTCCAATTTCCAAGTTGGACAAACCACAATAATATATATATTTTTATAAAAACTCTATATTAAAAGATTCCGAGTGTTTAAGAAGTTGACACTTGTTTCAATTTTTAGTAATAATTGAGCGACTGATTAACGCTTAACAACATCCATTTGGAGCATAAACACACCACCTTCATGGTAATTATATAATTTGGTGAAATTATTTTTAGTCTTATCATGTTTAAAAATTGGGTAAATTACATTAGTAGTTACTCAATTATTAGTAAATTTTTTATCATTTAACTATGAAAAATTACAAAATGATCACTCAATTATTAATAATTTCTTTTTTGGTCACCCAACTATTCAATTTTGTGTTTTTTGTCATTAATTGGCTAACGCAAAAAGGAAACACCCAAAAATTCAAAATAATTGGACGACCCAAAAAGAAAAAATTGAATAGTTGAGTGACTGTTTTATAATATTTCATAATCGGGTGACCAAAAAAACTTTTACTAACTATTGGGTGACTTGTGCAATTTACCCGTAAAAATTATGTATAAATTTTTAATTTAAATTTCACTATGTGTAACTTTCAAAAAGAAGTTTTATCTTGGGTATGCTTTATTTTGATGTCATTGTAAATATCAATTTGATCCTACTTTATTTATACAATTAATAAAATTATTAATTGAGTTGGTGTCATGTTTAATCAAATACCAACTCGATTAAAAAATGATTAATATACTCATTTATTAATTTACTACTATTATTATTTTGACAACTTTTTTTGTGTTTTGATAGTTTTTAAATTAAAAACTAAAATTAATATATTTAGACTTGAACCCGTATTTAACTGATTTCTAAACAAATTCTTTACTCTTACACCAATAATACTTCTTAAGTAATTTTTTAAAAAAAATTAACTTTTAACATAAAATGTTTCTCTCACTAAATATGTGTAACTATATTTTTATCATAATTTTAATTTTTTGAATTTTAATATTGTACATATTTCATATGTTATTATTAATAATTAGTTTCAAGCCACATGTTTCATTATTTATTGTATGTTATTTTTAAACACATATTTATGTTTTGTTTTTGTGGTTTCCATATGTATATACATGTAATAAGATTTTTATTAATATTAATTTAATTATAATTATTTAAATGTATATTATTTGTTGTCACAATTTTATATATTTATAACTAAAAGTAGAACATATATAAAATAAATAGATTTTAGGAGGATAAAATAATAAAGCCAAATGAAATATTGGAAATTGTCATAATTTTCAAAAGAAATTGCAAAACTTAAATTAGTTATTAAGTCATCTTTTGTATTTAGCAAAAAAATGCATTCATTATAGATATATACATGTGGCCTATTTATCTTCATCATTTTCATTCATTTCATATTATTGGTTCTACATGCAATTTGTTTCTAATTATCTCGAGCTAGCAGAGAGTTCGGTTGGACATATATAATTACGGCTCAAATAATTTGTTATTAAGTTTCAGCTCTTCATCTATTAATTACAACATCATTTAGTCAAGAAGTCACTCCACTAAAATATCATGATTGAGCTCTCTCTTCTTATATACCATTACGAAAGCTACTCATCAAGTACTCGTCTAATAATCTTGTCATAAGTGTTACTCTCATAAGATATTATTAATCTCTTTAGCATAAATTTATTCTTCTAGTATGATTTAATTTTATCTCATGATTAGAGTTGTTCGATTGACGAGAGTTAATTGTCTAGTTATCCTCGCAAATAATTTACAAACTAAGAAAAGGTTGATGGTTTAAAGTTGTTCTTTGATTACTTTATCTGGCTTATCATTGAATAAGGAAATCTGTAAAATTCGTGATCAATTCTGACATCATAATGGAGGTGAGAAATCTTGACATACTAGTTTATTCTTTATTATTGTGAACTATAGTGAATTACATTTTGTTTTCTTCTTATTTGTTATTTTTGGAACATAAAACTCTATTTATTGTTTTTGCAGATTGCTAATAAATGTTTAAGAATTGATAATTTTTTGATTTGTTTCAAAATTGAATTTGTGCAATAAATGTAGGTGTTAATTGTAGAAGGAAGATATATATATATATATATATATATATATATATATATTTGGTTCACCTTCCTTAATTGAGTTTATGATGATCCTTTATTTATGGACAAGGAGGTGACTAAAAGATTGTGATAACTATCAAATCCCAGCATTTATATGCTTGAGATATGGAGTAGATTTTAGGGGTATTTAATCGGTTAATCAACTTGAATTATTATTAGTTGAATTATTTGGTCTTTTTAAATTTTTAATTGTTAATCGAATTGCATTTTAAAAAAAAATTAACTGAATCGAACTTTTTCGATTAATTCGGCCGGTTAACCGAATTAACTGAAATTTATATATTTTTTGATTTTAGGTTAAAACAAGTATAAAACATATCAAAAAGTAACTGAATTAACCAACCATTTTTTGGTTAAAACAAATATAAAACATATAAAAAATATTTATATATTATAATATTATTTATTAAGTTCAGTTAATTCGATTAATTTGGTTAACTAACAAATTTCAAATTGAATTAATCGTTAATCGAACTTTCAAAAAATTATTAACTGATCCCCGACTGAATTAATTCGATTAACCGATTGATTAATTAAATTTGATCGATTAACCGAATTAATTTGGCATTACTCGAAATTCGCACACCCTAATAAATTCTACATGGTCATTATAAAAGAAGATTATCTTTAGTGAAGATTGAGTGAAACACAAATTTGCCTATATAAGAAGTAATCATTGTGCATTCTATTGTGTTATTAAATCTTCAATAAAGAATTAGTTTTTAAGTGTTATAAATAACATGGTATATAAAAATAACATAATATAATATATATAAATATAAAAAACGGGTTAAGTTCGAGTTTTGAATGTTTAAATTTAAGCCTAATTTTAACTTATATTTTAAATAGGTCTAATTTATTTTTTGCTCAAATCTAATTTTCGAACATAATATATTTACCCGAATCCTCTCAAATTTAGAAGGGCTTTCAAGTTTAGATGGATAGTTTGACCCTTGAATAGGGCTATACAACATTTATTGTAATATCACTAAGGAATAGTTGTAACCAGACAAATTCAATGTATTTCTTTTAATAACGATGATTCGAACCCAAACTCTTTCTAAAATGAATGAACACTTGATTAATAGATCACAATTGAGTTCACAAATTTATAGTGTTTGATAATTATATTCATATACATACACATTCAATTTAACTAAATTTGGATCGATAATGAGAATCCTACTAATAATTACTAATAAACATAACAATAAAAAATAATATTAAAAAGAAATAAACAATCATGATCAAAATAAATGTAAGACTAACTCATTCCTTAGAAAGAATTTAAAAAAAGGTAAATGGTAAGTATAGAACCAAATCTACATGAATGCATGTCCAACGAAAGTGGATGAAAAAAGAAGATTAATTGTATTGTTGTAAGTAAATTTTAATTTGATTTATAAATTTTAAATAATTTTAATCGAATCCTTAAAAATCTAATCAAACAATCGTATCAATTTAATTGTTAATTGTAGCGTTAAATATTAATTTAAATTTGATATGTGTGTTTTTCTTAAAATATATAGATATAGATTAATAAATACTTTAAACGTGAATTAAATATTAGTATGGTGATAAATAAATTGGGTTGTTTAAATTTTTATTGATATTATTTTTTAAAATTTTGATAAATAATAATAATACTTTAATACGATGATTGAAATGGTTTGAAGTTTATAAGATGAATTTAAAGTTTGACTTATGACATCCATGAAACTATGGATGCAAGAAAACAAAATATAGTATAAGATTTATGATGTGATGTGAAGTGAGAGGGAAGAGTAAAGGCAAAGAGAAAGAGAGAAGTCCCAAGGGCGGTGCCCTAAAAAGAAAGAGGGAAAGTTAGTTATTTTAATATAGATGTAAGATTTTCATTTGCCAAAAGTCACTTCACGCACTCACTCTTATATCCTCTTTCAAGTGGCTGCTCCCATTTGTAATCATTCCACCAAAAACTCCCATTAAAAAATTCTAACAAATGTACTCTCGTGTATTGGCATGATCATAAAAAATGTTCATTGTTTTAGATATGATCTGAATTTGAATTACGTTAATCACGTTGTTGTTAAAATTTTACTCTTTTTTTATAATTCATCAATTTTAAAAACTTTTCAAGACTTTATATTTTTTTATATAATTCATTAGTTATAATATTTTATATGTTTCAACATATTTCAATTCATGTCTTTTCAAACCTGATCAAGAATCAAGTCATTCGTTTAGGTTTAAAAATTGATTCTAAAAATGGGAGAATTTAGATAGGAGTATAATTAAGAATAAGGGCTCCACCTCCCTTAAAATAAAATTTTTTCATTTATGTCTTTTAAAATTTTTAAAATTTTAAATTAATAAAAATAAAATTACACTTTAGTTTCCTAAAAATGGTAAAGAAATAACTTAATCTTTTAAAAATTATAAAGATATAAGCTATTAAAATAGTAAAATTACATTTTTACTATCGTAAAAGTTACAATTTAATTTTGCCTTCTTAAAATATTTTTTTAGCTTCGCTCTCGAATTTAAACAAATAATAAGACTCATTTTTAAACGGATCGAGTCTTGAATAGAAATTTCTTTAATTCATATCCTTGTAAGACGCGTTTTTCTTCCTTTCTCAAAAAAAAACAAAATAAATCTATGAATTTTACAAAAAATAACCTACTTTCTCAATTTTTATTTTTTTCAACATATCCGAATAAATTTGCCAATTAATTGGTTTCAATCCATTTCTTTTCCAGCAGCAAAAAGAAGCAATTTGTAGCTAGAAAGCTATTTTTAGAGTCTATATTCTGACAACAAATTGCTTGAAGATGAAAGATGTAATAAATTAAATATTTTTGGTTGATTGAGCTCATCATTTTCTCACTTGTTTTGCAATATAATCTATTACAACAGTCAACACTATGATTTGCCCTTTTATCTTAAAAGAAAGGAGAAAAATAATAAAAAAACTCGGAAGTTTGGTATTTCAATTGTGAGTTTACTCAAAGGAAAAAAAAGAATATAGATACCATAAGTTACGTCATTATAAAATCATTTTTTTATAAAAACACAAGAAAATCAAATTCATCGATGATAACTTAAATTAGAATAAATCTGAACATAATTTAGATGCGAAAAATTTTAAGATAGAGTAAATTTGGGTAAAGCATACAAATGCTTTTGCTATAAAATCAAAATTTTCATATATATTAGAATATTACGACACATTGAATTTAATGAGTGACTCAAGTGGTAAGGAAGATGTTGTTCATCTTAAGAGATCTGTATGTGCAAGATGTATGTGCGTTATCAAAGAATTAAAAAAATATGAAAGCTACTATAATATAATCACATTAGTATAATAGAAAAAAAGAATATTATGGCACATTTATAATGTGAGTGAAATTCTTTTTAACAAATATAGTTGTTAAAAATTGATATAGAAATTAAATGAGGTTTTGATTGAGATGGTAAAGTTAAATATTTAAAATTCAATGCATCATAGGTTTAAGGGATAACTATCGAAATTATACATGAATTTTTTTTGAATAATTATACATGAATTTTAATCTAATGTGTAATGTCATATATGAAACTTTGATTTTGTGTGATACATGGAATTTTGTTTTGATTCAATGTTCACAAATCACTAACATTATCGAATTAACACTATTTTACGTTGATATATTACATACACAAACAATTATATTATTTCAATATGAAAATAGATGCATGTATTCATTTCTTTAAATATGTACAATTGAGTCAAGATCAAAGTTTCATTATACATATGAACCACAATTCAAGTTTCATATGTATAATTGTACTAAACCAAAGTTCATGTATCAAATAACACATGTATAATTTTGATATTTATCCCTAAATTTAAATATCATTATAATTGATTTTATAGAAAAATATATAAAAATAAAAATATTCTAATAATAATAATATAACTTATTTTAATAAATTATCAATTGAATTAAAATTTAAATGACCCCTTACACTAACTTGATCATGAACTTACATATAAATATAGTTATATTAAAGATTTTATAAATTTCATTATAAAAACAAAAATTTCATGTTATTAAAAGCTGTCAATTACTAAGCTTTATAATACTATGATTAAGGATACTTATTAGTAAAATTGATTAAGAAAAATAAAAATTTGCGTCTATTTAGGATGAATTTGAAGGTCACACATCCATTTCAAAGTTATTATCATGCCATAATAAAAGAGAAATAAAAACTTACCAGAATTCACTCATCAACTGCCTCTCTTCCATTTCAATTCTTACTCACCACAAAATAACCAAACCAACAAAGAATGCTTAGAGTTTGACATTAACTTTGAATCTACAAAAAGATAAAAATAAAACTTTAAGCTACATTAAAATTATTATCATAAAAAAAATCAAATTAGAACCTCATCTGTTGACCCGATGGTCAGGATGTTCACCGCTCCAAGTGTAACTTGGGTTCGAATCGTGTTAGTTACATTATTGTAAACGTTTTATCCTCTTGTAATTCACAAAAAAAAATAAAAAAAAGTTTAATTTTAAATTCTATCCCTTTACTTTATGTCAATTGAAAAGTTAATCCCTTTATTTTTTTTTACCAAATTAACATGGGTTCAGACAATTGAATTAACTTCTCAGTTTTAATAAATTACAATGATCAAAATAGAGGGACCAACTTCTAAATTTTGTGAAGTGTGAGGATGGAATTCAATTAGACCACAAAGAAATAAAGAAAAAGTCAGCAATTATCTTTATAAAAAAAAGAAAAGAAAAGAAGAAGAGAAACTACATGGCACGCGCTCCTGATTCGGTCTGGCTGGCTGCCCTCTAAGACAACGGCAATACCATCGTTTTTATTTCTTTTCTTCTTAATGCTCACCCAATTTTTTTCTTACAAAAGATACCAAATTCTTTGACCGTCTGTCTATTTTATTTTGTTGTTTTAAACTTTTATTTTATGATGAAATTTGCAGAAGTTTCAATTTGTTTCCTTTAAAGTCAAGCAAGAATCTTAGCTAACAAAAAAAGAAAAGCCAGTTAAGTAAACAAATCCCATAAAACCTTCATCTTTAATTTATTCTTTTACCCTGCAATTCTCAAGCATGTCGGGTAGATTAAGGGATAGAAGTTCCAGCCAAGCCAAACGGCACAGCCATCATCAAACGACGACCACGGTGGCGGCGGCGGCGGCAATGCCTAATTACTTGACTGAGACGCTGGCGTGTCCTTTCGGGGAGTTGGCGACGAATTTGTCGGATTCGGCGCTCCGTGAGACGGCTTATGAGATTCTGGTCGGAGCTTGTCGGAGTACCGGTGGGAAGCCATTGACTTACATATCGCAGTCGGAGAGGAATTCGGAAAGGACGGGGACGCCGACTCTGACGTCGACGGCGTCGTTGCAAAGGTCGTTGACATCGACGGCGGCGAGTAAGGTGAAGAAGGCTTTGGGATTGAGATCGTCTGGGAGAAAGAAAGTGGGTGGTGAGTCGGACTCGGAACGTGTCAAAAAGGCGGTTACAATTGGAGAGATGTTGAGGGTTCAGATGGGAATTTCAGAGCAAACGGATTCCAGGGTTAGAAGAGCTCTTTTGAGAGTTGCTGCTGCTCAGGTTTGTTACAAACTGCATATATTAACTCTTTTTTTTTTTGTCTTTTTTCCTTTCAATTTTACTGAGAAAAGCATCCTTTTTTTTTTGGCGTTTCTGGGTTTTTACACTTTATTTAAGCTTAAGTTATGTAATTCCATAGAAGTAATTTGTGGTAAGCTGAATAATTTAGAAGCTTTTAATTTTCTTAAATTTTTTAATTTGATAATTTATGCTGGAATCACAGTGAACAAAAATGGATATTTCAATTGTTGATTATTGAGAATGTTTGTGGAGTTTGAGTTCATTCATGTTTTTCTTTTTGCTGCTCAAATTTTCTTATTTTTTTATTAACAGTACATATGTATGTATGCTGTACTTTTATCAGCTTGGAAGACGGATAGAGTCAATAGTGTTGCCACTTGAGATGTTGCAGCAACTCAAGCCTTCGGATTTTCCGAATCAAGAAGAATATGAAGCTTGGCAAAGTAGAAATCTGAAGCTCCTTGAAGCTGGATTACTATTGCATCCTCTCTTGCCACTGGACAAGACCGACACTGCTCCGCAGCGACTACGACAGATCATTCGTGGAGCCCTTGAGAAGCCCTTGGAGACTGGAAAAAACAATGAATCAATGCAAGCACTCCGGAGCATTGTTTTATCTCTTGCTTGTAGAAACTTTGATGGGTCTGCTTCTGAGACTATCCACTGGGCAGATGGATTCCCATTGAATCTCAGAATTTACCAAATGCTGTTAGAAGCTTGTTTTGATGTGAATGATGACACATCTGTTATTGAAGAAGTTGATGAGGTTCTTGAACTCATAAAAAAGACTTGGGTAGTCCTTGGAATGAATCAGATGCTGCATAATCTTTGTTTCTTGTGGATATTGTTTAACCGTTATGTGGCTACTGGTGAAGTGGAAGGGGATCTATTGTTTGCTGTCAATAATCTGTTGATGGAAGTTGAAAAGGATTCAAAGTCCATGAAAGATCCCAATTACTCCAAGATATTGAGTTCTACTTTGAGTGCAATCTTAGGTTGGGCTGAGAAAAGGCTTCTTGCCTACCACAATTATTTTCATAGTGATAACACTGAGTTATTGGAATGTGTTGTTTCTATGGGAGTTCTATCAGCAAAGATAATGGTAGAAGATATCTCGCATGAGTACCGTAAAAAAAGAAAGGAAATTGATGTGGCTCATGAGAGAGTTGATACGTACATACGATCATCGCTGCGCACCGCTTTTGTTCAGGCAAGTTTTCACTATTTCAAATGTCCATACATATTATTGGGCAGTGCAACATAACAAGGCTCCTATAGTTTAATTTCATGACATAAATTCGTTTTTAACATTTTCCATATGATAGATAGGTTTTCAGCATTTGCAAGTTTTTGCAGGCATATTAAATATGCAAATTTTCCAAGTGCAGCACCATCATTTCTTTATGAGTAGCATTTCTCCTTACTAAACCCTAATCTTTGTTTTGTTAGCCTTAAATTCTATATTTAGACCAAGTTTGTTAAATTCCTGTCTGAAAGTGACTCAAGGCTTTCTCTGTTGATAATGTATTTAGACAGATAATGGAGAAGGTGAAGTCTAGCAAACACTCATCTAATAAGAACCAGCAAAATCAGCTTCCTATCCTTTCCATCCTTGCACAAGATGTCAGTACACTGGCTTTCAGTGAGAAGGCAATTTTTAGTCCGATATTAAAGAGGTGGCATCCTCTTTCGGCTGGTGTGGCTGTAGCAACTCTTCATTCCTGCTATGGAAATGAGCTGAAGCAATTTGTTTCCAGCATTGGTGAATTGACACCGGATATATTACAAGTGCTAAGAGCTGCAGAAAAATTGGAGAAAGATCTTGTGCAGATCGCGGTTGAAAACTCAGTAGACAGTGAGGATGGCGGAAAGTCAATCATAAGGGAGATGCCTCCTTATGAGGCTGAATCTGTAGTCTCCAATCTGGTGAAATCATGGATAAAGACTAGATTAGACAGGCTGAAGGAATGGGTTGACAGGAATCTACAACAAGAGGTTCATGGCTTTTGTTATTCTTTAATTAGTTGATAGTGGTTTTAGTCATTTGAAATATTCTCCTGTCGTCTTCCATAATCAGAAGATTTGAAGATGAAAGCTGTTTATCAGGGAAATTTTGTTTAGTTTTATAGATTATACTCAGTTTCTACCCTTTGTCATGTCTTGAATCTCATTTAGTATCTGACCGTTCATTGCTATGCATTTCTGTTTGTTGTCTCTTTATAGGTATGGGATCCGCGAGCGAATAAAGAACGATTTGCTCCCTCTTCTGTTGAAGTTTTGCGAATTGTAGATGAAGCTTTAGAAGCATTCTTTTGTTACCTATATCTGTACATGCTGCATTGCTTCCTGATTTAACCAATGGTATCGATAGATGTCTTCAACATTATATATCAAAGGCAAAGTCTGGCTGTGGTACGTATTTTACATAATCTGTAGAAGTCCACAGCATGGATTCTTTCTATTATTTCTCCGAAGTTATCAGTTTCGACTAAAACTAAAAGTTAAATACAAGATATTCTGATCTACAGGGACCCGGAGTACTTTTGTTCCCTCAATGCCTGCTTTGACTCGATGTTCAACACGGTCAAAAGTTTCGGGTGTATTTAAGAAAAAGGAGAAGCTTCAAAAGGCACAGAGCAGGAAATCTCAGGTTGGGACCACAAATGGTAATGGCTCGTTTGGGATTCCCCAGCTATGCTGTCGTATTAATACTCTTCAGCATATTCGAATGGAGTTGGATGTCTTGGCAAAACGGACAATTGTGCATCTTAGAAGTTCTGAATCTCATGTCAACAATATTGCCAGTGGGATGGGGAAAGCATTCGAACTTTCAGCTGCTGCTTGTTTGGAAGGGATACAACAACTGTGTGAGGCAACTGCATATAAGGTCATCTTCCATGATCTAAGTCATGTCCTCTGGGATGGGTTGTATGTTGGGGAAGTTTCATCATCTAGAATTGAACCTTTTCTTCAGGAGCTCGAGCACTATTTGGAGGTACTTTCATTAACTGTGCATGACAGAGTCAGAACAAGAGTTATTACCGAAGTAATGAAAGCTTCTTTCGATGGTTTCCTTCTGGTTTTACTTGCTGGAGGTCCTGCTCGTGCTTTCAGCCTGCAAGATCATGAAACAATAGCAGAAGATTTTAAGTTCTTGACGGATTTATTTTGGTCCAACGGTGATGGACTTCCGGCTGATTTGATTGAAAAGTTTTCAACCACAGTTAAAGCCATCCTCCCTTTATTTCATACTGAAACTGACAGCCTGGTTGAGCAATTCAAATACATGACTGCAGAGAGTTACGGTTCTTCTGCTAAATCCAAGCTTCCATTGCCACCAACGTCCGGTCAGTGGAGTCCCATGGAACCAAACACACTCTTGCGAGTTTTGTGTTACCGGAGTGATGAGACAGCGGCTAAGTTCCTTAAGAAGACTTACAACTTGCCCAAGAAACTCTAACAATTTCATTTGTTCTGGTGAAAACAGTTAACTATAAAAGGGTTGAGGTGATTCTTGTTGCTTCCCAAGTTTGACATTAAGGGGATGTTTGTGGGCTGGCTTTTATTTGTTTTGAGGAGGGAAACCTCATAAGAATAGAAGCAACAGTGGACGCAGTTCCAAGCATTATAATTACAACGCTCAGGAAGGGTGAGGATGCTGGATGAAACGTTACACTACAACCGAAACTTCAGGATGAAAGGTCTGATAATTTATTTAGAAAGATAGAGAGAAAAAAGTTTTAAGGTTTTTAATTCTGCTCCAATGAATTGTAATTTGTATTTTATTTTTTTGGTGATTTCTTTAACAGCTTGTGTATGGAAATTGTGTTGCTCGATGAATGAAATGAATTTTGTTTCCAATTGTTTGACACATTGCCACATGTACACGCATAATTTAGGAAACCACGTGGGGTTAAGCTTCCAGCTGGGGGCTGACTTGTTCCAAGACCCATATCTGAGTTTGTTGGAGGAAAGATAGGGAGGTTAGAACAGGGTCTTCCACTTCCCCAAATCAAGTTTCCTACTTCTTCATCCAACTAATTTACTTGCTTATGCGCTACAAATAATTGACCCTTAATGCTCCAAAACATGTTATTAGGTCTAGCTATGTTTTCCATCTCTTATTTGTTTTAGGAGATTTCTCCTCTCCAATACGGACTAGTGCGCATGGTGTTTCGGCAGCATCAAAGCCAATTGTTGCCAATGGTGGTCAACGGTGTCTAGTGGTACTCGAGCACCAAGGCCGGCGTCTCTAGTTTACTAGAAAACATTCCTCTAGTTCAACTAAGAGAAAAAAAAAAGGGGGGGGGGGGGGGGGACACACCCTAGATAATAACATTAGGGTTGTTACCCCTCACATGTAATATGAAGGGTTTTGGGTTAATCATGTTTGCTACTTTTATTTTCGATCCAATATTTTATAATTCAATCCAACTCAATATTTATTTTTTATTTCCCAAAATAAATATTATTTTATTTAATTAATTTAATTAATTAAACTAACTAAATTAATTTACTTATTAAATAATTTTCTCAATCTAATTTTAATTATCTTAAAATGCAACACCCCTGACCTGATCCAATCGTAAAATCAGCTACCAAAATCAACAAAACAGTTACACACAACCAAGTACAAGCTGGGTTGGATTTGCATTTTGGTGTTTATTGAAGATTTACAATATACATATATATTTAACATACTTTTGCTAAACACAAAAACTTCTTATAATTGGATAATTTAACTCCATACATTCAACTTAATAGTTATCACAAAGTTTAAAATGAGTTCTTCCAAAAAATACGATACAAGAATTTAAACACATTGGGTGCCCTGATATTTATACATGTTACAAACAAAAGGTGTTAGACTCACACTAGGCTTGAAGACTCTGGCTTAATCCCTCTTATCGTCGCACAATAGTTCAGATTACTTGAAATCAACTAATTTAGGCTTCTCTCATTTTTGCATCAATCAAATGCCTGAAAGAAGCTTAATTCAAAAATTAAGTTCCTAATGGTATAAACTTGTCATTTTATTCAAAAATAGAATTAAAACGCGATAAAAACTAAAATTGAATATGGAATCTATAAAATGCATAAATATAACAATAGACACTATAAATTACTCGAGAATAAGCTCTTTAAGTGTTTAAAGAGCCTAATTTGACATATGTAAATTATGACAGATCATGTCTCTATCTTATAAGAGTCATCCGCTTCGATACTCAAGATAAACCATCTCTCCAATTGGACTTGATATACAACATATTAGTCTTTCAATCAGTTTGGTCATTTTCGATTAAACTGAGGACATGTTTAGGTTCATCTACTAATACAAGTTGTTTTTTTGTATTACAATTCAACCACGTAATACTACTTAGTATTAGTTAAACGTTAGTGAGTCAATATTTGCTTCAATTTTGCTTTGCGTGCAAAAACATTGAGGACAATATACAAAAGATATTAATGTAATTAATGAATATTTTATTAAACCAATTTTTTCGAAAAATATAAATATACAAAACAAATATACTACACTTAAAGCACCAAATCTAATGCTCATACTTATGGGATTCTTTGTAGAAGTAGAGAATAATGTAATTTAAAAACTGATTCAAAAAAAAGTAATTTAGAAAAATTATTGGCTAAGAGTATGAAAGGGAAAATAGAGAAAAACAAAGGGAAAAGAAGAAGTGAAAGAAAATAATAAAAGAAAAGGAAAAAGAAAATTAAAAAAAATAAAAAATAAATTACTCAAAAGGAAAAAGAATTGGAGGTTACTTGTGTAATTTGACCTAATTTTTCCCTAAAATTTTAATATAACATATTATGTTTACTCGTGACCCGTCGTTAGTGATTATATCAAAATATAACAAATCGACAGTGTTAGTGATCATATCAAAACTTGTTAAACATAATTTAAACTATGCATAACTTACTAATCTAAATTTACCTAAACCAATTTCAAAACTTCAGCAAAACTATAATCCGAAATTATACAATAAAAAATAATAATAAATAAAGATAACCTTTTAACCCTTTTCTTTTAAAAAAAATCATATTTTGGAGCTCTTTAAAATAACTCATTAAACCTAAAATAAAATTGAAAACATTTTCGAGAGATCTTTAAAAATTTTGGAAGTTTTTATTTTATTTTATTTTTTCTATGATGATTGCTATGTTTTGTACCTATGATTGTTTGCAAGGATGTTATCAATTTACTCAATCGATTTTTTAACCATTGATCGTAGTTCGATTCGATTTGATTTGGTTATCGGTTTTTTATATTAATTTTTGTTTTAATTTTTAGACTTATTTTAATAAAATGAATTTTGAATATTATTTGACAAAATTTTAATTTTTTAATAAATATTTCTAAAAATTAAATTTTTAAGAATTTTTAAATTATTTTCACTATTTTAAAAATAAAATATTTATTTTTAATATCATAAAAATTAAAATTAATTATATATTTAATAGGGATAAATTTCAAAACTAAACATGGATTTTAATCTAATATGCAATTCTATACATATATTTTAATTTTATACAATTTTATACAAATATCTAAATTCGGATCGATTTTTTATTTGATATTTTTTTTCAACCCTAATTTTGTATGTGGACTTTTATTAGGCTACCTTAAAAAATGTTTCGATTTTTGTTGAAAATACAAGATTCGAAAGTAGATCTAATTTTTCTTTGAATTTCTCTTATTTTTAAAAGGTTCAACTCAGAATTTCTTATCTCTTTCAATATTTTTCCTTCACTTCAAGTAAGCCGAAAGATGGTGTAGAAGCTCAATTTTAATCGGGCTTAGAAAACAAATTTCAAAAATAAAAATAAAAATAAAATTCTCAAATTAAGTTTAATTTAATTTTACAAGTCCATTTACAAACCCAATCTCAAAATCCAAGTCTAAACTCGACCAAAAAGGCCCGAAACCTTAACAAAATATCAAAAAACCCTAATCTGCCTAAGCCGTCACTGCCACGTCAGCATGTGTCCATGTCAGCACCTCATCAGTGCCACGTCAACGCCACATCATCGCCACATCATCCACGTGACTCTTCATCTGCTGGCCGTTGACTCCTCGGCTCCTGAGACTGCTCGACTCTCAAGACCTCTCTGCCCGATGCTGTTTCCCTGCCCAAGACCCCCTCGTCAGCCCCTTACACCAAAATGGCAAGGGCACAGCTTCCACCGTCAGTTGACCATAGGAGACCCCCATCATCAGCATGGAAATAGACCTGCAAATGAGAAACAACAAAGAACAACAGAGAAATAGGGGCAAAAGAATAGTTGTTCATATAATTTATTTCGGCTATAAAAGCCATTTTGAATCTGTAAAACAAAAAAGGATATACACAATACATCAATACAAGAAAAACCAAGAAATCGAATTCAAGCAAAGAGACTCAAAGAAACTCCAAGGTATTATTTTTTATTTACTTTGTCATTTTCGAACAAACATATATTTATACAGATATTATATTTATTTCATATACCAAAGGTGCATCATTTCGAAATAGAAAATAATTTAAATAAACTTTAAAATGAAAAACTAGGATTTTGTATATATAAAAAAAATCAAATCTAAAGTTTTTTAAATAAAAAAGGACAAAAATATAGAAAAGGAAGGAAGAACGATTAAAAAGGTAAAGATTAGTTTTTTTTAAAAGTTTTCAAAAAAAAGGGAAAGATCCTCTCGTTTTAAACAGATCCAAGTTAGATCTAATCGATCTAAACCTAGATCTAGATCTAAGGAAATAAAAAAGGTGGTTGTTTGTTTACCTGATCGTCTTATATAGCGGCGCGTGGCAAATGGACGACGCTGGAGACGATGGCGATGAGGTGGACCAGAGACGACTAAACGATCGGAGGGGGGAGGGTTTTCAAAGGAAAATGAAAGAGCAAAACCCTTTTTTTAGAATGAAATGAAAAAATGAAGTTTTCAGCATATTTTTAGGTCAAATATCTTCATGAAAACGGTGTTGTTTTTAAAGTGTGGGTTTGAAGGCAAAACGCTGCCGTTTCACCCTTGCCCGAATCGGACTCAACCCGCTCCAGTTAGACTCGCGTGTTTTCGTGTAACGGGATATTTATCCCTTAAAACCTTTCACATTTTTAGATGTTAGCAATTCTGTTTTTTTTTTTCCTGTTTTTAACTTATTCAAAATTTTCCCCTTTAATTTTGTTTTTATTGTAATTTAGTCCTTCCAATTTCAGATCCTTGTTCATGCGACGTCGTTTCAATTTAAATCCCAATGGTTCTGAAATGCAGTTATTTCTAAAAAGTAACAGGGTTTCAAAATATAAAAAATGAAAATTCCTAGCAAAGCCCTTCTTCGTTTTGTTTTTTAAAAAAATTAGTCAATTCATTTTTTAATTTAACAAACAAATTTTATCTTTTCTTTTAATCCTCAATTTTTTTTAAATAATAATAATAATAATAGGAAGGTCCAATTTGCCCATTGTTTTTTTTTTCAAACTTTGAATTTAAGCCTTGAATCCTTTTTATTTTACCTTAAATTTTATTTTGTTTTAAGCTAATATTCAAATTATATTTTTTTCTTCTTTCTAATCGACTGTTTTCATTCTTCTTTTTGCTAAAAATCATTTTTTTATTCCATCTTATTAAATTTTAAGCCTTTTTAATAATTTTATTACTTATTTTACTTGGTATAATTTTTATGTATCTTTTGTTATTAACACTACATTGTTGTTTTGTACACCATTGTCTTGTTCATTATTATATTTCTTATAAATTATGCTTCATGCAATTTATTTGATGCTTCTAATTATTTTTACCATAATAGAGTGCATATTTATTCAAGTATATTTTGTAAAATAGTAGGACTAAATTGTGTGTTTTAAAAATACGTAAATTATCCTTTTAAGACAAAGTTTTATATTTTGGGGAAATTGAAAGTAGTGTCCTAACGTGTTGGGTATTATTTTCTTTCGAACCAAAAGCATCGAACGACCTCTTCAAAATCAATGATGGCTATTTCATTTGCCAAATTATACATTTTACCCATCCTTTTACGAATTTTCTAATAAAATAAAATGTACATCATCTGTTTAAGACATGTAAATTGTTTCAAATTAAAAAACAATGTTATTTTATTTAAGGGAAGTTGAGAGATCGTGTCTTAACGTGTTATGTGTGATCTTTTTTTGAGCTTAAATAATTGAGCATCAAAATCGATAAATATTCGATATTCCATTGATCTAGGGGATTAAAAAATTGTGCCCTAACGTGTTGGGTGCAAATTTTATTTTGAACCTAGATAATTGAATATCTCATTTTGACATCTCATTCACGAATGACATTTTGAATTTCTACTCGAGTTTTCGATTTTTCAACAATTAAGACACCAAATAATCGACTAGGTACCAATTTTTGGCATGTGAGGGTGCTAACCCTTCCTTACACGTAACCGACTCCCGAGCCTGTTTTTCTGGATTTTGAAGACCAAATGTTTTCTACAAAACAAATTCAAACATTTTAAGTGATCCAATCACACCAAATTAAAAGGATTGATGGCGACTCCCATTTTCGATTTTAAAAATATAAAAGTCGGGATGCGTTTCAAAAATGTTTCGACAGCTTGGCGACTCCACTGGGACAAATAAGAGAGTTAAGCCAAAAGTTGATTATTTTCGGGTCTTGTTGTTAAAAATTTCAAAAAAAAACTCGGTTTAAATTTATATATATGATCCTTTGCATTTTCTATTAAATATTACGATAATCCTTTGCATTTTCTGTGAAATACAATGATAATATTATTGCTAATATAAGTTTGCATTCATTTACATCTGTTACTACACCTTTTAAGTGAAAGTGAGAAACTACTTCTTCGTGAGGTCTTCACCTCCGTGCAGGATAGTGAATCGCTTTCGAGATTACATCCGTACCTATGTTTTCGTGAAGTTTTCACTTTCGTGCAAACATATGGGAAATATGTCCCTTTCAACCGAACTCGTCCATATGAACCTATAATGGGTGAGGATTGAGGAATCTGTAGATTTGGGTACCTCAACTCTAGAACTTGAACCACATGTAGTGAATCCTAGTTGCTTACCTTAGGATAGAATTACACCAAACTGTTAGCAGTCTCCCAAGTTTAGGTTCTCTGTTTTATATCCGTACTTTGTTATCATACTTGTGTTCTTTTGCTTTTTAATTATTGCTTGCATTGCATCTTCATACAAGGAAAAGTGTGAATTAAAGCTTAATTACTAAATAGAAAATTGGTCATAAGAAAACGAGTTCCTTGATAAGGTGGAAAACAATATGGTCGTGCGAATATGGTCAAAAAGAAAGACAAAAAGCCAATGATTACCCAGCCGAGTAAGATGAAAACAAAGGCCGCACAACGAACCAAACTTTGACCCAGCTACGAAAAGTGACTGATCACTTAATCATTCAAGCTAACATTTTGGACCAAAATCAAGGACGAACCAGAGCGAAATCGGATTGTAACACCTCCTAACCCTAAGCCGTAGTCAAAATAGGGTTACGAGATATTATCAGACATATCGGGCAATTTACAAATAATAAATAAATAAATAATAAACATATTATAAAATAATCATAAAGTCTCTTAATTGGACCCTCGAGGCTCAAAATACGTATTAGAAGGGAATTGAGACTTGTTCTGGTGCTTCGCAGATTTTTCGTAAATTTTTTTTTTGAACTCGATATAACCTCTATAAACATCTAACTTTCCCTGCAATTTCAACTCGCAACCAAAACAATTTATACTCAAATTCACCTAAATCATAATCATTTCATTAACATATTAATTCAATAATTACACATTCTTAATATTATTCAAAATTTACTAATAACTTTATTCATTTTTCATTCAAATTTAATGCCAAATTTTATAATATACTCTTTACCATTTTATTAAACTAATATCAAAATATAGTATATATATATATATATATATAACAACCAACATTACAAGCATATACATGTAACCTATACAACACTTAGTACATGCCACTTTTACCAAAATGGAAGAATTACATCACCGAGTTTATACTGAGGTCGGAATCGATCTGGATGCTGAATCAGGACCTTAATTTCTACTAACCTGTGCACGAAAACAACCGTACGCTGAGTATTTCATACTCAGTGATATTACTATAATTCAAATTATAAATAACCAAATAAATTTCACATAATCAATCATATAATACATGAACACATATTATCTTAATTTATACACTACTTTCATTCCATATCAATAACAAATCAATTAACCAAATAACAACCAAATATCATAAACAATTAGGTACTAATAACAACCAAATATTCAATTTTTCTTTTTCACATTGTTTACCCCTATTAACAAGACTCGGATCTTGGCGGATACACGGATCCAACCAAACACACCAGAATGGCACTCAGTGCCTCATTGGATAGTTCGAAGCAATAAATTGACACCCAGTGTCTCATCGGCCTAGCCGAAGTAAATTGGTACCCAGTACCTCATCGAATCTATCCGAAGTAAAATAATGACACCCAGTGTCTCATCGACTCAAGGTCGAAGTATCCCTGAACTCTTCCAATCCTATGGCATGCCAACTATATCCGACTCTGCCCGACTAGTTAATAGGGATTTTCAATTTTCAATTCATATCACTTTCACTTTCACTTTCAATTTTGCTCACAAATCATTCAAATTCAATTCAAATATACTATTAATTCAATATCAATTTTCATTCAACTCAATATTAACGCTTACCTCATTTTCACTTATTAAATATAAATATCGAAATAAATATTAAATAATAAATAATTCAAATTATAGTAATACAAACCCGGTTTCGCGATTACTCCTCGATAACTTTCTCCTTTCTTTTTTGTGCTGATGCTTCGAGTTCTTTGCTATCTACGAAAATAATAATAATTTACGCTATTAATTACAGCACTAATTTATAATAATAATTGAATTTCTATCCAATTTATACTCTAATTCCAATTTAATCCTAATTAACTCATTTATTTTTCTAACTTAATTCATACTTTATTTTTATTCAATTTCCTTCCATATTCAACTTAACTATCTAATGTTCATAATAAAACCCTAATTTAAAATTTCTTTCAATTTAATCCCTCTATCACAAAACTTATAACTTCTTTTACAATTTAATCTCTTTATCAATTCTAACTTGAAATTCATTCAATTAAATCCCTAATTCACTATTTTGTTCAACATGAACTATGTTCAAAAACCTTAAAACTTCTAAGACCTCAACTTACTTTCATCAAAATTTTATTCTAAAGCTTCTAAAACATCTAATTTAAAAGAAAAGGGCTTAATTGACTTACCAATTAAAGCTTAAAGCTTCAAAATTCTAGTTTCTTCTTTTTCTTTTTCTTTTCCTTTCTTCCTTCCCTTTTTCGTTTAAACCTCTGTTCTTCTCTTCCTCCTTTTGTTTCTTTTTTTTTCTTTTCTTTATTCTTTTTTTTATCTTTTATATATATATATATATATATATATATATTAGTTAATAATAATATTAATAAATTATAAATATCTATTTACTTAAATAATAAGTAAATTAATATTTATTTTACAAATGTATAAATATAATTTTTACACATGTATATTTTATTACCATACATTTGGCTTTAATTTATATATATATATATATATATTTCATTAATATAACAAGATAATATTAATTAAATAATAATTTATACTATTATATTCTAATATTAATTAATAATATCTTAAATCGTTAAAAATATTTAGATTTTTCTCATTGTTTGCCGCCTCAAATTATGAAATAGGCATAATTTCCATTTTAGTTCCTCTTTCTTTCTTTTAATCTATAATTAAGCTTTCACCCCTTATTCAATTTAATCCTTTTTACTAATTACTCTAAATTAAGCTAAATTCACCTAATCAAAGCCTAATTAAACACACTACTAAACTCATAATTACTCCTAATAATTATTTACGAACTCGGTTTACTAAGACGGAGGCCCTATAATTCACTTTTTCGGTGCCCATGAATTTAGTTCATTACACGGATGATGTTTTACGAAGATTAAAAGCCTTCGAACACTAAGGCATGATCATATGCGTATTTGTCTTATGTAAAGGAATTTGTTTTCTAGTAAAGTTTTCTAATAGAATTGAGCTATGAGTCAATGCTTTTCTTATGCATACATGCATTCATAAACAACACATTTTATTAACTTGCACATAATTCCATGAGAGCCTACCTTAAGTAGAATTATGCCAAGCCTTCAATGGTCGCACGAAGAAGGTAAGAGACACGGTTACATTCTTGCTTCTTTGCTTTTCATTGCAATTTATTCCAAGTTTTATTCTTGTATTAATTACACTAACTTGTTCGTCTTGATCTATTTGCATTGCATCTTCATTCAAAAAAGGTGTTGATTCCTGTTCTATTCCTAAATAGAGAACTGTTCATAAGAGAACGGATTCCTTGATACAGTAGAGATCAACGTGGCCTTGCGTATATGGTCAAAGAAAAACAACAACACAAAAGTGACGACCTGGCAAAGGGGTACATATCAGAGTTTTGGGATTACACCCAAATAAATGAAAACTCATAATAGCTTGCAAGAGTTGAATGAAGTATGGAAGACAAAACAAGGCAGATGCCCAATCACGAATATGTTGACTTACTCTATGCCAAAAGGAATAGGCATCAATTTCGAGCTCTCACTTAGTATTGGAGTTCAACTTCTAATGGCTTCACATTTAGGAGGACATGATACCCACGATAAAAGAGTAAATCACTTTATCCTGTTGCCCGAAGATTCAAAATAATAAAGTTTACTTTGAATATGGTGATCGTCCTTACCTACTTAAAGTTAAAGTAGAGAGACACCTTTTCCGAGTCCTAACACGGTATTGGGATTCAACTTACTTGAAACATGGACATACTGTAGAAGAATACACTACATTGCCCCATTGCCCAAGAACTCAAGTTGATAAGGCCGACTTTAGAGGAGCGAGCATTAGGTTGCAGCTTTGATCAAGGAGAAAGGGGATAACAAGTGTATTGCTTTGAAAACCTCGCAAGATATAGTACACTCAGACGTAAGAAAGAATTGGTTACATCTTCACTTCAACATGAATGACTTAGTCATCTTCCCTAAAGTGTTGGGGCACATAGAGGGCGCGATTGCAGATTTGTTTGGCTGATTTGACAAGAGAATCACTCATGTTCTAGCAATATCAGCCACTAAACACCTGTTGAAGAAAGGGTAAAAGAGGGTGTATTGGTGCATAACTTTTGCTAGTATAGTTCCGTAGCCACATTTGGAAAGATGAAAGTCTTTTATGGAGTATTCTCTGAGGACTATTCTCCGTTGAAAGAATTTATGGTTGTCCAAAAACAAGATGATATCGCCAAAGGAAATTGAAAATAAACGAGAAATAACAACAACATTCTTAAGGGCAAACCTGAAATAATGATCATGTCGCAAGCAAGATTTGACCCAAGTGCGAGAAATGACTAACCGCTTGCAAATTTTAGCCATTCAAGACTGATATTTTGCACTTGAAATCAGAGGCAAACCAGAGCAAAAATTAGCTTGGAAGATTAAGACTTCGAGCATTAAGGCACGATCATACATGTATCTACCTTATGTATAAAAATTCGTTTTCTAGTAAAGTCGTCTAATGGAATGGAATCAAGAATCAACACCTTTTTGCATGCATTTGATCATTCATGTGCATTGCACTTCATCCATTAATTTTTAATAAGATTCCACATATCTGAAATATTTATTTAGGTGAGAGTCATTAACCCTAAATGGAAATTGAGAGGAAACATGATAAATCAAGATAATAAGGCAAGTATATTGAACGAAAAGTCATATCCGAATGAGAACAGAGAATGAACCCATCGAGAGTTCGTCCCTACGCCCTTGGAAGTGTTTTGGACAACTAGACTGTGGAGAAGCTTCTTGTAGTTTTAGGACTTTTCCAGAAAAATAGTCAAAACACACTTATCACTCTAAGTTCGAAAGTAATAGGGATCCTTTTATAAAGGACACATTATCACCATCCGTTATTTCAAAAAAAAATGATGCATTGTTTTGTCCCATTTAGCAAACACCTTACCACTCTTCCCATTCATTCATACCACAATTAACCATTCTTTGATTTAATTTTTCTTTGAATCCCATTTTGCTTCTATGTTGTATCCCTTAATATCAAGCATATGAGTGACGCTGCTGTTGACTTGGAAGCCTTTTTGAGAAGGATATATGTCCAGCAAAACTCCAAAACTTTGAAAATGATCAAGAATGTAACTTATCTCCCGATCTGCTACGAATGGTTGAGCAAAACATGAAACGAATATCACCTCGGAGAGTTATGGTTTCAAGAAAGATTTGAAGCATGTATCTTTGCAGAAACAATGCGAGCTGCTTCGAGAATCCAAAGGTCTTTGCATAGTCCTATCAAAGCATGATCGGGTTAAAGGACTGATGTCGTGATACACAGGCTCCCATAAAGGAAGAATGCAATCCAATTCAACAAAAACTTCAAAAATTGAGGCTCGATGTGTTATCAAAAAGAAAATCAGAAAAGAAAATTAAAAAAAGAAGGGTCAAAGAAAAATCCGCAAAGGGTATTTCAAAAAAAAAGAAGAAAGAAAAAGTCAAGATGAAAACCCGCAAAAGGGTATTTTTAAAAAAAAAAAAGAAAGGAAAAGAAGAAGAAAAGAAAAAGGAAGAAAAAGAAGTCAAGATGAAAATCCACAAGGGCATCTTAAAAAAATATATTTTTTTATATATATCTCCTTCACCTCTTCACGTCATGGCTTCTTTTTATGTAGGGCATGGACGTCACCGAGCCAAATTCATCAAAAGCTTTCAATGGGCACTGATTCATTACTTCAACAAATGGGTGGAAGCTGCTTCTTATGCCAATCAACGTTTAAGTAGATTCTTGAAAAAGAGAGATTATATGTTAATTTGGAATGCCAAAAAGGATCGTATCTAACGATGACATGAATTTGAGCGACAGTACAATAGCGAAAGTCTATAGCCAATTCAAGAACAAGTATCACGACTCAGCACCACACCACCAAAAAGAATGGGGCATTAGAGGTGACCAATAAGAACATCAAAAGGATTCATTATGAAGTAGCAAAGACCTACAAAGATAGGCATGAGAAAATATCATTTGCTCTCTTAAACATCAATTAAGATTTTGCTGGGGCAACACCTTTCCCGATGACTCTCGAAATAGAAGCATTCTCGCCCATTGGAGTCTAGTTTCTTTCCTTCCAAATTTTGTTAGAACTGATGAAGCAAATTGGATCCAATCCAGGTGCAGCCAGCTAAACTTGACTGAAGAAAAATATTAAAGTCATCTATCATGATCAGATGATAAGGGCTTACAACAAAAGGAGATCCACTCTAGAGAATTCTATGAGAGAACTCTGGTTTTGAAAAGGATCTTGCTTACAAAAGGCTCCTAAGGAAAATGGATGTCAAATTTGGAAAGGTCCCGTAAGATAAAGAAAGTTTTATGGAGAAGCTTTGATCTTAATCGAAATAAACGACAAAAACCTATCTCATGAGCTCAGATTTTACCCCAAAAAAGAAAAAAAAAAAAAAAGGAAAAAGAAAAAGAAAAAGAAAAAGAAAAAAGACAGGTTGAGGTGAAAACCCGTCAAGGGCATCTCGAAACCTAAGGAGATTTGAGTCGAAAACCTGAAAGGGCGGCTCAATTTTGAATAAAAGGCATGAAGTGGCCTTCTCTCTTCAAAGTAGCAAGGTGGAGAAACTTTACACCTTGAGGCATTGACAAAGTACTCCAAGTTTCATGGACACATGTTAAGCTCAGAATGGTCCTCATCAAGTTTGCTCATTGAAGCTCATACTTTAATATCTGGGGCACCTAACCCCATTCTTTGTTCACCTTATGTTTTGCAACTTTTGACCAATACAGGTCATTTTTAATCCTTTTTGTGAGCTTTGCCTCCAAAAAAAAATTCAATTTTATTTGCCTTGCGATTATGTTCAAGCATTTTTGTATCAAAATAACGGTTAATGAACCAATGATCTTTTCAGTCATTCGAGCTTTGCCTTCAATTGAATTCAATTTCATCCACCTTACAACCTTAATTTAAACATTTTTGCATTTGAAATGACGATTAGTGGTCTAAACGATATATGGAATAAAAGGATTTCTGCATATTGTTCTGAAAATTTTTTAAATAGTACAAGGACCTGAAATAGGACCACTAGTTGAAAATAACACAAATCCGAGGGATAGAAGGGTTTTGAAACAAATAGTTCAAAATATGACCACCTCTTTAGGTTTCATGTCAAAGATATGTTTTTGAAATGGGTTTATAACACATCAGTGATAGGACTTAGACAAACAAAGAATGATGTCGGCTAAGGACTAAAAATAAAATCATTTCTCAAAGGTGACATTTTGCATTCATTATTCGTACCCATCTATTTAGGAGCATTTGACTCATCCTGATCATGACATCCTAAACAATCTGGCCTACATAAAGACTCATTAAAGCATATTCTACAGGTTTCATTACCACGAAGATATGAATGGAAAAATTTAAGTCGCAACGACGAACATTGTACCTCGGAAGCATGAAGGGAAAGATTTAAGCCGCAACAGCGAATCTAGTACCACGAAGATATGGAGGGAAAGGTTTAAGTTGCAATGGCGAACCTTGTACCTCAGAGACATGAAAGGAAAGATTTAAGCTACAACGATGAATCCAGTACTTCGAAGATACAAAGGGAAAGGTTTAAGTCGCAACGACAAACTTTGTACCTCAGAAGCATGAAGGGAAAGATTTAAGCCGCAACGGCGAATCTAGTACCACGAAGATATAAATGGAAAGGTTTAAGTCGCAACGGCGAACCTTGTACCTCAGAGACATGAAGGGAAAAATTTAAGCTGCAACGGCGAATTTAGTACCATGTAGACACGAAGGGGAAGATTGAAGCCGCAACAAGAAATCTTATACCCTAAGGTCGGAGAGGAGCAGATTAAAGTCGTAACGGTGAATCTTCTACCTCGAAGCTATAGTAGATTAGATTAAAATAGCAAGTCTTTATCTTTCTGAAGTTGTAGTAAGAGCAAGATGAAGCTTCGACGTCAAATCCTATTTGAGGATGCAGCAAAGTTGGATTAAAAATTACAATAACGGATCTCACTCTCCCTGTAGTCGCGGTGGAGTGGAATGGAACTACAAGTCACAAATGTTGTCATTTTAAAGTAGCCGATAGTGGAGCCGAGGTTTAGCAGGATTGGACAAAATTGTTCTTCTTTTAGTCTTTGCTCTATTCCCGTTACATAGTAACGAGCAAAGAGGGGTAGCTGTAGAAGCCCAATTTTAATCAGGCTTAAAAAACAAATCCCAAAAATAAAATTCTCAAATTAAGTTTAATTTAATTTGACAAGTCCATTTACAAACCCAATCTCAAAACCCAAGTCTAAACTCGGCCCAAAAGGCTCGAAACCAAAATATCAAAAAACTCTAATCTGCCTAAGCCGTCATCGCCATGTCAGCACCTCACCAACGCCACGTCAGCGCCACATCATCTCTACATCATCCACGTGACTCTTCATCTACTGGTCGTTGACTTCTCGGCTCCCGAGACTGCTCAGCTCCTGAGACCTCTCTGCCCTATGTTGTTCCCCTGCCCAAGACCCCCTCGTAAGCCCCTTGCACCAAAATGGCAAGGGCACGGCTTCCACCGTCAGTTGACCACAGGAGACCCCCATCATCAACATGGAAATAGACCTGCAAAGGAGAAACAGCAAAGAACAATAGAGAAACAGGGGCAAAAGAATAGTTGTTCATGTAATTTATTTCGGCTATAAAAGCCATTTTGAATCTGTAAAACAAAAAAGGATATACACAATACACACGAAATCAATACAAAAAAAACCAAGAAATCGAATTCAAGCAAAGAGACTCAAAGAAACTCCAAGGTATTATTTTTGGTTTATTTTGTCATCTTCGAACATACATATATTTATACAGATATTATATTTATTTCATATACCAAATGTGCATCATTTTATCATCATTTCGAAATAGAAAATAATTTAAATAAACTTTAAAATGAAAAACTAGGGTTTTGTATATATAAAAAAATCAGATCTAAAGTTTTTTAAATAAAAAAAGATAAAAAAATAGAAAAGGAAGGAAGAACGGTTAAAAAGATACGGATTCGATTTTTTTTTCAAAAGTTTTCAAAAAAAAAGGGAAAGATCCTCTCGTTTTAAACAGATCCGGGTTAGATCTAATCGATCTAAACTTATCTAGATCTAAGGAAATAAAAAAGGGTGGTTGTTTGCTTACCTGATCGTTGTATACAGTGATGCGTGGCGAATGGATGACGCTGGAGACGACAGCGATGAGGCAAACCAAAGACGGTTAAACGATCGAAGAGGGGAGGGTTTTCAAAGGAAAATGAAAGAGCAAAACCCTTTTTTAGAATGAAATGAAAAAAATGAAGTTTTCAGCATATTTTTAGGTTAAATATCTTCATGAAAACGGCGTCGTTTTTAGAGTGTGGGTTTGAAGGCAAAACGCTGCTGTTTCACCCTTGCCCGAATCGGACCCGACCCGCTCCAGCTAGACCCGCGTGTTTTCGTGTAACGAGATATTTATCCCTTAAAACCTTCAACATTTTTAGATGTTAGCAATTTTGTCCTTTTTTCTATTTTTAACTTATTCAAAATTTTCCCCTTTAATTTTGTTTTTCTTGTAATTTAGTCCTTCCAACTTCAGATTCTTGTTCATGCGACGTTGTTTCAATCTAAATCCCAATGGTTCTGAAACGCAGCCATTTCTAAAAAGTAACAAGGTTTCAAAATATAAAAAATGAAAATTCCAAGCAAAGCCTCTCTTCGTTTTGTTTTTTAAAAAAATTAGTCAATTCGTTTTTTAATTTAACAAACAAATTTTATTTTTTCTTTTAATCCTCAAGTTTTTTTTTTTTAAAAAAAATAATAATAGGAAGGTCCAATTTGCCCCTTATTTTTTTTTAAACTTTGAATTTAAGCCTTGAATCCTTTTTATTTTACCTTAAATTTTATTTTGTTTTAAACTAATATTCAAATTATATTTTTTTCTTCTTTCTAATCGACTGTTTTCATTCTTCTTTTTGCTAAAAATCATTTTTTTATTCCATCTTATTAAATTTTAAGTCTTTTTAATTGTTTTATTACTTATTTTACTTCTGTATAATTTTTATGTATCTTTTATTATTAACACTACATTGTTGTTTTGTACACCATTGTCTTGTTCATTATTATATTTCTTATAAATTATGCTCCATGCAATTTATTTGATGCTTCTAATTACTTTTACCATAATGCAGTGCATATTTATTCAACTATCTTTAGTAAAATAGTAGGGTTAAATTGTGTGTTTTAAAAATACGTAAATTATCTTTTTAAGACAAAGTTCTATATTTTGGGGAAATTGGAAATAATGTCCTAACGTGTTGGGTATTATTTTCTTTCGAACCAAAAACATCGAACGACCTCTTTAAAATCAATGATGGCTATTTCATTTGCTAAATTATACATTTTACCCATCCTTTTACGAATTTTCTAATTAAATAAAATGTACATCATCTGTTTAAGACATGTAAATTGTTTCAAATTAAAAAATAATGCTATTTTATTTAAGGGAAGTTGAGAGATCGTGCATTAACGTGTTGTGTGTGATCTTTCTTTGAGCTTAAATAATTGAGCATCAAAATCGATAAATATTCGATATTCCATTGATCTAGGGGATTCAAAAATTGTGCCCTAACGTGTTGGATGCAAATTTTATTTTGAACCTAGATAATTGAATATCTCATTTTAACATCTCATTCACGAATGACATTTTGAATTTCTACTCGAGTTTTCGATTTTTCAACAATTAAGACACTAAATAATCGACTAGGTACCAATTTTGGGCGTGTGAGGGTGCTAACTCTTCCTTACACGTAACCGACTCCCGAGCCTGTTTTTCTAGATTTTGAAGACCAAATGTTTTCTACAAAACAAATTCAAACATTTTAGGTGATCTAATCACACCAAATTAAAAGGATTGGTGACGACTTTCATTTTCAATTTTAAAAATATAAAAGTTGAGATGCGTTTTAAAAACGTTTCGAAAGATGGGTTTTCATATTCATCATGGTTCTTTTTCCCTTTATGTTTCTTCAAATTATTTATTATTTTAGCCATTGATAAAGATAACAAAATCGAAAGTGATAGAAAGGCTAATGAGTAATGATGTTGGAATTTGACACGTAAAATAATCGGATCGATTGCTCCATATATATTTGGAGTCCAAGGTGAAGCAAAATTCCAACAATCTCAAAATATATACTTCCAAATTCACAAGACTTCACAGAAGGATTAAACCGGAGATTAAGAATTAAATCTATAATATGAGACTATATCAAAATTCGACATAACAGATTTATATAATCTAACATAAAATCTTTACCCTTCTACAAATACTATGAATTTATGTTACGTACAACAGCTACGTTCAGATTGCTTGCTTAAAAATATCAAGTTCAAGACAAGAAAAATGGAAATCATGAAAGTTTAACAAGTATTGTAGTATAGGTTTAAAGAGAAGAGAAAATTGGAACGCCCGGCAAGGTAGCCCCTCCTTCAACGATGAACACATCACCTGAAACATATTTTGAAGAATCATGGATTAAGTACCGAACAAGTGAGGTCAATGCAGGATCTGTTGTACTAACTGTTCTGAGTGGCACAATTCTCTGAACCACGTTTTTTATCCAATCGTTTTGAAGAAGTCCCTGTGTAAGCTCTGATTTAAAAATCCCAGGCGATATCGAGTTTACTCGAATTTTATGCACCCCTAATTCAACAGCCAGG
Source organism: Gossypioides kirkii (assembly GCA_005610355.1). Classification (NCBI taxonomy): domain Eukaryota; kingdom Viridiplantae; phylum Streptophyta; class Magnoliopsida; order Malvales; family Malvaceae; genus Gossypioides; species Gossypioides kirkii. The sequence goes on from CP032248.1 coordinate 6,637,682, forward strand.
ACCTGCATAATCATCATTGTAAATAAATAAAACATACGACCACTTTTAGCTATGTTTGGGGGGGGGGGAACTCTTACAGAAATTCCATCATTCTCCATGGACATATAAAAGAATGCAAAAGCATTATGTAAAAAATTTGGAGCAAAACATCAAAATGGACAAGAAAAGGACAACCACAATTGTTTAGCTATATTCCAATTTCCATAACAAGATATCCAAACTCCCCTACTGTCAAGCAACATGGACTCCCACCACAACACCCTCTTTAAACCAATGGTCTAGCAAATTCCAATGTTCTTTCACAGCACAATCCAAGCTCGCTTGATCCTTGAACAAAGGTAGAACAAGTAATCTAGAGTATCTCATGACAAAAAGACCATTAATGCCAGCCTCGTTCTTCTGTCTAGCAAATTCTTCAATTTTGCAAGAGACTTTACAACCACCACCAACACAGTGTTTTATTATCAACATATTACCATCATCAATCACGCTCTGAGTCTCAAATTTCCTAGCCTTGCTTTTCCCTAGCTGAAAACCCTCTTCTTCCATACCGGTGGTTCTTCGTCTAGCCCCCATCTCCCTTTCATTGAGTAGTCTTGGAATTGGAGGGACCCGCGAATCCTCACCAACATTCTTCTTCCTCCAAAAGCTACTACTTGTATTGTACCTCGCCAATGACATTCTTAGTTTGGAGCCATAAATCCAAACGCCATTAAGGCGATTCAAGGCTCTCTAACCCTTCCACTGTAATCTCTCAGATTGTGAACATGCAACGTGATGCAATTCCTTTTTCCAACACCTTCCCTAGAGCTTTTCCATAAGCCATACTCCTTTTTTTTCAAGATTAAATTCGTAATTTAATTCAAATGTGATCATTTTTATCATTAAATTTATGTTATTTGTTAATAATCAAGTTCATCTAATCATATTTTTATAAAAGACATTCAATTTCAGAGAATGCTAATAAACATAATTATTAAACAAGTATATAAATAAATAAAGTAAAATGGTTACCTTTGTCATGGTGTTTAGGCCCGCTTTTGAGCAAGAATAAGGCAAAGCTCCGTGTTGTTGCACTCGATTAAGACCAGAAATGGAAGATATGTTGATTATTGATCCTTCTTGATTTGAATCACGCATGTGTATGCTAACATATTTTGATACCAGCCATGATCCTGTCAAATTGGTTCTCATCACTTCATCCCATTCCTCCTCTGACCATTCCAATGGACCCCGTACCTTTCCTGCGTAATTAATTCCCACCGGTAAACATTAGTTCATAATAAAATCGGTTCTTCATGTACATGCAAATTAAATCTTATTAACGTTAATTATCATATTATTTTAACTCTTATGGGTTTAGAAAGGTTGAAGTTGAGTGTGATAATTTCATGTTGATTGAACTAATATTGTCTGGTGGAGGAGCTAATAGTAGCTTAGTGGAATTAAGATTATTACATCAGTTGTTGCATAAAAGATGGGAGATTCGTGTCCGACATATTTCGAGAAATCAGAATGGAGTTACGAATCACATGATCAAATGTGCTGACACTGGAAATTCTTTAATTCGTTTGTTTGCAGTTCTGTCAATTTCGGTTAAGAATTTGTTGGTGAAAGATAGCAATAAATCTAGATCATTTTAATTTATGATTTAATTATTGTAATTGTTTAATGCTTCTCTTTTCTAAAAAAAAAAAAAGAAAGAAAAAGATATATTGACAGTGATCCTATAGGTGGTGATAGTATGTTTATTTTTATTCAAACATTTTAAAATTTTGGTTAGGTTTCTTTATAAAAATAGTTTTTAGTTCTTTTTTATTGTTATTGATATATGGTAATTTTTAAAGGTAATATGAATAGTGGTTATTGAAAAATCTGACATGATAAATAATGGGTAAGTTTTTAAAAACAATGTTTTTAAAGGTAAAATACTTATAAACCCTAGAAATTTATTAAATTTATTTAAAAATGACTGTTTTGTCTTTCCTTTCTTTGATGTAATTTGATTTATGATATTAATTTAATCAAGATCATTATTTAGGTATTAGATTTTATCATATTGATGTGGGTGAATAAAAATATTTTATATTAAAAATATATATTTATAAAAAAAAATCTACAAATGATTATTGGTGGAAGTGGTAAAGGGTTTTTATAGGATTGTAAATAAACAGAGTGTTGAATAAGCAGTTCATGAACAGTTCGTTTCTATTCATTTATATTCATTTATTAAGCTAAGTAAATGAATATAAATAAGATTTTGAGACTCATTTATTAAACGGACCGAACACAAAAAAAACTTGTTCAATTCATTTATGTTCGTTTAAAGCTCATTCAGTAAAAGTCACAAAAAAAACTTATTCAATAAATCATTTAAAGCTCATTTATTATTCCATTTATATATATTAATAAAGTTATTTTGATTTGTATGCTTTTTTTTATTTATAATATAATTATTGATATTAATATTTGACTATTTTATATCTAAAAAAATTATATATATATATATATATATATATGTGTGTGTGTGTGTGTGTGTGTGTGTGTGTGTGTTTTTATTTATTGTATGTTTGTTTATTATACATGAACTTTGTTTGTGAAAAAATGTTCAATTATATGTTCGTTTAACTTAAACAAACATGTTTATGAACATTAAACAAACGAACATGAAAACACATAATTTTAATGAAACTAACATGAACAAAAATTTTGAATTTCTTAACGAATACAAACCGAACAAGAACAAGCTTAAAAACAAACAAACAAACATAAACAGAGGTCTATTAGTTCAAAGTAAGTTCATTTACAACCCTAAGTTTTCATATGAATTTGTTGATCTTGTGTTTGATTCTCAAATAATGTTTTTCAATTGTGTTATTTAAAAATTATATAAAGGTTCTGGTACTTTTATTCCTTTTGTTTTTTCAAGCTTTTATTTATGTTTGTTTTGTTTGTCTTGTTCTTGGATTTTTATGGTATTGGAATAAAATAGCCCAATTTGAATTTTTTTTTTAAAAAAATTATATAAAGGTATGAAAAGGTAAAAATACTTTTACAATAATACTAATTATCCTTTAAAGTAAAAGTATTTTAGTAATTTCACAGTTGAATTAATGTTCAGTTCACTTGTGACATCAACTTAGTTAACTACTTTATATATAATATAAATATATATTATTTATATAATTATTTAAAAAATAATACCACTTGCATTAATAAAATCTTAAATTTGCCAATCACCAAAAGTTTTATTTTGATATTTTTATACATTTTAATTTTTCATGCACATTTGATTATTTCCATCAATTGTATATATTAATATGAGTTGGTGTTACAAATTAATTCGACATCAACTCAATATTGATGACAACATCATGACAAACAATTGCATTCATTTAGTAATCTTAATATTATTTATTTAAATTTCGTTTTACTCACAATTTAATCTATTTTTATTTTAATATTTTATATATTTTATGTGTTATTATTAATTAGTTTCAAATCATACGTTTCACTATTTATTATATGTTATTTTTAAACACACTTTTATATTTTAAATATATAATTTTCATACGCATACGTATACGATAATTTTTTTAACTATAATTAATATTTTGATTGAATTTATGTCACCTATCAATCAGATTACAATTCAATCGTAGAGTTACTAAAAACCCTTTATTTTAACACAGAAATTTTTTTATTTTAAACACAATTTTATATTTTTATAAAAAATATAAGAAAAAATACTTACACAATTCAAACCCAAAATATTATCGTCTTTAACGTCTCGACTTTAGTATTTATTACAAAAACTTTTCATTATAATGTAGTAAATAGTGGGAACCTTCCTACCACGTCCATGTCAACCCTTTCTCCTCGTCAGCCTCCAAATTATTTTTCTACAGAAATAGGATTATAGGAAATGAAAAATTAGGGTTAGGTTTCTTCAGATTTTATTTTCTGAAAAGCAGGGTTGATAGATTTGTTTGTTTGCTTGAAAGTAGAGTTGAGGAGTTTGGATTTCATTTAATTTCCTTTACATGTTTTATTAGGTAGGATTTATTTATTATTGTGTATAAATAAGGTGTGAGTAAAATTTAATTTGATTTGAAAAATTCGATATAAAATTCAAATTTTGAATTAAATAGTTCGAATTATTTGAGTTAATCGAGTTATTCGAATCAACTCGAATAAAAAATTAAGTTTTTCGATTTAACGCGGATACAAATTACACAATTCGAGTTATTCGAAAATTCGAATAAGAAAAAGCAAAACTATATCGTTTTGATAAATGTTTACCCTTTCTAAAGTTAAAAGTCAAAATCATTAAGTTAAAAGGTAAAATTATGTCATTTTGATAAATGTTTACCCATTAAATTAAAAGATAAAATCATTATATTGTTTATATAGTTAAATAATCTTGTACTTCATTTACTAGTTAAATAATCGGTCCATGTAAATGCAACATTAAATATAAATAATAAGATTCGTTAACTCGACTCGACTCGATTCGAAATTTTTTGACTCGATTCGATTCGATTCGAAAAAATTTCAAATTGAATTTGATTGTAAAAATAGGATTCGTCAACCCGACTAACTCGAAGTTTTTTGACTCGATTCGACTCGATCAAATACTCACCCTAATATAAATACGTACCTCTGATGCCAGCGTTATTGATCGAAGTATCGATCCTTCCGAAGGCATCCCAAGCCGTTTTCACGGAACGCTGAATGGTTGCTCCATCACCACAAACGTCGAGCTCGACGGTGACTGCACTATATCCACTAGACCGTGCTTCGGAAGAAGGAATGGTGAGGCAATTGATTTCATTGCAGAGGGACTCGAGGCGTTTCACGCGGCGCGCGGCAGCCACGATTTGGCAGCCCGCTTTAGCCAAGTCAAGACAGAATTCACGGCCTAAACCAGAAGATGCCCCCGTCACCATTACCACCTTGCCGCTGAGGCCGGCCCATGGCTCTAGTTGCTGCTGCTCCGCCATTGTCGTTATCTCTGCTGATAATCAAACAAACTGTGATGCCCAGATGGAAAAATCAGTTATTAATGAAGTCTCAAACAAACTAGGTGGAAGCAACCTTGTCCACGTTTTGATTTAAAGAAAAAGGTAAACTATATAAATATCATTAATTGTGTTGTTGTTTTCATTATCAAAATTTAATATTTAGATTACTCCTTGTTGTATCATTGTTTGATTATTTTTATCAGTATAATAATAAATTTACTCATCTAATATTTATAAATTCTATCAATTTAATTTAAAAATTCTAAAAATTCAATAAATTTATCCATCAACTTCATTAATTCTATCAATTTAATCTTGAATCATAAAAAATTCAAAATTCAAAATTCAAAATAAAATTATTTAAAACTTCATTTTTTGATAAAAATATATACAAAATTATATAAAATATTATAAATAAATGAATATCTATTTTTTTTCATTTTCTAACATAATATTTATTAAAATAATAATTTTATAAATAAATAATTTAAGAGAAAAAACCATGATTCCATGAATAAGACTTAAGTGATTCAACTTTTACTTTTTCTTTCAACATTAACAATCACTGTACAAGGTTGAGTAAAAAACTATAGTCTAAGGTCAATCCATGTCTTTAGATTGTTACCCAGAACGAGTTTATTGTGCTTGAGGGCGACAATGATTATATAGGTTAGGATGAGATTTTGGAAATTCAATAGGTGAAAGACCATGTCGACAACTCTAACAATCGATTCCTAATTCAATGTCATGACGACAGAGAATGTGAAAAACGAGAAGTTTGAAGTAAAGATTATTGGTGCCAATAATTGTGGGCGAAGGCGATACCCAGTACTTAGCAAATTTGACAAGGGCTAAGGAAAATTTTGAATTTGGTTTAAATTTATTCATGGATTTTTTTTAAAAAAATTATTTTATTTATAAAATCATTGTTTAAAAAAAATTCCATATTAGAAATAGAGAAAATGGATATTCAATTATCTATTATTTTGTATGTATTTTTATTGAAAAATAAACTTTTAAATAATTCATTGTTTTTAAATTTTGAATTTTTAAGAATAAGACTAAACCAAAAGAATGTGTAAAATTGAGGGTTAAATTTATTAAATTTTTTAGAATTAAGATTGAATTAATAGAATTTATAAACATTGAATGGCAAAATGTGTTATTATGTCAATATAAAACATCACGTCAATATTTTGTTAGGGATTAAAAAACGAGTGATAAAAAAAATATTAAAATTTGACAACATCAATGATTAAAAATTTTTAAAATTTTTTAAATTTGAGTGATGAAAACAGAATAACACTAATAATTAGGTGAAATTTATACAGTTAAAAAAAAAAAAGAAAGCTGTCCAGGAGGAAGTCGACTCAAGCAGTCTACTCAACGGTGATGGTGCAAGTGGCTATTGATTAGATGAGATAGTTAACCCCCCCGCCCTCCCTTTATTTTTTATTTAGGTAGAAACGAAATAAATAGCAAATGAGATTACAGGTTGGCGAAGAAGGGAGGATATGGATATCCTTCCATCCAAATGGCATCAGATTGTGATGAGCAACAGTAATATTTAGCGAGGTGATTAGCAGCTTTATTGACTAATCAGATGCTTGTGTCCTACATGATTATCCATTGCCTTGATTGCAGCTAAATCCTCACCAACCCCTGCGTCATAGACTCCACCAAAATTCATAATATAACTGCATAACACGCCTCTAGAGACCTATTCAACCCCCAACTTTATAGCTAAAGTTTAGCCAAGAACTTCCGTTCAGCTAACCCTCCGATAGGGGTGAGCATTAGATCGAATCAAATCGAATGAAAAATTTTCGAGTTAATCGAGTTTTCGAGTCTTATTTCATCATCTTAACTCGATTTGAAATTTTATGAATCAAGTCGAGTGAGATAGAATTCGAATCGAATCGAATCGAATATATTTGTTCGAGTTAAATTAAGAAAATTAATTTGATGTTGTTTAATTTTATGTGATTTTAAAAAAAAATATTTTTATTTAAAGTTTTTAAATATGATTATACAATGAAAAATTGAAATAAATAAGTGAAAAAATCTAAGTAAACAATGACAACACAACAATATTATAATAAAAAAAGGCAAAAATTCAAGTAAACAACATAAAATCCAAGTAACAACAATAACATAACAAGATTATAAAAAAACATAAGCAAAATTCCAAAATACAGTAAAAATCTACACGACAACACCATTCCAAACAACAAAACAAAAAATAAAAACAACACAACAAAAATCAAATAAACGAACAATAATAACACAAAATTATTGTAGAATAGCTTAAGCTTATTTTTTTGAGGGTTTTAATTTAAGATTTTTTTTAGGAAGAAAAAATAGATTTTGGGTTTACAAAGTTAATATCTTCAATTATTTTTCCAAATAAAAACTAAATAAGTACACCTAACCATAATAATAATAAACAAAAATGAACAATAAATTTAGACACGAAAAAGAGTTGTTTATGAGTACTATTTAGGAATAAAATTATATTTGGGTTTAGTTTATGAGTGTTTTTGTAAAATGAAATTATATTTGGGTTTAGTTTGTTGATGAGTTTTAAATATTAGGGGAAAAAATTGGGTAAGATAAATTATTTGGATTTTGAGGGAAAATGAGTATAGTAAATTGGGTCTGGGTATTGGGTTTGGTAATATAAATTTAAAATTAAAAATAATATAATTTTATTCGATTTATTTGAATTATTCGAATAATTCGAATTCGAAAATTAAACTCGATTCGAACTCCAAATTAGAAAAAAAAATTCAACTCGATTCGTTTAACTCGAATAACTCGATTGAATAATTCGAAATTCGAAATTTTTTTCGAATTTTTCGATTTGAATCGAGTTTTGCTCACTCCTACCCTCCAAGGTCCTAAAATGCATTTACTTTCTCTTATTATAATCAGTTCAATTTTGTTTCAATATGCAATGTTATATATATATATATATATTATACATAAATTTTATTTTGATTTAATTTTTACAAATTATTAGTATCACATCATTTTACGTTTATATATTGCATGCATAAACAATTATATTAATCTAATATAAAAATAAATAGATATATTTATTTTTTTAAATGTATGCATTTGAACCACGATTAAAATTTCATATATATAATTACATCAAATCAAAATTCATGTATCAAATTACATATTGAAACAAAGTGATGGCTGAATTAGATACACTTTTTGCATAATAACTTTTTTTTTTTTACCAAAGTTTTCTTTCACCAATTAACCAAAAATCAAATTAGAATATAAAATTTTAAATCGAAAGATATATAGTGCTTGTCTTCCTTTTTGGGTAGAAAAGAAACAAAGCACTAAACTGGTAATATATATTTTAAATATACTTTATTTCAAGAATATTGTTTAAATTATCAAATAAAAATCTTTCAAGACGAAAGGATTCATACATGTTTAAAATAAGAGATTAATATAAACAGAAAGATCTTTTTTTAGAATGTTATTGGTGATGTTACTAGTGGGGATGCTTTTAAAATTTTCCAAGCGTGTTTTTTTTTGTTTAAAGTTATACGAGTTACCTGTAATTATGGTCATAATAGAAAAGTTTAAAGTAAAGAGAAAAATGGTGGATTGTTTAACTATGGGAGCTTCAATAAGGTGAAGAGAGTTAGAGACAAACAGTGCACCCGGGGGCGGGGGGGGAGTTTATAGTTCTTCAGTTGTAGCTTGTACATGTCAACTGGAAACCTTTCCTTCTGCAAAAACACCATGACATTCTCTTTCAAAAGCTCGACAACATCAATGCTTATCGACGACTTTATATTTCGGCATATGCTTTGCAACAATGCTTGACCCTAGGACTTGAAAAAGTATTAACTCCAGAGCATGTCAAGGGCATTGAACATATACAATAAAAAAAGATGACTTCCCGATTGCACTGCGAATAGCACTCTTGTAGGCAAACTCAACTTGGGATAGAGCAAAATCTCATTGTTTAGGCTTATCTTCACATATGCAATGAATATGATTGCCAAAAGTACAATTCACAACTTAAGTTTGCCCACCAGCCTGTGGAGCTGCTACTAAACGTCAAAGATGAGTCAAAGATATTCCAAAGGGACATCCAAAATTATAAGAAATTATAAAATAATTATTAAAGTTATAAAATTATTAAAACTCACATTTAAAATCAACCTATCACCTAAACAATCATGTATCCGGGTTCATTCTGAATTTAATTTTTAATAATTTTTAAAAAAAATTTAACATAAATTTAAAAAATTATTAAAAAGCACATTCAAAAAGACTTTGGATGGATAATTGTCTTAATTTAAATGTACTTGAACAAACATTTCTCTAGGTTCATTTTAGATGCGACTTTAAATAATTTTTAAATGATTTTTTTTAAACTTCTTATGATTCTTAATATTTTTTAAATAATTTTATTTATATTTTATACTTTTTCTAGAATTTATTTATAATTATCGAAAAAAAAATCAATTTAATCTTATATGTGATTTTTAAATAATTATTTAAAAATATTTATTTTTAAGATTGTTTATATTTTTAAATATTTGTTAACATCAATTTTTATCATGTAAACATAAAATACACATGATTAGTACATACCATTTGATTGTTTGTCACGTCAACAAAACTTAATGATCAAACAACATTAACTGAAAAACTTGATTAGTTAATTAAGAGCCTAATGAAGTGCATATTTCTCATGAGAGCTTAATCAATTTTTTTCATTTTTTTGCTAAAGGTATTTCTTACTATTAAGCCAATATATATGTATAAACTATGAAGATTAAATTTGTAGCAATCAATTTATATAAAATTGACAAAAAAACATATCAATATTTTGATTTATTATTTGTAAATGTTAATTTTCAAAATTGATAAAGATTAAATTTTTAAAAGAAAATCAATTTACACAATATCAAAATTGAAAACACAGGAATGATTAAAATAAACTAAGCAAATCTCCAGCACCTTCTTAATCCTACGTATCAAATAAAATAATACAGCCACATACAAGTTTAATAACCAGGCTGAACATCTTTCTACCTGTTAATATCACCTGAAAAGGTGAACTCCATTTTAGGTGAATATTTGGATCATGCATTTCTTTTCTTGGTTTAGAAGAACCGTAGGTATCACTAAGTATTTTTATAAGGGAAATATGTTATAAATATATTAAGCTTGTTAAACAATGCAAAAGACAGTGTGAAGTACACAAATTTATAAACTGATGCGGAGCTTACTTTCCCTGAAAATTCATGTGTTAAACATTACGATGATTTAGTAAAGATTATAGCCATCAAGTGTTTCACAAATCCTGTCTTTGTTGTATTTCTACTTGAGGAAAAATTACCTTACCATTGCCTGAATAACTGTATCATCTCTCTAAAAATCTCCCTCATGCATACAATCCTATTGAGTTACAGATGCTTTCACCATTGTTATAAAATATTTGTGTTCTTAGTTCCATGGATTCTTCTTTTTCGTTCCACTTCTTTTAGGACTGCTTGTCGTTGAGCTAGTCTTCTGCCAAAACATATAAAGATTAAATTTTTTAAAAAAATGCATAGGTTAAACATCAGACTAGACCTTATGATACACTACAAATAGGAAGAATCATTGTGTCAGTGTAAGTCTATGTGTGGATCATGGAGATATGTACCGATTTCGATTTCTTCGTCTTTCCTCGAAGCCTGTTCTTCGGAGGCTTCAGTTTATATATCCGAACCATCCAATGATGAGTTGTGAATGCCTAAAAAAAAAGATGGAGAGAGAAACTTATCAGGAAAATACTTGAACAAGAAAACAACTAATCATCATTACTCATCCGCCACATATGTTATAATATCAAATTATTGAACAATCCAAATGGCAATCAGCAATGTGAAGAATAAAACAAGCTAAATTTCTCACACTCCAATAGTATCACATCATAACATGTTTCACGGAGAAACTATTTGAACAAATATTATTGGCAAATTTTCATGATTTGCAGGAGGTGCTATTTGAATAAAATGAAAATTACAATCATCTTACCTCCTCAAAATGAGTGAGCTTAAAATATTTCTTTCCAATTTCTGTTTGCCTAACTCTATCGAAGCCTTTCCCATCAGTTTCTACAAACCTGTAGACATGTAATTAAGGGTTGAAGCACCTGGGCTAAAAGCAAACCTGATAAAAACTACACAAACTCAAAAGCAAACAGCAACAGACCTGTAATAAGAGAGTTTATACATTAGACAGTTTAGCATGGTTGGAGTGGCCTGGGAATCAATCCGATACTGACCATCTCTCTGTAGAGAGTAATCAAGTCATGAAACAGTTAATATTTATAACAAGTCAAATAACTGGCTACCCTATTCCTTAGACAGAATAAAGCATTCAGTCTTAACTCAGTGCAGTGACATTTTATCACCAAGAAACCAAGGAAATATTTTGGGATTTAGACTCCATAAAAGAAAGAAAAACCAACAAATGGAACAACAATGGTTTTTTATGGCAGTGCTATCACAGAGAACTTACCAGGTAATCAGGTTCCTTGATATGAGGAAACACACCACCTCCAATTCGAACCATCCAGAGGAACTTGTTAATATCATCACTGGGGTAGCCAACGAGACCTAATGAGTGAAGTAAATGTCAGCAATAATATATTAGGGAAGCACATTTCAAGTAAACAAAGATGAATTCAAACCTCCAAAGACGACTAGAACATATTTTACATCCAAAGAGTGGAAAATTTCCCAAGCTGCCCTTTCAGGAGAAGACATCGCGGTACCAACAGTTGCAATATGAGTATTGTTCCAGGTATTATTGTCAACAATGACCGTGCGATTAGCCATAGCAGTGGTTTGGTAACCATAGTCCCACCAAGATGCAACCTGCAAGGAGTTTCACTTAGCACAGTCAAACTAAACTTCTTTTCACCCCCAGCTTATTTTATTAGAATATGATATATTCAACAAAAAGTAAGCCCCTAAGTGCAAAATAGTTCACTCCAGGGAACAATAAGAGGAAAACACATAAATCAGCAAAAACATCGCCAATAAGGAATCAGAGCCAACCCATTATATGCTCAGCATATCAACATAGATCACACAGCTTGAAGTATTCTTTTTTCATTATTTATTCCAAAAAAGTATGGGAATCAAGAAAAACTTCCTGCCCATCAGACTGGTTGCCTAAACTGATTCCAAAGCTGGAAAATACAATATGTTTGAAATCTATGTGAAAGAACACAAGAGAACTTACTTTATCATCAACATCTGTATTATGGCGCAGCCATGCGTAAGCCTCTCTAAAATCATCAAAAACATGTAGACCATCATGAGAACGAGATGTTAAAACAATTGAGGGGGCTGAATAAGCTTCAGCTGCAGCCCAAACACAGTGAACCTGCAAAGGAAAGTGCACAAGTGTGAGAGGCTTTTTACAATTAAATCAACAAGTAATGAGAAAAAAGGAATGAAAGGAAAGGAAATTCCAGTGAAAAAAAGAAGTGTGTGTAATATATATTTCTATCAGAACAACTTCTAAATTCGGCATTCTAGTTACCACGGTAAGAGTACATAAGGTAGCCAAATTGTTGTAAAAAAAGAGAGACCACTAGCTTTTAAATTCCATGATGAATAATCATCATTAACTACCATTTAGGAACCTTTATATGACACATCTTAAACAAGACCAACTCTCAACTATTCCATATGAATACAGCATAGTAACATATGACAAGAGTTCAACAGAGATTTACATTTTTCTTAAATTACTCTAAAGCTTAAAGCTCATCGACTGGCCATAAGAAGAAAGAAATTTTAAAGCTCATCAACTGGCCCAAGAAAAAGAACTTAAAGCTGAGCTCATGTATGAGTATAGTCATCATTCCTTTCTCTTTTTCTTCTCACACCCTTCCAATGCTGAGCTCATGTACCTAGTGCAGGTTCTACACCCAACTGGCGATAACTTATATCCACGTAGAAGGTAAGAAAACAGCTAACTAACAAATCCTTAATTACAACTAGAACAACACAGATCAACATCATATCATAGTCATAACAGTCTACAAAGTAAAACTTGAGGAGATAAAAGGGAAACCAAAGTACCACATAGAAGGCACCCAACAAGACAAGTAGGAGAAGAGAAATCACAGATGACTCCAAAGGCAAAGCAAGAAGCCTCTTCTTCTCAGCTTTGGCTTTGGTCGAAGGTTTTTCACCATGCTCCCTTTCCTTCTTCTTGCTCTTCCTTGAGGGTCGATTCTTTGCTGTCTCTTCAGGTTTTTCAGTCTTTACTGCATCATTCTGTGATTCAGCAGTAGAGGAACTAGTTTCCGCAGCCTTCATGTCAGAAGCAGCAGAAAAGAATTTTAGTTCTATAGCTAAATTAATTCATCAAATGATTGGTTTAAGTACAACTTCTAATGGATAAATAGAGCCTCCTCACATCAACTTCAGTATTGCTTGATGCCCCAGTAAGCTGAAACTTAATTGATCCAGTCAAAACATCAAAAGCTTGGGAGAGAGCAATTCCAGATGTGATACATGCAGCTGGAGCAAGCACAAGCATAAGGCGTACCTGTATGATTAGAGAGGCTCCACATTATTAGGACATAGGAACAGGATTAATGACCTGAAATCGATTGTGTCCATCTTCCTCTTACCATTACTCCAGAGAAATATACAGATGTTGCAATATAGAGGACCACAAATGAGCTTGCATCTGATAAAGGTAAAAAGCACGCCTTCCAACAAGGGAAAGAAAAATTATAGATTATACTGCATAAACTTTTAAGTTATAGGCAAAAAGCCAATATGTTCCAAAACCTTGAGACTTACAATGATACCAGCTGGAACTAAGAATGCCAAAACATTAATGTCCATGAAATAAGATGGCCATGTAGGTGGTTGATGTTCACTAACACTAGCAATGATTGGTATATATTTGCTTGCATAAGTCCTGTCAAAAAGCAGTAAAAAATGGAAATGAAGTTACACAGCTAATTTTGAACAAATATTGACTGAACGAATGGCACAAGGTATTAAAGTGAAAATACTGTTTGAATAGAACACCCACTAAATGCAAAACAGATCAGATAGTTTTCTGGTATCTCATTCATGTATTAGGCTTAAACAATTGGTACAGAACAAAAGGCCCCCCCAAAATAGATTCATCCAAACCAAGATGTCAGCATAACTTCAGTTTCAAGGTGCATCAGATTGCACCATCCTTTATTACAGGTCCTACCATCACTTCTTCATTCACAGTTTCACCCAAAGCACATTAGCATGTAAGATAATGGAACGAATTAGGTACTTACGGGTCAAGCAGACTTAAGCTTCGTCCACTCCATCCCTTCGTTGGACTGGAAGCTACTAATGCTATAAGAGCAGCTATAACAGCACAACATATTGCCCTGAGAACAGAAATTATAAGAGGTCATGTAATCCTCCATCTAATTCAAATGCTTATCAGTTACTGAGCAAGTCCAGAAGGAATATAATTTATCTTTGGATGTATGTTGAATTGATTAATAAGAAAGATTAAATTATAACTTATTCGCTACATATTGTTTTTAGTTGCCATTAGTATATCAATTCATGTTTCCCTGAAAATGTTACAGGAGAAGAGAAATGCTTACAGGCCAACAGATACAGGAAGTGTCACAGCAACTTTAAATAGTAATTATTGTTCAATGTAAGCTGAATTGATTAATAAGAAAGTTTAATTCATAATATACTTGCTACGTTTTGTTGTTAGTTGGCATTAGTATATCAATTCATGTTACCATGACAAAATTACAGGAGCAGAAGGAAAGGAAAGCTTACAGGCCAACAGATACAACAAGTGTCACAGCAACTTTAAACATCTTGGGTGAAAGAATCCCTTTGATATAGTACACAAAAGCAACCACATGGATAATAATGAAAACCTGCAGTTGGAAAACAATAACAGATCAAAGAGAAAGGAGTAGCATCAAATGAACCAAGAATTACAAGAAGGGGAGGGAGGGAGAGGGGAAAAGGGAAATACGTGAAGTATTTCAGCAATCTGAATATTGCTTTGAGGAATTGAGGAATTCTTGATTTTATTATTACACTCTAAAAAGATCTCAAAAACTACTGTCTTTTATTTGTCACTTGTTCTAAAGCCCACAAACACCTCTTTGAACCCTTAATGCCACTGGGCATTTAAGCACAATAATTGGTCAAAGAACTAACTCCTCAACTGGAACAGTTAATAACATGGAATGCTTGGAAGAAAATCTGACTAGGTCACAATTGATTGGGTTATTGACAGCCAGGCTAAACTACTTGAGATTGAGAATACAAATGAATTGCAACAAGAAAAGTAAGAGAATACAGAAAGCAACCTGTAATTCAGGGGAAAATAGATGAAGAAGCTCACCAAGAATGATGCAAAATGTTCCGATGTCATGACAGCATTAAACCCAACTACTGGCACCAAAGCAGCTAGCAGTGTTCCCAAAACAACCTGCAGTTTCAAGCAAAATCAAGAAGCCAAATAGATCTGGGTCATCTATTGAAGAAAAATTAGGTAAATTTTTCAAGCCTGCAAACATCATTAAGTGGGACCGTTATTATTAGAACAGCCATTTATTCATAGACAAAGTGAAGGTCAAAATTAAATGTAAAGCATAAATAAATCCTTAAACAAGTTCAAGTATCTATAAAACATATAAGGTTAAAATATACCTATAATCCTTGTACTTTTCAAAAAGTAGGAATTTAGTCCCTGTACTTTTATTTCGAGGATTTAGTCCCTCTACTTTTTAGATTTCAAAATTAAAGTCCACCAATTAATACAGTTTTTTTTGGTTAAATTCAGGTTAATTACAACATCTTTTTTTAGTTACATGGCTACCAAGTGGTTTTTTCATTTAAAAATGTTACAACAACAAATTTAACCAAAAATAATAATAATAAAAGTGTTAACAGTTGGACTTGAATTTTGAAATCTGAAAAGTAGAGGGACTAAACTCCTAGAAAAATAAGTACAAGGACTAAATTCCTAATTTTCAAAAAGTACAGGGACTATAGGCACATTTTAACCAATATATAAACATCAACAAAACAAAAGCCTGTTCCTTCAAGTTTTTCACAAAACATCAGTTTTTGCAAAATGATAACTGTTGTTGACAACTGTTAGCATGATTCTTCAATAGCATACTGGAAAACATTCCTGTTGATTATTCACTGGTACTTGAAGCTTCCTAAGCCATCTAGATACTTACAAGAGGAGCATATGCAATGTACAGCCGAGAAGAAAAACGACCAGTTACAATGCATAGAAGTACGTGCATTGGAATGAGGTTAATAATAAAAGTGTATCCTCCCCAAGAGCACACCTGGAAAAACAAATAATCAACTGAGAAACATAAACAAGGAGTGAACATAAGAACTTGGCTACAACAGCAAAAGAACCTACCATATAAAAGTATGCAATTGAATTTAGGGTGGCATAAAACAGGGAGCCAGTATTTAATGTCTGCAAATAACCAATAATGAAGAGAATAGTCAGACATGAAATAACTAATAGAAGGAAACTCCAAGCAGAATAAATAGCAGGTCACATATAAAACATGAATACTAATTGCCAGTAGGTTAAATCAGATTGTACCTCAAGCATCAGAATGCAAATTTATAAGAAATCCAATAAATTTACTTTAGTCAAAGTCTGACCTTTATATAAAGATAAAAAGTGAAGATTAAAGCAAATATCGCTACAGCTTCATTGTCATAGCTACCAGCCACAGAACGAGAGATATACGATGGAACCTACAAGGAAGAACAATGAACTGAACAAAGATGCATTCATAAGAAATATCAACACCATAAGTTCATAAAATGCATTGCCAAATATTGTCAATAGAGACACATATATAGCCAGTAAAAGCATTGGTAAATTTTATGTATCAAAGTGCAGTGTAAAATGATGCTCAGTCACTGCTATTTAAACTTGAAGTTCAAAATAATTATAATGAATGAATAATAATGCTAATATATCTCTTGCATCATTTACCAAGGCCAAAAGAGCAGCAGCTGTCAGCCCAGCACCAGTACCCTTAACTTCCTATGAAAATGGCAATAGAATATCAACAAAGAGAAACTGAGGTGAACAACTATATAACAATTAACTATACACATAAGGCAAAATAAAGACCTTAGTCAAAAGGTATGTTGCCCATGAAGCAAAAGCAGAGAATATTGGAGCAGTGAAAACACAAACGGTCTCCACAGACAGTGGAATATTTAAAGAATTTAACAACCTGATGCAACAGGGAAAAAGCAAGTCAAATGCAATTAAGGGAAAATTTAAACGAACAAAACTAATAACAATATTGGATATAGTTTTTCCCTTGTTACGTATTAACCTTCAGGAAAACTTACCACCATATGGTGCCAGCAGTCAAAGTTAATCCAGGATAAACAGTTCCGCCTATCACACGCCCAAGAGGGTACCTCGATTATACCAAAACAAAAACATGCTATTCAGAAATCTAAGTAACAACATAGCTAAAACCATAAACATCATAAATTAACCACCAAGTAATAATTACCAGGTTCGATCATCAAACCAATTCCAGAATTCGTATATACCATTCTTTGCAAGAAACTGAAACCAACAAGACAACCACGTAATCTTGGTATGTAACTTAAGGCACCAAAAAAATTGACAAAAATAGCGAAATGGCTATAAAGGAACGACAAAATGCAACTTGTAAATTTGTAAATGAGAGGCGAGACTGAGTCAACTGACCTGAGTGACTCTATAGTTAAAGTAAGGATCGAACTCGTGAATAACACTCTCGTATTTTATAACCTGAAAGCATAAAAGTTCACAAGAGTTTCAAATAATTAAGCAGCTCATTAGCCAAAATTGCACCAAAATATAAATTTTTCCCTCCCATTCCTCCGACTTTCCCATCATCCGAACAGAAGAAGATTCAAATTGAGAAATCATTTAAATAGGAAAAAACAAATCTTCAAAAATGAGTCAATCGTCAGCTCAATTACACTAACGGCGAGATTGATTTTTTTTTAAAAAGAATAATAATACAGATCGGATCTAGAAGAATCTCGAAGCGTGGGGAATGAAAGATCTTACGGAGAATAGACGGATCGAGAAAGCCATAACACCGATAAGGAGCAGGATGAAGAAAGAGAGAACGCCGCCGAAAGCATTTCTTAAGGTGTTGTTGGTGTACAGCGTTGGGACGGCAGCGTTTGAGGTCTCTGGGGCCGCCATTGACGGCCAATCAGCGGTCACTTGCGAAGAGACAAAGAAAGACAGAAGTATGGAAGAGGCTGTTTAGCGTTGCGTTTGTACTTGTGTGCGACTTTTGTATTGAGCAGACTGAAGAAGAAGACTTTGGAAGGGACAACAAGGAGTGCGGGTGCGCCCTCCGTTAAGGAAATGAGTATAATATCGTATTTGACCTTATAATGAAACGTGGCATTGTTTGCTCGGACGGACCGCCGATTGGTTAAGTGCAACGTGGTTTGCCACATTGCTTAGCGTTATTTGCCAACAATGCAAAGGACGCTTTTCGGGGGAAAAGAAAAACATTCTTCTATCTTTTTATTTTCAACTTTTTGCCATATAGAATAATTTTTTTTCCAAGGGCAGAATCGGGTTAAATTATATATATACACTCTTAATTCTAAATTTGGCTTTTAAAATATATCAATTTTGTATTTTGATACTTAAATTTTTTTTCTAATTTATTAACTAAAATCTCTATTATGGTTTTTAGTCCAAAATGTTAACAAAAATTAAAAAAAAAAAATCAACCAATTAAAGAAGGTAATATAATGTGCTTTATATTTTCATGAAAAAATATTACGTAAATTATATTTTACTTAAAAATATATTTATTAAAAGTTAATTTAATTAATAAAAAATATTTTTAATTCATTTTTCTCTCGTCCTTCCTTTCCTTCTCTCTCTCCTCCTTCATTTTCTTCCCTTTTGCATCTTTCTTTATATACTAATAATCATGGCTAAAATCTTCTTCTTCATCACCACATATGTTCATATCATAACTATACAAGAATGATTTTTTTGGGTATTATTTGGTCAATCTAAACAGTGAAAGAGAGCTTATAAAGAGGGGAAGAATATATTAAAATTTGAAGGGAATCCGACGATGAAAACACTTAGATTTGGTGTTAAAATTTTTAGATTTATTTGTACATTTACAAAAATCTAGTAATTTTTTGAAAAAAGAAATGCTGGAAATAATAAAGAGGAGATAAAAAAATAACATAATGATAAAATTTGGATTCAAACAACTATAGGTAAGCGACAGCCAACGATAACTATTGATGTCGAAATTTGGAATTTTTTTGAATTAAGTTTAGATTTTGATTTGAAATTTTAAAATAATTAAAGTAAATATAATTAAACAAAATTTTAATTAAAGGAGATTGTAAACTATTTTTGTTTAAATTACTATGAACAATTTTGACTTTGGTTTGTTTTGTATCCTAATTTTAAGAGGATTTACATGGCAGTATCTGTTCATACAGAGCCTTTTGATAATGTACACACATTTTGCACACACAGGTGCTCAAATCTAGAACTCCTAAGATGAACAACATCTTCTTTTTCACTGGATCCACTTGTTGAGTTTTTTTCATTTTGTTTTTTAACGAATATTTGTTGACCACTATGTTATGAAAGTGGAAAAAAGCAATGGAAATTTGGAAATGTATAAAAATTTATAGATATACCAATGCAAGATAATTGAATAGCTAATATGATAAAGACGTGTTTATTCCATCACTTTAAGGATTTAAGTGGAAAAAAGCAATAGAAATTTGGGAATGTATAAAAATTTATAGATATACCAATGCAAGATAATTGAATAGCTAATATGATAAAAACGTGTTTATTCCATCACTTTAAGGATTTAAGTAAGTTCTCAAATTAGATAAGGTCTACAAAGTTTGCATTTTAATCTTAGTAACTTACATCTCATGTCACCTTACCTATGTACATGCCAAACTATACCAAAATTTAGCAACGTACGCTTCTTCAACTTGACAATGTGATGAGATAAGTAGCATACGACTTCGGTTCTAGCCTGTTAGATCTAATTTTTACTTACGCATTAAGACAAACACATTAAGTTAGTGAAAGTTTAATAAGCACTACAAAAAATTTAAATCTTAAAATAACATTTAAACTTATTTACCCAATATATAATTAAATATATAAACAATTCCACATTTATGCATTAACTTCTCGAAATCAAAATATATTTTAGAAGGTTTGTCGTCAGTTACTTTAATACTCTTATTATGCTTTATATTCATATTTCATATCACTACACATAGTAGACCACGTAAAACATTTAGGATATATGGAACAAATAAAGAGGTGCATCAATGTACACTGATAGAACAGAGAGCACTAAAGTATTAAACAGAGAGTACTAATGTGCTAATGAATCAGAGAGCACGCTAAGGTTCCTTTATTGTCTTTACAAGCTTCTTCACACTTTTCTCATTCACAACATAAGTATCTTAACACAAATCTTTGTATACCGTCTTTTGGTTTTTATTCATATTTTCATAACATATTTTATTGTCTTTACAATTTAATCCCCTTTATATTAACACATCATATCCATAATTATTCTAACTAATTAACATGATATATTATTAGTATCTAGGAAAATAAGATAAATTCCTTGTATTACTTGCAACAAAAGCTTGAGTTGACATGTTTTCCTTCCTTGTTACTCCTTGATCACCTCTTTTCCTTTATTTTCAAATTGGTCCTCCTTTTTCTTTTCTTTGTCTACAATTTCCATGTCAAAACACATACATCTATATGTTAAATCTATAATCAAATAATACTTCTATTAAATTCTTATAAAATACATATAAATTCCATGAAAGTTTCATCATTTATTACCTTGTTGTCAAAACTAATTTCTATTCTTATTCTTTCTTCAAAGACCACTAGTGATGATTCCTCTCATGAAATTAAGATGTCTATTAGTCTTCTCTATTGAGTTTACTAAGAAAACTTCAAAGAAATTGGAAGATTTAAGATTGAAATGACTTGGAAATGGTGGTAGGACTTGTTTGGAATAAAAGTGAAAGTTGAAAATGATGAAGAAGGGGCCAACGTGAAGATGGAGAGAAAAATTGGATGATTTCTCTTCATCCTTCAACAATTTTCTTCTAAAATATCTAATTATTTTATTAATAAAAATAAAATATCATTAATTATTACAAGTAATCAAAGCTTTACAAATTAGTCCCTAATCACGATTATGTCTCTTAAAAATCTAATTTATTCATTTACCATTATACCCTCCATCTTTTCCATATTACCATATATGAGTCATTTTCTATTTTGGTAAAATTTCATCCTAGTCCTTCCTCCTTTACCATCAATTCTATGGATTCTATTCTAACTTTTTAGCTACCTACTTTGCCACAAAAATTTCTATTCTTCTACAATTGAGTTAATGGCCTAAATTAAGTTTTCTCGTCTAGAAAGCATTTTTCTAATCCCTACCGGTTTTCACAATTTTCTACATTAACATTCAATTTTCTTATTTTATTTATTTCAAAAATTCTCTAATACTTCCTAACTCGGTATATCACTGTACCCAACTCTAAAACATAATGCGAATGTTGCCTAAATGATAAATTAGAAAAAAATGCCGATTTTAAAAAATATTTATGAATTTTGCACAAAAATTATATATTTGTTTTGATGGCGTAGTTAATAGAATGATACATGACATATCAATAGGGGTGCAAACAATGGATAGGCAATGACTAATAAATCTACTTCCATGCTTTGCACGAGTTTAAAATTAGTAACATTATTTTTACTTATATTCTAAATTTAAAACTTAAAATTCGAGAAAAAATATAATAAATATTTAATTATATTTAAATGAAATTATTAATATTTATTAATAAATTTTCCAATATTTTTTTATTTTACCTTGTGTTGTACTGAAAAAATTACAAGATCTATAAAATTTTTAATATTTAAAAATAATGATGTGATATATTATTATTCATAAATAATACATAATAAATGAAAAAAAAATTGGAGCCTACTAAATATTTTGATTGTCAAATGGGTCACTTGAATAACAAAAGCGGACCTGCCTGCCATTAAAACGCACCGTTCTAATCTAAATTTATCCCATCGGATATTTTTATTTCCTTATATTTGCGAGCCTGACCCTCTAATCTTAACCCTACCCGAATTCCCCTTTCGGCAGCTGACTATCGACATAGCTCGCTGCTGCTCAGTTCGATTTCTATCAAATCGTTAACCCGATCGGTTCAAGAGCTTTTCAAGGTATTTATCATCTTTTTGTTTAAATTAGGGTTTCCTGATTTTGCGTTCGAAGTGTTGTCTTTTTTATGTTTTGCGCTTTCTAAATCGTTTATTTAATAAATGTTAGGTTTTTTGTTTTGCTTATTTTTCGATAGGTAGAAATCTTGTAGATTTGGATCCGCCATGGCGGCTTTGAAGGATCTTTTACCGGATGCAAAAAACTCAACGTCGACCTATTATGATCACGCTAATGATCCTTGGTTTAAACAACGGTTTAGTACGTCGGAGGAAGAGAAATCCCCTGTCGTAAAGGCGAAGCCAGTACCGCCTTACTTGAAGCGTGCCGGATTTGTTCCTAGGAAAGTTGAAGACTTTGGAGATGGAGGAGCTTTCCCTGAAATACATATTGCTCAGTACCCGCTTGATATGGGAAGGGCTAAAGGGGCAAAACCTGGATCGAAGATTCTTCCGGTGACTGTTGATGCTCGTGGGAATTTGGCTTATGATGCAATAGTTAAGCAGAATGAGAATGCCAAGAAGATTGTTTATTCGCAGCATAAGGATTTAATTCCTAAGATTTTGAGGAATGAGGAAGAGGGTGGTGATGAGGGGGAAGAAGAGGAGGAGATGCAAAAAGAGATCGAGGAAACTATGCAAGAAACTAAGGCGGCTTTAGAGAAGATAGTTAATGTGAGATTGAGCGCTGCACAGCCTAAGAATGTTCCGAAACAGTCTTCGGATTCAAAGTATATTAAGTATAAGCCTTCACAGCAATCGGCTGCCTTTAATTCAGGTGCTAAGGAGAGGATAATTAGAATGGTAGAGATGCCTGTTGATCCTCTCGAGCCTCCCAAGTTTAAGCATAAGAGGGTACCTAAGGCTTCGGGGTCTCCACCAGTGCCAGTGATGCATTCCCCTCCACGTCCTGTTACTGTGAAGGATCAGCAGGATTGGAAAATTCCACCTTGTATTTCAAACTGGAAGAATCCAAAAGGGTATACTATTCCGCTGGATAAGCGTCTTGCTGCTGATGGAAGAGGTTTACAGGAGGTTCAGATTAATGATAACTTTGCAAAGCTGTCTGAGGCATTGTATGTTGCAGAGCAGAAGGCTAGAGAAGCTGTGGCAATGAGATCAAAGGTGCAGAAAGAGATGATGATGAAGGAGAAGGAAAGGAAGGAGCAGGAGTTGCGAGCTTTAGCTGCTAAAGCCCGTTCTGAGAGAACTGGGACGGTGGCTCCATCTACTGCTGTTCCAATGTCATCTGATAGAAGTGCGATGGATACTGATACGAGAGTGGATTATGAGCCTGTGAGGGAAAGAGAAAGGGATATGCCAAAGGAGTCGAAGGAAGAAAGGGAGGAGCGGTTGCAGAGGGAGAAGATACGTGAAGAGCGTCGTAGAGAAAGGGAGAGAGAGAGAAGGTTGGAGGCCAAAGATGCTGCCATGGGTAAAAAGAGTAAGATTACAAGAGATAGAGATAGAGATATTAGTGAAAAAGTTGCTCTTGGTATGGCTTCTACTGGTGCTGGAAAAGGTGGGGAAGTAATGTATGATCAAAGGTTATTTAACCAGGAGAAAGGAATGGATTCTGGATTTGCAACTGATGATCAATACAACATCTACGACAAGGGTCTATTCACAGCGCAACCTACTCTCTCGACACTCTACAGGCCAAAGAAAGACGTGGATTCAGACATGTACGGTGGTGCTGATGAGCAGTTAGAGAAAATAATGAAAACTGAGAGGTTTAAACCTGACAAGGCGTTTGCTGGTACTTCTGAGAAGAGTGGTCCAAGAGACAGGCCAGTTGAGTTTGAAAAGGAAGTTGAAGAAGCTGATCCATTCGGTCTTGATCAGTTCTTGACAGAGGTCAAGAAGGGCAAGAAAGCCATGGACAAAGTGGGTAGCGGAGGGACAATGAAAGCAAGTGCAGGTTCGTCCATGCGAGATGGCTATGAAGGAGGATCTAATAGATCTCGCATTAATTTCGAAAGAGGACATTAATGTACATGGTTCTGTAGCTTGTTAATTTGCTCATCTTTGTTGCTGAGTGAAATCTTAAACCCTGAAATAGCTGTCTGGGTTGAGATTTTTTTCTTTAATGTCTTCGGTACGTAGAATGTTGTTTTATTTTCCCTTGTAGACTTTAAGTAGTCATATTTCACTGTTATTTTATATTTGGTCTATTTCTTGTCCCATGATTCTCTGTTTGCGTTTCATGAAATAGTATAATCTACAGAGGATAATTGCTTCTTCTCATTTCCATCTCGGTTCGTTGATAATTACTTAAAAAAGGTGCGGAGATTCACTGTGGCGTTTATGAACTTCTCTAGAACTTCATCTTGCATCTTTGAGCTGCTGCTTAGAGCTAGAGCAATGTGTGATAGTGATTATATCTCCTGGCATTGCTGACAATGCCTAGGCCAGTAATTTTAAGATGCAAGATAACTATGAACCCATTTACGAGCATCATTAATTGTTGGAATTACAAGTAATTTTAGTACATTGTTACAGTGCCTTAACTAAATGGAAACTTACTGAAATGATGAGTAAAATGTGGTTAGTACAACAATTATAAATGAAAATTTGGATTCGCATTTCTTCTTTAACAAATGACCATGCATCTTATGTGAATTTCAGGACTGACCAACAACCTAGAAAGTCGTACATTATTGTTTACAAGAGAGCTTGAAATATTATTAAAAAGAAGTTGGAAAGAGGTCAACAATTCAAGAGATTAAGAATGTTCAAAACAATGATTAACGACATTGCATTAATTAATAAACATATCATGATTAATCCCCTTTAAAGAATTGGGGATCACTTCCAGAACCCTGTTTCCCCCTAGCAACGCATGCAAACTCACAAGCTCCAGACAAGAAGGGACTTGAGATGTTACCGTTAACATATTGCAAATTTATGAACTTTCAACTACAACAGTCTAAGCAAATACCTCAGAATCGATTTGCTTAATATTGGGGAAAATTTGTTTCAGGGTAGCATTGTAGTTAGGAGACTGCGCCTGCAATAAAACAGTACAGTTGATCACATATGAGAAATGTTAAGAGAGAAGAATAACTACTAAGCCAGTAGAGAAGATTGAGAAATGTCAACCGTTGATCATCGATTTTGCAAATAACTTTATAGCTAAAATGAATGCAATATGCCAAGGGGAGGATGATGATATAGACTTTACTGAACTCAGCCCAGGAAGGTAGACAACTACTTTAGATGGATGCCACAAAACAGCATGCACCAAAGACATTCTCTTTATCGATATTTAGTGTCTTCATTCAAATATTAAATTGGAAACAAAATTGAGAAAAGATTACATATATGAAATCACGACAACACAACAAGAAAACGGAGCTCTGTAGCATACAGTGTAAGAATTAATCATGTTCCAACTATGAATTTGAACCAGATAGAGAACCAAAAATATCAAGATAATCAACCAATTAGCCATGCTGCAATCATAAAAACCAACAAAAACTATAGTCTCTAAATGCTGCAAGTTGCAAACCGTACACATGGATTATTTTCAAGGTAGATAGTAGTGAGCTTTTCTCTTGAACCAGAAACACTTTCAGCTATGTCCTCAAGTGATTCCATTCGGTTGTCATTGAGCCACAAGTCTTCCAACCTACATATAAAATTATTCAACAACTTATGATAGGATAAGATCCCTACACGTAGAGAGAAGTGAAAATTACCTTGTTAAGTTTTGAATATCATCAACTGATGTTAGCTTATTTGATGAAACATCTAATACTCGGAGGTTGACCAATTTTGATAGGCCTTCCATTTTTGCAATACCATTGTGGCTCAAGTATATTTCTTCTAGGGCAATGCATTCCTTGAAAGCAAAAAATCCAAAGAAAAACCTCAACCAAATATTATGACATACAAAAAAATTTACGAGAACCAACATTTTTTAAAGTGCTATACCTCCAACCCTATCATAGATGTTAACCGGTTACTTTGCAAGCTAATCTTCTTGATGCAACTAAGCCCAAAAAGGTTGATCACTTTGATTCGGTTTCTTCCTAGCCACAGTTCTTGTAACTTTGTGAAATTTTGCAAATTTTCCATTACCTAAGATACCAAGATCAATGAAAGCAATTCGCAAATTAGACCATGCTCAAGAAATTACTAATAACTGACCTATCTTACCCCCTACTTCAATACTGAAACAAAAATTGACAAAAAGCTTCTGCCATGAAACAGAAAATTCCCCCCTACCTGCTACATACAATAGATGTTTATAACGTTATTTATACAAGGATTATGCAAGCATTTTAATAACTAACCCGTAGTCTGTTAGAACCAAGTTCAAGGATTTGCAACTCGTGCAAGTGGTCAATCTCCTCCATCTTAGTAACTTCATTTTTGGAGACATAGAGTTCCTTGATTGTGCTGGAGGCCTTCGACAATCCTTGTAATGAAGTGATTTCATTGAAAGAAACATCAAAAACTAAGAGCTTCTTGAGCATACCCACATCTGGTATTTTCGTCAGTTTATTATCTCTAAGTATTAACTCCTGTAGAAAAAGAAATAACCCCAAGCTTCTTCGTTAGGCTCTTATTCAATTTTTTTCCCTTTACTTTCTTATTTACTTCTCACAAACATCTAAAAGCTAAAGCAAATGGCAAATCTTTGATTAATAAAAAACAAATAATTAAAATATAGCAGATATTCAGGCATAATTAGTTCATGCAAACGTAAAATTTTGCTTCTTATAATTAAAAAAAAAAACCTTACTTTTAACCATCCAAGAAGATTGGTTGCATTTATCTACATAAAATTCATATACTTTATTTTTCTAACGAAATTACTACAATAATAATGAATCGTAAAGACCAAAAAAAGAAGGTTGAGAGGGGGTGAAGGGAAAGAAGAAGATAACCTCAAGACCAGTTAAGGATTCCCAGCTGGAGATCGGCTCGATAGCAGCATCGTTGAAGAGATTCTGTTGAAAAGAGAGCTTTCTGAGACTGATGAGGTTCGCAATCCGAGAGTCCAATTTCGATAAACGGTTCGTTGTCAGGTCCAAATCGATGAGATTTGGCGGCAATTCCACCGAGTCGAGATCGGGGAGTTGGAAGCCTGTAAGATCGAGACTGGTGATGGAGGATAAATCAATCTCCACCATTTGATCATCTTGGTCCGGGTTGGCTTCTAGTGGTGGTTCGGTCTGGTTTTGCATCTACTTTTTTAGGAGGTGGAGACGCCAGCAGCTTCTGTCGACCAGTCGTGCAGTGGAATAGTTTCGGTTTTCTGGTGCTTTATTTTTCACCTGGTGGATGCAATGAAATATTATGCAAGAGAAACGACATGTCGTTTCCCCTTGGAACGGTGTCGTTTGCGTGAAAGCCAGTAGATAACTAGGCCTAGCCCCTGGGCCCCAAAATGGAAAAGAATTCAAATTGGTCTAATTTATTGGCAGGTTGGTTGATTTTTATTAAATTTTTTAAAAAACCCACACTATTATTTATATTTTAATTGTATCAGTGATACAATTTAATAAAATATTAATTTAACTAGAAATCAATCATCCGCACATGCCTATGGAAATGACAAATATAAAATATAAATACGTGTTTAAAAACAACATATAATAAATAATAAAACATATAACTTAAAATAAAATTAATAAAATTATATATAAAATCATAAAATCAACAAAAAAATAACACGAAACCCACATTAAACATCAAAAGTAATAACTTTTTGTCAAGAAAAAGTCAACAGTTTCTCTCTCCTCGTGTTTCAGTGGTTTAAGATACTTGCAGAGGCTCTTGAACTATAAGTTTATGGAGAAGGAAGAGAAGAAAGAAGAAAGAAACATAGTTTGAAGTTGGCTCAGAAAGAACAACGACTAAAAGGATTTCTGAAAATTTTTGGCGAACTTCAAGTGTAGAACTATGATTATGTGATGTGATTTAGAAAAATACATTAAAATAAACGTGAAACAAAATATAAAATTTCGAAATAAAAGTAGATTCAACCAAAAGGATAAAAACTCTAGCCTTCTCTTTTAGTTTTTAAATTGGTTACGGATTATAGTTGTTTTTTCATTCCATGATAGATCAATTAAAGTGATTGTAAAATAACTCAAACCACTAATTCTTTCAAAGTGATAAATTAATTACAAGAATATCTCGACAATTAATTTTATATAAAATTTATAAAAAAATTAAAAAGAAAATTTTAAAAAGTATAAAAATTACAAAATGTTATAAAATTATCAAATAAAATGAACACTAAAAGGTAAACAATAAATGAAAGTAAAAGAGAATTTTCTCGTATCCTATTTTAACTCTCACAAGATTTCTATTTATAAGCGTTTGTTATTCAATGCAATATATAAATAAATAAAGCTTAGTTAAGTGCTTCATTGATACATACATTAAGCAACTTGTATATTCACTTTCATAAATGAATAGGAGGTTTATCTCATAATAGTAAGGCACATTACATTCTCAAGGGAACGACTTAGGTTCGAATTTTGGAGACGATATTATTGGGAAGGGCGTCCACATATCCCGAATATGAATCGTAAAACGGACATGAAAAATAGCAAAAGAATATGAACATCCACATTTATATATTTGTAACACCCTCCCTTGGATATTCATTAGAGAAAAATGTGCCTTATTAAAACATTTGTTAGAAAAAACCTTGTGAGATAAAAATCTAATGAAAGAAAAAGAGTATGCAATCTTCTATTGTAAGTTGCCTTGTTAAAAGTATTTTTCAGGAACCCGTGTGTTATCCTGATGGCTAGGGTGTTCATCGTTCCAGGTGTGGCCTGGGTTTGAGTTGTGCTAGTCGCGTTGCTGTTAGGGCTTTGTCCTCCTCTTGTAATTTACTAAAAAAAAACCTTTACCGAAAAAATCTAATGGAACAAAACCTTGGTTAAAGGAAAATAGTACATGTCATGAATCCCTTGATAAAAATACCACTTAACATCTTTGAGTCAACGCATTCCAATTTTATATACCAGCCTTTCAAATGTTACAGTTGGTAATGCCTTGGTAAACAAATTTGCTAAATTATCACTAGAATGGATGTGTTGAACTTCAATATCACCTTTCTTCTCAAGATCATGAGTAAAAAATAATTTTGGTAAAATATGTTTCATTCTATTTCCTTTGATGTATCCCTCTTTTAATTGAGCTATACATGATGCATTATCTTTATATAAAATAGTTGACACCTTTTCTTGTAGAGGTAAGTTACATATTTTCAGGATATGTTGAGTCATTAGTCTTAGCCAAACACATTCTCGACTAGCCTCACGCATTGCAATTATTTCTTCATGATTTGGAGAGGTGACAACTAATATTTGTTTTGTCAAACGACATGATATGACTATCCTTCCACATGTAAATAAGTATCCCATTTGAGATTATCCTTTATGCGGATCTGATAAGAATTCAGCATCAACATAGTCAACTAATTGAGGCTTCAAATGATTTGAATAAAATAATCCCAAATCAATTGTTCCTTTGAGATATCTATATAAATGCTTAGTTCCATTCCAATGTCTACACGTTGGATAAGAGCTAAATCTTGCTAACAAACTTATAACAAATGTTATATCAGGTCGTGTGTCTTTTGCCAGCTACATTATTACTCCAATGACACTAAGAATGGTACTTCAAGATCAAGTAGCTTTTCATCGTCATCACAAAGATGAAAGGAGTTTTTATTCACGTGCAATGATCTCACAACCATTGTGGGTACTTAATGGATGAGTTTTATCCATGTAAAATTTTTTTTTAAGATTTTTTCTGTATAAGATTACTATGGACATAAATTCCATCATTTAAATGCTCGATCTGCAAGCCAAAATAAAACTTTATTTTTCAAGATCTTTAATTTGCAAATTCTTTCTTTAAACAATTTACTGCATTTTGAAGCTTTGCAGGAGTTACAATAATATTTAAATCAACATAAACAATAATTATCACAAATTTTGATCCAAATCTTTTTATAAAAACACATGGGCAAATCAAATAATTTGTATAACCTTCTTTCAAAATGATTGTAAGCTCGATGGATCAACTCGATAATAACGGTAACGGAGGTTGAATCGACTTTTTAGAAGTTGTGGTGGAAGTAATTTAATTTTGCAACAAAGAACACAAGGATTTATAGTGGTTTGGCCCCAAATGCCTACTCCACTACCTTAGCTTTCCACAACTAAAGATTTTCCCAAATCCACTAGATTTGTATAACTTTTGAGGACAAGGTTTAACCTTACAATCTCTTTTAAAACTTATACCCCAAAATCTTAAGATAGAATTCTCTTAAGGTTTCTACCCAAACCTTAAGTATCAATCCTCTCTCAAAGAGAAGCAAACAAACAAACAAATAAACAATCCTTACAAGATTAGGATGTTTACCAATTAAGCACAAATACAAAGAAGAACACTTGAGCTAAATAAATACAATGAAAGCTCACAAGTGTTTACAAGAAAAGGTATGAAAGAATTAAGCTCTTGGTTGTTTTGATTGATCTTTAGGCTTTGCACATTGCTCTTCTTTATGCTAGACCTTTGGAAGATGGTATTTATACCCTCTAAGTGAATTCCAACCGTTGTGGTTGTTGGGAAAGTAATGTAGCCGTTGCAACCATAAAAACCATCATTAAAAGCAGTCTGCAACTTAGTTGTTCCAGTAGAAGCATACTTGTATCGGTAGAACTGTAGTTGTATCAGTAGAAGAGGAGTTCTACAGGTAGAAGTCCCAGGGTAGACGACTTTACAAAATATTACCGTTGGAGTCATTATATCGGTAGATGCTTCATTGTATCGGTAGAACTCAGAGGGTTTCATTTGGTATCGATAGAACCCATCAAAGTATCGATAGAAGTGTAGGGGAGAATGAATTTTAGCTACTGACTTGACTTGTTTCGGTAGAAGTCTTCAAGGTATCGGTAGAAGTGGAGTTGTATCGGTAGAAGTTGAGTTCTACCGGTAAAAGTCTTACTGGAGTCTTTTTCACTTAGCTTTTATTCAAAAATACTCTAATTTGTTATATCAAAACATATTATCCAATAAAGCTTAGTTTAACAATGATTGTACCACATTTGTCCAAATTGTTTTAATATGTATAAGGACTTTCTTAATTTGATTCAGTAATCTTCTTGGAAAACTTTGTTTCCTTTTGGGATACTAAATTCTTTAGGGATTTTCATATAAATTTCACTATCCAACTAACCATGTAGATAGGCTGTAACAACATCCATTAGATGCATATCAAGTTTTTCATGTAGTGTCAAACTTATAAGACTACTAAACGTGATTACATCCACTACAAGAGAATATGTCTCTTCATAATCAATACCGACCTTTTGCAAAAATTCTTGTGCTACAAGTCGTGCTTTATATCTAACAACTTCATTTTTCTCATTTCGTTTTCTCACAAATACCCATTTGTACCCCCATTGACTTTACATCTTTAGGTGTTTGGATTATAGGTTCAAAAATCGCACGTTTAACAAGCAAGTTTAATTTTTTTGTATTGTGTCTTTTCAATTTAGCCAATCTTTTTTATTTTTACATTCCTCAACAGATGTAAGTTCAAGATTTTCATTTTCTTTTGCTATTTCAATAGTAACATTATATGCAAAAATATTGTCGACAACTATTTTTTTTTTGTTTCATCTTTTTCTTGTAGTGGCATAACTTATAAAAATCTTTTCATTATCACTAGTTTTAGGTACTTGAACCTATTTTGGGGTTTTTTGAGTGGTTATGTCTTTGGTCTTTTTTTGGACATTCAGCTCTATAATATAACTGTCTAGAATATCCACTCCTTTCTTTTTGCGAGGATTCTTATTTTTGGAACTGGTTGGTCTACTACACTTCATGCAGAGTGTATTTTCATTGGCACTAGCAAATTAGATATGTCAGTGTGGTATTTTCATCTATGTATACTTATATTTCTTCAAACAGATTGATTAAATAAAATCATTCATGAATTACATTAATACCCTTTTTATATTATCTTTAATAATTTTTGCATGCAAAGCAAAATAAAAGTAAATATTAACTCAGTGGTTATCTAATGTTTAATTAATATTAAATGGTGTTATGTGGTTGGAACATAATGTGAATCGTTTTAATTACATAATCTTGAAATTGTGCCCTTAATTTATTTACTTGCTCAAATAATCTCGCAAATGTCAAGTTATGAGTTGATAATAAGCACACATGTAACCATCTTGTAGATGCATGCATCTATCAAAACTATAAAATATTTAAATGGTCCACATGGTGGATGAATGAGCTCGCATATATTAACTTGAATATGTTCTAGAAATGAAGGGGATTCTATTCCAATCTTACCTGGTGATTCTTAGTTCTTTTTCGCATCACTGATTATCCGGGATGACCTAACAAATCATGCCAAATAGTAAATGTATTTGGATATGTAAACTTTTTGTTTACTATAACACGTGTTTCAATTGTACTAATAATTATATAGTACAAGCCTGATGACAAGACAAGTAATTTTTCCAAAACACATTTTTTCCGTATAAAACTTTTGTGATCTGCATATATTAGGTATTTTCTCCACATAATTTTAGTTGAAAACTTATTTTAAATGTTATGAAATTATAACCTTTAACGTCTAGGTGAATTTCGACATCTAACACTCATGACAAATAATTTTGCTTGATATGTTATGCCAAGACCGCAAACTCAAATCACACACTTTACACACACAGGTGCTCGAACCCGAGTCTCCCAAGATAAACAACATTCTCTTTACCACTGAAACCACTTATTGAGTTCAATTATCAACATTATTAATATCATATTAATAATGTGCAAGTTACATGAAATTAATACATAAATATGATTAATTATTAAGCATGTATTTCAATTATATTTATCTCACTCACATAAAAATAAAATAATAGGAACATTTAATTAATCATTCATAAATAATGAAAATATGTAGAATAAAAACAAGTAACAATCAAATATTAATTTTATGTATTTACAAGAAACATTTATTTTACCTTAGTTACTTCAATAAAAATATTGCATGATTGAACTATTCTACCTTCAATAAAAAAATTTATTGAACAAATCGTGTTAATAACATATTATAAAATTATTAAATAAAGAGAGCACTAAAAAATAAACAACATATGAAAGTAAAAAAAAAAAAATTTTGCATTTTATGTTCACTCATAATTGTTTTTATAAACCCTTGCCATTCAATGTAATACAAATAAATAAAATTTATTTAAGTGTTTCATTAACATATACATTAAGCAACTTGCATATTTACAATAACTTGCATATATATTTTTATAATTTGTCTCGTAAATAAAACGATTAGAATGTAGACACCCACATTTATAAATTTGTATGACAAAAAATATATAAAAACATAAAATAAACGGATAATTTTTTTTAAATTAAAAAAAAGCTTAAAAATAAAATAATCTTATATTTTTTCAAACAAACAAAAAGCATCCAAAAAAAATCATGAATATTTTAATTTAGAAAATTTGATATTTATACCTACAGAAGAACTAGGGGTGAGTATTCGATCGAGTTGAGTCGAATCGAGTTAAAAAATTTCGAGTTAGTCGAGTTGATGAATCCTATTTTTGCAATCGAATTCAATTTGAATTTTTTTCAAATCGAGTCAAAAAATTTCGAATCGAGTTGAGTCGAGTTAACGAATTCTATTATTTATACTCAATGTTGTGTTTACATGGACTGATTATTTAACTAGTAAACGAAGTATAAGATTATTTAACTACCTAAACAATATAATGGTTTTACCCTTTTTAACTTAAAGGGTAAATATTTATCAAAATGACATAATTTTATCTTTTAACTTAATGGTTTTGACTTTTAACTTTAGAAAAAGTAAACATTTATCAAAACGACGTAGTTTTACTTTTTCTTATTCGGATTTTTGGATAACTCGAATTTTGTAATTTATTTTCGAGTTAAACCGAAAAAATTAATTTTTTATTCAAGTTGATTTGAATAACTCGATCGACTCAAATAACTCGAACTATTTAATTCAAAATTTATATTTTTTATTGAATTTTTCAAATTGAATCGGATTTTGCTCTCACCTCTACCAAGAACAACCTCCACTTTTAGCTATTTCAGCCATCTCTACCACAGTTTTACAAAAAAATTCAAGCAACTCGGAAAGATGATGCAAGGCTACAACACAAAATTTTCGAATTCCAAAAACATCCGACTAAGGGTTCAAAATATACGTGGATGAACGATTAACTTTGAAGGAAGGGAAAGTTGGTTGTGGGTCATAATTCTCAAATTCTGGAGAATTAATTAGCCGCTTCTATGACAGCCCTACAGGAGGCCATTCTGGTGCTGTGCTACAAGCAGTCCGCTGTTGTTTACTGGAAGGAATGAGCAAAGACATCAGAAAATGGGCTAGAGCTTGTCCAATTTGTCAAAAGCAGAAATATTACAATGCTGCTTATCCTGGTATGCTGCAAACTCTCCCAATCCCTGACAGAATTTGGACTGACATCAGCTTAGATTTTATAGAAGGTCTTCCTAAATCCAATGGGGACTATGTTATACAGGTGGTTGTTGACAGGTTATCAGAGTACGCCCATTTTTCTGCCTTAAAGCACTCTTTTACTGCCATTATAGTTTCCCAGCTATTTATGGATCAAATTGTAAAGCTCCATGGTCTTCCTAGTAGTATTGCTTTGGATAGAGACAAAATTTTTATGAGTGCATTCTGGAGGGAGCTATTCAAACAATTCAACACTACACTTAAGTTTTCCACTTCTTGCCACCCCCAAACGGATAGCCAGACAGAAGTGGTCAACAGAAGTCTTGAGACTTACCTTCAGTGCTTCCCTTGGCTGAATGGTGGTACAATACATCACACCACTCCTATGAAGCGCTGTCAGGCCAACCACCACCCTTACACCTACCTTACCTTCCCGGGAAATCAAAGGTTCATGCTGTGGATAGGAGTTTGTAGGCACGAGAAGTTGCCATTAAAATGCTGCAAATTTACCTCACAAGACTCAAAACAGAATGTGGTCTTTAGCTAACAAAAGATCTGATAGAGAGTTCAAAGTCGGAGATTGGGTTTACCTAAAGCTCCAACCTTACAGGCAACAATCCACAGTCAACCGACCATGTATGAAATTAGCAGCTAAGTACTTTGGTCCCTTCCTCATCTTGGAAAAAAAAATGGTAATGTTGCTTATAAACTGGACCTACCCCTGGCTGGAAAGTTCACTACATTTCATGTTTCTCAGCTCAAAAAAAAAAAAAAAAAGTGGGAACAGCCCCTACTCAGCCCCAATTACCGTTGATGGCTAATGATGGCACCATCCCCTAGGAACCAATTACAATACGGGAGTATGATTAAAATACTTGACAGAAGGATGATTAGAAAGGGAGACCATGTAGCCACTGAAGTACTAGTTCAATGGTTCAATTATTTCCAACTTGGGAGCTATGGTAACAATATCTAGATTTTAATCGTTGAGACAAGGATTCTTCAACCAAGCGAGTATTGATGCAGAGAAATAAGTTTGATTGAATTAAAACTTTATATGTTATGGACTGGACTTATTTAGTAACAGGTTTGTTGTGGGTTTGCTTGGCCCAAGTTTATATTAGTATTTTATTATTTTAAATAAAATCAAGATTAAATTAATAAAAGACATAAACATTGATGATTAACTTTATTATTATACACTTAAAAAAAATGTCATATCACTGTTTCGTGAGTCGCTTAAAGATCAGGGGACAAAAAAAATGAAAGCATTGATGACTAACTTATAAATTTTTTTAGTTAAATGACCAAAATGAAATTTATACATAATTGGGGGAGTATTGATGGAATTTATCCTTTTATGTAAGCCCAAATAAAGAGCCATTATTAATATTACTATTATATATGTTACTAGGTTGTTGCTCATGCTAACCGAACTAAATGTTAGTTAATAACTTGATATGTAATTAAATTAGCATTTTCAATTTGAAAGTAGACTGAAAGGACAAATTTTTAGTTAGCAGGTTTTATTTTCTATTTCAAATGTTACAAAATTAAATAACTAAAAGTTATGTTTATTATCGAATTTATTTATTTTTAATTATGTAATATATTAAAAGTTATATATAAGTTTCTTTTTTTCATCTAAGCAATCTGGAATGCAATCCAAAATTTCGAATATTATTTTCAGTTTGTTAAGAGCCCCCGCGATCTTGATCTTAGCAGAGAACGAGTTCGTTACCATTTCATTATTGCTAGCCAAATCGTACCGGCGCCTTCTCATAATCTTATTTGCCAGTGCATGGACGCTCCGTGGATCCATCTCTAGTGCACGATTTCTTTACAGATTCATAACTAATGGCTTCGTGGTTCAAAGTCGCCGAAGGTGTGACTCTTCTCCTCCAATTTGTTCCAATCTACATTTCATTTTGTTGTTTTAGTTTTTCATTTTTAAAACTTTAATTGAATTTGAACGTCTGATCTAAAGCTTTGAATCATTAAATCACGGTGTCGTGGGATTAAACGTGAGTTTTGAATGGATTAGGTTGCTTTGTATAATTTTATTTGTTACACTTTTGAAATTGCTTTGTATCTCCTGGTGATTAGCTGGGTATAAACTAAGAGCAAGAAGCTTGTTGTTATTTTTTATGAGATCCATATCTGATTTCGTGTTTGGCAATTAACATAGTTTGAAGTAAATAGTAAAAAAGCAGTTAAGCTTACTCAAGAAATGTTGTTAAGACTGTGGCATGTTTATTTGTTCGAAGGAATTTAGAATTGTTATCTGCAAGGGATTTGCTTTTATTAGATTTTGGATTGTTTAAAGGGTTCTAGTTTTTCTTTATTATTGGCTACTCTTGGTAATGCCAATGCCGGGGATCTATTAAGGGTAAGCTAGAGTTCAATGGCTATTTTTTAGTTAGCTTAACTAAGCATGTAGTGGCAAAAGCTTTGCTGGAAGAAATTGACATTGTGGTAGGAGTATTGAAATTATTATTGTTTTCAGCTTCGTTTTTGGTTGTTTCTTGTTATGAATACGAGTAAAAAACCATATGCGGTTTGTTTGCCATTTTATCATGGCCGTTACACAGAGTTGAGAAAATTAGATAAGAAATTTTGGTCTGTTGTATAGAATAAGTTGACCTGTATCTGATAGCTTCAGATATTGTGAATGGTTGGGTTCTATATTAGGGGTAGGTTTTGTAGCTCTTGATATAGTTTTAAAATATTTTCTAGGGGAAGTTATTTTGGATCCATGTTAGAGATTTTGAAATTTTCAATGTCACTTGGAAGTCTGAATATTCTCTGCTCCATAGAAAAATAATATTTCAAGCGAAAACTATTGTGTTTTGTTCGAATCTTGAGGCCTGATCTAGAGAGCTGATATTAAAAAATAGTTGCATTGGTTGATTGGCAGTGGGTTACTAAATCCTTTTCATCTATTTGTTGCTGCATATTGGTTTTTCATAGATTGCTGTAATGTTTTTTCATCCTTTCTTTTATTTAAATATTCTGGGTAAACGTGCCTATATAATGGTATGCAAAGGTTAAAATTCATATGATCTCAACCTTTAGCAATTTTGGAGAGTCTGTTAAGTATTACGTTCTTCTGCACCTTATTGTTCGATATCTTAATTGTTATTCTAGGCAATGCTGGCCAACCATCAGTGAAAATAGCAGTTAGATTTCCTTTTTATTGATTAATGACAATTGAAGGTAACTTACTATTTTGGACCAGATTTATTTGAAGTCGTAGATCGAAGAGCAAAGCTGGTTGCTAGTGAACTGTCAGAAGAGCAATCAGATTCTCAGCCACAAGGTAAGGATTCCAAATCAAAGGGTTATTTGCACACATAAATCAATGTGAAAAATGTGGTTTGGTGTCTTTTCACTAGCAATTTCTTATTCATGGTTATATCAACAGTGTGTTTTTCCAATAGAGAGACTAAAGTTTTAAAAGTCTGTTTGTCTGTTATGATGCCTTAGTAGCAACACGAATGTTCATCTTATATGGGGATCATTTGCTTAGAAAATCAACATATAGACATTCCTTTTAATATCATCCTAAGATTGATTTACAACCAAGGTGGAAATTAAACTATAATATCAGCTTGAACTCTGAGGAGAAAAGTAAAATCTTAACTTCGTATAAATTCTGTTTTAGAGTTTTATTATAATAACTAATAATGCTGCTTATTGTTTTCTGAATCACGATATCTGTTTCCTGTCTCTCTCTGGCTCCTCTCATTCTTCTGTTTCTCAGACACACATACACACACATATCTTCCCCTTTTAATTGCAATGCTTCTAATGTGCAAGGTTCTTCAGCAGAAAAGACAAAAACAAGGACAAAGGTATCAGAAACATACAAGCTTAAATTAGTTCTAAGTGTACTCATTTAAAGCAAATATGTTCATAAAAAAATTTTAATTGGTTGTTTTTCTTCTTTGCAGGCTCAGAAAAAACTTCCTACAACTAAATCTCCCAAAACTAGTGATGCTGTACGTGAAGAAACAAGTTCAGAAGTATTACAATCAGAGTTAACGCCATATAAAGATAAGGGTACTCTTTCTTCTAAAAATGAGGGAAACCCTAGTGCTACATCTATGGTCCAAATAAGTAGCGAGTTGTATAACAACAGTGAGAAAGATAACCCTGGATTTCCTTCACCGGAGCCATTGGATTCCAATGTGGTTAAACATGATACTGATCAGGAAGAAGTCTCTGCAATTGTTAGCAACACAGAAGCTTCTTTGTCAACTTCAAATGGCAAGCTTCTCAATGAGGAT
Organism: Gossypioides kirkii; assembly: GCA_005610355.1. Lineage (NCBI taxonomy): Eukaryota > Viridiplantae > Streptophyta > Magnoliopsida > Malvales > Malvaceae > Gossypioides > Gossypioides kirkii. The sequence goes on from CP032248.1 coordinate 6,676,897, forward strand.
GCCTCTAATGTTCTCGTGCAGCACCCTTCTTCACCATTAGCTGCCAAAGATTTTCAGGTTGCTAGTGAGGATAATTTAGCTGATGGTTGCCAAAATATTGAATCCCAAAATGCAGATGTTATTTCAAAGACTGACCAAGAGAGGTCACAACCTTTATTTGCTGATTCTTCTGTTAACATTGAAGCTCAATTAAAAGAAGATGATATTAAAGTTGGAACTCCTGTGAATCAGAAGAAGCCACGAGAACAAAATGCTGATACTCCTCCAGTTCAGGATCAACTTGAGGAGGTGACAAATATACTCGAACTGAAATTGTAGTTCATTTCCTCGAATCTTCTCTAGTGCCTCCAATTTAAAAGCTTTTTTCACTAGTTCTTTAGTTTTTGTTCAGGCTCAAGGATTGCTTAAAACCACCAATTCCACAGGTCAATCGAAAGAGGCAAGACTGGCTCGGGTAAGCTCTCTGAATTTATTGGTTTTTCTTTATCATATATATTGGGACTAGGTTTTATTATTTGCTTCTTTATAAAAGATGAGTTCAGAATCTGTACCTAAGGGATGTGGCAGTAGGATGATAAATGACTTAGTGTCTCCTAAGGAATCGCTTAACGATTAGACATTTTTCTGTTTCTACTCTCTCACTTTTTTTTTTTTCAATTTGGAAATTCTAACAAATTTATACACTTTTTCACAGGTTTGTGCTGGACTTTCATCTCGTCTTCAAGAATACAAATCTGAGAATGCACAGCTTGAGGAGCTTCTAATTGCTGAGGTACATCAATCTATTTTTTTTCTCCTTTTGGATATATTTTCAAGGTTCAGTCACACTTGTTCTGGATGCAATTTAGGGAGTATTGTTTTAATTCTAAATTGCTCCCCTTACAGAGAGAGCTGAGTAAATCTTATGAGGCTCGCATAAAACAACTACAGAAAGATTTATCTTTATCTAAGAGTGAAGTAACAAAGGTAGAGGCAAATATGGTTGAGGCTTTGGCAGCAAAGAACTCTGAGATTGAGGTACTTGTCAACTCTATGGACGCACTTAAGAAACAAGCTGCTTTATCTGAAGGGAATCTGGCATCACTTCAGGTTTAACTCTAACCTCCTACTTTTCCGAGCACTATCTTACATAAAATGTGGTCTCTATTTAGTAGCTCATAGAATTGTGGCAATTTTCAAGTTGCATGAAATGAAATATACATAGGATCTTGGGATTCTTTGATTTAGTGGGTGGATTTATATGGTTTAGCTAAGCCATACTTCCTATGACCCTGGATTCTGTATATCTAACTATTAATAGCTTTGGAAGCTAAATAGAAATTGATCCTACCACATACTTATGTTAGCCATCCTTTTCTTATGATAAAGAAACAAAGGATCAGCCCATTCATGAATTCCTGTTAGCCTATTAAGCAAATTGTAAAATGCATGTGTGCTTCTGTATTTTTCTCTCCTGCTTGCTAATTGCTCCTTTGCTTGGCCTCTACGTTAGACATTGTCTCTCTGTCAATTGGCAATCAGTATGTGCTCTCGACTTGTTCCATTTGATCATCTGAAGTTTGTTAATTCTCTTTATTTTACACCATCAGGCAAGCATGGAGTCTGTTATGAGAAACAGGGAATTGACAGAGACAAGGATGCTGCAGGTAAACTAATTAGTCCTTTCTTGCTTGCACGTGCAAGTGTATTCACACACAACAAATGCATATAAGCAATTATATCATTATGATCTTGTTGATATATTTGTTTGCTTCTCTGTTAGGCCCTACGTGAGGAGCTGGCTTCTGCAGAAAGGAGAGCAGAAGAAGAGCGTGCAGCACATAATGCTACTAAAATGGTCCATATTTGGAACATTAATTTATATACATTTTGTTGTTATCTTGCACTCAAATTAATCTCTAATTTTTGGAACAGGCTGCAATGGAAAGGGAAGTGGAATTGGAACATCGAGCGGTTGAGGCATCCACAGCTCTCGCTAGGATCCAGGTAATGTAAGGATTCTGTGTTTCTGATTCATGGCAAATCATCACCTAATTTGCATGCATAATATTATTGTTTTGCTCGATAATTGGGTAACTTAGTATTGCATATTCAAAAAAAAAAACTGAGTTGAATGTAATATTGGCCTTTCAAGATTAGTCTTTTTCTCGTTCTTTTTGCAAGTGGATGTCAGTTGTTTCAAGTAAATGCTTTGATATGGTAGAAACTTTACATTTAATATCTGTTCGGTGAACATCTGTCATCTTTGGATTTGTAAATATCATTATCCAGGAAATTTCATTTGCAAACATATTCGCATTTTTAATTAAGAAGCATTTCTCTTTTGGCACTTATAATCTTGGCAATGCGAGGTTGTTAAGACAAATATGTTCTTTTTTTTTTTTTTTTGTATTAGTTTGGAATTGTGCTGCAGAAGTTGCCATATAATTGACAAATATGTTATTGAAATGGTTCATTGGATGTTTGCACTCTGAATTCTTGGATTCTGGTGTTTCTATGATTTGTTACCTGGTATATCTTCACAATCTTATTTACCACGACTCTTTGTGAGAAAACATGGAAACCAGTTTTTAATGGATCTGCATGAGTTTCAAATACTGAACTGACTAAAAAAGGGTAATTACATGAATTTTTTAATCAGGATAGTGGTTAAATAATCTCAAAGGCATTTCGACATCTCATTTTGAGCTTCATATTTACTAATATTGTAGTTTTATGTTGACTGTTTTCTTTAAGCTATCCTTCATTGTTGCTGATTGCGCTATTTATGAGGATACTGCAATTAGTTTCACCATTATGGTGTCAAAGCTTAGTTTAATTTATTTTCCATTAATTTAAAAAAATAAAAAATAAAAAAACAACATTCTGTCCTGTAGTTAATATGCCATTTGCAGTTTCGAGTTCAAAATACTGCTAATTTTTTAGCAAAGCTGGTGCCATTTCCTTGTTCAGCACAGGCGTCCATTGATCATTTGGCTCTCTATATATTTCAAACAAGCATTGTAAATTGTTGCTTGTTTCGCTACTCAGAGGATTGCAGATGAGAGGACAACAAAAGCTGCAGAGTTGGAGCAGAAGCTGGCACTTCTTGAGGTATATAAACCAAACTGATAACAATGCTTTATATGAAAGTTTACCTCTTTGACTGAGCAAAATTTGAAGTGAAAAGCCTCTTAATATTTACCTGATATTATGTCAGGTTGAATGTGCATCTCTAAATCAAGAATTGCAAGATTTGGAAGCTCGAGCTCGTCGTGGACAAAAGAAGTCCCCAGAAGAGGCAAATCAAATGGTTCAGGTACATATGATGAAGATATAACTGTCAATTCTATCTTGCAAATGTTACTGGACCGTTTCCGTACAGCCAGAGCCTAGCAATAAAAAGCACCTACATAATGTTATCTACTGGGACATGGTACTATGTCATTAAGAACATTCTGAAGTTCAAAAGTTCAAAATCCATTTAATATCTACTTACAGGCATAATATGTGGCCTTTAGCTGTTGCATCAACTGTAGTAATTGAGAAAATGATGACTTAAAGATGGTTTTATTAGATGCAGGCATGGCAGGAGGAAGTAGAGCGTGCACGCAGAGGTCAAAGAGACGCTGAGAGCAAGCTCTCTTCGTTAGAGGCAAGTATCAAAAAAATGTTTTCCTCTTTCCTATATGGTACAATTATAGTAAGATTATTCTGGTTTCTTTGCTGGCTGGTTTTTGGATTTGTTTTCTCTGACCACTTTTCCTGGCTGCAGGCTGAAATGCAGAAAACGAGGGTTGAAATGGCTGCCATGAAGAGGGATGCTGAGCATTATTCACGCCAGGTAACAGTTCAAATTTATTCATCTGTTTTTCTTACTTCAAACACATATATGCATACACTTCAGTCAGCATCTTCTAGTCAGAAATGAAATATAGCTTTGTTGATTGTATGGTTGCTGTATATAAACTGTAGTGTTTATTGTAGTGACTGCTGAACTTAGTACTCGTGGAGCCTTAACTTTTATTGCTTGTCTGCTTTATCTAGCTGCATATCAACTGCCAATTTACATGACACTGTTCTCTTGAATGTTTGGGTTCAACCAACTCCTCAAAGTTGTCAGATCTTTTTGTGTATCACAAATGACTAGGGAATAATCTGTCCTTGCTGTATTCATAACTTGATTTTGTTGGCTTTTCCCTTAAAGTTGTCATGTACTCATGTCCTGAAAGGTACTTGAGTGTGTGGGGCCGATTTTGCCACAAGCTTTAGCTGTAGAAAACATCCATGTCATGCCCCACACTGAAGTCATATTAGAAATTTAGGATCTCCGAACTAGAACTTGTGGCATTGAGTTACTGTTGTTGACATCTGAGGTCTTAAGTGTTCTTGCTAGTCTGAAATGTAATGGAATTTAGTTCAGTTGTTTTATATATGCAAGTTTTTTAAGTATATTTCGTCATGGTACATTCAGTTGTATGTTTTAAATCCACCCAAGCATTACCTTATGTTGTTGCCTACTCTCAGGAGCATATGGAGCTAGAGAAACGCTACCGTGAATTAACTGACATTTTGGTAATAGAAACAGAGGTTTACTTTTTCACTTGTTCTTGTAACAACCTATTTGTTTGTGCTGACTTCTCGGGGCTATGCCATTATACAGTACAACAAGCAAACGCAGTTAGAAACTATGGCTAGTGAAAAAGCTGCAGCCGAGTTCCAGTTGGAGAAGGAAATAAAGCGTCTTCAGGAAGCACAGGTTTAGTGAATTCTCTGCTGCAGGACTGATTGTCTATGTCTTGTTAGAACTAATTATATTCAATAGCATTGTTTTTTGCTTGTGATGTAATATTACAATCAACAGGTTGAAGTAGAAAGAAGTAGATTTCCTCGTCGGGCATCAATGTCCTGGGAGGAAGACACTGAAATCAAAGCACTTGAGTATGTTAAGCTTTTCGTTTTATTAGATTACAATCCTTACACCCTTTATCTACAAGTTTTAGCATCTTATTGAGAGTATTGGGATGTGGCCTTTTTTAGCTGGTAAAAGAATATATGTTACCTTCCCTTTCAGACTGGTTTTCTTTTGAGGAAACATGATTTGTTAAAATTACTCATATTTGATTAATTTGAAGCTTATAAATTTTATGTTCTGCAGAACCATCAACTGTTGTAGGTGTTCTGTTGGGCTCAGTTAGATCTCCTGATAATGATTATTTACATACATCTTTCCTTTGAATGAAAGAATGAAATAGTATAGCTGGTGGTAGCGGCATGTTTGGAATGAATTGGTTTGTTTGCAACTTAGACATTTACCTCCCAGTATTTAACATAGCCTAAAAGGAAAGCATCATGGTGCAGCCTTAAGCACAATGAGATGAAAGTGTAATATTATGCAACCATTATGACTGGTTAGAACTTCTAAATTCTCATTCTTTGGTAAGAAGGGAGAAAATGTAAAAGAGAAGGGAAAAAAGAAAAGAAAAGAAATTCTTTGAGAGTGGAATCTGCAGGGCTGAATCATCCATTAACTGACCATATGCGGCCATTTTTGTTGATACCTTGGCTGTTGTTCTTGAATTGGTTTTTTTGGCTGTAGTGCCTTCAAATTAGAATTCACTTTGTGTAAATATTTAGGCTTTGACTCTTGTGATTGAGTTATTCATTTTGACTTTAACATATGCTCTCCCTAGTACTGGCATGGAGTATAAATAGATGTGAAGCAAAATCTAAAAGAGATATTGTTACCTGTCCATCCTACATTAACATTGGCTCTCCTATCTCCTGCATGAATATATTTGCTTCCTCTTAATTTAATGATGTGGTTACTTTTGATATTTTTAAAATTGCAGGCCTCTTCCCGTGCATCACCGTCACATGGCTGTTGTTAGCATACAGGTATTCTCCCTCTTATATCCCAAAACCAACTTATCATCCCAATTGTTTATTCTGACCATGTTTCAACCTGCCTCATGCAGTTACAGAAGGTTGTGAAATTACTGGATTCAGTATCTGTTAGGGCCACAAGATTTCTTTGGCGATATCCAGCAGCTCGAATAATCTTGCTATGCTATCTTGTAAGAACAGTTTCACCTTCTCTTTGTAGAAATGTGTTATAGATGGATTATATTCTATAATAACAATGACAAAAATTACATGCAGGTGTTTGTACATCTCTTCTTGATGTACTTGTTACATCGTCTTCAGGTATGGCTATCCGACCTTTTGGAAAATTAACATATGAACATTTGATTGTTGGAATCCACTTAGATTTTCAATTGTAAGTCAATATGCCTTATCACTCATATCTAATCATTGCGTTAAATGTGGTTTATAGGAACAAGCGGACAATTTTGCTGCTAGGGAACTCGCGGAATCTATGGGTCTTAAAAACTCCAACTTACCCTAATTGGGGAATAAAATGCACCTTAGCTCCGACCAAGGGTTCTCCAAATGTGTGGTTCACCATCTTCAAGGTTTGCTTATTCTTATTTTCTTTTGCAGGCACACATGGAATGATCCAAGAACACATCGAGAATTAGGAAACCATAGAAGATGCACACACATCTAAAATCAGTCACTGGCATTTTTATATTGAGAACTACAACTAGCAAATTTAGATTTTGGTGTATTTCTGAAATCCAGATGCATCAAGCGGCCGCTAACTGCTAGCTGTTGATTTCCTGACGATATACTGCCATTTTTACATAAATTGTGAGTTCGTTTTGGAAATGGGGATGGCAAAATCAGAAATGAGAAGCCAGCAAGCATGTTGTAGATCCAAAGTAAGTCCATTCGGTTGTGAATGATAATATTCTTTTGGTACACAGGTGACTTCGAAACAGTGACTTTGACTTGTTCTCTACATCATAAATGAATGTTTTTGAAGAGATATGTACGTAATATGATACTATGAAAAATAACATTAACATGGCTAATTTAAATCTATGCATAAATAATGTCACCTTCAGTTTACCTCATCGGTAATTGTTATAAAGAGTATATACGCATACTATTTTTAAATCCTTCTACGAGTAGTCTCCTTTATTTAAAAGTTTACCATTGTAATTTGTAATAAGAATCAGACCTTTATTTACAACTCAAATCCACATTTGGCCTCCTAAAACATCTCCTAAATTGGTTTTATGACAAGGGACTTATTTACCCACCATGCTCTAATATAAGGAAAATATCAGTTAATATAGCTGCTAACGTGACAGCTAAGGCATATGAACCGGGTGAGTTGCACTTACAAGTAGATTTTTTAAAAGACAAAATTATCACCGTTTAGTCTCTTAAAAACATGACATTATTTACTATAATGTTGTTGTTTACATCTCCCTCGTCCTGCAAATCTTGTTGAGTATGCTGAGAGTTGCATGTATTCTCCTCTCTACCGATGTTACAGGTAGACTATCTGAGATTTTCCTCAGCATTTCGTTTATAAGCTTCATTTGGAATGAAAGCTCATCCTTTGACTTGTAATGCCTAATAAATAAGGTCTAGTAAAAATGTGATCTGGGTTGTGAAATGTTAACTTGCATCATTGTTAGTGTTTGAACAGCTGTTTAGTAGTCTCTCATAATTGTCGGCAAGTTATAAAAATACAGGTATATCATCCATAGCAGTGAGTCATTTCAGGGTAGTCCAGCTGAAGAGAAAATTGTCAAAATAGGTTCCATGTTGAATCTTGGAACATGAAGTAAATTCACTACATAACCCTATCACTGTAATACAATTTACATACGAGAGTAAAAGAGACTTTCTAATGTATGATATAACCACATTCAAATTGATATGCCGATGTATGATGAAAATTACAATGTCACCTTTTCCTAAACATGTTTTCATAAAGGACTTCAAGCTTGATGCTTATTGTATACACTTAAGTCAGCATGAGTGTCCTTGTAGCGTTGGCTCAGATATGTTGAGTACCTAATTGGGGGAAACCTAGTTGGAATATATGCAGCAGTTATGTTAGATAGAACAAGACAATTTAAATCAATGTTAATAAGATTTGGGTGTAAGTGTCAGATATGGGTATGTTTGGTTATTTTAAAGGTTTTTTTTTATATATTTGGAGGATCTTTGGAAGGTCATTTGCTTACACCCTTTGACCAAGGTACTTCAAGCAAAATGAAGAGTTAGAGCAACTTCGGTATAAATCCTGTATAAACGTCATAGCAACTACGGGTTTCAAATAGGAGGGATTTTTTATCTTTATCATCTATAATTAGAAACAACTGGATACTAAAGACTTACTTGGGAGGACTTTTTTCTGATCTGCAAGTAGGCAAACATTCAACCAGACAGTCATGGTTAGGTTCCACAAAGTATGCAATCTGCCATCAGAAACAAAACACATAAACCTTAGTTTTACTTTAAAGACTATGTAAATGTTAGCAAGACAAAATGTGCCAAGAAAAATCCAAGCTACAATAATCATAAAGAAACTTACAAAATGAGAGTTGGTAGGAAAAAGTGCTAGAAAAGCCAAATTTACCTTGTTTGTAGTTAATTACCATACACGGTCAAGAAGTAAATATATAACCAGCACTAAAGTCATGCATGGGATGTACAAGGAGCGTAACAAGATGAATACAATGGAGCAACTTGATATTGTAACATGAAGACACCATAGAGCATCTCATCAATCATGAAAACAGCGAAAGGCCTTAAAACCTGGATAACAAAGAAAGGTAGGTACTAGGATACTTTTTGTATTCAGATACTTTTACCAGTTATTTTTTCCTAGTTCATAGTTTTCTCTTTGATGCTGATGCAACTCATGATGATGTAAATTTCGATGCCTTGAACAGACATTAATTAAATTTTACGAGGGTTGTTTAAAAAAAAGGGTCTTACAGAATATCTGTGTTGACCATTCCCCAAAACTCTGTGCAAAGTGGACCTGGTAGACACAACAGGGGAAAGATGGTTATAAAAAGGTAGCTTCCAGCCTTCCATAACATGACATCAAGCAACTATAGTATTTCAAAACAAATGAACAGAGTTTACAGCAGTACACATTCAAACTGTAAATTTAAAGAGGAAAGATGAAATGATGAATAAGCATAAGAATATTGAGACACAACAACATCTCGGACACAAAAAAGCTCAAGGTCACCATAAGGCAGCTTTCTCTTAGTGATCCTAGGTACATATAACGATGCAATAGAACCAAAAGGTAACAGAGTTCTATTTGCTTGAGATGACAGTCTTAAACAACATTTCTCTGCTTTCAATTTATCCTATAATAAATGGCTAAACTTAAAAGTAAAAGGCAAAGCAGATCAGAAATCCATCATTAATTTCATTTTAAAAAAGGCAGTGTAGACCATAGTTACAACAGAAGCTAGCACATTACTTGAACATACAGTTGCTCCAGCGCTCCAGCATGTCCCCAAGGTTGACTATGAAAGCTCTGAACAAAATCAACCACATATTAAGCACATCATATATTGGTGATTAAAAAGTTAAACTTAGCACGTGGGAAGCAAGAGTTGAACAATGCAAGGATAGAAATTTAAGAAGATATCAGAAAAGAATAATGATAGCAAGCTCGGTGCAGTAAATAATTAGACAAAATTCACTAAAACTGAGATTGGATCTAAATGCATTCTCTACTAAAACCATATTGCATATGCACAATATGTAAGCATGTGTACAATGTAACCTACAAGCTCAAATCTCTGCTTGCCATCAGTGACTTACCCTTTTATTGGTGTCACATACTCCCATATCTGAGGTTTTGCATCTTTATCCTTGCATATCTGCAGAAAACTCAAATAAACATTTGTTAACTAGTGAAATGTGCAGAAAAATGGAAATATAATCACATGCTATAGCAAGTTTCATACTTGTAGGCCCATAACATCATCGGTTGCCAAGAGTGTAATAAATCCGTAGTCAGAATGGGCTCCAGCTCCATATATTCCTTTTGCAGGATCAGAAAATTGATCTGAACAGATTATGAATTTCATATATAATGATTTATATCAATTGTGTATGACAATAAGATTAATAAAGATATCCTATGATCTTACACCTTCATAGTGTAGCAAGCGTAAGATGGCAATAGGCTTCCCAAGCACCTCAGGCTTATCAAAGAAATCAACCTCTAGGTCAAGTGCAAGTGCTATGATCCTTGAAACTGCCTTTCCCACCTCCCTAATTGCAAGAAGAAGAAATATAAGTTCTTATCAGCACATTTTTCTTTGCACACATTATCATGAAACAAGCATAGATATGTAATCACATAACTTATAACTTACAATGCTTCATGATGGAATTTCTCCATAGTCTGCCTCCAACCAGGCAAAACACCTAACCAGTGCCAAAAGTGACCAAAGCAATTGGTGAAATATTCTTTCAGACAAGTCTTGCAAAATAACCAATCAATGAAAGTTAAAACATTTTACCATCTGCTGGCCAAACATTAGGCCCATTAAACGGCTTCTCGGATTCAGGATCATTTTCAGGCACATCCACGCCTATGTAATACCCCTCTTTGTAGTCTCCTACTACCTCGACAGGGGGAAAAAAAGCTCGATACTTTAGTTGCACGCAAACTATTGCACCAAAGATGAATATGAATAATAGAACATATGATGCAGTTATACAGAAATACAAACGCTAAAGAGAAAGAGTTGCTGACCATGCACTTGATTATCAGGGTCAAGAACCTCATCAAACATGGGAGTGTAGCCTCTATGTTTCTCACTCCTAAAAACTTTCATTTTCTCGTTTAATGGCAAATGAAAAAACTTCTTGCTTTGAGCAAATACTTCATCCATAAATTCCTGGCTTATCCCATGGTTTACAACATAGAAAAATCCACAATCCATGCAAGCCTAAACCCACCAAAAAAAAAAATTCTAATTACGGGGTTGTCTGATAATCACCAAGGCATCAAAATATCAACTTCAAATCATCAAAAGAGTTGAAAATAAAAAAGAAATCAGTAAATTCATATGACAAGTACAACAAAGCACCGAAGCCAAAAAGATACAGAGGGAAACCAAACCTGCTTTAGTAAAGCAACGGATTGGTAAATATCAGGATTAGACAGATCGATACAACTGATGGTTGAGACTTTGATAGGAGGTTCGGGTCCGCTTTGCTTCTGATTCTCCATTTTGCTTTCTATTTTTGGCGCAGTTTGTTTTCTACTTTCGTTCGTTTAAGGATCTCATAGTTTAGGGTTTTCTGGTTCACATAATTCAAGGCGGAAGGTTTTGTTTTACATTACTATATCACTTATCTAATATTTTTCACCTTAATTTCTAAATAGTTTTTGAACTTATGCAAATTTAAATTATACATATTTTATTATATTTATTGATTGTATATATTTTAATTTGGGAATAAATTATATTAGAATTTAAAAAAAAGCTTAATATAACATTTGGTACTTAAACTTGACACTTTTTTTTTTAATTTGATATCTATTTTTTAGTCCAATTTGTTACTCAAACTTGTCACTTTTTCTTAATTTGGTACTCAAACTTGTCACTTTTTTCTAATTTGGTACCTAAACTTTTTGGGCTCCAATTTGGTACCTAAACTTGACTCTTTTTTCTAATTTGGTACCTAATCTTTTTTAATAAGCATAAGTGCAAAATTAACCTCTAACGTTTGGTGGTTTTATTACTTTGGCCCTTATCATTTTTTTGAGGTCATTTTCATGCATAACCTTTGTTTTTTGATCAAATTTGTCATTTTTAACGGTCTTGCTGACGTGACCGTTAGTTGATTAACGGTGCTGACAAGGTGAATTTTTTTTTCCACCTAGGCAAATCCACATATGCAGCTGCTGACGTGGTACTATTTTATCTTATATACCACGTCAATAAATAATTTTAAAATATAAAATTATTAAATCATCATCATTTTAAATTTCTGGGTTTTTTTGTTACCTTCCCCTTCCCTTTCTCCCCTTCCCTTTTTCCTTTTCTTTTTGTTTAGGGTTTTTGTGTCCTAGAAAAATATCCAAATTTTAAAAAGCTGAAGAAAATCCATGCCCAGACAATAACTTTGGGGCTACCGCAACACCATAACCAAGCCTTGTCTTACAAAATACTCACCACCTACGCCAATCTCAACTTTCCAAATGATGCAACCAAAGTCTTCAACCAAATCCACGACCCAGACATAGTCTCAAATTGTTGGAAATGCTCTTATTGATATGTATTGTAGAAATGGTGAAATTATAGTGGCTGAACTAATGTTTGATTGGATGTTGGTTAGAGATGTTGCTTCTTGAAACAGTTAGTTGAATGGTTTTATTTTGAGCAACGATTTGGAGGCTTCTCATCAGGTATTTGATAAAATGCTTGTGATAAATACAGTTTCTTGGTCGGCTTTGATATCTGGGTATGTAAAAGGGAAGGAACCGTTGGTTGGAATGAAGCTTTTTAAGGAAATGAGAAGTCAAGGGGAAGTTAATCCTACGATTGTTACTATTGTAGCGGTTCTTGCTTGCTGTGCTGATAATGGGGATCTTTATCTTGGTGGGAGTGTTCATGGTTATGTTAGGAAAGTGAATTTGGACGAAAAGAATATTGTTTTGAGCAATGCTTTAATGGATATGTATTCAAAATACAGATATCATGATGTTTTGTGATGATTTTAATAATTTTATATTTAAAAAATAATTTTAAATTAATTTTAAAATATTTTTAAATAAAAAAATAATTATTTTTTGCTGACATGGCATATTTTATCTTATATGCCATGTCAGTAGTTGCATGCGTGGCAGTGTCCACATGGAAAAAAAATTTACCACGTCAGCACCGTTAGTCAACTAACGACCACGTCAGTAAAACCGTTAAAAAATGACCAATTTGACCAAAAAAAACAATGGTTATGTATGAAAATGACCCAAAAAAATTATAAGGGTTAAAGTGACAAAACCATCAAACGTTAGGGGCTAATTTTTCACTTATGCCTTTTTAATATTAATTAGTTAAGCATTGCTCAATACTTATTTTTAACATGATTTTTCTTTAAAACTAATAATATTTTTGTAGCATAACAAAAAAAATATTTAATAAATTTAGGTACCAAATTTAATCTAAAAAAAGTTTAGTTATCAAATTAGGAAAAAGTGTCAAGTTCAGGTACCAAATTGGGTCAAAAAAGTTTAAGTATCAAATTCGAAAAAAGTGTCAAATTCAAGTACTAAATATTATATTAAGCCTTCTAAAAAGCTTACTTTTTAGGCATCAATAAAGTATTGCCACATAATGAAATATTATTATACACTCATCTATATTTAATGTTTAGGGTTTAGGGTTGAATTTAAAGTTCAAGGGTTCGGGATTACGAGTTATGAGATGGGGTTCATGGTTTGGGTTTAAGGTTATGGATTCAGTGATTGGGGTTTTAGATTTGGGTTTAGGGTTTGATATTTTAGATTTAAGGTTTGTGGTTTTATGTTTAGTGTTTAGTGTTTGTATTTTAGATATAGGGTTCGAGTTTAGGGTTTATGGTAAAAAGTTACAAAAATTATGTGTCGATGACATGGAAAAAATTGTTGAATTGTTATTAAATAATTGAAAAGGGACCATGAATAATGTGGTAAAAAAGGTGCATAAAATAATTTCTCTATGAATGAATGTATAATAATAATTTTATGTCTTGACAATTTGATAATGTGACAAAGTATTATTGTTGTCTAAAAACCTTAAGTTTGAACATCATCGTAGTGTAACTTATTCTGTTTTAATTAATGTCATCCGGGCTGTGGTCCTAGTAGTACAAATATGCTCAATCAAGTGAGCAAGCGGACATATACTCTAAAAACTCAAAAGGGGTTATTAGCCCAAACACAACGGAAACAAGCTTACGAGATCTTCATCCTCGCAAGTTCGAAATGCTTACACACGTCACTCTATTTGCTCCTCCATAAAAATAACAAAGGAAGCTTCTACATGCTCTGCCACCCCAATCATTCGGTAGAATTAAGCATGGACTAATGTCCTTGAAGATGCAGAGAAAACAAACTAGGCGAATAAGGAGCAATAGTCAGATCCAACCACAAGCCCGGACAGCCTTAGGTAAGCACCACAGACATGTATACATACTAATATTATGATATTGATGAGGTATGACCATACACTTAACCTTACACCATTTCACTCCTTTCATCAAGTTTTATTCACTTAAGCATCAAACAATACTCCAAAGTACATACTTTGATGACCTTTAATTTATTTCCTGCATTGCAAATCATCTGAAATGTTAATTGACATCGTCTTTGAAAATCCTTTAAACAAAAGTTATAGAATCTCCCACCAGACAACCCAACCAAACTATTATAAATACCCAAAATCTCGAGGGTAGATCACTGCCTTTCGACCACCCATGGTAACCTTAAGCATTGGTCATCTCCCCATACTAGCAACCACCGAAGCCACTAGATCAACCCGAGCTGCTAGCCTCTCAGCACAGTACATTTATTCCAAGAACCCTCTAGCCTCTTTTACTAGTTGGGTACAACCAAGCCATGCCCATAACACTATGATCGTCGATCCTCATTTACCGACAATGACAACAGCGCAAATTAGTATTGGACTTCCATTTTCAACTCATCAATCCCCAAAACGAGCACTTTGCTAATCACTTTTGGACCACTAGAGGTCAATATCTTCCCACAGATGTTTCCATAGTCATCAATTGCAAATGACCTGCAGTCCATTTTACAAAAACTTGATCCTTTGTACTTTCAGCTCCTTTGAATTGTAGCAAAAGATGTTAGATAAGATACAGAAGCAACTAGACCAAATCCAATTCAAATTAATAAAGGCAGGCAAAAGAACGTCGTACAACCTTCCAGACACGTTACACTAGACGAAAGATCAGCTTCTACTACAAAGAACAACACAACCTTCGCTAAAAAAATGGACCCAGAGTGTGCTACAACCATCTAAACCAAGTGAGAAAATGGGTATGATTTGGGGTCAAACAATAACATAAGCCAAAGTAATTTTTAGTATGTTGTTTTAATTAATATTATAAAAAGATAGTTATAATTTTTAGTTTAAACATTATATTATTAATATTTCCTCATATTTACTGCAAATATGTGAAAGTAGAAAAATTCATGTATGGTTAAATTATGGGTGCTATATCTATAATGAAAAAGGATGGTATGAAACAGGGATGTTATCCCTTTCTAATAGTTTTATGACACATCAACAACTTCATCCTAAATTTCAGGATTTTAATTGTAATTTGATTTTTTTCAGGATGAAAATATTGAAATTAAGAATGAAAATACTGATATGGCATAAAACTATTGGGTAAAGTCAAAGAGCTATAAAAACTATTAATTTTTTAAATTTAATGCTAAATATTATCATCCAATCTAAACTAAACAATTATCGGTGAAGAAACCATAACTAAGTTTACATTTTTTTTAAAAATAAAATTAAATAAAAATATTAAATATTAAATATATAAACTCCCAAAAGCAATTAAAATAAAATTAAATTAAAATATTCAACTTCCTCAAAGCAATAAAAATAAAATTTAATTTTAAAATAAGTAGAAATAATATTACAAAAACATTTTAATGCACTTCAATCTATCATATTCTTTGTCATCATCTTCAATCAATAGAAATTCTTGTTTGCTAACTTGTTTAATTTTTAATGCACTTAATTGCATTTAGACATCTACCCCTTCCTTCAATTTCATAAAAAAAATATTGCTAATATCAAATAATAAAAATATTATTAAATATAAAATAATAATAAATAATTAAATAAAAAACAGTAAAAAATTAAGTATAAAAGTGCATTATATTTCTATTGATTTAAAATAAATATAACACTAACTAAGTATGAAAGTTATAATCAATTTAAGATAATAAGTATAATTTAATATCGATAACAAGTTTAATTAAGTAACTATAATTGTAATACTAATAATAAAAACTTATCAAAAGTTCTGATTCTAAGTAACGTTTTGTATCATTTATCTAATCAAGGGCCAAGACAGGAAAACATTTAAGCAGGTTCAGAATTAAATTACAAAATATTATAGGGATTAAAAGGTCATTTTAAATTCATATTAATTCATAATTTTATAAATTTACAAATGTCTTACAAAGCAATTTTACTGTTTTAGCCAAAACTGCCTACACGTTAGATTCTATCTAATAAATTTATAATAATTAATTTTAAGGTTAAAATACGCTGTTAGTCCCTATATTTGTATAAAATTTGAGATTTAGTCCATACACTTTAAAAGTTAAAAATTCAATCATTCTACTTTTTCAATTTAAAAATCCTAATCTAATCATTATTATTGTTGGTAATTTCTATCAAAATTTGTCAATGTAATATATTTATTTTTCGTCAATCATATATCATGTCGTATGAGGACAACCTAATCAAATTTTTAATTATTAAATTTTAATAAAAAATACTTACAATTTTAATGACAATATTGAGATTTTTAAATTAATAAATTAAAGAGACATAATTTTTTTATGTTTAAAGAATAGGGACTAAGTTCCAAATTTTATACATGCACCGTAACTAATAACATATTTTAAATTAATTTTAATTATTTTAACTTTTCACTAATTGATTTAAAGTCTAGAATTAGCAACCTTGATTGCTAAAGATAAACAATAAAACTATAGTAAAATATGAAGAGAGAGAGAGAGAGAGAGAGATAAAAGAAAGTGGCGCTTCCATCATGAGTTTCACCTAAAAGAATTTAGGAAAAATTTTTACCGGGCTCCGCAATATCAATGCAATTGACAATAGCGGTCAACCACGTTTTATTGATGTTAAGGACACCCTTTTTTATTTTTTTTTGTTCAATCTTTAGGAGACGTGCTGACGATACACCAACACATCATTCTGAACTCTGGAGTCTCAGTCTTACATTTAATGAGTTTTCTAAAAATAGGAAAAAGTTGTCTAGCATTTAAAATAATTATTAAGTTACATTTAAATTATTTTATTTAAAATGTTACGTTTTAGTTATTTACGTTATCGTGTTGTAATATTTTAATTACTGAATTATTAATTACTATTAATTAGTAATAGTAAATTGACGTGACATATTTAATCAACATTTCAAATGAAAATTTTAATTTAAATTATACAATTGATCTTTATTTTTTTTATTTTGAGTTATTTAATTTTTTTTTCTTTTATGTTTTTTTTATTATTTTCATTCTCTTTTGTTTTTTACCTAAATTTTTTAAAGGTTGGAAAAAAAAGTGTTGGTGCCATAGGGGCACCATTAGAGATTCTGAAAGGAGGAAGAGACGAAAGAATGGAAAGAGACTAAACAAATTATTTGCATCAACCCTTGTGGGATTGGAGAAGGAAGAGGAGGAAGGGCTCATTTGACATGAAGAAATTGGACTTGGAAATACAGAAGATAAGGGACTAAGATTTTGGAAAGAACATGGAGTAATTTTAGTTTAACTATCTGGTATATCAATTGGAGGTGGCTTACATCCCTGAACAATAAATCCAATTAAAAACAAAAAACAATCAACAGATCAACGCTCAAGAGAATTATATAGGAAAAAATAGCAGTTGATCAAGAACATTTGTTCATAGTCTAGTTAATAAAGTTTCAATTCCAACAATATTATCTTTTAAGTAAGAACTTCTGTCACACCCGAATATATTAACGCTTAAGTTGCAAGGTGACTTTTGGAAAAACTTTTAGGCTAAATTACATCAATTGTTACTCAACTTTGTGGCAGCTGACAAAACAGTTACTTTGGTTTCATTTTAGTCACTTAGCTTTGAAAATGTGACAAAACAGTCACTAACGCTATCAAAAAATGATAAAATAGTCATTGATTAACATTTTCTGTTAGTGTCTTAACGGGACTATTGATGTGATAAGTTAACTAGCTGATGTGGTCAATTAACTTACCACGTTGGTGAAATAACTGAAGGGCCAAGGTTTGAAGTGGGTTTAGGAGAAAAATCTGAAAGGTTATGTTGGTTTAGGCAAAAAATAAAAACTGATTGTGATTAAGGGAGGAGGAAAAAAATCGATTTGGGAAAAAAAATATTGTGATTTGGGTTGGTTTGGGTTAAAAATTGATTTAGGAAAAAATATAAGTTGGGTTTACCCAAATTTGACTGCATTAAAACAAGTTAGGTTAAATCAATGCTATTTTGATTCAACATTCTACTCGAAATAGACATTGAAGTATTGCTTGAGCGAACTCCTCGAACATTGGATTATCTAAAGAGGAAATCAGATTATGTAAGAGAATCAATCCCGAAGGCTGGTTTGGAGTCAATTTGGAAGAAAATGATGGAGCTGAAAACGCATAGAATGTACTTTAATCCTTATGGTGGAAAATGGCGGAAATTGCAACAGAAGAAATAACATTCCCACATAAAGCTGGAAATCTATGGAAGATTCAAATTTTATACATGCACCGTAACTAATAACATATTTTAAATTAATTTTAATTATTTTAACTTTTCACTAATTGATTTAAAGTCTAGAATTAGCAACCTTGACTGCTAAAGATAAACAATAAAACTATAGTAAAATATGAAGAGAGAGAGAGAGAGAGATAAAAGAAAGTGGCGCTTCCACCATGAGTTTCACCTAAAAGAATTTAGGAAAAACTTTTACCGGGCTCCGCAATGTCAATGCAATTGACAATAGCGGTCAACCACGTTTTATTGATGTTAAGGACACCCTTTTTTATTTTTTTTTGTTCAATCTTTAGGAGACGTGCTGACGATACACCAACACATCATTCTGGACTCTGGAGTCTCAGTCTTACATTTAATAAGTTTTCTAAAAATAGGAAAAAGTTGTCTAGCATTTAAAATAATTATTAAGTTACATTTAAATTATTTTATTTAAAATATTACGTTTTAGTTATTTACGTTATCGTGTTGTAATGTTTTAATTACTGAATTATTAATTACTATTAATTAGTAATAGTAAATTGACGTGACATATTTAATCAACATTTCAAATGAAAATTTTAATTTAAATTATACAATTGATCCTTATTTTTTTTATTTTGAGTTATTTAATTTTTTTTCTTTTATGTTTTTTTTTTTTTTATTTTCATTCTCTTTTGTTTTTTACCTAAATTTTTTAAAGGTTGGAAAAAAAAGTGTTGGTGCCATAGGGGTACCATTAGAGATTCTGAAAGGAGGAAGAGACGAAAGAATGGAAAGAGACTAAACAAATTATTTGCATCAACCCTTGTGGGATTGGAGAAGGAAGAGGAGGAAGGGCTCATTTGACATGAAGAAATTGGACTTGGAAATACAGAAGATAAGGGACTAAGATTTTGGAAAGAACATGGAGTAATTTTAGTTTAACTATCTGTTATATCAATTGGAGGTGGCTTACATCCCTGAACAATAAATCCAATTAAAAACAAAAAACAATCAACAGATCAACGCTCAAGAGAATTATATAGGGAAAAATAGCAGTTGATCAAGAACATTTGTTCATAGTCTAGTTAATAAAGTTTCAATTCCAACAATATTATCTTTTAAGTAAAAACTTCTGTCACACCCGAATATATTAACGCTTAAGTTGCAAAGTGACTTTTGGAAAAACTTTTAGGCTAAATTACATCAATTGTTACTCAACTTTGTGGCAACTGACAAAACAGTTACTTTGGTTTCATTTTAGTCACTTAGCTTTGAAAATGTGACAAAACAGTCACTAACGCTATCAAAAAATGATAAAATAGTCATTGATTAACATTTTCTGTTAGTGTCTTAACGGGACTGTTGATGTGATAAGTTAACTAGCTGATGTGGTCAATTAACTTACCACGTTGGTGAAATAACTGAAGGGTCAAGGTTTGAAGTGGGTTTAGGAGAAAAATCTGAAGGGTTATGTTGGTTTAGGCAAAAAATAAAAACTGATTGTGATTAAGGGAGGAGGAAAAAAATCGATTTGGGAAAAAAAATATTGTGATTTGGGTTGGTTTGGGTTAAAAATTGATTTAGGAAAAAATATAAGTTGGGTTTACCCAAATTTGACTGCATTAAAACAAGTTAGGTTAAATCAATGCTATTTAGATTCAACATTCTACTCGAAATAGACATTGAAATATTGCTTGAGCGAACTCCTCGAACATTGGATTATCTAAAGAGGAAATCAGATTATGTAAGAGAATCAATCCCGAAGGCTGGTTTGGAGTCAATTTGGAAGAAAATGATGGAGCTGAAAACGCATAGAATGTACTTTAATCCTTATGGTGGAAAATGGCGGAAATTGCAACAGAAGAAATAACATTCCCACATAAAGCTGGAAATCTATGGAAGATTCAATACCTGGCGGATTGGAACGAAGCAAGGATTGAAGCAGCAATTGGTTACATAGAATTGACAAGGAAACTCCAAGAATTCATGACTCCTTTTGTGTCAAAGAACCCAAGGCAAGCATTTCTAAACTACAGAGACTCCGATTTAGGAAGCAGCTCCCATGGACAAGTCTCCATTTTTTCTCTTCTCTTCTTCTTTTTCTTCTTTCTCTTTTCTTAAATCCTAAATTGGTGATGATAGGTTGTTAAATTAGTAGTAACCAATCAGTTGGAGGTTTTTTTGATACTAAGAACTCCGTCATCTGTCATGTCACTTTGTCGTGACGTCTGTGACGGAAAACAATAAAAAAGATTGTTTTGTAATTTTTTTAAGATTGAGTGACTGAAAGAAAATTAAAATGATTGTTTTATCAATTACCTTAATATTAAGTGATTGTCGGTGTAATTTACCCAAACTATTACTTATCTCGTGAATCTTAATCACGTTTTATTGACAATGACGGTCAAACACGTTTTACTTGATGTTTAGCAGACGTAAATTTTTTTGGTTCAATCTTTAGGAGATGTGCTGGCGATACACCAACCCATAATTTTGGAGTCTCAGTCGTACATTTAAAGATTTTTCTAAGAAGAAAAAAGTTCTCGAGCACTCAATTAATTTTCTTTGATCTTTCTAATAAAAATAATAATGTAATTTTCCATTACTTCAACATCCCAAACGTAATATATAAGAAGAAATGAATTTTAGTATATAAGACTACAAGAAAATCAAATTTAAATTAATTTTATTTATGTGAACTGAGTTTTAGTTCGATTGATATCGATATTATTATTAGTATAAAAGAACGTGATTTAAGTACGTTAAAGCATATTATATTTTTTTAAAGGTTAAAAAAGTTATAGATAATTATAGATTTCGTATGTAATAAGAATATATAATAAAATTAATGTTAAAAAAATAATTTTATTTTTAGTATCTTTCACACGTAAGTCCAAACGTCCGAAATACAAAATTTTTTTATATTTATGTAAACTCTAGTTGAATTGATCGTTCAAAATGCAAAAATAATTCTCTATTAATCGATAAATCTATTTATAGTTAATTCTTTTTTATATATAAATATAATATCGTTTTTGCAGTGTTTGTCTTTTTATTTATATTAGATTTAATTATAAATAAATATATGCAATTTATTAAGAATTTATAAAGTAAATATTTTACATAAGGAATTTTAGTTTAAATTTTTTTTGGATTTAATCATTTGAAATAAATTAACTAAAAATGTTAAAATCCAAAAAAAAAATATGATTTGTTATCCCTTTAATTAAAAGAGATAAGAATAAGATGTAATAATTTCATACAAGTCTTTCTCTCAACTATACTAAATTCATTTAAAACTATAAAAGAAGTTGATGCGATGATTTATAAAAAATGAAACGAATAAATATTGAAATATAAACTCATATTAATTTCGTCATCGAAATATCTTCAAAGAAAAAAAGGAAAAGTCAAAAAGACGGAACAACGAACATTTCCAAATTGAGAATCTACAGTGATCTATGTATCATCGGGAAATTTGGCGGCGGCAAAGAGGGCAAGAATAGCTGTTGCCATTTAAGAGCCAATCGGTAATACAATTATGGTGATAAACATGGCCACATGAGACTTGCCTAGAAGCAGCTGAAGTACCCTCTGACGTCCAGAAACTTTCCATGCAAATGGAGCAACTACCGGTTGCATAATGAACCGTCGGCATGTCGGAAACCAAACGGATGACTGTTTGAAGCGTGACTTGAAGGTTCTCCGGCATCATCATGGCATCGTCGAGGTCGAAATATTGTTGATCGAAAGGAACAGGAACAGTATTATCGGAAATCACAACATGGTGTTTAGCTGATATGCTGCTGGCCATTGGAAAAATAGCGAAGGCAATCAGGTTTTCACTGTTTGTGTTTGGAAGAGGTTGGGGAGATAAGTTTGAGAGCATTTTGTGCAGTTCTATATCTATATATAAAGGTGTGGCGGTGGCAACTTTGACTATCTCGTAAAGGTTACAGTATTTTTTTGACCTTTTTTACAATATAATTTGTTTTCATGTATATAAAGTATTTTTGTTAGTTTGGTACGAGATTTTTCTTTTGGTTTTTAATTCTTTTTAAGTTTGAATTTTATCCTTCGAAATTATTATGTATGGATATATAGTTTTATTATACTGTATATATTACTCAAGATTTTAGAAAAATTGATTTTTTTATGTTTTTTATTTTTTATAATAAATTTTAACTTGTAACAACATCTATAATTATGGTTATTAAATTAGTTCTTTATAATAGTATATAGTCTAAAATTTTAATTAAAACATTATGTGTCCTTACCCAGGTTAATTCTATTTAGAGGCAAAAGGCGAATGTAGAAACAATTGAACAGTCAGATGGATACAATTAAGAACAAATGGTTCGATTAAAATAGATTCAAGCTATGTTGTTGCAGGGGAAACCTTGAGGGATAAACACAGGCTGTAAAATGTTGATACAAACGGATAGTTTGAAAGCTATTAAAGCTATTCAAGTTTCAGATTCAACACTTTTGAGACCGAAACTAATCAGGCAAATTCATCATATCTTGAAGAATGTAGGAAATTAGGTAATCAAGTACATCCCTAGAGAAGAAAATATAAAAGTTGATAGACTGGCCAAAATAGCTTTTAATAAGGAGGAAGGGTTGCAATTGTTTACCGACATTCTTTTTTATTTAATTTGATTGATTGTAAATTTTTTTCACAAAAAAGAAAATCTTTTTTTTAAGTAAAACTATAATTATTTCATATAAGTGAACCTATTGATTATCATTTATTAAATAAAAAACCATCTTAATCAAAACGTTATTTCAATAAGATGATTAAATTTCATGTGAAGAAATTTATTAATCATATTCTATTAAATGAAAATAATCCTTTATGAGTTGAATAAAGATATCAATTCAATAAACTATTTAGTTTTCTAATTAAATATTCTATTATGAATGTGAAAAATTATAACGTATAAATTAATTATTTGAATTTTGTAACTCACGATAATTTTATTAATTTAATTTGACAACTCATTGATTAATTGAATTTGTTAGATTTATGAACACCTCTCTATAACAAGTAAAATCTTAGTAGACAAATGGAGCTATTATAGAGAGGGTTGGCTATATATGATTGTTATGATTGGGGTTTTTTTTCTTTGTCTAATTATATTCTGATTTTTCATTTGTGTGTATTTATTTGACTTTATTTTATAATTTCTTAAATATGTATTTATAATTTTATTGTATTTAAACTTAGGGTAAATTACACCAAATATAACTAAACTATTAGCAAATTTATATTTTGGTCACACAACTTAAAAAAATTATAAAATGATAACTGAATTATTCGAAAATTTTTATTTAAATTATTGAATTGTTAAAATCGTTGTTGTCTGGCTTTCTCTGTTTGTATTGCCTACACCAATCGAAAATTCTCCTTCCTCTTCTCTCATACAATTTAGGTTTTTTTTTTCATAAAACAAGTTTGAACGTCACAAATTTACAAATCAATATCCAAACAATTTTCTTCTCTGATCTCTAATATTGATCATTAGATCGACTTGGATCTAAGGTATGTTCTTCCACTAATCAATGGGTATTGATCCACCATACCAATCGTTAAATTGTCACTTAGAGCTCACTAACCGAATTTTAAAAAAAAACTTAAAAATCCAGTGAAACTTTCGAATAATTCAATGATCATTTTGTAATTTTTTTAAATTAAATGACTTCAACATAAACTTACTAATATTTTTTTTACCTTAGTTCTAGTTTGCCGTTAAACTTATAAACTCTAAAAACATAAAATAAAATAAAATAAATTTATTTGTACTCATTTAAGTACACAAAATTCACAACTGCATTATCTAGATATTTACAAAAAAAAAGCATTAAGATGTATGGCAAAATATTATTAAAATACTTCAGATTCTACACCGGGATGGAATATATATATAATGGATGGTATCTTCAGGTGACACCAATTAAAAAAATAATTTTTTTAAGTAAGAGATGTCACAGATTGGTGGTACTCATTAAAATGTTTTTTTTCCTAACAGCCACAAATGTCACTTGACATGTCAACAATATTAAAATTTTTTTACTGGCATGATTTTTTTAAAAAATTTACCGGTATTGTCTAACACATCAATGGCACCTATTAAAAAATATTTTTTTTACCATAAATACTGTAACACCTCTATACCCGATTTATACGTATAAATCCAATATAAAAGCATTACATTACAGTACGACACAGAAAGTTGAGTAACAGAAAATTTTCTTTAAAAACCGATATCTTTTAAGACCATTCAAATCGAAATATCATATATTAATCATTTCATTTTCATAATTCATAACATTCGAGATAACATTTTTCCCACTCATTAGGGATTCATACAAATACCATTGTACATGCCATTTCCTTAAAAAAAAGCCTATATTTGGAATCCTCCAAAGGATGATGTGATGTGATGAGAGGTCCCTGAACTCGACTTTACTCCTTGTTACTTTGTACCTACGCGTTAAAATAAACGCGTTAAGCCGGTGAAGGCTTAGTAAGCACTACAAGAATAATAGATGACTATTTATTTATTGCTTAATTTTATCAAATATTTCAATACTTATGCGTATAAAATTTTTAACCTTTCTTGCATATAACATTTAACTTACCTTAATATCACCATAACACACATTCATTCTCATATACCAACTTACCTCAATGGTAGATATTACATTTTCGTCCCTTTTTCACAACTTAGTCATTTCAGCCTCATTAGTTCACTTAATTATCAACATTTAATTACACATACACGTATAGTACTTATCTTTCATATATTCATTATTGCACTTACCTCAATGTCATAATTTGCACATTCTTTCATATTTCACAATCTGGCCATCATAGTTTTCTTAACCATAGCTCACTTAGATTATTTATCCACTTGGCCCATAGTAGACTTTTATAGAACCTATCGGATAAATGGAACAAACAGAGAGTACCGAAGTACTGAACAGAGAGCACATAAGTGCTGGGCAACAGAGAGCACACACAGTGCTAAACAGAGAGTACACAAAGTACTAATCAGAGAACACACAAAGTGCTAATAATAGAGAGCACGAGACGTGCTAAACAGAGAGCACACACAGTGCTAAACAGAGAGCACGAGACGTGCTAAACAGAGAGCACGAGACGTGCTAAACAGAGAGCACACACAGTGTTAAACAGAGAGCGCGCTAGTGTTCCTTAATGGCATGCCACTAATATCACAATGGTTCTAACTTGTCTACATGGGCATAATATCTTATATAACATCATTTCTCATAATTTCATATATCACATTTACATTTCTCTTCACATATACATAATCATGTATTTCTCACCTTTACTTTCTCAAATAAATCCACAATTTCACCAATTAGTCATATAATCAATAATTATAATTAAACACATAATATTTCATACAATATTTTTCTCACATATTCATCATTATATACCTCTTACTTTTATTTTCACATTAACTTTTCAAAGCTGTCCACTTGCGTTACAGTCACTAAATTATTTATACCTCGAGCTACAGAATTCGAAATTATAATCCGTTTGATGTTTCTGAAACTACACTCAATCATCTTTTTACCATAAAATTTCCAGAATTTTTAATTTAGCCAATTTGTACAGTAAATTCTTTAAAGTTACCCCTTCTCTGCTGTCTGACAGTTTCGACCTTTCTTCACTAAAAATTATATATCTTTTATTACAGAGATCAAATAATGTTCCGGTCTATTTATTTTGAAAATAGGCTCATTAATGATTTATACATATAAATTTCAGACTCTAATTATTTTTATACATTTTTCTATGATTTTTCAAAATCAGAACAGGAGAACTCGTATCTGCTCTGACCTTGTTACACAAAATCAGTTATAACTCAGAATATACAGATCCATTTAATTCACTGTTTCTTCCATCTGAAACTACACTCAATAAGCTTTAATTACATATATAATTCAACCCTTAAATTATTATATACAATTTTTTGTGAATTTTCGAAGTTAATCCTCTGTTCTGTCCAAAACTGTTTTACTAAATCACACTTTAATCCTTTCATTTTATCATTGTAAACATTCAAATTAGGTACCTATATAACAATTTTTATGCTAATAATTCACATATCATTATAGAAATTAAACTATAATTCAAAACTCTTGTAGTACTTACAACAAAAAGGTTGATATTCTTCTCTTCTTACTCCTTTCTCTTCTCTTTGCCCTTTTCTTCAATTTGGTCCCTCTCCTTCTTTCCTTTCTCTTCAATTTCATACAAACACATATAAGCTAAAGGCTAAAATTCAATGATTTTTCATGCTAAATAACACTAAAATACATGTATGTCATGAGAATTTAACCACTTCTTACCTTAACCCTTGAATTTAAAAGTTCTCAATTTAGTCCCTATGCTCTCTAACACCTCAAAATGAATTCTTTAAGAAGTTTGAGGTGTCTACTAACCCCTTCCTATACTTTTATTTCAGAAATTTCAAAGAAAATAGGAGATTTTGGAGCTTGGGGGGCTTAAAAATGATGGAAGGACCTATTTAGAATAAAATCAAAAGTTGGATGGAAGAGAGAATGATATGAACGGTTGAACATGAAAAGAACTGATATTTTTGACTTTTAATTGATTTTTAACCTTTCTCAAATTCTCTAGAAATCTTACTTAAAATATCTACTTTAATAAAAATGGTAAAATTGCACTTTTAGTCCCTAAACCTTCCAACTTTACACTTTGGCCCAAAACTTTTCCTCCAAAAATATCTTCCACCAAATTACTCTTTTGCCCCTCCTCAATCAATCTAATTCCCATGATGACTCAAAATTCAATTTGGATAATTTGCTATTTAGTCCTCCATATTTTCTCCCCTTTACTATTTAATCCTTAAAATTTTCTAACATTCCTTACTCCAACTAAACATTTCTAGTTCTCAATTCTATTTTATCACTCAAATCCGATTTAAGAACGCGGATGTTACAAATACCCATATTTCTACGGGTATTTTGAAAAATACATGATGATTGGATTATGATTGAGGGAAAAAGTGAATGGTGTCATCAATTGATCAAATGACACCGAATTTAATTGTATAAAACGAGTCATTTTCTTAAATAATTTTTGACCCAGATTATTTTCTTAATTAATTAATTTTTTAAATTATTTGTAAAAAAAACCGAATATCAGTGGTCACAAAATAAATTTTATATATCGCAATATATATGATGCCACCTCTTAAATAATTAACTAAAGGGTTAAAATTTTAATTATTATTTTTTGAATATACTGGTGTGATTACATGATAGTAACTGTTCATACTTTCTTAACCTTTTGACAACACATACACCCCTTGCACATATAAGCGCTTGAACCCGAGACACCTAGGATGAACAACATCCTCTTTTCCTTGAAAATTTTTAATATATTATTACGAATACAATTACAAGCAATATATATTCGAATTAATTATAGTCAAAATCAAGTGTTACAAAATATAATTAGACAATACATGAAATATGTCAAGAGCCACATTATAGTTAGAATCATGTCTTACAAAATGAAATAAGATTAATATTCAAAATATATCATGAGCTACATTAGAATGGTTTTGAAAAAGGACACAATGAAATTTAAATCGAAATAAATTTGAAGACAATCTATATGATTCACGCAAAGTAGGAGTCAAACATGGACCATCAAGATCTCAGACACTTAGTCTTTGCTAACAATGTAAATGCCTCATTGGCTTAAGCCTATTTAAAAGTGTTTTTCCTCTTATTTAAGAGTTAGAAGATATTATAGGTAGAAGTAAATATTGTATTAAAATAAGATGTAAAATGTAAAGTTTTATATATTAATAGCTTATTAAAGGTAAACTACATAGATAGTCACCTAGTTATAAAAAAAATCATTTTAGACATCTAAAAAAAGTTTGTAATTTAGACACTCACGTTATATAGTTCGATCTTTTTTGTCACTCCCATTAAAATACCAAATAGAAATCTAACGTGACATTTTTCTTTTAAATTTTGATCTTCTTTCATTCCAAGGGTTGTTGACATGGACTGTTTTCCTTTTTTTTACTGCCATATTTCATCTACTGTTTTTTGACTTAGAGTCTTTAACAACGTGAACGACCTTTGTTTCTATGCCCGTCGAAGCACCGGTGGTGGCTAGGGTTAGAAAGAGAAGGAGAAGAAAATGAAATAGAAAGAAAGGAAAAGGAAAAGGAAAGGAAAGAGGAAATACGAAAGAAAGAAAGAAAGAAAATGAAAAAAAAAAGTCAAAATTAAAAGAAAAATGCTACGTCAGATTTTTGCTTGGAATCTTAATAGGAATGGTCAAAACCATCGAGCTATGTAACGAGATGTCTAAATTACAAACTTTTTTTGGTGTTTAAAATAAAAAATTTTGATAATTGGGTGACTATATTAAATTACGTACTTTAATTTTATACTTTTCATTTACACTTTGATTTTTATGTAATTTTATTGATTCCTTTAGTGTTCTATTAACTCATTGTATAAAAAACTCAAAATAGCATTGTAAATTGTGAGCTCCCCATTAAGCTCCTTGATCTCTTCCTTCAAGGCCTTGAGGGCATCACTCCTTACCGTCAGCTTGTTCGCAGTGGAACTGAGAGACTCCAACACAAAGTCCCTGAGTTGTTCCCTCATTGAGTCCAACTCATTAGTGTGTCCCTCGACTTCCTCGAGTGTCTCCCTCATGTCCCTCGCGGACTTCTCGAGATTGATCACTCGTCCTTTCAAAGATGACAGTATGTCCCTAGATCGACTTGCTTTCCTGGCCCTCCCACGGGTCTCCATTGGCTTAATCTGATCATCAACTTCTTTCGACATCTTGAACATTGCCTTCGCAACCTTAACTTTGATACCAATTGTCATGGAGCTAGACATTTCATCTTGTAATCTGTGCGACCTTAAATGATTCCTTATGTTCATTTGTTTGAAATGTGTATAAATTAGCCTAACTCTGGCAAATTGAGGATTTTCGCAAAATTCTTTTAAGGCACCAAAATATAGCGAAAATAATCTCAAAGACAAAAAAAGCCACGAATGAACTAAAGCAAGTTATAGAAAAAGAGTGCACACCAAACGTTTGAGTAAATGCTCTCAATTGTTTATCTTAGAAAGAATGAAGTATAATGAATTATTACAAATGAGAAGAGGCTCTTTATTTATAGTTGAGTTTTCTCAAAATCACCGGTATAAATCGAATTAAATCGATGAACGAAATCAAAACATATCTATAATTAAGGGATTTATATAATCCCTAAGGTTACAAAATCAAATATTATCATATTACAAATATTCTAAGATTTTTTTTTATTTACCAAAATAACTTTAATTTTCTATAAGTGTTTTTAGGTCACAAAAACTTTCAATAGATGGTTTTATGACTAGTTTTTCAAATTGCATCAATTTAAATGGGTTTTAATATGTAGACTTTTTTATTGTAATAATCACAAGCTTTGAATTGCTATATGTGACACTAGAGACTTCTTAGGAATCAATCTTAAGTTGAACTCAATAAGTGGTTTCAATGAAAAAGGGGATATTGTTTATCCTAGGGATCTTAGGTTCGAGCGCCTGTGTGTGGAAGATATGTGTGCGCGTTGTTAAAAAATTAAAAAAATATGAACAGATAGTATCATGTAATCACATCAATATATTCAAAAAAAAAATCAATCTTGAGCTTCATCAACGATGGTTGGGGTTCCCGTAAACCCTTGACTTTCGAGATCTCCTCATTCATCGAGACGTCGCCACTACATTTACTTCTATGTTTTCTTTACTTCCCAAGGTGCCTCCCTTTCCCTCCCATTTACTATTAACTTCTTTCCTCTTTATCTTTTCATCTTCCTCTCATTTATCCGTTGCATTTTCCTTCTCCCTCCCCCTCTTTCTCATCATTACCCATTTAACCCTATTTCCTGATAATCGTTCTCATTCCCAATATCCCTTCCCCCTCTTTTTGTTTTTAGATCGTCACTTCGTTTCCACCTACCCATGACCCACCATCATTTTAAACGCCAGAAAACTATCATGCATGGCCCCCTTTCAACAAAATTTTCCCTTTTTCCTCTCACCCACTCTCCTCCTACCTACATTTCACTGTCCCAGCCACTTCGTCACCCACTACACCCCCCCTTTTCTTCCTCCACTTCCCCCAAAAGGAATAGGAGTCCCATTCACGATTGTAGCTGGTCGGAGAGCTCTGCTTCGAAGTCTTCATTGGATGATTACAGCAATATACAGCACACCCTGCAAGTTGAACTTCACCTTCATGCTGATGTCGTCGTCAGAAGAGGGCCAGTCATTCCTTTTGACAGTCAAGAGTTAGAGATTAACAAATCTCACTGGAGACATTGTCTCAGGTCACATCCATGATTACAGGAACTTTTCTCCCGACCTCCTTCAACGGATTATCAATAGAATTTGGAATCTAAAGGGTAGAGTCACAGTTTCATCGAGAGATGGTGACTTCTTTATTTTCCATTTTAACCTCATCTTTGATCTTTACTTCATCTTAAACGAAGGACCATGGTCGGTTGAAGGTGCTTTACTTAAGTTGGCAAGATTGTCCCCAAGATCAACCTGTCGAGCGAGTTCTAGCTTCGGCCTAGCAGCTCCTAGACTAGTTGCACCTACACTGCCAATGCAACCCAGTATACACGACTACATGCAATCTTTGGGGCCCATCTTACATGCCCATGACCAAGCCATCCAAGTTATTGCTTCTAGGATGGATATTGGTTTGTGCCACATCTTGAATTGGTCAATGCAACCCATTATACATGACTACATGCAATCTTTGGGGCCCATCTTACATGGCCATGACCATGCCATCCAAGTTATTGCTTCTAGGATGGCTATTGGTTTGTGCCACATCTTGAATTGGTCACCACAGATAATCAGTATATTGTGGCCACTAGGTTACAACCAAGCGATCCCTACGGTCAATCCCGTCAAGGAGGATGAGGAGGGTAATGTGATTTTTGTTGCTCGATGATAGTGTTGGAAACATCAGTTGAGAAAGCAAAAAACTTGCATAATGAAATTTTAAAACCAGTACCTATGTTTTTCAAGCTCAATAAGATCTAGTCAATTATTGGCTTTTAATTAAAATAATATTCTCCTTTATTCTCAAACATTCTATTACTTAGAGAGTAGGCTCTAATTATTGAACCAAACACCCTCACACAAAATGAATGAAAACTTTAATTTTCTGTTAGGGAAAAATATTCTATGGAAAATCTCAAATTCTCCACTTAAAAGATTCGTTACTTTGACTTAGCCAAAAACTTTATATAGAAAAAATCACTAAAATGAAAAAAGAAAATAATATTATAATAAAAGCACAATCCTTTTACGATAGCAGTACAGATTGGGTTAAAACTCATTGTCTGCCTTTCGCACCGAATTTACATGTTTCATAAAGCCATATTTCAAGGTTTTAACTTCTCTACAGTCCCTAACATTTTTATCAGATGACAACACAACCTTTAAAGAATTGCGTTTGTAATTTCAGTAAAAATAAGTCATGGATTTTATTTTTATTTTTCACTAAATCCCAACATTGCCTCGCTGGAGTAATGATGGGAACAATAGGATTATAAATTGCAAGTGAAATGGATGTTTGATTCTTATGACTTTGTTCCACGTGACACGAAAAATTAATGTGTTAAATTTCTATTTATATAGCACATCAAATACGATTACACTAAAACATTAATCCGAACGCTATGTAAATATACAGTGTCAAAACTATCAATTGGTGAACTCAGTTTAGGGTTTAGGTTAGGTCATGATGCTAGTCAAGTTGTTTTGTCCAGTCAAAAGCTTCCCAATCACGAGCAAAACTGGCAACAGCCTGCTTTTGTTCCTCCACAGATTGATGCCTCCTGCGGCGGTACATGTCCTCCTCTGGAAGTTGTAACATACCTCTAATAACATTGAGACCAAGGCTGCTCTTGAACTGGCTTTCATCATCAATTACATGAACAAACCCTTTGTTTAGACCGAATTCAACATGGAAGTATGGGAAATTTTTCGGTATTGAACCGCGCAATCCCTTCTCACTTGTGTCTATCAGCTTCTTTGCATTGTGCTGGCTCCACTCGTCCTCGGCTTCATCAATTGCCTGTGACAAACATCTTTTAGAATCATACAAAGATCACATATACATTCCAACTATTGCTACTCAGCAGACTAAACTTAGCCATTTGATTTTGCAAAAGATCAAGTTCATTTGTCAACAACAGAAGAAGCTGCTGCTTCCATCTCAGCCACCGGTGTTACCAAAATGTCGATACATAAATCGGAAAGAGCCTAACCTTTTTAAAATACACAGGAGCCTGTTTTGCAACTTCCCGTGGCAAAGGAATGCATTCAATCAGACAATGGCGACGCTGTTGTGCCAATCCCATCACAGTTTCCAAGAACACCATCTCCTTATCTTGCTTGGCAAACATCATAATTAAGCATTTCTTAAAGTTGCGGATTTCATCCCACACATTATTGTCAACTGTTCTTGAGGCAGGCTCATGCTGTCAAGGCAAAAGAGTTTGCATTCTAAATTAGGACACATCAATCTGTAAAGCGCAAGAAATATTATTTTAGTTCTAATCTCGTATAAAAGAACTTAATGTTTCCAAAATGAGTTCATTTGCTCCTAATTTTTTTAGGCATCTGAGCTACTCTGCTTCATATATCGAAACATTAATACAAACTAGGTTAGGTGCCATGAAAGGAAATGGAAAGAATACTAAGAATATTCAAATCCTTTAAAACAATGAACTGTATGTCGATACTTCAAAAGATCACTCAACGATTTACTGGTCTGATGTAGTTAATGTTAAAGCACAAAAGCAAATAGTGACACCATAGATACAAGAGTACCTGCATTGGTAAAATACAGCAGTGACCTGGTACAACAGGCTGCCATTGTGGTAGCATCAAGTATGTGAAATTTGCTATAGCAACAACAAGATGTTTTGGTCTGTTAGGGTTTTCAAAGCAGAAAAGACAGCGCTCTTGCTGAGTCAATATACGCTTAGCCAAATGATTATTTCCAGAGACCCGATTGCTTTCCCCACCCTTCTTCCGTGGTTTTCTGCTTGGACCATCTTCATAGTCATATTCATCATCAGCCTGACCAGATACACTAAATTGTTTATTCTGCATTATTCTTCGAGCTAGATGCTTATCGGTATCATCATCACCCTTCCCTTTCCTAAGCGATACATCATGAACAACATGTCTAGATAAAATACAAATATTATTATCAGAACATAATTAGTTGTACATGTAAAGGAAAAAAAATGTAAAAAGATATTAAAATGTGAGTTGGAATGCTACATTAAAGAATAAAACTCGATTTCATAAATTATTAAAAAAGGAACTCAAAAGCGAAAGTAAACACTTTGCAATTTGCTTTAGAATCCCAAATGACAGTCTCATAGAGAGTTATAAGCTTACTACTTTAAGCTCATTCGAAACAGCATTTTCGGAATGGGGAATACCAAAGAAATATAAAGTTGAAAATTTACCTGATGTTGTTGTCAACATACTGCTGCTTACTGGCATGATCTCCGGTGTTCTGCTCAGCCTTCATGCTCTCAACTTCCAGCTAATAAGGAAAAAAAAAAAAAACCAATCATATTAAACCAACTGAAGACAAACTTAAGCCCTATGTTGACAGATAGGAGAAAAAAGCAATATTCTTTTGATCAAGTTATTCAATGCATAAGGCGCATATGCAAACAACTAAAATTTATGATCTTCTGGTTCTGAAAAGTTAAACAGGGTTCTAATATCTAGACACAAAAAGCTTTAACAACCCATATTTTCAAGATCCAGGAAATATTTGACTGTTATAATCTCAAAATGAGAGGATTTGCATACGTTTATCTTTCTATCCATGGAAAAACAAAACTTTAGCATAGGAAACTAAGAATGAGATTGAGAAACTCCCTAATCAAATCAATGTACTGTATCAAAGCAAAAGGTTGTCTTACCAGAAGTTTCTCAGCCTCATCATGCTTTCCCTTCAACCGAAGCTGCAAAGCCTTAGCTGCCAATTGGTTTATGCTCAAAGTCTCCTTTGGCATTGTAGCAACTGCACTAGGTTTATTCGTCTCTGATGCTACAACTTTTGAGTTCATATTTCCATCATGATCTGTATGTGAACCAGATGCAATAGTATCATTTCCCTGCCTACGAAGAAATTCTTGCATGAAGTTTCCATCATTGGTAAACTTATTTTCAGTCGATATAGCACCAGCAATTTTAGCAGGAATATTTTGGTTTTTTCGTTTTCCCCAGGATAATGAATCACGGACTTTTGGGGTCCTCATGTCAGAATGTCGAAGAGATACATCCCGCAAATAGTCTCGAGTAGCGTTCTGGCAACCAAAATCATAGAAAGGATTAGAACATCTGTGGTTCCTTGACTACTAGAGTGCAACCACTATGAACTATTTTTCATTTAAACTAACAGATTATGAAACCCAGATAAGTGTCATTGCAAGTACCCTTTCAGAATTTCTTTCAGACTTTCTTTCCCTTTGATTGTCTGCAACATTTTGTTTCTCATCATCTGGGCCTTGTTTTCTATTTCTTATGGCATGCAGATGGGCTCGAGGTGCAGCAGCTCTACGAGATGCTCCATATGCAGTCAGTATATCAAGAGAACCCCAACGTTCTAGGACAACCTGTATAGTTTCAACAGTAAAGGCTAATGGAATCACACTTTAAACTGTTAAAAATAAAAAAAAGCAACATGACACCCTTCCTGATATACAATTTTCCCTGAACAAAAAATTACCTCCTCAATACTTCGTCCTTCTCGAGAAGCTTGCTCTTCTGCACGCTTCAAAGCTTTAAGTCTCCAACTAGCACCTCCATCCCCTACAACCGAAGAAGAAAAAAGCCTGTCTACACCAGCTCTCTTTTCTTCTGCTTCCTCTGGATAACCAGTTCCATTATCTTTCAGATATGGATTCAACTCTCTAGGATGCATCGCCTTTATCTGGTAACAGTATATGTACTATTGTCACCTAAAGATTCATGCACTAATAAAATATAAAGGCAGAAAGTAAAGAATGTATGCTCCATTCAACCAAGAACCACAAATATAAGCTTGTTTAGAACTCTCCTAAGTAAACATAACTAAAGCAGTCTAAGAAATAACAAGAGAAGGAAGCTTATCAAATCCTCGTTAGAAAAGTTTGATTTTTTTCTGAACACAAAGAGAACTGTAAAGCAGACAAGATAATTTTTGCTTTAAAATATATATATCTCCATCAGCAAGCATTTATGTTTGTATTATGCCAGAATCAAAGAAAATAAACGGTAAAAAATCAGCTAGAATTAATAGCTCAAGTGCCACACCTCCTCAGTAGGAGGTTCCTCAACTTGTTCAACAGGTTCTAAAGGTTTCTTATCAGTCTTAAACGCAGGTTTGAGCATCCATTCCAATCCAATTTCTTTCCTCTCAATCTCCTTCTCTTTCAAAGGATATTCTCTACCATCATCTGCAAACCAACAACAATAATAACTGATCACTGTCTAAAATGAACCAATCATCAATAATTCAGAACAAAAAATTCTCTTCTCTTACCCTTTTTCTTTCCAACTCCTGAATTATGTCTTCGATCCTCATCCACATCTTCAGACGAATAATCCGCTGATGACGATGAATAACTTTTCTTTTTACTTCTGGATCTTTTCTTATTCCTCTTATCCTGTCTCCTATCTGAATGACTCCTTTCATCTGTATCAGAACTCCCTTCCCTCTCACTTTCGCCTGAATACTCCTCTGATGAATACCACTTCTTCTTTCGTCTAGATCCTTTTTCTATTCTCTCAATATCATCATCCGAAGAACCACAATACCCAGAACTTTTCCTTTTTCTTTTATTCTTTTCCATTTTACTAGTGTATATTTTCTTCTTCCTATTTGAGTTCTCATATTCTTCCTGGTACAAAATAATAAAAAAATCTAACTGAGGAAAC
The DNA here is from genome assembly GCA_005610355.1 of Gossypioides kirkii. Lineage (NCBI taxonomy): Eukaryota > Viridiplantae > Streptophyta > Magnoliopsida > Malvales > Malvaceae > Gossypioides > Gossypioides kirkii. The sequence goes on from CP032248.1 coordinate 6,713,337, forward strand.
TTTACCGACAAAAAGAAAGAAATGTGAAATTGATGAATTATACCTTATCAATCTCATCACGAGGTATAACCTTCACCCCAGAAAGCATATTCTACAGAATTCAGCAACTTCAAATTAAAATTAATTACGAAAGCGATAAACTTCTATAATATAAAGTAGACAGAGAAGTGAAATAAAAAAAAATCAAGCAGACTCACCGTTCCAAAGAGGAGGAAGAGGGCGGTGGACCGGCGGTGGTTAGGGTTTGGGAAGGGAGGTTGCGACGGTTAATTTGAAGCTTGGGCTTGTATTTTGAGAGGTTTTCTTCTATCGAAGGGAAGATATTCGGTGGATTTGGGATTTTAACCACGTAGTTAATAGTTCTAAACTCTACAATCTTAATAAGAAATTATTATAGGAAAAATTCTTATTTAGGTCCTTCCTATATACTATTACATTGGATATGGACCCAATTAATAAAACTAGATTAGAATATATTCACGATTTAGGTGAAAAATATTTTTCATCCGTGTGATGCATAGATTTTTTTTTAATGTATATATTGATTGTAATATAATATATTTTAATATTCTGAATATATTATATGATTTAGTGTCTTTTTGGATGAGTGATGTATTTACCTGTGATTAGTGTAAAAATTGTGAAGCTAATAAGATTAGATATTGTAGCGATACTATAGCGTAAGATAAAAAGAAAATTAAATGTATCGCACTAGAGATAAACGTCTATTCAAAAAAGTCTTAATGTTGCGATGGAAATTTATTAAAATTAAATAATTAAAATATGTATATATATATAATGTTAGAAAATCTTGATATTTAGATATAATTTATAGGTAAGTATAAAACATTATTGTTGAAATAGTTAACAAAACATGTTAAATTGCAGGCGAATAATTTTTTTTATATTTATAGAACAAGTAGCTTAGAATAAACCAAAGTAAAATAAAAAAAGGCAGTTGATTAATAAAATGTATTAGTAGAAACAAAAATGCCTATACGTATACATTCGGTTAATAAAATATAAAATATAATATTTAAATACATACTTTAATAAAGTTGTCAAATATTTGACAAATCTTTGGTATGTTAAAAATATGTAGAAATTTATATATTTTTGAATAAAAGACTAGTTTACTATTAATAATAGTATATTTATCTGTTCAATCGGGACAAATCACGTGCATCTGCATACAAATCGTCAGACAGAAACAACTAAGAGATTAAAAAAAAGACTCGTCCTTGTATAGAAAAGAGGGGGAAAACAAAAATCAATTTATCTCCCTCTCTTAAACTAGTTTGTCGGAGCTCTCGGTTCCAAGTAAATTTCCTCCTTATTTGTCTCAAAATTTAGCTCTGCTTTAGCCGCAATAATCTTATCCAAAATATCATCTAATAGATCAATCTCAATTAACTCTACCAACCGAGATTTTAAAATAAGAACTTTCCTACCCTTGTTAAGCCTCAAATTCTTGCTCCATCGAATAAGTCCCTTCCCTTAAGCAGCTAATCTATTAGGAATATTATGAACACTACTCACCCAAAGAGATCATACCTCAACTTTGAAGCCTTCCTTCAATTTATAGTTCGCATTGAATCGAAAAGTTCGACCCTCGCTTTGGAACCTAGCAAAAGAGTCAATATTATTTGTGTTAATAAGCAAGGGATAATGCCAATAACCTCTTAGCCGAATGACAAAAACATTATGTAGTAGGCATGAGAGCTTGATTTCGATCCCAAACAGCCTCGTTCCCCTCCCCCAATTATCCAAAAAAAATAAGCAAGGGATGATGATCAAAATAGCTATGAGGCAAGTATTGGGACTTGTGAACTGAGAAACCCATCCTATGGAAGCTATTCCATGATCTAACTGCTCTCGAATGAGTGTTTCATGAGACCTGTCACACTCCCAAGTAAACCAGTGCCCATCATAACCCAAATCCATGAGCTCATAGCCTTCCAAAACAGAACAAAAACCCTCCATCTAACTAACTGAATGAAGATGAGCATCTTGCTTTTCTGAGGTATACAAAATTTTATTAAAATCTCCCACCACAAGCCATGTGATTCCATCAGGATCATACAAACTGTGTAAGAGGTTCCAAGATTTCAATCGATGACTTTCTTCAAGGGCTTCATAAAATCCCGTAAATCTCCAAGCACATCTATCCCTAAGGATCTCAACGTCAATATGGGATTGGAAAAAATTTCTGAGATTAACATTACATCCTTCTTTCCACCAAACCGACAACCTTCCATTAGCACCAATTGAACTAACATGAACTCCACTACATCCTTCTCAACAGTTGCCAGATAAGTGAACTACTCGTAGGTTCCTTAGCCGAAAAACATTCCAACTTAAAAGTTTCATTGGACCCGGTTGGTCTGCTTTCCCAAGCTTGCCGATCAAGTTGTATTACGAGCCACAACTTGACTCTAAGTTACCTTAACAACATCGTGAACTTTGGACCCCGAATATGTTGGAAAAAATCCGGTTCGAAAACGATTTTCTTGCACAGCGAAAAATAAAAATTTTGAAAATCAAGCAGGTTTGTGATATTTATAGCAATAAACCATTTACTAAAATCGCACATGTATTTTTGGCTAGATGGATCCTTGTCGTTAATGGCTTTCAACCGAACGGCCTTCTCCGCTATTCTCATACCACAAACTGCTTCGAGCGTGGGCTCGAATTATTCAAATCAAACATAGAACCAGAAATAGTTTTCTTTGCTTTAAGTGTGAAAATGAAATTCTTTTCTCAATAGAAATCGACAGAATTGTTATTTTGAAAAATAGATTTAATACTTAAAGAATAAACTCTCACTATTTTCGAGTAGAGTGACAATATCTTAAAGTTATGTATTTTTCCCTATTGGTGACATCTATTTATAAGGAGAAGAAGTAATACTCTTGTTAAATTATAGAAGTTTATTTTAACTAAAAAATGAACTCCTAGTAAGTATAGGATGTGGAAACCCTATTTAATAATACTAGAATTTGTCGTCCCTCCCTTTAACATGAGGGATTTTGGGGTCTCTCTCATATAAAATCCAGTTACAAGTATTTCTTGGACTTTTAACCTAATACTTTACAATTCAATCCAACACAATATCTATTTTTCTATTTCCCAAAATAAACACTTCAATTAAATTTCAATTAAATAATCTGCTCAACTCAATTCTAATTCTGTTAAAATCATGACAATTTTATCGTAAAAGAATCTATGAGAAAATATATTTAATATTTCTACATTCAAGAAGTTCACTATGACCAAATGATTTATTTCCATTTTCGGACTTCACTTTATTTAAAAAATATAAATTCATTTCCAGGTCATTTTAATTTTTTATTTTCATTTTCATTTTCATTTTGGAAAAAACCACATTCATTTCCAAATGTTTCCATTTCTTAATTTTTATTTTCATTTTTTGAGAAAACCACCTTTATTTCCAAATATTTCACATTTCTCCGTTTTCACCATTTCTATCCATTTTTGTTCATTTAATTTAACATACAATTCATTTCTGGTTTCAACGAGTTGGCGGAGGGACTGATTGGACATATGCAATTAAGGCTTAAATGATTTATAATTAAGTTTCAATTTTTTGCCTACTAGTTATAAATTCATTTAGTCACGGAGTCATTTCACTATAGTATCATGGCTGAGCTCTCCCTAACAGCTTATCATTACAAAAGCAACTCGATCAGTGCTCGTCTAATGACCTTGTCATTAATGTGTTACCCTCATAAGATATCTTTAATCTTTTTGGAATAATATCCATTTTTCTACTATGATCTTATTTTATCTCATAGTAACCAATACATTTTCTTTTATGAAAGTCAATTACTATCAAATAGTAATCAAGTCATTTATCACAAAGACAAATGACTCGTGGCCACATTTTTCATCAATCATGTAATGTTAATTAGAGGATATCATTTACCCATGTCTTGGGCTATGAATTCCATTATTGTGAATGACGCTACATACTACAAAAGTTATATACCGAACGTACCAACTTTCGATTCATTATCTATTTGAACTCAGACTTTTACTTACATCAAAGTATACAAGTCACGCATACACGTCATTCACCCAGGATTTAGGTATGCTACACTATGAACGTCACCAGTGAATAAATCCATAAACAGATTCAAGATATATTCTTCTTGGATTCAATTTGATGTATTGTCAATCCAACCAGTCACATCTATTTCTATCTTTTGAGAGTCATCCGTTCCGATGCTCAAGACCAAGCATCTCCCCAATTAGACTTGATGGGCGACATATTAGTCTTATAATTGGTTTGCTCATTTCTGGTTAAACTAAGGACATGTTTATGTTTGTCTACTGATACAGATTGTCTTGACATATTACAATCCGACCACGTAATACCACTTAATATTAATTTAAATATTAGACAATCAATGAGCCAATATTTGATTCTATTTTTCTTTGCATGCAAAACCTACATGAGAATAATTATCCAAAGTATATTAATATAATCCATAAATTGTTTTATTAACCAATCTGTTTGAAAAAAATTACAAATTTACAAACAAATATACTACACTTAGGGCACCAAATCCAATAGAATACTCTTTGGCTATTTCTTTCCCTCTATAAACTCAATTGGACTAACTTCACAGCCCATGTCACCCACATCAAATAAAGAATCTCCCCCCTTTATGATAGCATCCTGCTCACTTATCCTTATTTAATCCAGCAAGATTCACTCCAACATTAAAGCAAAGATTCACCTGCCCTGCTTCCTTTTCACCACTGTCCAATGAGAGACCAACAATTTCTTCCTCCATACTCATCAGATCCAAAATAGAAAAGCAACGGGAAGAACACAAATTGAATTGAAAAAGAGAACTAAAAGAAGGAAAACATGCCACTAGGGCGACAAAGAGGAACACAATTTTTCAAAACTTTTCATAACATTTCAAACACTTAATTTATCATTATTGGACTCAATTTCAAACTTTGAAATTAATTTTTTTAATATCAAAATTTGTACATATATCCACCATCCAAGCTTATTTCATAACCTTAAGATTTAATTTAAAATTATTATCACTAATTAACTTTTACATTCACATATCATAATCTTTCTTTCATTTCACAAACATGAAACAAACACTTAATATTCACATGTTTACTTTTATCTTTATTTTCATATATTATTGCACATACACATACACTTTTTACTTTAATATATCACTTTTGTAGTCCTTAGTGAGTTTTAGAGGATTTTCAATCAATTAAAACATGTGGTATTTCAAATCATACGATATTTCGATAAATTCTAGTGCTCTAGGCTAAAACAAAACTCTTAGCCTTCCATGAAACTCTGATAATAAAACTGCAGAACATATATAGAGCTCCATGCAATACATTACATAACCCATTTCTCCTCTCATAATCCCTTTTGAATCCCCGCAACACCAACTCAATTCTCATCTGAACCCCCACCTCTCTCAACTCCAAAATCATTTCATTATCGTAAATCATATATCATACATCTTTTGAGCTCACTAAGGCATTTATTCACATGACACTTTATTCGTTCATTTTAAATCACATAAGCATATGCATAATATTTTCATTTCACATATTCACTTTCATATAACATATTTGAAACTATCACATATATCACTTTGTATCACATTACTTATTCACTTTGAATTACATAACTACATGCACTATATCCTCACTTCATACATTAATTCACATGAGCACTAATATATCATATATTTACAATACTTTACACTTTAGATTTTAATTCACTTTCATATAACACTTTGCTTTCATAGAACACTTCACTTAAATATTTATTTCACTATTTTAACACACTTAGTCATTTTTTGAACATTTTACAATTTGATCACTAAATTCATGAAAATTCATTCTTTTCTTTTATAACACATTAATATCACTTTTCACTTCGTTTAAACCTTTAATCATAATATTTATTTCACTTATCAAATTTTACACTTTACAATTTAGTCCTATCTTCTACATCTATTCACTTATCAATCAATGACAAATAAATAATTTTTCACTCTTTATAATTTAATCCTTAGTTCCATAAAATTCACTAATCACTAAATTAACTACTAAATTCAATATACATATTCAATAATCTTAATCATGTCTTATTTTATTATTTCATATTTAAATTTAAATACTCAAATATTCAAATTAAAATAAACTAACTTAAATCTAATTAAATACTTACCTCTCCTTTAGCCAAAACCTCACTTTCTTTGCTTTTCTTCTCTTTTTCTCACTCTCATCACAATCTTTCACTTTCCTTCCAACTTTCTTTACTTCTAATTTCTTATCTCCTGCCTCTAAGATGTTAACAACAAGCTCTTCAATATTTGTACTTATCTTTCCTCTTTGGCGGCTATGGAAATTTTCAAGGTTTTGAGATGAATTAGTGGAATTTGGTGAGAAAGGACCAAATTGTAAGAAATGAAAAGTTTTCTTTTTATTTATAATGATGGTGGCATTGGAATAATGAAGCATGAAGAGAATTCTTCACATTTCCATAAAAATTATCTTTACTAAATTAATTATTAAAATATAATATAAAAATCTATAATCCATAATTTCAACCAATGGCCAAGATTTCTTCTTGGTCCATATTTTGCCAACAATTACGAGATCTTTTTCATAATTATCTACTTAGGTAATGGTCATTTTGCCCCTGGATCTTTTTATAATTTCATCCATATTTCATTATATACTTTTGGTGAAATTTACTTTAAGTCCTTCCACTCTTTTAATTCAATTTAATTCTTTCATATTTTTAATTTCCACACTTTTACCCCTACATATTTTATACTTTTACGAATTAGTCAATACATTGGATTTATTTCTCACAATGCACGAGTCTTTTCAATTCTCTCCGGTATCCAACTATCTTCTATACTAACAATACATTGATAATTCCTATTTCAATCCATATTAGTAATTCACTTCCCATACTTATTTTTTAATGTGTATTTTATCTCTTCTACTTTTATATGACTCATAATCCTCATTTCTTTAATAAATTTATCAATTATCTTAAATACTAAAATTCTAGGGTGTTACAATGCATTTGTCCAGAAATCTAAACATATATGTTAAAATCATGCAATATTAACAAAACAGTAAAAAGGGCTTTAAAATAATTATTAAATAGATTGAAGGACCTAAAATTAAATTATCTCAAAATATAACACATGTAGATTCCATAAAAAATAAATAGATCCGCCATAAAAGGATTTAAAATATTATTTTTTTCCATTTAGTTTCCATTGTTGCTCCCAACAAAAAAAAAAAAAAAAAATCCATTTTTTATAAAAAAATTCTTCCCGCCTACATCTTCTTTACTTGAATGATTGACTTCTATTAAGGTTTACATTGTGAACACAAACCACACCGGAGAACTCAAAATTTCCATAATTTAAAGTCCTATTTCTTAAGAGATTTCATTTTTACATTTTAAAAAATATTTTTTATTATAGTTTTGAAAAAAAAATTAAAAATAAAAATCACTCAAGCCAAAAATTTTATGTGAGAAATAAAAAACTTTTGACTTCCATAATTTTATTTAAACTCAAACATAAAAATAAATAAATGGTAAATGTTGTGAAACAAAGAATAAAGAACATGAAAATATGAGAGCAAAAGAGAATACATATTTTTATTGATGAATAGAAATGTTTACAGTGTTTTTCTAGAGTATATATTTATAGACATAAAAAGTATAAATGAAATGGAATTTTACTAATGAATATCAAAGTCCTTAAAATACATTGAACTTGATCTTGATCTTGATGGACATCGACTTAATGATAAGAAATTCATAAACCCTCCTTGAATGTCTATCGGTAAATAATATGCCTCGTTAAAACCTTACTAAAATGAAAACCTTGTAGGAAAAAAAAATCTTAGTGAAGAAAAAAGAGTATACTTATCTATAATGTGCATATCACGTTGGCTCATTAAAAAAATTAGTAGAAAAACCAATGGACAAAATCTCGGTTGAGGGAAAAAGAATACAACGCATATGTGAACAACACCATTAAAATAAATTGATGTGGCACTGACAAATTGTAGGGGCGAAATCAAAATTTTTTTTGAGGAGGGACGAAATTAAATTGTAATTTTTACGATAGCAAAAAATACAATTTCACAATTTTAATAGCCTATATCTTTATAAATTTTAAAGGATTAAATCGAAATTTTATATTTTTGAGAGGGCTAAAGTCAATTTTACTTCTATTAATTTAAATTTTTAAAAATTTTAAAGGGTCTAAATGTAAAATTTTTCATTTTAGTGGAGCCAGGCACCTGTGAATCCCCTAGTTTCACCACTAATGACATGTGACATCTTCACGTTTTGACATGTGACAAAAAAACAAAAAAATTTAAAATTTAAAAAATATATAATTTTTATTTTACCATTTATTAAAATATAAAACTGTCACGTATCATCGTATTATTGATCGTCAATACCACGTTAATATATCTTAACAATAACAGTTGAGTATCTAAAGAATACTAAATTAACTTAAAATTTCTAAATTTAAGTACTGAAATTAAAAAAAATATTAAATAAAAATACAAATTAACGCATTCAAATACTTCCTAATATATTAATATCACATTTTAGGCTGGAATAACAATTATCAGTTGTGTTGGAAAAGAAAAACTAATTATGTGTGTTTAGATTGATGATGTGGCCATCAGCTGAATATCAGTGTGTGTAATCATTCTCCAGTCGTTTCAGATTTATTTGTTTATATTCCAACGGGTGTTCAATCTTTGGTTTCGTCATCAATGATTCAAGGCATTAGTTAGCACCCGATAATTGATGAGGCCGGCGCTTCTGCCCCTTCTAGGCTCTGTGTCGAGTCTTTCAAAGTTAGAACTTTGACATCAACACCGCAATTTTACATTTAATTTTACGCACACTTTGCATTCCCAACTGATTTTAAAGATTATAATTAAAAATGATATCCACAAATTTCAAGTATAAATTATAACATAAATATAAATATAAAAAATATTAAAAGATATGCGTATTCTGATTTCAATGCTTACCAATATTTTAATTAGAAATTAATAGGAGTTTTTTTTTTTAGTTTTAAGCATAAAAACTCTTATTAAAAAAATTAAAAATAAATTAGTTTTTTAAAAAAAATTCACATTATTAAACCCTTAATCATAAAAATAAGTGGTCCGTTTCGTTAGAAATTAATAGGAGTATTATAGTTTTATTTTTATTTTTTAGTTTTGAAGATAAAAAATATTAGTAAAAAATAAAAATAAATTAAAATTTTATAAAAATTCACACTATTGAGTCCTTAATTATAAAACTAAAATCAAGTGATTCCTTTCCTTAGAATTTAAAAAGGAGTATTGTCAGGTTTTTTTTTTTTTTTTTTTAGTTTTAAGGATAAAACACTTTTAGTAAAAGAATTAATTAATTATTTTTTAAAAATGCACACTATTAACCTCTTAATCATAGAAATAACTTAAGTGGCCCCTTTCATTAATAGAAATCATTGTAAATTAAGTTAATCATTAACTAATATTGACGTGATTGAGGAAAACAATAAAAATTGAATAATGACATACTAGTAGATAAGTAAACTGATGTGACATGCCATATCAAAATATATTTTAAAATAAAAATTATAAAAAATGTTACTTAAAAAGTACATTTAAAATGAATTTGAACAAATAAACAAACATCCAAATTTCTCAAAATCAAAATATTCTTTTGTTCATGTTCATTCGGATCTGATTCAAAACATTATAAAATATAAATACTTATTAACATTTGGATACACAATTTAATACCTGATATTTTTTTGTCCTATTATATGTGCAACATAATATTTTAATAATTTTTAAAATATATTTTTAAAATTTTTTAAGATTTTTAGTAATTAATTTTTATCAAATCAATTCTAAAAAAAAAATTGTAACAAATTAAACACAAAATTAAATTAATTCATAATTAAAACTAAATTTATACTATTAATAAAATATTGAAAAATCAATTTAATAATTTTAGTAATTAACTTTTATGAAATTAAAATCTTAAAACCAAAGTTAAACAGTAAAAAAATAATATTTCTACCTTTATATAACAAAATATATAAACATAAATATCAACTTAAAAAAATGATTTATCGAGAATTTAATTCACCCATGTATTTGTGGACTTCAAATTTCTTAAGAAAAAGAGAAAAAACTCATTATTTTTTTTGGTGAATAAAAATTACAACAAAACTGAACAAAAGATCAAATATAATGATAAACAGGATCCTAATTAAAGATCCCCAACACTTTAGGAGGCCGCAGATCAAGGATTTGAAGCTCTGATTTCCATGTTAAATCCAACTTAGTCAAAAGATTCGCAGTTAAATTCTTCTCTTTCGGTATGTATTGTATTTGTCATTGTCCTCCAACCTTCGTAATTATTTGTACACGTCTAAGAATAATGATATCAAAATCATTTGTACTTTTTGAAGACAAAGCTTGAATTACTTCATATGACTAACATGACAAAAGAATTAAAAAAAAAGAGTTTAAATAATTGAATTAACGAACATAATATATATTTCAAATAAATAAATGTCAGGCTTAAAGGTAGATTTAAAAAATTTAAAAAGAAAACTCATCTACGTATACAATAACAATAACAGTGTTTTAAGGTGATTTCATATATTCAAATTCTTCATTCACTCTTTGATTAGTGTACTTCCAAAAAAATATATAGAAAGTGGAAACTCTTAACCTAATAATTTAGGTTTTTAACAAATATTTGTTATTTTGCAACTCAACTATTAAATTAATTTCAAAATTTATTTATAAAATCTATAATTCTATATGATAAATACATGAAAATAATCTGAACCATTCTTTTTGTTGACAGGTGGTGAGTAATTTGTTCACAAATCATATGTATATGTATATGTATATATTCGCAAGTTTGTTGTGACATGTGATCGTATGAAATTGGATAAACATAAAAGAAGGTAATTAGATGGTAAGTAAAGCAAGTAATCTAATAATGGAAAAAACGTAGGCCAAGCAGAAGCGGTAGTAATCAAAGCAGAGCAAAGGCACTTTACTTACCTGACTAATTATCCTAAAGGTCGTCGCCAAAAATCATCACCATGTCATTCACCTAAGCGTCACACTGTGCATTTGAGATGAAAACCAGCCAATGCAATAGTGACAAAAAGAGAGAGCATGACACATCAGTCATTTCCATTTTCGACGGAATCTCGGACACCTCTGCCTGCAACACTTTTCAATCCAAAAGATCTATCTGTGCGACAGTGGAGGAGGTGGGGCCCGGCCGCCGTGCTCACGTGTTGATTCCATCGGAGTGCCGTTTGATCTCATCTGATTGAGTTGAATCCATTTGGGGCTCCTCCCATTTTTCATTAGACGCTGATCGAACTCCTCTGAACGAGGGTCCCACGATCGCTTTTGCCGTGCATCACCGTCTCTCAACTTGTGATTCAAAATCAGCCTGCCGATTCTCTTCTTTAATTAATAATGGTCTATTTAAAAAGCTAACTCTTGACGTGGCGCTTTCACTAGCGAACTCGGACTATTTAGCAAAATTGAAAATTCCGCTTTTAACTACGATTGCAATTGAGTCCATTTCCACCTAATGGTTGGGCCCCTATTTCTGTTCCTAACCGCCACGTAATTCGTTTTAAAGAATGGTTGGGTCCACCTGCGGACGTACCTTAGATTCCTCAGACATGTTTTAACTGGAATCCTATGCAACATATCGGTTAACAGTGCGTTGTACCTCCTCAACTCACACCCAATCAAATTATTCTCCAATGCCATGTCAGCTCTTAAAACATTCAGGTTTTTGACACATGATTGCTGGTGCAGGGGATTGAGGAGAGCAGCGCCGCAGTGAGTAGAGAAGCTTTTATGTCCCCACCCAATAATAGTCTGTTTGGGCAGGTCTCCTGACCCGCAATGCCAGCGTGGCATCAGCAAACAGGGGCACGTCGCCTTGAAACAAAAAGCGTGTGAGTACGACTCAATGACTATTTTTTTTTCTTCCATTTGGGATGCGTGTGTCATCGACTCAATTTCGCTTAACACGTGTCGCATTTCTCTTCAGTGTTCCCTCTCCTTTATATCTCCTTCTCCTTCTCAAGTCCTTCTTTTCGCTCTTATCTTTTTTTTTTCCTTTTCCTCTCACATGGAACCTCCACCGGAAGAAAAAGAGGAACAGCGAGTCCACCGAGTCAACTCACTCCCCGAACCGGACCTGACTTCAACCAGCTCAAGCGTGTCCTCGATTCTCAGCTGGGAGGATTCAAGAAGCACGACGAGTTCGGGCGATATCTCCGTAACGAGCGGGAGTTCCGGTGAGATTTTAACGGCGGAAGCTGTAATTCCCCGGTTTCTCGAGCCTACGCCCGCTTGTGGGGAGTTGGATGTGACGGTAACGGCGAGGGAGAAGTGCGTTGGGAGGAATAATAAGGGAGTAACGTGGGGGTTCACTTCGGTGATAGGGAGACGGAGAGAGATGGAAGACGCTATCTCCGTTATACCGGCGTTCATCTCCCACAAGTGCGATCAAGTCGGAGGCTGTACGGCTCCCGGTTCCAAAACATCCGCTGAAATCTCCCCTATCCACTTTTTCGGCGTCTATGATGGCCACGGTGGTTCACAGGTAAGGAATCTCACTCCTTAATAATTGAATTCAAATTTGCTTTGACTCTTCAGAATATTTACTTGTTTGAGTGTAATTAATGGGCTGACTCCATAACGAGAAAATGGAGGGCAGATGGCGCGAGAGAGATCCCTTCCACATTTCCATTAATTTTCTGTATTTCTTGATGGTGCATCAAAATAATAATTGTATATAAGAAATTGCTAATATTTTCATTAAAAAAAAAGGAAAACGTTAATCTTACTGGGCAATAATTGTATATAAAAAATAATAAAAAATCATGATATAGAAACGTTTAATAAATTCATATATTATAATATCATTTTGATTGGACATAATAAATGATTATTTTAGCATGCTTTGACACGTTCTCAATTACTACTGGTTCATATACATAGGAAGAGGCCTTTTGCATCCTTCCTGGACAAGTGTCATGAAAAACCAGTGAATCAGTTTTTGTTTTGGCTCAAGACGGTTTGGTTTTTAAAGAAAAACAGTACTAAAAGCTTCGCTGAGGTCCTGAGCTAGCCAGCCAGCGGAGGAATCAAGGGGATGGCAGGGTCGGATCTTTTTAAAATGAATTTTTTTATTTAAAAATAATAAAATTTTAATTTAATATTTTAAAAATTATAAAAATATTAAATATTAAAATAATAAAATTATATTTTTATTATCGTAAAAATATATAAATTTATTTTGATTTCGCCATTGCAGTCAGCCTGCTTTTTTTTTTTTTTGTCATCAAGGTATTGCATTTAACATTAATATTTTTAGTTCCCTAGTTGTTATTTGGTTTAATTTGAACTTGTTTTCACTCTGGGCCAGCTGGGTTTGGTCGGTGATGTGTGAATTTGACATTCAGACTTTTTGTTGATAATAAGTAAGACAAATATAATTTTTAATTACATATGAACTTTATAAATGTCAAATAATCATTTTTTAGTCTTACTGTAACATAATTCAAATATATAACTTAGCATTAATTTAAAATTTTTTTTACTATAACTATTATTTTTAATCTTTATCGTGTATCCAAATGAATGGGATAATAGTAAGGAATGAAGATTCGTTCCGTGAGTGCGCCACTAGGAATCAAGAAATTCCTTTATTGTGGGAATAAGAAAAGTCAACGGAGGCGGGACCATATGTTGTCTTTGTTGCGCCATGTTTAAAACGTAGAGGAAGTAGCATGGGGACGATGGATGGTCAGGTCTATAAAAGAGGTCAGAAAAGGAGTTCTTTTTGTGTGTTTGGATTGGGGGGGTGGGGTGGGTCGGTGAATCGATGTGGTCATCTGTTCGTTTTGCCCTGTTTTTACATTTCTCTTTTTTGCTAGATTTTAGAATCTTATTGCCTTTCTAAAGAAACCTTGCTTTTTTTCTTGATTTGCAATGAACCACAAATAAAATTTAGTTACTTGTATATATCAGCATCTGCTACGTAATTGCTAAGAAAATCATATACTAGTAGCTTTTCTTTTCGTTCATATCAAGGCTAATTTTAACCATATCACAATGATTTTCTTGTCTCATGTATACAAGTGTCATGCTATTGTCATGTTTAAACATCATCTTCAGATTTCTTAAACCAATTTGATTTCATGGATGGCTTATTATTATAATTGAAGAAAGTAACAATATTGTATATCTAAGTTAAATGGACAGTTTATATATTTTATTAAACATATACTTTATTAAGTGTATATGTCTACTCTATCTAGTGATACGCAGTATCAACTGTAATGAAGAAATAAGAGGCGAGTCTTCTGGTTCAGGAGTAAAGAGAAAAAAGATAATCAAAATCGGGTCTTTTCAATACCGTCACTCCAAATCGGGTTCTTAAAATTTTATTATATAGGGAGATTAGTCGGGTCGAATCCTGAGTTGGGTTATTATATATATTTTTATAGTTGTATATCACTATAAAAAAAAAAAGGAGGTATACATGTCTATTATATGTATATGTCCACTTGTTAAATTTTTGTAACCCTACTTCCACCGGTCGTACATACATGTAATATGATATTTTAAGAATTTTTTTTAATATTTTAATTTGTCAAATTCTTACTTCATTTGCCAATAATTGCAAATTATTGGTTTAGTGATAATAACTTATTTGGTCTTGCTTCATTTACTAATAAACTGCAGGTCTAGTGATAATAAATTATGTGGTTCAAATTTATCACTATCCTTATCCATGATCTGAATGCTACGATATTAAATAGTAAGGTTACTATTGCCATTTTGCATCACAAGACAAATTAGAGGATTTTTTACCTTTCATTCCGCTTATTAACTTCAGCAATGATTGGTAGGTGGCTAACTTTTGTGCTGAGAGGATGCATGAAGTGATAGCAGAGGAATGGGGGCGTGAAGTGGTTGACAACTCTGGATGGCAAAGGAGATGGGAAGTGGCATTTTCCACTAGTTTTGAGAGAGCTGACAATGAAGTCCACACCGCTGCTGTAGCACCAGAAATGGTGGGATCAACTGCTGTCGTTGCAGTTTTATCTGGTTGCCAGATAATTACATCTAATTGTGGTGATTCAAGGGCTGTGCTATGCCGGGGAACTGATACAATTCCATTAACTGTTGATCAGAAGGTAACCTTGAAAATCCCTTTATCCTTTAAGTCATTCCTTTCTCTATTCACTAGTAGTTGAAATTTGTTTATATTTGTTATAGTTTTACAAACTCATACTATTTCAAAAACATTTAGATAGAGTATACAAAATAGAATTGAAAGATGAAGCAAATGACTAATTGCCATATTTTATGTTCTAGTAATAGTTACTCAAATTCCACACTATTCAGCTGCTTACTTTCCCTATTTTGTTAAAATAAACTTGGTTGTAGATATAACATGTGTATGTATCTTATGGCACTAGAGGTTAACTGCATTCATATGCCTAGGTTCTGTAGTGGTTATTTCTTAAACAAGATAAAGGCAGTTATATTTCAGTTTTCTTTTCTGCTTACTACAGCCTGATAGAGAGGACGAGCTCATGAGAATTGAAAGAGAAGGAGGAAGAGTCATAAACTGGAATGGTGCCAGGGTATTTGGAGTTCTTGCAATGTCCAGAGCTATAGGTTCCTTTGTCTCTACATCATAATTTCATTTGAATTTCCTGTTTACCATTTATCAGAGGTTCTTCAATCATACAAACTCAAGGCATGTTATAGATGGTGCTCTTATCAACATCTTTATGCACATGGGCATTCAGTGTTTCTACTGTTCTTTGATTTAATAACGCGGGAAAGAATGGTTCTAAACTGTATCAAACACTTTTGGAGTGCTTGTTTTATTGGCATTTGTAAAATTCTTGGAAAACTGAAACTAGCTGATATGTGTTTTCTTCAGGTGACCGGTATTTAAGGCCATGGATAATTCCAGTGCCAGAGATTACCTTCATGACCAGGAACAGTGAGGATGAGTGTTTGATACTGGCCAGCGACGGGTTATGGGATGTGATGAGCAATGAAGAGGCAGGGGAGATAGCTCGGTGCGTACTAAGAAGGCGGCGCAGGTATTTGATGGCAGATGGAGTTTCAGCAGCTCAAGTGGTAGCTGATAACCTGACCGAAATCGCAATGGGACGAAACAGTTCAGATAATATATCAATTATCGTTGTGGATTTAAAACCCAAAAGGAAACGCCAGCCAAGGCAGTGAAGATTGAAGAAGGAGAAGAACCATTTTTCCTTCATCAATTACCACCTAATCCAATCCCTTCTCTTCAACTAAAGTCGATCAGTCCTCACTTTTAACAGGTTTGGTCAAGAAATTGAAAAGCAGGGATACAAAATTTATAAGAAGAAAAGAGCTACCCTTATTTGAGAAACAGGTGATGGATGCATACAATATGACGTGTATATATTATTTATTTATTTGAGTTTTTAATTTACTTTTTGTTTTTAAATTCTAATATATTTACTAAATTTAAAAATCTAGTAAAACTAGACAATTTTAAAATTTTATGATAATTGATAAATGTATTATTTTAAATCAAAGCTGATCTATCAATCACATGATGATTATTGGAGTTGGTGCTTTCCCTTTATGCTTGATTTATACGTTGTAGAAAATTTATGCATTTATTTTGCTTAGTTTTTACCAAAAAGAAAGTCAACTTTATATTTATGTTGTATATAATTCATCCAAACACCAGCTGACAATATTAATCTATATCTATAACCAGGTTCCCGATGCTGTTTTGATATCTTTACAGTTACATTTAGTACAATATTCTGCACTTTATAATAGGCAACAAGCAACAACTATGTTACTCTCTTAAGTTTAATCCAAGCTTTGGGCAACATTAGAACTGCATGCTAGCTAGTCGGATTGCGAGGCTTTGAAAGTGATAAGTACAATTATGTCTGAAGGCTTGCAAGCTTGGAAAATGCTCCGTGCTGGTTCTTGAGCTGAGCATAGGTACCTTGCTCCACAACCTTCCCATCGGCCACAAATGCGATTGAATCGACCTTTTTTATTGTGTTAAGCCGATGAGCTATCACCACTGTGGTCCTTCCCACCATGATTCGATCCAATGCTTCTTGAACAACTTGTTCAGATTGCACATCGAGAGCGCTAGTCGCCTCATCCAGTAGAAGTATTCTCGGCTTCCTAACTATAGCTCTTGCTATAGCTATTCTTTGTTTCTGTCCTCCAGATAATTGTACTCCTCTTTCGCCGCATTCTGTTTCGTATCCTTCCTTCAGTGCCCTACAAATCAAGTACAATGCGAACAGGAGAATTATTAGCGCAACTTAAAGGCTGCAATGCTGTTTATACTATTGGCTATAAATTAAACGACAGCTTACGAGATGAATTCATGAGCATTTGCTGCTCTAGCTGCTTCCACAACTTCATTCTCTGATGCATCAAGCTTTCCGAACACAATGTTGTCCCGGATGGTGCCTGAAAATATAACTGGCTCTTGGCTGACCAGTGCCATTTGCCTCCTGTACCATTGAATGTCTAGTCCTCTTATGTCGATACCATCTACTCTCACCGACCCCATTTCAATATCATAAAATCTTTGGATTAATCCAATCACAGTTGATTTCCCGCATCCACTTTTCCCAACTAGTCCAACGCTTCTGCCTGGTTTCACCTCCAAGCTAAACTTACGCAACACTAGCGTCTCCGGCCGGCTTGGATATGCAAAATCAACCTTCTTCAGCTCTATCTTTCCACTCATTCTTTCTAGCTTTGTTCCATTGGTGCCATCTCCCTGATAATACAATAGTAAACAGATTATAAGTTAAAAACGAACTTGCATGTTGCAATGTAAGCAAAGATCAAATTAAAGAAATCTACATACTTGAGACCCTGGAGTAATGGAGGATTGCCGATCAAGGATCTCAAACACCGATGCCACTGCGGTTGAGCCCTTGGCTAGATCGGAGGTCATACTTCCAGCATCGGCTATGACCTTTCCGGTGCTCACCAAGATAAAGAAGGTCTTAAACACATCCCCTGCTGATATCTCTCCCTTTTGAACCAATGTACCTCCATACCAAAAATCTAAAGCCCATGACATAAATGTTAGGCTTTGAGCTGACCCCATACCAATCCCTGCTAGCCATGATTTTTTCCTAGCCTCTTTCCTCGGTTCCTCTTGAGCCTCATCGAAAAGTTGAAGAACCTTACCTAGGCTCCCAAATGAAGTTACAATTCTATGATTATACACAGCTTCCACTGCTGTTTGAGTACTTTGATTTTGTGCCTTGATGAAATTAGTTGAAATGCTAGAAAGCATAACTTTTCGTGTGTAGAAACACATAATTGCGAGAGGTTGCACTGCAATCATCACTATTGCTAACTTCCAAGCCACAACTAGCCCGATAATCATCGCGATGGTAACAGCAGAAGTGGTTTGAACTAACAACGAGATTCGGTCTGCAACGAGTGTCTTAACCATCGAAGCCTGATTGCTCAAGCTCGAGCATAAAGCTCCACTAGAGTTTTTTTCTTCATCAAACCAAGCGGCTTCGAAGGACAATATTTTTTCCAGCATTCGACTTCGGATTCTCCTAGTTAACCGCTCGCCCATGTAAGCAAAATTATAATGCTGAATCAGATTGAGAATGACGGAGAGCAATGTGAGTAAAGAGAATATGAAGGCGTAAGTGCGTATTCGAGCCTGCATTTCTTGGTGACTTTTTGCGAAAAAGGCTGAAATCATACCACCAATGGTTAAAGCATAAACAGGTTGAACAGCTCCAAAAGCTATAGCCGAGAGGCTACCCATCAAACCATGCTTCCACTCTGGGGTATTTAAAGAGAGAAGCCTACGGAAGGAAGGAGGGGGATGAGATACTGGTTTCGGACTTTCGATATTAGGCAACGGCGTAGCGAAGAAACTGGGGCTTGGGCTTGATTTGGCAGTGCTTAGCCTGCCACCACTCATTCTTCCTGCAGATGGAAGGCGTATTTCTAGATTTTGTTCACGGTCATCGCAGCTGAATTGTCTTTGCAGCTTTGCAAGTTGTGCATAGTGGCCGTTCTTCATGTTTATGAGATCGTTGTGGGATCCCATTTCTATGATACTACCATTGTTAACAACTGCAATGAGGTCTGCATTTCGAATAGTGGAGAGCTTGTGGGCAACAACCTGATAATGAAAATTGCAACTCTTAATTAATTACAAGAAAGAAAACATGTACGACAAAGACAACTCATACTAGCTATTTTTGAAAAACAATGTCAATAAGAGAGGAAACATGTAGGAAGAATTTAACTCTTGAGAAAGCAACCGGTTAGCGCTTACCAGGGTGGTTCTTCCCATGGAAGCCTGATCAAGTGCATTTTGGACTAGAGTTTCTGATTCAGAATCAAGGGCACTCGTTGCCTCATCAAGTAGCAGTATCACAGGGTTCTTGATAATGGCTCTAGCAATCGCGATTCGCTGCTTTTGTCCTCCTGACAACAGTGCTCCTCGTTCCCCAATCTGTTAATATAGCGGTTACAACTTACAATTATATCAATGGTTAACATTAGAATATATCATTACAAGTACTACTAACCTTGGTTTCATAGCCTTGAGGAAGCTGTCTTATAAAATTATGAGCATTAGCAGCCATGGCAGCGGTCATTACTTCATCCATGGTAGCATCTAGCTTCCCGAACATTATATTTTCCTTGATAGAAGTCCCAAACAAGGCATGTTCTTGACTAACAAGCCCCATTTTACCTCTGATCCATTTCAATTGCAGTGTTCTTATATCTACACCATCGATCTTCACTACCCCATCGTTGGCATCATAAAAACGTTGCACCAAAGCAATGGCGGTGGATTTGCCGCTTCCACTGGCACCAACAAGTGCCACGGTTTTGCCTGCTTCAACTTTGAGGTTGAAATGTTTGAGAACGAGGGAATCGGGGCGAGAAGGGTATACGAATTTGACGTTGTCGAACTCTATGTCTCCTCGGATTGTGTCTAACACGATGCCTTTGGTGTCCTCGCTCTGGATTAGGGGAGTACGGTCGATCCTAGAGAAGATGCTTGCAGCGGCAACCGTGGCTTCCGTGAAGTACTTGAGATCAGCCAGTGCTACTCCGAGTGCCCTACCAACATTTCATCCACCATTCAACTCTACTTTTATTTGTGTATTCAGATGGGTGCATGGATTGTTAAAATGTATGTGTTACCTATACATTTTCATGCAAATATAGATTATACTCAAAATTAGGAAGAGCTATGATGTGAAATCATAATCTCATACCATCTTAAAAGATGATGTTAAAAATTTTTCGAAGATAGAATCTAAATATCTCAAATTATCAATATAATTTATATTAGTTAGAAATAGGGACGAAGTCAGAAATTTTTTGTAGGGGATCGAAATTAAATTATATATTTTTACAATAATAAAAATATAATTTCACCTTTTCATATATATTTTTAAAGAATTAAATTAAATTTTTATTATTTTTAGATAGTCAAAGTACAATTTTATTTTTGCTAATTTAAATTTTTATAAATTTTAAAAAACTTTAAAAGAAAAAAAATTAGTTTAAGGAGGGCCAAGGCCCTTACCAGCCTCCCTTAATTACGCCCTTAGCTAAAAAGAATTTGATTATGTTGGTGTCATCCTTCTAACCGGATTCTAATTCAACTTATTTTAACAAACTAATAAATATTATTTTATTGCATGATTATTTTAATGTTAGTTTTCAATAATTCCAAAATACTTATTCTTCAAGTTAACCAATCAATTAGCAAATCCAACTTTAATTTTCATGTCAATTTTCAATAATTTCATTATATAATTATTTTCACTCACATTCTCAATGTGTCATAATTTAGTAATTAATAAATATTTTTTAAAATTTTGTCCATTGTTTTGTTTATATATTTTTCAAATTAAATATTGTCAACAATCTTTTGGTCCAATGATAAAAATATCATTTTTGATCCCATTTTCTTCTCCCAATTATAAAAAAATATTAATTGTATTAAGAAAAAAATTAATTAATTAATTAATTATAATGATGGAAGTAACTCACATAAGAATGATCCTAAAAATTAAAATTTTTAGGCACTAATAAAATTTTTCCACATCATCAAATTTTAAAGACATAAAATTATTATTATACACTCATCCATAGAAAAATAATTTTATGAACTCATCCCACCACATTATTCATGATCCCTTTCAATTATTTAATTACATTTTAACAAATTTTCACATGTCATTAACACATAATTTTTATATTTTTTTAGTCTAAACCCAAAGCCTAAAAATATGAATCTAGAATCCCAAACCCTAAACTCAAAATATAGAACTCAAAACCTAAACAATAAACCCAAAACCTCAAACTCTTGAGCCTTAAACTCAAATCTCATAACCTCAAACCCTTAAATCTTAAACTTGAATCCTAAACTTCAAAACCATAATCTCTAAACCTAAATCTTGAATCCCAAACCCAAATTCGAACCCTAAATCTTAAATTTTGAATCCAAACTTTGAACTTTAAGATTTAGGGGTTTAAAATTTAAGATTCAAGTTTAAAGTTCGAGATTCTAAATTTTAGGTTCAAGATAAAATAAGAAATAGCATTTATTTATAATTTAAAAAGATAATTATTTTATATAGTTTAATTAAAGTTAAATTAAGTTAGAGAAAATATTAAATATAGATGAGCTTATGTTATATTTAAAATTTAATGACATGATGCTTAAAAATTATTTTTTTAGGATGATCCTAATATAATTTATTCCTTATAAAGATATTCTTTTCTATTACGAAACATTAAAAAAAAAAATCTACTAAACATTTAATTTAGCAACTAAAAATTTTTAAAACTAAAAAAATAGTTTTTAATTTTCAATATTTAATTCGTTCTATTTATCCAAAAAACTATATGGATATTCTAGCACAGCAGAACTAGCAAAGATATATAAGTAAAATCAATATGAGTAATGCATAAAAAAGAAAATGGGTAATGAAACCTCAGTGACTTACAGGCCACCCAATATAAAGCAGAGACCAGCCGTATACACCCTTCCTCCACTTTCTCCTTTGTACATTACCAAATGACTTCCATACCAAGCAACGAAAGCCCATATTGCAAAAGAAATTCCTGTGCTCCCCACTGCCAACCCTTTGGCTATCCCTTGCTTCAATCCCAACTTCACCGCCCTATCCAATATTGCTGTATATCTCTCCACGATTCTCCTTTCTGCTGTGAAGGAATACACCGTTTTAATGGAGCTTAGTGCCTGCTCCACTATGGTGTTTGCCTTTCCGTACTCCTTGGAAGCTTTCTCGGAGATATACAAAAGGTACTTTCCATAAAGTATTCCTGGAATGATCAGCAATAGTATTGTTGGGAAAACTACTAGAGCCAACCTCCATGAAAGATATGCTGAAAATGCCAGGCCTGAGATGAAGGCTGTTGAGTTCATCACAAATAATGGAACCTGAAAATAAGCAGATGTGGAGTTTGGTTAGTTCAACAACTTAATCATATCGGGTAAAATCCAAGCAGTATATCAAATAAGATAGCAAAGTGAAGAGCTATTTCAAGTGATAGCATCTTTTCCATAAATGGTATCATATGTCATAGGTCATGAGATGGAACCCAGTCATGCATAAACTGAAAAGTTTACCAAGGTTTAGTATATTCCAGTACGCGAAGGCGCTTTCACTTGAAATTGCTAAAGTTATTAGTATAATTGGGAGACAAAACCCCATTCAGTGATAATACATGTATGAAATTGGTGGGGACTGCACCTTTTCACTAAGGACTTCTTGTATGAGAGATGTATCTTTAGATATGCTGTTGATGACTTCTGAAGTGGTAGCTTCCTGTGAATCAAAAAACCCAACTTCTTGTCTAAGAATTGCTTCCAAATACTTGTAACGAATCTTCAGCACTTGCCGCTCGCTGGTTTTGCTCCAACAGTACCCTTCTGCAACAAATATTAACATCTACTTTAGCCCTTACAGTCAATTCATATTGATATTATATATATAATGCAACTAGTTCTAATTAATTTATTACTGTTCTCAAATCAGCTCATTCTAGGGTTTCACAAAATGAAACTAAGTCTCTTGTTTCATGTTCCTTTCCGTTGACTGTTTTCTTATTATGCTACTAATTTTTTGCC
The DNA here is from genome assembly GCA_005610355.1 of Gossypioides kirkii. Lineage (NCBI taxonomy): Eukaryota > Viridiplantae > Streptophyta > Magnoliopsida > Malvales > Malvaceae > Gossypioides > Gossypioides kirkii. Next base: position 6,736,687 of record CP032248.1, read on the forward strand.
TCAGAAAGCTCAACAAGTGTGGAAAAAATGTGTTGCTGAAAATTACCCATGAAAGCCACCACCATGCTTCCTAGTCCCAAGTAGGTAAAGTATAAGGTGCACTGTTAATAAAGTAAAGCCAAGGAGACAAATATGAGAGCACAATAAGAACAGAAAGAAAAAGCAGCAGCAGTTAAAAGAGATTGTTGAGTACAGGATCTAATAAACTGCTAACCTTTTCCACCTCCCCCATAAAATTGTTATTATTTTGTTGGGAATTACTACCATAACCCAAGTTGTTCATTATGCGACTCACAAAGAGTATTAACCAGTTGGTCGACATTCCATCGCCAATAGCTCCAATGGTACCCAATACCATTAGCAGAATATCGACCCAATCAGCATATCTGAAAATTACGCATATGTTATGCCTTCTTTCCCTCTCCCTTGGGAACTCATTTTTCTCTAACTCAGTCTTCTCTGCAGAACCCATTTTTGTTTCTCCTAATTCTGATCACAAACCTCAGTTTCAAAGAAGCTTTTAGATACAAAAGGAAGAGCGGCCAAAAACAAACATAAAGAAAGACTTGTTTTGCTCTACCAACTATTGGTGCATTTGAGTACGCCTTTATATAATAAGTAGAGAAATGATGTCCGCTGGCTTTCCATGAAGTTTACTACTTTCCCTTATATATATATATTTATAATATTTATATGTATGTAAGTGAGAAAGCCTTTTGTGGGGTTGTTAAAGATAGTCTTTTTATGGTGTTGTGGTGGCTGTTACTTTCATTGCCATGAGAGCTCATGGATAAATCATATGTGATATAAGTTGAAAAATGATGACTGTGACCACCCTTTAATGGGGGACATTTTTTGTTACTTATTCCCTGACAATTATCTTTTTATAAGGGGAAGAGGTATGTGTTATTTAGGGATGGAAATACGATCATATTCATAGTTGGAACGAATGATTAATCTCTTTATCATGATTTTTTTTTAAAAGAGGGTGTCAATCAGAAAATTTATTTTAAATCTTTATTCTCAGCATGTGTTTTTGTTGCTTAATTCAACTATTGTAATGTGAAATTACTTTAAACAGGTCCTTTTATTAGTTTACTAATTGATTTGCTATTATACCATTATTAAAGATTCGATTAATCAAGCATATATGTCTAGACCCAATGTTCCAATATGATTTGGCATTTTGCATGATAATATTATAGTAATAATCACAAAGATGAACGACATGCACCAGACCATTACTGATTAATTAATTATATAATAATAGAAATTAAAGCCTTGTTTTTAGGTACCAATTGTTTTTGATATCTTACATCAGTCGATTGAGTTAAAAGGGTGTAAAAGAGTTGAAAAGAAGGGAAAGCTCTTGAAATAAAAGTTTCTTTTCTGGAAAAACCAAGGGTTCCCTCTTTTTCTAAAGTAAAGCTGTTTGTTTTTATTCAAAAAAGCAAAAATATAAAGCATATTATTTTATATCTTCTATATCCAAGCATCAATTTGCAGTCAATTGGTGCACTGATCTTATGCTGGCATAGCATCTTGTTTTGAGCTGGAGTAGCTAATGTTGATAAACTTTTTGAATCATATTCTCTTATGTGCATGACACTTAAAGAAATAATGAAAAACTAAATCCTATTTCTTGCAAGCTAGATTGCTACTTTTTAAATTGGTTAATGATACAATCATACAAACTCGAATGAGAAGATACAGAATCTTCCCCATATTATAATTGCAAAGTATACCATAGAAGATCTCTAGCTCTAGCTCTAACTTATATGAGTTCTCATGGAGATATGTGATCGCCCTTCCACTTATAATTAACTTCATATACATACATATATAATAGCAAATTCATGTATATAGATGGTTCCTTTTCTTTTTGTTTTCTAGTCGATTTTTATACTTGCTCTTCTTTCTAATGTTGGTATATGTTGAATGAACGAAATAAGTTCTAATTGTTTATGTTAAAATTAACGTAGATAATGACAGTAGAACGATTGCAAAGCAATAAGAAAAGAAAATAAGAACACAGATTTTACGTGAAAAAACCCTTTCGAGAAAAACCATAGGCAGAGGAAGAGAAATTCACTAATGTTAAAAACGAATGATACACGAAGAGTTTCGACTACATCTATTTAAAGGTTAAAAAACTCTATTCTAATCAATGTCAAATAGAAAAAATGTAGTTCTATATGGATTCAACTTGTGCGACAATATCCGTACTGCAAAGCCCCCACACTCTCAATCGCAACCCCAATCTAATTTTGAACTTAATGAAAATCTGTAGGGGCTAAAGATTGAGGGTCGAAGGCCCGAGGCATTTAGCTTTTTAAGGGACGAAAATATCATCTACATACATACATACTCCAACTTCCCATATGATTACATGAAGATTTCTTACAATTATATACACATCATACAAGTGTTTCATATCTCACTTTTTTTTTTGTGGTGATGAATGTCTAAAGCATGGCTTATTTCAATTCGGAGCACCTGCCCACCTACTTTGGTCCATCTTCTTCTTATTAGAATCAGAATCTTTTGGGTGGGGTTAAACATAATATTTTTGTTGACTGCATTTTTCTATCCGAATATCATCTTGATTGCAATTTTGATTGTATAAATTCTATTAATATTTTTAATTAAATTGTGTCCAAGAATAATTAGGGGAATATTTAGAAGAACAATCCTTTAGAATCTAGATTTGATTTTGATTTTGATTATAATTAAAATAATTGTATTGATTTAGTATTCCTTTTATTTCACAATATTATATGTAGCTATATACAGCAATCCATTTGTATCAATCGAATAGATTTGTATTGATTTTATTGGTTGCTTATATATTTGAATTTCCTTGAAAGCTTGCTATGTTTGTTTATCATAACAGTCAAAGTGCTAGGTGTTGGGATTTCGTGCTCTTAGTGTAGTAATATTGTCAATGTATTTATAATTTTTTAAATAAATTGATTTAATAAAATCTCATCATTCTCATTAATATCTTTTGTATAATATCCTCAATAATTTTGCACGCAAAGTAAAATGAAAGTAAATATTGGCTCATTGATTATTTAATTTTTAACTAATATTAAATTGCTTTATGTGGTTGGATCATAGTGCGAGAAGATAATTTATATTAGTAAATAATCTAAATGGTCCATAGTTTTATCAAAATTGAGCAAGTCGATTAAAAGACTATTATGTTTTCTATCATATCCATGTAGGGAGATACATTGTCTTAGATATTAGAACGGATGACTCTCAAAAGAGACATACATGGATATGACTGTCTAGACTATAAGATAGGATCCGAGTAGAATAAATCTTAAATCTATTTATAAATTTATTTGTTTGTGCCATTCAGAGTGTGACTTACCTTAATCCTCAATAAGCGATGAACATGTATGCATAACTTGTATACTTTGAAGTATTAAAAGTTTGTGTTCAATTGGTAATAGAGCCGAAATATGGCATATTAGGTATGTGACTTCTGCATGACATACTTCACTTACAATAGTAGAACTCATAACCCAATAAATGGTAAATGATATTCTCTCATTGGCATTACATGATGGATGGAAAAGTAATGTGGCCATGATCATTTGTCTAAAGATGAATGATTTAATTACTATGTGCTTTTTAATAAAAGAAGATATAATGGTTACCATTAGATAAAATAGAATCATATTAGGATAATGAATTTTATCTTAAAGAGGTTAAGGATATCTTATGAGTATAGCACACATGACAATGCAATTGGACGAGCACTTAACAAGTAGCTTTTGTAATGATATATAATGGAGAGAGCTCAATGCATGGTACTTAATTACAAATTATTTTAGTCCTAATTATATATGTACAATCGATCCCATCGCTAGCTCAGTATAACCTTAACCTTGATGGTTTGCATTTGAATTGATGATGTGAAAATATGAAAACTATGAATTAGAGAAATAGATCGCATGTATAATCATCCATAATGAATGTGTTTTCTCGCCATAAACAATAAATGATTAGCAATTAAATTAATACTTAGGATTATTATTTAATTAGTCAGTAGTTAAACAATTGGAGTTCAAAGTGAAAATTAAATTAATTAGTCATCGTCGTTTCATAAGAACAAAGTAATTAAATTTGTTTACTCATATATTCTAGTATGATGAAGTTGTCATGATTTTAATGGGATTGAAATTGTATTGAGAAAATAATTTAATTAAGTTTATTATTTATTTGAATAAATAATATTTTTGGTTATAAGAAAATTGTTTATTGGATTGGATAAATTACATCAACTAATTTAAAGATCAAATAATACATATAATTGTACTCCATATGAAGCAAGAGGCAGCAAACCCTAGTGCTAGAAAGGGGTTGCCACCGCCCACTTGTATACTCCTACCGGGAGTATGTTTTCCCTATTAAAACTTTATTATTCAATTACGCCTTGTTGAATTGAGACTCTTCTTATTTTCTCCATAAATAATGATTAAGGGCTAGGTCAAATATACCATTCACCTATAAGGTTATCCTGTTGGGTTAAACAGAAATTGTTTCATACGAACTAATTCTTTCTTTTTTTCGTGACGTAATTGGTTTCTAGCTTTAGAAATTTTTTATCGGTTCGTAAATAAAACCCACATTCTAGCAAACCGATATTGAGATTAGCAAAAAAGATCGAAAGGTTGAAAGTCAAAAATGACCTAATCCATCTATTCCAAAAAATTTAGGTAGCAATGTGAGAAAACATATATAGTTTAAGGGTCAAATTGTGAACAAAACCTAATTTTAAATAGGAACAATTAATATAGTTTACCTTAAAAAAATATTATTTGATATTATTTATTTTTAATTATTATCGATAAAATCATGGTTGACATAAATATAATTTTAATAAAATTGATTATTTATTAAGTTTATAAAATAAATTAATTTAAAATTTTATTGTGTATACACATATTTTAATGTTTTAATCTAAATGTTTGTAATGATCATTTTCTTTCCTCATTATAGTTCATTTCACCATCACGGTTACATTTAGATCTAAACACGTATTTCATCACTAATTTCAATGGCATCTCGAAACATTCCGAACAATGATGGGGTACATGCGTAGTATAGGTCTAGGGGTATTAGGCTTTATATAATTAAATTAAATTAGCCCATCACCATTATTTAGTGCAATTCTCCATAAATAATTGTATTTGTGAGACAAAGTGCGCCTATCAACTCCAGCAAACGTGCTTCATTTTCATGATATAAAATAAAATCCCAACATGTTTTATTTTATGTTACTTTTTTTTTTTCAAGCCAACAGAATAAAATAAAATGTTGTCCTAATGAGCGACATATGAAGCATGTGCCATTTATGTTGAGGTAGTTTTATCTGCCCTACTTACTACGAATTAATGGTATGATATTTTTAAAATATTATTTATGTTAATTAAGTCTATACTTTTTAAAAGAAAAAAAATCTTAAATTTGATTAAGGTTGTTAAAAACATATAAAATAAATAAAATAAAATAAAATCTGATACAATTATATGTTTTTGGTTACTCAATTATAGGTTGTTGTTACCTTCAAAGCACAGATTCAATGAACCGCACCAAATTAATCTGATTTTATCCTAATGTTGTCTTTAGAATTATTTTTATAAAACTTGTTATGTGAATAATTAAATATTTAAATTTCTTTTATTTCACTGTTTTAAAATTTTGTTTTTAAATTTTTAACCTTTTAAAAAAATAAATATCAAAATTTGATATTAAAATTTTAAGAATAACCTAATTTTGAATCATCATTATACAGAAAAATTGATATTAAAATATTTCTCTAAACACTATTATGGTGGTGGAGCTTAGAAAATTTTTCACTTAAAATTTGAAAATTTTCTTAGAACATCGCTTAGCGCTGATTATTTGTTTATGTTAAATTATGGAGTACAAATTGAAGGTTAAAATATACTTTAATCCTACTCTTACTTTAAGAAATTTAAATTCTTTATTTTTTGGATTTAAAATTTTAGTCCCTATTATTATTACTATTAAAATTTTTCTATTAAATTCACTAGTGTAACGTTTTGAAATTAAAAAAAAAATACTCGGTAATCATGTAACAATAAAAATAACTTTGAAAATGTTTATATAATTAAAAAACATTCATTCGAACTCGTCATGATAAATTAATTCTTTTTTTATTGTAATAGTGTTGAATGGTGGCTCACATGCAGCTCAAATGAAACTACTGCAGCAGCATGCTACATGAAGGATCAAGTTCATTTTTCATTTTGTTGTTCTTAATTTCATTTGAATTTGATGATGTAATTTGGTCAAATTTAGGTGCTAACTTATAGAGTATTATGTCAGCTAGCTTAGGACCATATTTTAATGTATTGTTACCATGCTTTCTACTGTACAAAATCTGCTTATGTAATGCAGATTTGCACCATACCTTATGGTAGCTATGATTCCTTTTATATACTTTAGTTTCATGGATCAATGAATAGAGTCATATCAGTTTTTATACTAACATTCTTGCTCTTATTTTCTCTGCAATTTTTTCACAAAAGTCATTGTTTCTTCTGCAAGTTTTAGATACTTTGTCATCAAGGCATCACCTTGCTGAGTTAATCTGTCATTGTTCCAACAAGTAGGTTCCTAAAAAATTTACATTTGCATTTTCATTGAAATAATTAATAATATTAAATATTTTTTTTGAATAGAACAATATTAAATATTTAGACTAACTAATGACATTATAAAAATAGAATGATCAAATTATATAAAAAAAGAAATATAAATTAAATATCGAGTTTAAGCATGTGCTTTCTAAAGTTTAATCATTGTCTTATAATATACAAAAAAAAAAAGGTAAACCTAACATAATAAGATAAAAAAGCTACGTATTCGTACCAAAGAGCCTTAAGGCATTATATTTAAGCACTTAATGTTTTAATAGAAAAATTAATGATATTAATTATTTGGATTAATTAATAATATTATAAAACTCAAGGGACCAATTTACAATAGAAATTAATGTGTAGTAATTAAATCTCAAATTTAGGCATAATAGAGAGGTCAAAACTGAAATACAAATCTAATAATATTAGTAATTAATAAATCAACTCGAATTAAACAAAAACAAGTTAACATCAATACCTTTAGATGTAAAAATATAACCTTTATTAAATACATGTACCAAATTAAATAAAAAAAATAATACAAATACTAAATTAGAAAAAAATGTCAAATTTGAGTACCAAATAATATTAAACCTAAATATATAATATTTTTCACTCGTATCTTGGCTGCGTTATAATATAATATTTAAGTTTTTGGCAATTAAAATTATAATATTACATAACTTTAAAATATTAATTAATATATGTAAAATATATATGATAAAAAAATTAAAATATGGGCATTATAAAATAAGATGTAATATGAAAAATTATTCAAACATGATACTATATAAATAGTATTTTGGTGCACAAATTACTATTCTTTTGAGAAGTTACATTTATAAACGATACATATATCAAAACAAACTCACTCAATATCATTTATTTATTATTTTTAAGTAGTTTTTACAAGTATAAATGTGATATAATCATAAAAATATATATATCCAATTAATTATAATTAAAATAAAATTAATAAGACATATAATTAAAATTTTTATGCGAGATTAAATTTTTATTGATGGAACGATGTTAGGATATTAATTTTGTATGAGATCACTAATCTTTTGATCGATTTAAATTTTTTAGATAACATTAATACAAATCTTTGAAGAATTTAGGTTTAATTGTTTGTAAAATCTTGTATTTCTTAAATATAGATTAAAAATTAGCATTTATGTTTAAAATTATTATTGCTTGTGTGATTATCTGCATCTTGTGTTTTACATATTTCATTCTTATGGCACTAAAAAAACACTCTAAGTAAAAAAAATTATATTTTATCCCATAACTATCGGCGAGAATTAAGAAATGAGATTTTCTTGTGATAAAATTTGTATACATAAAAAATAATTTCATTTGTCCCTATTGATTAGAAGATAGTGCATGAAAAACAGGATAATTTTATTTGTCCCTACTGATTAGAAGACTAATAATATAGTTCTTTGTATTTAAGATTTAGATTTTTTAATTATTATTTAAATAATTTTGTAATACCGTGGTACATTAATTTATATAATTCTTTTAAAACATTTTAATTTTATGAAATTTGACACCATATTTTTTAAATATATTGGTGTGATCTCACAATTAAAATATCCAGACTCCGACCCTATCACATTAACAATAAGTATAGGTATATTATTTGAAGGATAGATAGATAAAAGATAAGACAAAAGTTAATTGAAAGGACCATATAAGAAAAAGGGATGGGACCTAAACATCTTCACTTTAATTCTTAACCGCTAATTAATTTAAAGTTTAAACATCACTTTTAATCCCACGCCAACGTACTTAATTAATCCATCAAACCCTTTAATTAATTGTCATAATGGCTCTATCCAACTAAAGGGGAAAAAAAAAAAGTTGGAAAGCGATGTTGACCAAGTGATGATCTTGGGTCTCTTCAATTTGCTTGAAATGGTAAAATTGATTTGTTTTAAATTAACAACAAAATTCCACCATTTTATTTAATGGACTGCTTCTATTCTGATTTCTTCAGCTTAGGGTTTAAGAAATGCTTCAATGGACAATTGGTACCTCTCTCCATTTAGACAATGATGACTAGGTTAAAATTGTTGGTAATGTAAGAGAAAAGAGCAATCTCACCTTGGTTACGTATAAGCTTCTAAATGGGTTTATATATGGGTTTCTCTCTTTCTTTCATTGAGTAATTGGAGCTAAAGGTTTAACACGTGTGTCGTTGCCACTTGGTTTGGTCGATGTTAGCATATGTCTATGACACGTAATTTGTTAGGGGATTGGATTCTAAGCGGGATCATTTGTGACTCCTCCAATCTTTTTTGAGAATTAGACCTAATGTGGTTTCGTCAGTTTATTTTACGATCAATTACTTTTTGTTTTTCGGTTTCCATTCTTTCGAGAAGAGCAATGTCAATTGTGTTCCACCTTCTTTATTCGGGTCTACAAATATTGAAGTATTGTGTTACCCTTGGGAGGCAACGTTCACTACACGATTACACCAATCAGGGCAATTTACTTCTAAGGCAGTGGTTCTTCCCGACACAGTGATTGTTATTTTATTTACATTCAATTTGATTTCCTGTCAGCGCTAACGGATTTGTTTTGCAGTAGTATATTTCCAACAAAAATATGTTGTTAGTCTCTATACTTTGATAAAATTTGAGATTTAGTCCATGTACTTAAAATGTTAGAAATTAAGTCCTCCAATTTCTTATTTAAAAATCCCAATCCAATAATCAAAATCATAAGCATTTTTTGTCAATTCTACATATTGATTAAGTTGTCCTCATGTGATATACCATATTATTTAAAAGTAAAAGGATTGAATTTTGAACTTGTAAAGGATAGGGACTAACTCACAAATTCTAAGAAATACAGGGAGTAATAGCGCATTTAACCTTTTATCATTGATATTTTGTTTTAGGGACCTCCATCTTTTGTGAATTCCCTTGGGAAGATAAAGAAGGAAAAGAAAGAAGAAGAAAAGCATGTTTCCATTAGAAATATAAAAGAATGGGAGGCTGATGATGTTTGTCTTCCATCTTCATGCTTTTCAATTGGCCACTCATTCTCTCCATTCTTTAATTCCTACAAGAGTTGTTTTAAAATTCGTATTAGAGTAGGTAAAGAATATCTTCATTTGTGCTTTCCAATTATGGAAATCACGTGCCTCCCACACTTTTATTTTCAATCTCTATCACTTTTAAATTTACATCTGTAGATTTAAATTCAAATTATATTTTCCATCTGCTCATTTCAGACTTAATTCGCATCACCTTAAATAAATGTATTTTACCTCAATTTGTATATAAGGTAAATAAACGATTTAACCTCAATGGCTTATTGATCTTTTGCAATTTGAGAGTAGCCTTAAATGGATTTAGTGATCCATATTGTGAGGACCACTTGAAAAAAAAAGTCAACTAACCACAGGTTGTTAATATTTTTGGGTCCTACGTAAAATAATATATTGGAATTGTTGAAGCCCAATTTTGACCGGGCCAACCAAATCACTTTGAATTTATTTTAAAATTAAAATTAAAATTATTAAATTTAAATTAAATTTAAATTTGGATTTAATTTGAATTTAAAATTATTATAAATTCAATAAAATATCCAAAGTCCAAATACAAATTAAAGCTCAATTGGGCCCAAGTTCAAACCAGCCCAATGTTCATTTTACAAACCCTTGACCCATTACCCCAAACAAATAACCCAAGCCCAAACCACCAAAGTCAAACCCTAAGATTGAGCTACCCACATGCCTCTGCTGATTGTTGCCACCACCAGCTCCACCCTCTCCTGCCATCACTAGCTCCACCTAGCCCTGCCACCGCCGCTGCCAAGAAGAATCTACAACAAGCAAAGAAATAAGACAGACATTTAATGGCAAAACAACAAAATATCATCATTTGTAAAATGGCTATAAAGCCAGATTTGATTTCTGTAATAATGGTGACAATTTCCCTTCAAAAAATCAATACAAAAACATACTTTTAAAAAAAACTCGGTGAATCAAAATAGCAGCAGTAATCCCAGCAGTGGCATTCGAATGAGCATCAAGATACAGAAGCAAACATAGGTCAGATTCATAGCATTTAAATACTAAGATATTTAGGTACCTTTTGATATACATCATTATCATTTATGGTTGTAATTTCATAATATCAATAGCTCATAGATACATATTAATATCTGCATTAAATGTTTTCATCACCATTCGATATTTGTATTTTAGGGGTTTCAAAAACACAATGAATGTATGCATTAAATGGTTCTGGTAGCTTTTAATAACAATATTAATAATAATAAATACCAACAGCCTTATTATTAATTACTATAGTAATAATTACTATTAATAATAAGTAAATATTTAAAAAAAAGCTGAAGGGTCAGGAACTCATCTTCGTTCGACCATCGTCGCCGGAGCTCGCGTGTCCCACCGTCGTCGTCGTACACCCATCGAGGATAGATCTGCAAGAAACCAAACAGCATTACGAAACGTTTTTTTTAAAAAAAATAAGTAATAACAGAATATTTTGTAATAATGGAACTTAAGAATGGATTTGGGAACCAAAAAAGGGATGGTTTTAAAGATTTTAGAATCTGATTTTAAAACAAATCTTTTTTTTTGAATGAACTAAAAGAACAAAAACCAAAGCATTTCTTTAAAACTCAAAAGAGAAAGAAAGTGGTTTTAATCCCAGATCTGGGTTTTGTAAAAAAGGGAAAAGATTTTTTCAAAAAAAGGAGATGTGTTTTAAAGAAGAACAAAAGAATAAAAAAAAAGGGAAAAACCTTACCTTCGAACGCCGGCGATGATGGCGCGTGATCGGCGCGTGGACCTGGAAGCGACAGCACGGGCATTAGGGGAGCCCTCGGAGCCGGCGCGTGTAGTGCACCCTTGCCGAACGGCCAGTGGTCGGACATGGGTCTTCTTTGGCCGGCCAAAAGGTGAGAGAGTAGAGAGTTTCTAAGTTTTTTTTTTAAAAATGAAAGAAAGAAAATGAATTGAAAACCCTAAAATATGCCTTTTATAAGCTCCCAAAACGGCACCGTTTTGGGGGCTGACCTCCAGCCCCAAAACAACGCCGTTTTACTTAATGACCCATGGACCAATCCAACCCGACCCGACCCGGCTTCAGGATCCGCGTGTTTTTGCAAAATGGGTAATTTATTCAACTGTTCCTTCCGTATTTTTTGTTTGTTTCAATTTAGTACTTTTTGCACTTTTAATTATTTTTAATTTGGCCCAGTAATTTTAATTACTTTTCATTTTAATCCTTTAACATTTTGAAAGCACCAAAGGCTGCCACATGTCACTATCTTGGTTTATTTATGCAATTGATCCTTTCTATTTTTAATTTGTTTTAATTTAATCCTTAAATAAACTTCTGTTTAATTATAAAATTAGCCCAGGAATTTTTTAAGATTTTCAAATTAGTCCTTTAACTTCAGGATGCCTGTGGGGCTGCCACGTGTCACCTTTTTTGGTTTTATTACACTAGAAGTCCCTGATCTATCTAAAAATTACATTTTAACCTTAAAATTTTCTAAAAATTATATTTGACCCCAAAACTTTCCAAAAATTACATTTTGACCCCAAAACTTTTTAAAAATTACATTTTAACCCTAAAACTTTCTAAAATTCCATTTTTACCCCGATTTCACCAAAATTACCATTTTACCCCCGAACTTTCTAAAATTCCATTTTTACCCCAATTTTACCAAAATTATCATTTTACCCTCGAACTTTCCAAAATCCTATTTTTATCCCAATTTCGACCAAAATTACCATTTTGCCCTCGGGTATCCAAAAAATCACATTTTCAATCCCGATCGTGTCATTTTTTTCTTTGTCGATATTTTCATTTAATTTTATATCATGCATTCGTATTTTATTTTTGCTTACCATTTATCTACTTAATCATTTTATTTCGTGTTATTTAGTATCTACCATTAATAGCTCATTCATATTAAATTCGCATATACATTTTCAAAATTATTTTCATAAAAACTTTAAAATCGAGATAATATTCTTTTATTTCGAATTTCGAAATTTTGCGTCTTAACTTACTAGGTGCAATTTTTCTTCAAAATCGAAATAATCGAATTACCTTAATCAAGGCAGTGTTTCCTTATTTTCGATTATGGAAAATTTACGCCTTAACTTACTAGGTGCAACCTTTCTTCAAATCGAGATAATCAAACATCCTTCTCCAAAATTTAAAAAGTTTTACAAAGGAAAGCTCGTTATTTTTGGATCTCGAAATATCATGTCCTAACTCACTGGACGTAATTTTTTCTTCCTCGATCATTTGAAATAGTGAGATTTCCAAACAAAATTTGATTTTTTTAAAACATAACTATGCATTCGAGGATCGTATTTTAAACTTTATTCGAGTTTTTAAGGTTTACTAAATTAAAACCCGAAAATAATCAAAACAGTACCAATTTTGGGCGTATGAGGGTGCTAATCCTTCCTCATGCGTAACCGACTCCCGAACCTGTTTTCCTAGATTTCGAAAACCAACATTTTTAAAACATATTTTAAACGTTTTCCGGTGATCCAATCACACCCAAATAAAAGATTGGTGACGACTCTCATTTTTTAAACACTCATTTTCCAAATCTTAAAATAATTTCTCGAAACTCGTCATTTTCCATAAAAGGATGGTTTCGACAGCTTGGCGACTCCACTGGGGACTATTTTTCAAAATAAACGAGAGTCAAGCCAAATTGATTATTTTTGGATTTTTTGAAAACATTAAAATTTTCGGTTCCATTTAATATACGATCCTTGACATTCTTGTGTGGTACTATATGTGCAATTACTAGTGTTAAATTTGCAGACATTTGCATACGATATTACCCTTTTAAGTGGAAGCCGGAAACTACTCCTTTGTGAGGTCTTCACCTCCGTGCAGGATAGTGGATCGCTTTCGGGATTACAAAGTACCCTTGTTTTCGTGAAGTTTTCACTTCCGTGTAAACATGTGGAAAATGCGTCCCCCTAAACCGAACTCATTCGTATGAGCCTGTAATAGGTGTGAGGATCGAGGAATCTGTTGGTTTGGGTACCCATTCTTTAGAACTTGAAACCACATGTAGTGAGCCGTAAAGACATGCCCTAGAAGGAGTTTACGTTCAACCTTTTTAGCAGCCTTTCGATGCAAACTTTTTATGTTCTATGCTATACTTGTATTTAATGCGTTTCGCTAACTTGTTTATTTTTGTCTCTTTTTTGCATTACATTGCATCATCATATAAAAGGAAGGTATAGACACAAAATTCAGTTACCGATAAGAGAATTAATCATGGAAAACAAGTACCTTGATAAAGTGGAGGACAACATGGTTGTGCGAATGTGGTCAGAGGAGACTCAGCGTCAAAAAGGGGACAGTTTAGTGGAAGGGTATGAGTCAGAGCTTTGGGATTATAACAGGATCAATACGGCTCAAAATAATGTGCAAGAGTTAAAAGAGATATGGGATAGTTGGGATGACAACATGAAACAGACCTTTTACCAAGAATACGGTGATTTGTCGTACTTGTTCGAGGTCAAAGTAGATAAATTTCTCTTTCGAGCATTGACGCAGTATTGGAACCCAGCCTACAGTTGCTTCACCTTCGGGAATGTAGACATGACACCAACCATAGAAGAATACACTACCTTGCTCCGCTGCCCGAAAGTCTCGGTGGATAAGGCCTATTCCAGAGCTCCAAACCTCCCAACTATTGTCAAAAGGTTGATAAACATTACCGGTATGAGTGAACAATGCGTAGCAGCTCGGGTTAAGGTCAAAGGTGACAACAAATGCATAACGTGAAAAAGTTTACGAGATTTGATATTGGCCCATCCGGATACAAAGAAAAAGATTGACATCCTAGCCCTAAGTATTTACGGGTTAGTCATTTTTCCAAAAACTTTGGGGCATGTAGAAGACGCAATGATAGACTTATTCGATCGATTGAGTAAGAGAGTTACACCTATTTCGGCCATACTAGTAGAAACTTTCAGATACTTAAATGCATGCAGAAAAGGAGAAGGTCGGTTTATTGCTTGCGCGCAATTGTTAATGGTATGATTTCACGGTCACTTCTGGAAAACAGAAAAGTCTCCTATCAGTATCTGTCTAAAGATTACTTCCCATTGAAAGACTTCGTAGCTTCGCAAAGACAAGGAAATTTTTCAGAAGAAAAGTGGATGGTCATACTTCAAAGCCTCAAAGATGAAGATATAGAGTGGCGGGCACCGTGGTTTGTTCCAGACGAGATATTATATCGATGTGGAGACTTTGACTGGGTCTCATTAGCAGGATTGTGGGGAGTAACAGGATATGCACCATTATTGGTTTCAAGGCAATACAGATCAAGACAGTTAATACCAGCAACTCAAGGGTTAGCCTAGTGCGAATTCGCATACCGAGGGGAAAATAACAAGAAAAGGATTCGAGAAATTTCAAATGCATGGAACCAAGTCCGAAGAATGAAAACATTCGGCGCCAATCCCATGATGACTGTAAAAT
Organism: Gossypioides kirkii; assembly: GCA_005610355.1. Lineage (NCBI taxonomy): Eukaryota > Viridiplantae > Streptophyta > Magnoliopsida > Malvales > Malvaceae > Gossypioides > Gossypioides kirkii. The sequence continues at coordinate 6,751,880 of CP032248.1, forward strand.
ATGATTGGTGGAGGAACAGAAGGGTCAACGACAATTTTCCTGTGCCAAACCCTGAGATTATCCGCCCAATCGAGGAACACTTACAAGTTGTCCCGACAGAACTTGAAATAATTAAACAAGACTTCGAGAGGAAGAATGCGGAGATAGAAAAGATGGTAGAAAAGCTAGAGGAAGAAAAGCTACTTTTAGGGCTGGATGTTGATGTTCAAAAGCTAGAGGCGAAAAAATTGAGAAAAGGGAAGAATAAGGCTGAAGAGGACCTCAGTAGCTTAAAGAAAGACTATAAGAAACTTCGCTTATCGATGAGGACCGCCGGCTTAGGTAAGACCTCGGAACAATGGCAACAAGAAGTCCGCGAAGAAAAGAATAGAAAAAGTCACTGGATGAACAAGTTCCAAGACGTCCAAGTACAGGAAAATGCCATGAATAGTAGCCTTCTAGAAAGTTAAGCTGAGGTGACCGAATTAAAAGCCCGAGTACGAGATTTAGAAGAATCTCTGCACCGACATCGTAGCCGAAATTCAGTAATGGAGTTGAAGGTAAAACGAGTTGAGATCGAGGGACTGAATAATAGGGTGGAAGAACTGAAAGCCTCTCTGCAGAATAGTGAAATACGAACCGAAGTTTTGGAAAGGACGTTGGAGACAAATGATTGGCATCTTCAACATGCTCAAAAAGAAGTCAGAGAGAGGGATTCTTTTTTTCAGTTACAAACTCAGCATTTGAAATCAATATACTAGCCTTTTCAATACCAAACAACTTTCGGCCAAGCATCAAATAATCAGCAAAGACAAGTTCCATCTCAATACCAACCCATTCCAGTATTAAGAAACAGGTATTCATCATACATGCATTTATGACTACAATTTAAATATTTTGAGTTAATACAGTACATGAACATGCATTTATTAGTCGTTTCAGTTTCCCAAAACAGTGAATGAAGGTATCAGTGATAATTAATATAGACAATTATAATTTCTATATCATTAATAAAAATATTATTAATAATTAATAATTATAATTAATATTTATGATTATAGTTAATATTAATAATTAATAATATTAAAATAATAAATAAAAAAAGAGAATTTTAAGGGACCGGGTACTCCCCTTGTCTGCTGCGCTGCCGCCGTTCACCACCGCAAGCCCCGATGCCATCGACTTCATCACCGTTCGAATCCTGCATGAACAAACACTAAAGAGAACAGTTTCGAAACTAACAAATATATAAAAGAAATGTTTTGGAAAATCCCAGATCTGGATTTCCAGATCTGGGTTTGGTGTTAAAAGGAAGAAAGGAGATTGATTTTTAAACTAAAAAGGGGTTTTTTTTAAAAAAAGAAAGAATAAAAGGGCTTTAAAATGTTAAAAAAAAAACAGAAGAGAAGAGAATGGTAGACTTTCGGGCTCACCTTCGAACGCCGGTGGCCGGAGATGGATGCGATGATCGGCGCGTGATTGAGGAGAGTCGAGGACGACCGTGCATAACCGAAGGCGACCACGACGCGCCCCCACACGCGGAACCCGACGACGGCAGAGCTGGGTCGAAAGTGGCCGGAGGAGGCCGGAGCGTGGTCGGGGTAACCGCCACGCACACCCACGCGCGGTTTTGGTGGCTGCCGGAGCTAGCCCGGAGCCTTGGCCGGCCAAAGAAAAGGGGGGTGTTTTAAGAGAGTTTGAGAGAAAGGGGCTGCCATTTTTAAGAAAAATGAAAAAAAATAAAAAATTTTAACCTAAAATAATATATATATACAACCCATTTGGACCGATCCGACCCGACCCGACCTACTCTGGGATCCGCTTGTTTTTAGAAAATGGTCTATTTGTGCAAATGGTCCTTCCGCGTTTTTTATTTGTTTCAATTTAGTCCTTTCTGTATTTTTTAATTATTTACAATTTTGCCTTGTAATTCTAATTGCTTTTCAATTTAGTCCTTTGACTGTTTGACTGTACCAGAGGCTGCCACATGTCATTTTTTGCATTATTTCTGCATTTAGTCCCTGACATTTTTAATTTGTTTTAATTTAATCCCTAAATCAACTTTTATTAAATTACAAAATTGGCCCAAGAATTTTTCATGGTTTATAAAGTAGTCCTTTGACTGTTTGACTGTACCAGGGGTTGCCACGTGTCACTTTTTAGCTTATTTATGCATTTAATCCTTTTTATTTTTAATTTGTTTTAATTTAATCCCCAAATCAACTTTTATTTAATTACGAAATTGGCCCAAGAATTTTTCAAGATTTACAACTTAATCCTTTGACTGCTGGATGCCTGTGGGGCTGCCACGTGTCACCCACTCTTGGTATTATTGCTTATAGGTCCCCAAACAGTCCAAAAATTGCATTTTGACCCCAAAAAATTTAGGAAACTACATTCTGACCCCGAAACTTTCAAAAATTACCATTTTACCCCCGAATCTTCTAAAATTCCATTCTTAACCTCGATTTCACCAAAAATTACCATTTTACCCCAGAATCTTTTAAAATTCCATTTTTAACCTCGATTTCATCAAAAATTACCATTTTACCCCCTGAATCTTTTAAAATTCCATTTTAACCCCGATTTCACCGAAAATTACCATTTTACCCTTAAATCTTTTAAAATTCCATTTTTAACCCCAATTTTACCAAAAATTACCATTTTACCCTTGAACTTTCCAAAATTCCATTTTAACCTCGATTTCACCAAAATTACCATTTTGCCCCTGGGTATCCAAAAGTCCCATTTTTTTTTCACCTCAATTTCATCGTTTATCAATATTTGCATTTGTTTGCACCTACATTTTATATTTTCGCACATTATTTATCTGCTTATTATATTGCTTCGTATCTAATTTCTCTTGTTTTTAAACTTACACATTCATTTACAAATTACTTCAAAAATCCAGGCAATGTTCGGTTCGAGCGTGATTTATTCGTATAATTCGTGCGAACCGAATATCTTTTTCAAGTTTTTTTTACACCCGTTCACTTCGAGGTTCCGAAAATGTCGTGTCCTAGCGTGTTGGTCGCGACTTCAAATCTTCGTGAAAATCGAAGTAAACGAGTATTCCTTTTAATTCTTCAAATCATGTGTTCGAGGATTGCATTTTAACCTTCATACGAAATTTTCAAGTTCTCAAAATATATATACGAAGAACTTTCATGACTAAAACAAGGCAATATTATTTCGTGTGAAAACTTCAAAAATTGTGCCCTAACGTGCGGGGTATGATTTTCGTAATTCGTACGAAAGAAATATCCTCTTCAAAAGTTTTTAACACATCCCTATCCATATCCAAATTTTTAAGCAAACGAGACAATGTTCCTTCACGTGGAAACCTCGAAAAATTGTGCCTTAACGTGCTAGGTATGATTTTCGTACAAATCACGCGATCGAATACTCTCTTCAAAAGTTCCCTAAACGTCCTTCAATTTTGATACTCCGAGAATGTAGTGTCCTAATGTGTTGGACACGCTTTCTAGTTCTCATAAGAGGAACGAAATATGGGGACGAGTTCTTCTTAAAAAGGTCTCTTTTAAAATCACACAGAGCCTTTCAAAATAAATACCGCATTTTAAACTTTACTCGAGCTTTCATTGTTTTCATAAAATAAGACCCGAAAATGATCATATGGTACCAATTCTGGGCGTACGAGGGTGCTAACCCTTCCTCGCGCGTAACCGACTCCCGAACTTATTTTTCTGGATTTCGTGGACCGACGTTTTTAACATTTTTTTAAACTTTTTGTGGTGATCCAATCGCACCCAAATAAGAGATTGGTGGCGACTCCCTTTTTACTCCTTATTTTCCAAATTCTAAAATAAATTTTTTTTCGAAACCTTCGTTTTCAAGCTGGTTTCGACATCAATCACTTGGTGGGAAATGCTACAATGAGTTTTTCAGACGTAGTTATGTCAGGGGAAATATTGAAAGTGCCATTAAAAGTGGAAAAATTGATGCAGGATGCAGTGAAAAAAGGGCAGCCCTTAGAAGAAAGGAAGCCGAGGTAAATAATGCAAGCATATACAGACCAAATTATGCGAAATCGATTATGATGATGCAATCAAAACCTCCTTCGAACAATTATCAAAATCCACCAAAATCAGAATCAAGTTCGAGAAAGAATACTAAAAAGATTCAGTTCACTCCAATTCTGGTAACGTACAAAGAACTCTACCAGTAATTATATGATCAGCACGTGGTGGCCCCGTACTTCACGGAGCCCGTACCACCACCATTCCCGAAATGGTATGACGCTAACGTCCAATGCGAATTTCATGGAGGAGTAATTGGACACTCCATTGAAAATTATTTCGCTTTCAAGAAGGTTTTAGAAAGATTAATTAAGATGAAACGTATAAGATTCGATGAGCCATCAGGACCTAATGTAGTCGAGAACCCTTTACTTGCCCACCCTGATCGAGGGATAAACGTAATTACTAGTGTAAAAGGGAAAAATGTTAAGGCTCATATTGGAGAGGTCAAATCTCCTTTGAAATGGGTATGGCGTCAAATGGTGGACAGGGGAATGATTGCACAGAATGGTGGAAATGTGATAGCGGTCAAGAACCATTGTGATTTTCACAATGTTGAAGGACATGAGATTCAGCATTGTGCGGAGTTCAAGATTCTAGTAAAGATTTGATGGACCGCAAAGAATTAGAGTTCTTCGAAGAGAGAGAAGAGATGGGGGACATTTGCACCTCCGAAGAAAAAAAGATAAATAAGCCCGATCACCTGATAATAATAATCTCTACATCCAAGGGAACTGAGACAAGAAGACAAGAGACACCTTGTGTTATCATTCGGAAACCTGCACCGTTTCCTTATGAAGATAGTAAAAGAGTTCCCTGGAATTACGGGTGCAATATAATAACACCCAAGGAAGAGCAACTTCAAGAAAATGTAAATCTGATCACCCGTAGCGGTCAAGTCTATGACTTAGAAAAAGAGAAAAAGGAATTTACAAAAGGAAAGGCCATAGCAGTCGAGCCCGAAGGAAAAGTGACTGACAAGTCAAAGCCGATAAACGAGTCGATGGCAGAAAGAGAAGCATAAGAGTTTCTGAAATTTTTGAAACACAGTGAGTACAGTGTAGTTGAGCAGCTACATAAACAGTCTGCACACATATCAATCTTAACATTATTGCTAAGTTCGGAAGCCCATCGCAACGCGTTAATAAGGGTGCTCAACAAGACTTATGTGACCAACGATATATCCGTATGCAAGCTGGATCGTCTGATTAACAACATTAGCGCTGATAATTTTATTTTCTTTAGTGACGATAAAATCTCGTCTGGTAGTATGGGATCGACTAAGGCTTTGCATATTACCACTCGCTGTAAAGGGTACACCTTACTCGGAGTGCTCATCGATAAAGGCTCAACTTTAAATGTACTACCGTTGGCTACCTTAGAAAGATTGCCTATCGATAGCTCTTATATGAAGACATATCACAACATAGTAAGAGCTTTCGATGGAACAGAAAGGAAAGTAATGGGCTGGATTGAAGTACCATTGCAAATAGGCCCGAACACTTACGAGGTTGATTTCTTGGTGATGGATATTAAGCCTTCCTATAATTGCTTATTAGGGAGACCCTAGATCCACTCGACAGGAACAATACCATCCTCACTCCATCAAAAACTCAAGCTGGTAATCGATGGAAGGTTGGTTACAATCAATGCGGATGAGGATATTATCGCATCTGTGACAAGCGATGCCCCGTATATGGAAAGAAATGAAGAGGCGATAGAATATTCCTTCCGTTCGTTAGAATTTGTTAATGCCACATTCATTGCGGAAGGAAATAAAATTCCTGAACCAAAGTTGTCACAAACCACGAAGATGGGGCTACATTTGACAATTGGAAAAGGAGCACTGCCGAGAAAAGGGCTGGAGAAATACCTTCAAGGAATAATCAATACACCATTGCCATTGGGAATATGGGATCGCTTCGGGCTAGGGTACAAGCCAGATATGAAAGAAAAGAAGAAAAAAATAGAACGGAAGCAAGAGATAAGAAGAACACGACAAGCCGGGGAAGAAATCAAATGGAGACCGATGACCTTTCCTTATATATCAAAAACTTTTATTTCTGACGAGATGAGACTCAAAGAGGAAGAGAATACTTGAAGATATGTGATGGAACTGAACATTAATGCTGTCTCCGAGGAAGCCGAAGAAAAGAGCTTATCTCAAATTTGCCCGCACGCACCAGGAAGTAATCTGGACAACTGGTCAAAAGAGGAGCTCCCTGTAGCCTATAGGAACATTTCAAAGTAATACTCGATACATATCTATCGTTTTATGCCCGAAGGCGATAAAAATCTTTGTAAAGGGCATTTGATTTTATCCGTCATCTTAATGAAAATGCATTTCGCTCCTTTTTGACAAATATCTCTTTATTCTTCCTTTCAAATTCAAATAAATTATTTACCCTTAACATACACAAATTAATCATTCTTGAATTTTTTGTATACATACATCCATAATCATACCATACAATCATTCTTAAAATTATTTTGTTCATTGGACCATTCTCATTCTTTTGACAAATCTTGGGATATCGGTAATATGAGTAACACTGACTGTGAACCTCATATCGAGCGGGATATGTGTCTTGAAGAACCTCAAGACTTCGAAGATGACCAAGATAATAACGTATGTCCTGAATTGCTGCGAATGATGGAACAAGAGGAAAAACAGATCTTGCCCCATAAAGAAGTAGTCGAGACTGCAAGCATAGGGATGAAGAGGAGAAGAAAGAAGTAAAAATTGGAACCAGTATCTCGGCAGAAACACGAGAAGATCTTATTGAGTTGCTCAGAGAATTCAAAGACGTCTTCGCCTGGTCCTACCACGATATGCCGGGGCTAAACACCGATATTGTAGTTCATAAGCTCCCAATAAAAGAAGAATGCAAGCCCGAACTCCGTAGGATGCGACCCGACGCGTTGCTTAAAATAAAAAAAGAAGTCCAAAAGTAGTTTGACGCAGGTTTCCTCCAAGTGGTTGAATATTCAGAATGGGTTGCCAATATAGTCCCCGTCTCCAAAAAAGACGGGAAAGTACGTATATGTGTAGATTACCGAGATTTGAATAAAGTCAGCCCAAAAGATAACTTTCTGCTGCCTCACATTGATACCCTGGTAGACAATACAGTGGGTCATGCCTTCTTCTCTTTCATGGATGGTTTCTCTAGGTATAACCAAATAAAAATGGACCCTACAGATATGGCGAAAACTACCTTTGTCATAATTTGAGGAACGTTTTGTTATAAGGTGATGTCGTTCGGACTTAAAAATGCAGGGGCAACATATCAAAGAGCCATGGTGACATTGTTTCATGATATGATGCACAAAGAAATCGAGGTCTATGTCGATGACATGATCGCTAAATCTCGAACCGAGAAGGAACACGTAAAGGTCTTGAGAAGGTTATTTTTAAGATTAAAGAAGTTCCAGCTAAAGTTGAACCTTGCCAAATGTACTTTCGGGGCTACTTTAGGCAAGTTATTAGGTTTCGTGGTCAGTCGAAAGGGGATAAAAATCGACCCAGACAAGGTTAAAGCCATATAAGAATTACCCCTACCTCGTACACAAAAAGAAGTTCGAGGTTTCCTCGGGAGGTTGAATTACATTGCTCGGTTCATCTCACAGTTAACTGAGAAATGTGATCCCATCTTTCGCCTTCTTAGAAAGCACAATCCAAGCGTTTGGGATGATCAGTGCCAAAGAACTTTTGACAAGGTTAAGCAGTATTTGTCTAATGCTCCAATTTTAGTGCCACTAAGTCCCAACAAACCATTAATCTTGTACTTAACAGTTTTCGAGAATTCTATGGGATGTGTTTTGGGTCAACATGACGAGACTGAAAAGAAGGAAATGACCATATACTACCTCAGTAAGAAATTTACTGGCTGTGAAGCAAGATACTCTTCAATAGAAAAATTATGTTGTGCGTTGGTATGGACTACTCGAAGATTGCGACAATACATGCTATATCACACCACTTGGTTAATCTCGAAATTAGATCCCCTTAAATACATGATGGAGTCAACTGCGCTAAATGGAAGAATGGCTAGATGGTAAATCCTACTGTCAGAATTTGATATAGTCTATGAAAGCCAAAAGACAATTAAAGGAAGTGCAATAGCAGATTTCCTAGCCAGTAGGGCTTTAGAAGACTACGAGCCAATAGATTTTAACTTTTCAAATGAGGATCTAATGTAAGTTGCAACCACTGAAGAGAAGATCGCGACAGAGCATCCATGGCGATTAAATTTTGATGGCGCTTCAAATGCTGTGGGCAATGGGATCGGTGCAGTTTTAGTGTCACCAAAAGGAGACCATTATCCCTTTACCAGTAAACCTGATTTCGATTGCACAAACAATATGGCCAAATACGAGGCGTACATCATGGGGATTCAAGTAGCCATAGATCGAGGGATCAAGGTTTTAGAAATATAAGGAGATTCAACATTGGTAATCTACCAACTCGGGGGAGAATTGGAGACAAGGGACTCCAAATTAATTGAATATCGAAATATGATCCTCAAACTGATCAAAGAATTCGACGAGGTCACATTCAAATACTCCCACGTGAGGAAAACCAAATGGCTGATGCTCTAGCTACTCTAGCTTCGATGATAAAAGTAAATAGGCCAGAGGATATGAAGCCCATTTGAATGAGTATTTATGAAACTCCAGTCCATTACTATGAGATCAAAGAAGAAGGAGAAGAGGGGCATCCTTGGTATCAAGACATTCTCCAATATGTAAAAGACCTTAAATACCCTGAAGGAGCTACTAAAAATGACAAAAGGACATTGAGAAGGCTCGTGAACGAGTATGTCCTAGATGGAGAGATTCTGTATAAGAGAAGAAAGGATCAGGTGTTGTTGAGATGTGTGGATTCAATTGAGGCTAAAAAAATCCTAGAAGAAGTCCACGAAGGGATTTGCGGAACGCACGCCAATGGATTCAAAATGGCCAGATAGATCATGAGACTTGGATACTATTGGTCGACTATGGAGACTGATTGTATCAATTATGCTAAGAAATGCCACAAATGCCAGATCTATGGAGATAAAATTCACATACCACCGTCACCACTGCATGTTATGACCTCCCCGTGGCCTTTTTCTATGTGGGGCATGGATGTTATTGGACCAATTTCACCAAAGGCTTCTAATGGGCATAGATTACTCTTTGTGGTAATTGACTATTTCACAAAATGGGTGGAAGCTGCTGCTTATTCCAACTTTACAAAGTCTGCAGTCAGCAAGTTCCTGAAAAAGGAAATCATATGTCGATATGGAATGCCGGAAAAGATCATATCAAACAATGCACTGAACTTGAACAACAGTACGATATCAGAGGTCTGTGAGCAATTCAAGATCAAACATCATAATTCGTCCCCATATCGCCCAAAGATGAATGGAGCAGTGGAAGCGGCAAATAAAATATCAAGAAGATTGTTGCAAAAATGACGGAAACCTATAGGGATTGTCATGAGAAATTAACATTCGCTCTCCTTGCTTATAGAACTTCTGTCAGAACATCTACTAGGGCAACGCTGTTTTCACTGATATACAGGATGGAGGTTGTTTTACCTATCGAGGTAGATATTCCTTCTCTCCGAGTCTTGTCAGAGCTGAATTTGGATGAAGCAGAATGGGTCCAAGCCAAATATGATCAGTTGAACTTGATCGAAGAGAAGAGATTAAAAGCCATCCGTCATGGTCAAATGTACCAAACACGGATGATGCGTGCTTACAACAAGAAGGTTCGCCCTAGAGAATTCCATGAGGGAGATCTAGTCTTGAAAAAGATACTTCTAATACACAAAGACTCTCGAGGAAAATGGATGCCTAATTGGGAAGGGCCGTACGTGGTAAAGAAAGCTTTCTTTGGAGGAGCCTTAATTTTGACTGAAATGGATGGCAAAGAACTATACAACCCAGTAAATTCAGACTCAGTGAAAAAGTACTATACCTAAAAAAAAATCAGAGAGGTCAGGATGAAAACCCGTAGAAAGGGCATCTTGAAACCAAAGGGGTTTTAATTGAAAACCTGAAAAGGGTGGCTCAAATGCAAAACAAGGACAACCAACTATTCCCTCAAAAGTGACAAGATGGAAATATTTTACATCTTGGAGCATCGACGAAGTAACTCCAGGATCTCCAAAGACATATCAGGCGAAAGATGGTCCACAGATCAGAGAAACTCATATTCGATATCTAGACCTAGTACTGTTTGTCTTTTTTTGCTCATTGTAAATATTCAACATTTTCCTTTTTATAGCGAACATATCTCTAAGTTTTGACTTTAATTCATTCTTTCCCACACCATCCAAGTATTTTCATACTAAGATAATGGATAATGGATCAAAACCACATGAAAAGTAAGGATTCGCGAGTATTATTTTAGAAAATTCCTAAGTGATACAAGGATCCTGAATAAAACTGCCAGTTAAAAGAATCAAATCTGAAAAAGCAGTTTAAATTGAGAATCTGACAAGTTAGATTCGAGAAGACGTTAAGAGATAATCCTAGAACAAAAGAGACTAATCTTTGAAAAATTAAACATCAAATCATGCACATTCATTCTAGTTAGGAGCATTTTGACTCATTCTGAGCATGGCATCTTAAACAAACCTGGCCTACCTAGAGGTTCATTCTACAGGTTTTAGCATCATGAAATACAAAGGGAAAGATCTAAGACCGTAATGGCAGATCCAGTACCGTAAAAGACACAAAGGGAAAGATCTAAGACCACAATGGCAGATCCAGTACCGCAAAAGACACAAAGGCAAAGATCTAATACCGCAATGGCAGATCCAGTACCACAAAAACACAACAGGGAAAGGTCTAAATCGCAAGGGCGGACCGTGTACCTCAGAAGAATGACGGAAAAGATCTAAGACCGCAACGGCAGATCCAGTACCGCCAAAACACAAAAGGGAAAGGTCTAAGTCGCAACGGTGGATCGTGTACCTCAGAAGCATGAGGGAAAGATCTAAGACCGCAATGGCAGATCCAGTACCGCAAAAACACAAAAGGGAAAGGTCTAAGTCGCAATGACGGACCGTGTACCTCAGAAACAGGAAGGAAAGGATTTAAGTCGCAACGACGAACCCGATACTTTAGAAACATGAAAAGTCGAACCCACGACGATGAAACTTCTACCTTGAAGTCATAGTGGATCAGGTTTAAACTATAATAGCAAGTCTCTATCTCTCTGAAGTTGCAGTAAGAGCAAGATGAAGATTCGACACCAAATCCCACTTCATGAAGACGCAGTGGAGTTTGGATTCAAATTACACCATTTTATTTTTTACCTTTAGATTCAAGAAGGGCAAAATAAATATTCCAATCACTTACCTCGAGCCTGGGGCATATCGCAACCATTTGATCTTTTACCCCGAGCCTGGGGCAGATCACCATCAACTAATCTCCTACCTCAAGCCTGAGGCAGATTGTAGTTATCCAAAACAAGTGAGGCGGTCATCTTCCTGACGAGATACAGAGAAGTATACCAACTCAATGAAACTAGACTCAAAGACTACGGTGACAAACTCCAATCTCCTTGAAATTTCAAAAGAATGGAGTGAAATTATAGTAGCAAATTTTGAAGATTACCCTAAAGTAGGATGGAACCACCACATCGAGGAAATAGAAAGGTGGATGCGGCAAAATCGAACGATCAATAAAACGAAGGCGAGCTAGTCGAAAGAAGAGCATCAAAGGCGATCAATAAAATTGGTCTTCCTCTGGTCTTTGCCCAATTCCTGTTACACAACAACGAGCAAAGAGGGGCAGCTGTTAAAGCCCAATTTTGACTGGGCCAACCAAACCACTTTGAATTTGTTTTAAAATTAAATTTATTTTAAAATTTAAATTTATTTTAAATTTGGATTTAATTTGAATTTAAAATTATTATAAATTCAATAAAATATCCAAAGTCCAAATACAAATTAAAGCCCAATTGGGTCCAAGTTCAAACCAGCCCAATGTTCATTTTACAAACCCTTGACCCATTACCCCAAACAAATAACCCAAGCCCAAACCACCAAAGTCAAACCCTAAGACTGAGCTACCCACGTGCCTCTGCTGATTGCTGCCACCACCAGCTCCACCTAGCCCTGCCACCGCCGTTGCCAAGAAGAATCTGTAACAAGCAAAGAAATAAGGTAGGCATTTAATGGCAAAACAACAAAATATCATCATTTGTAAAATGGCTATAAAGCCAGATTTGATTTCTGTAATAATGGTGACAATTTCCCTTGAAAAATATCAATACAAAAACATACTTTTAAAAAACACTCGGTGAATCAAAATAGCAGCAGTAATCCCAGCAGTGGCATTCGAATGAGCATCAAGATACAGAAGCAAACATAGGCCAGATTCATAGCATTTAAAAACTAAGATATTCAGGTACCTTTTGATATACATCATTATCATTTATGGTTGTAATTTCATAATATCAATAGCTCATAGATACATATTAATATTTGCATTAAATGTTTTCATCACCATTCGATATTTGTATTTTAGGGGTTTCAAAAACACAGTGAATGTATGCATTAAATGGTTATGGTAGCTTTTAATAACAATATTAATAATAATAAATACCAACAGGCTTATTATTAATTACTATAGTAATAATTACTATTAATAATAAGTAAATATTTAAAAAAAGCTGAAGGGTCAGGAACTCATCTTCGTTCGACCATCGTCGCCGGAGCTCGCGTGTCCCACCGTCGTCGTCGTACACCCATCGAGGATAGATCTGCAAGAAACCAAACAGCAGTACGAAACGTTTTTTTAAAAAAAATAAGTAATAACAGAATATTTTGTAATAATGGAACTTAAGAATGGATTTGGGAACCAAAAAAGGGATGGTTTTAAAGATTTTAGAATCTGATTTTAAAACAAATCTTTTTTTTGAATGAACTAAAAGAACAAAAACCAAGGCATTTCTTTAAGACTCAAAGGAGAAAGAAAGTGGTTTTAATCCCAGATCTGGAAAATCCAGATCTGGGTTTTGTAAAAAAGCGAAAAGATTTTTTCAAAAAAATGAGATGTGTTTTAGAGAAGAGCAAAAGAATAAAAAAAGGGAAAAACCTTACCTTCGAACACCGACGACGATGGCCCGTGATCGGCACATGGACTTGGAAGCGACGGCACAGGCATCAGGGAGCCCTCGGAGCCATCGCGTGTAGTGCACCCTCGTCGAACGGCCGGTGGTCGGACATGGGTCTTCTTTGGGCGGCCAAAAGGTGAGAGAGTTGAGAGAGAGAGCAGAGAGTTTCTAAGTTTTTTTAAAAAATGAAAGAAAGAAAATGAATTGAAAACCCTAAAATATGCCTTTTATAAGCTCCCAAAACGGCGCCGTTTTGGGGGCTGACCTCCAGCCTCAAAACGACGCCGTTTTGCTTAATGACCCATGGGCCAGTCCGACCCGACCCGACCCGGCTTCAAGATCCGCGTGTTTTTGCAAAATGGGTAATTATTCAATTGTTCCTTCCGTATTTTTTATTTGTTTCAATTTAGTCCTTTTTGCACTTTTAATTATTTTTAATTTGGCCCAGTAATTTTAATTACTTTTCATTTTAATCCTTTAACATTTTGAAAGCACCAGAGGCTGCCACGTGTCACTATCTTGGTTTATATATACAATTGATCCTTTCTATTTTTAATTTGTTTAATTTAATCCTTAAATCAACTTCTGTTTAATTACAAAATTGGCCTAAGAATTTTTCAAGATTTTCAAATTAATCCTTTGACTTCAAGATACCTGTGGGCTGCCACGTGTCACCTTTTTTGGTTTTATTGCATTAGAAGTCCCTGATCTGTCCAAAAATTACATTTTAACACCAAAACTTCTTAAAAATTATATTTTGAACTCAAAACTTTTCGAAAATTACATTTTAAACCCAAAACTTTCTAAAAATCACATTTTAACCCTAAAACTTTTTGAAAATTACATTTTGACCCCAAAACTTTCTAAAATTACATTTTTACCCCTAAACTTTCTAAAATTCTATTTTAACCTCGATTTCACCAAAATTACCATTTTATCCCCGAACTTTCTAAAATTCCATTTTTACCCCCGATTTCACCAAACTTACCATTTTACCCTCAAACTTTCCAAAATCCCATTTTTATCCCAGTTTCGACCAAAATTATCATTTTGCCCTCGGGTATCCAAAAAGTCTCGTTTTCAATCCCGATCGTGTCATTTTTTTCTTTGTCGATATTTGCATTTAATTTTAATTATCATGCATTCGTATTTTATTTTTGCTTACCATTTATCTACTTAATCATTTTATTTCGTGTTATTTAATATCTGCCATTAATAGCTCATTCATATTAAATTCGCATATACATTTTCAAAATTATTTTCATAAAAATTTTAAAATCGAGATAATATTCTTTTATTTCGAGTTGTGCAACCTTTCTTCAAATCGAGATAATCAAACATCCTTCTCCAAAATTTAAAAAGTTTTACAAAGGAAAGCTCGTTATTTTTGGATCTCGAAATATCATGTCCTAACTCACTGGACGTAATTTTTCTTTCTCGATCACTTTGAAATAGTGAGATTTCCAAACAAAAATTGATTTCTTTAAAACATAACTCATGCATTCGAGGATCGTATTTTAAACTTTATTCGAGTTTTTAAGGTTTACAAATTAAAACCTGAAAATAATCAAAACAGTACCAATTTTGGGTGTATGAGGGTGCTAATCCTTCCTCATGCGTAACCGACTCCCGAACCTGTTTTTTTGGATTTCAAAGACCAACATTTTTAAAACATATTTTAAACGTTTTGCAGTGATCCAATCACACCCAAATAAAAGATTGGTAGCGACTCCTATTTTCTAAACACTCATTTTCCAAATCTTAAAATAATTTCTCGAAACTCATTGTTTTCCATAAAATGATGGTTTCGACAGGAGTTTTTGATCCCTTAAAAGTTAAAAAAAAAATTAGACTCTTTAAAAGTTGATAAAAAAATTTGAGCTTCTTAAAAGCTGAATTTTTTTTTTTGACCCCTTAAAATTGAAAAAAGAAAATTTTTAGACCCTTTCAACTTTGGATCCTGGGTAGCTGCACTTCCAGACGATCCCAGGACCGAGTCTGCTAACCACTTCCCACATTCTCATTTACATGCCCATAATTATGGCCATGAAATTAGGAGAAAACAATTATGGTAGTTCATGATGATAGAACTAGTATAAATATGTGTAAAACTCAATCAAGGTCCCTAAGCACAAAACAATTCCATGTCATTAAATCACAAAACAATTATGGTCGGTTTAAGGTCTCGAAGTGTCACAAGACATTTTACAACATTAATCTACTTTAAGCAATTATTTCTTTCATCATAAGCAATTATATTCACATACCAAATTATACATTAAATCGCATACATTAATCCAATTTATAAAACACATATCATATGCAAGCATTACAATCATTCATGAATCACTTTCAAATAACTTGCAAACCATAGGGGGACTAGAGAATTTTTCACAAACAGGGACACACGACCGTGTCACAGACCGAGTGACAGGCCGTGTGTTTAGGCGAACTAGCATCACACGCCCATATGTTGGACCATGTGACAAACCGTGTTTCTATTCGAAATTGAACCACACGGCTGTATACCAACCCGCGTGTTTGCTCATGTAACCTGCACTGCACCCAAAAATAGCATACGACTATGTGACAGCCCGTGTCACAGGCCGTGTGTATCCAGTTTACTTTCTAACTAAGTTAATTCCTTAACCTAGTATGTTCCACAAGAAGCATTACTAAGAGGTATAATTTCTAGAATTTCAAGCATCAATCAAGCAACAACCAAACCCTACGTATGTCATTTCCAACTTAACCAATAAAATCATTTCCTAAATAATTATTTGTATTCACTATCTAGTTGTCTAACTACTTAAAATCTTATATTATAACCCACAAGACTCCATTACCAAAACATGGGAATAAAACATACCACAATTGTTCTTCAATTCATTATCACTAAACAAAATGACATTTTATCCAATCCAAAACCATACCATTCAACCAAATTTACAACTCAAACAATTATCAACATTGACATTCAAGACATATATATTTCATCAAGTTTCATTATAATCAAAATATTTACATAACCTCAAAACTTACTAAATCATTGAATCATTCGGTATATATTTATCAAACCAACTATCATGTGACTAGTATTCATATGTATTAATCTCCTAAAGACTCCAAAACATAACATTAGTCCTAGGTATATGTCAAAATAACCAAAAGAAGACATCATTAACTTTGAGTACGGGATTCCTATCTTGATGTTGACTTGGTATCTGCTGCTAAGTTAACTTGAATTCAGTAGTTGTGGATATGCGACTATATCTACTCAACAATTTTCTCTTTTCCTCAATTAACAATTGTCAAATTTGATACTCGGTCATGCAAGTCAAAATAAGCTTGGCTGAAATTTTCTTTTAACTTCCATGGAGGTTTCAGTTTTTGACCAGAGAAAAAGAAAGAGATGATGTTTTCTCAACTTGTTTTACTAATAATTTTATTCTTTTCAATTAAATTTACTTATTTAACCCTCACAACTAAATAAAATTTCATTCCTTAAACCTCCATCATTGTTCACTATAAAATTTATGGAATAATTACCTTTTAAATACCTCAATTTATATCCCCATAATAAAACAACTCTTTTAGGCTAATAACTACCACTTTTTCTTCTACTTTAATTTGGTCCTTTTTCCCCAATTTAGCATTTAAACGATTTAAGTACTTAACCAAATTCTTGATTCTATCTAATAAATTTCTAGATTAACAAAAATATCAATAAAAGGCTATCTAAATGATCAAGACCATAGTCTCGAATTTATCATACTTGCACTATTGACAAGTGGGTTGTTACACAACAACTTATAACAATAATGGTATATTTATTTAATAAGACCCTTACTCTTGTCGCACCATGTAATTTAATATTAATCACTATTTTTATCAGATAATTAATTTAGTCTCTGTACTTTAATTGAACACTTCATCAGCGAAATTATCTAACCCAAAATTCAATTCATTTTTTTAAAAATAACTCCGTAAATATTTACAAGTTCGGTTTACGAAAACGAGTCTTGAAATCACACTTTCTAACACTATTGACTTTCGAGTCATTACAAGCATAATAAAAGAATCTAAACTAGAGTAGGATTACTGAGCCATGCTTCATAATTGGAAGAACAAGCACCATGAAAACATATGTCGTTCAGTCAATGAAAGATAATGGATAGCTGGTTGAAATGGGCATTAAATATTTTGAGAGAGATCTCCAAATCATTGGTATGACTATCGAAATCATGAGCATCAACATGTTGGTTCCAGATTCAAGTGGTAGTATTGGGTCCCTTAGCTATTGTTCTTGAGAGATGGCCTGACCTAGCCCATTCCTCGAAAGAAGTTTTTACGGGATCCTTATATATCAATTTTTACTTTTGGTTTCAACGAACGAAAAATCATTAAGTCTTCCTCTTTCCAGGCGATACATACAAAGAGACCCGCCAACAGTCAATAATTAATAAACCTATGAGAGACTCTTATAATTAGTTACTTTCATGATTAAGAAAAGAAAATAAGAGAAGAGTTTACGTGTCATGTGAAGATTCCTTCTAAGGCATTTTTTTGGAATGACCATGGTAGCCTTTATATTTGATTTACGTCCATGAAATTTGATTTTTTTTAGAATTCGTGATTGTTCATTATAGTAATATCGTTTTTAAAATTTGGATTTGAGTTTTCTCTCTTAAAATATAATGTGTATTATTATTACACCAAATACTTATTATTATTTTGCACATGCTTTTGTATGTATTATAGCATAAATTATGTATCTTTGCATAATGCGGCTCAAATAAAAATAGTTGAATTATAAGTTTTTTAGAGATAAAATAAATTTTTTACTCTTTTTAAAATATAAAAAGTAGCGAAAAGTTATGGAAAAAAAATTAAAAGATAATATGAAGGGGGGAGGGAAGCCCAGCCCCAAGTAACCCCTAGTTAGGCCATGTTCAGACGTTGCATTAATCGATTATTTATGCTTCGATGGAAATGGAATAATAACACACCCCCTCATTATCTTATAATTCTATAAAAGAAAAAAATTGTCAATCTTATAAATATAAATAATACCTTAGAACTACTTATAGTTTTTTCAAACTTTTAAATAAAGGGATAATATATTTCATCACACTCAAATCTATATTTTTTTATACCGACAACGATGTCAACTGAATTGAAACTCAATCAACAATATATCAATTTTCATTAGAATATCATACATTTATTAAATAAGTAAAGTTAAAAGTGTTTATTATATTCATATATTATTTTCGTAATCTTTCTTATGGGTTCATTTTTCTCTTTTAATGTGGTAATTGTGTTAAAATTTATTCAAAGCGGTACTTGTATTTGACATAAGTAATATATTTTAGTATTTGAATGTAACAATGTTAATTGTTTTAATATTTAATTCGGGTTTTAGATTTGACTTGATAAAAACTCATAATTAGTTAATAATTTTAGTAATTAATGTTCATCAAATCAATTCTAAGACTCAAATTAAATCATATCCATTATCGGATTATATTTGATAAATTAAACAAATTTATAGTTAACACTAAATTTATTCTATTAACAACATGAAAAATTTAAATCTAATAATATTAGCAATTAACTTTCATCAGATCAATTTTAAAACCCGAATTAAACACTAAAAAATTAACCTTGTTTCCTTTAGGTACTAGATCGAACCAAAAAATAATGTAGCTGTGGCATGAGAAAAAAGTGTGAAACACCGGTACCAATATAAATATCCATGGTTTAGTAAAATTGCAGACATATAGTTTTATAGGGAGAGAGGCTGTTAAATCATGGTTGCTTGTTTGCAGATGATGGGATGAATCAGTTGAATACAAGAGTCTAATAAGATTTGGTGCTTCTGTACTTGGCCGCATTGTTCAATACTCCTGATGTGGCAGTGGATCTAGGAGTGATCGCCTTCCTTATCTTAAATATATTCCAAGCAGCACCAGCACAATGCCCTGCTGTTGCTAGCACATCTTCTGTCGCCTCCCCAGCTCTTTCACCAAACCTGCAACACTTACTCAAAACCATTAACACCAAATAAAGATAGAAATATATATATATATATACACATTACCTATCAGTCATCATTCTGGTTGCTGCAGATGATGTTGCAGAAAAAGCTTGCTTTTCAGCAACCTCTGCTGCATCTAGAACCTTGTCTGCCATAGCCATACATACACGAAATGGATAATTCATATTTGGTGTCACAAATATCAGAGAAGAGAAATCAAGAATATGTGGCCGTTGTTACTCACTAACAGCATCAAGGGAAGCTAAAAGAACTTCTCCTGGAACCATGGATAAGAAAGCTTTCCCAGGTTTGGAGTTAACCAAGGGTGCCATCACTGTTCCACTAGCCGCACCAACCATGCCCAGCATTGCTTTGCTCATCTTTTCAGTCATTTTGGACAGTTTTCTCACACTACACAATCAGACATATGCAGTACCTTAGGCTCAGAGTTCAACAACTTTTGACTTTAATGAAAACTACTTTATGTCAACTTCACATAATATCCAGAAAAATAATTGTGTCTTGGGATACCGTTTTAGGCTTTTGTTGACAGCTCCACTACTCTTCCTTGTGGTCCTGCTGCTTTGGTAACCATTGTTAGTTGCTGTAGGAGCTTGCAGTAAAATGGTTTCTCCTCCTTTCTGAACCTGCTTTTTAATTCCTTCTTTTCTTTAGATTCACTAACCATGGCAGGTTCTATACAAGGCTTTTTTAGCTTTAGCAATGAATGTTTTCTTAGGGTTAACTGATAAATGGCTAGAAGTAGAATACCAGTTGAAGTTGAAAGCAAACCTGGCTAGTATAAGCATTGCTGCATTTGAAGATTCCCTTCACAATCTGACCGGTCCCTCCAGCAATGGCCTTTGCCAAAACATTGTTATAAGATTCGATCCTAGGAGCATACTCCTTCCAATCCACTTGTTTATCCCCAGTTGAAGTTGCACCAGAAAAGCATGAATGCTCCTTCAAAAAAGAATCCAAGGAACTCATGAACCTGCTATCATACTGCCCCGAAAAGGTCACTCCATAACTCAGAGGATTCCCATCTTTCATGGGCAAGGAAAAGAGGTAGTGAAAGGAATCAAGCTTCACAACCGGCTCATCTTTTGTCAAAGGCCATTGAACATCTTCCCCAACTTTAATGATGGTAGCAAGAGGAACATCCTCTTCTAAAACCCGCACAAGTGTGAACTCACCCTTGCCCAGTTCCAAGGCTTCTCCTTCCTCCATCAGATAAACCCTGCATCCTGGAATCTGCAAAAGAGGCTCTACTTTCAGATTCTTGTTTTCTGGGTATGCAACAACAGGTTGAGTTGAGGAGGACTGCATGGGATGGTCATGGGAAGCTTTGGAACTCTTTCCCCTGAAACACCCCATATCTTTTCTGTGATTTTTGCACCTAAGTTTGCTATGTTTTTCTTCGAGGGAACAAGTTTGGATATGAATGTGAAAGGAACAACAACTAAAAAAAAGAAAGAAAGGTTTGGATGAAATTGGCTGAAAGAGGAAGTTTGGCTGTGATTGATTCTTTGTTTGTAATTGATTCTTTGTTTGTAACTTTATTATAATTCCTGATGGATAGAGATAGACTCGTTTGAACTGTTACTTTCGGTGGAGGAAAGAATCAGAGCTTGACATATGATTTTTTTTTAATATTTATTTTGAAAAAACTATTCATAAGCAGGCTCAAACTCACTACTTACTCCGTCTATTCCTCGCTAGTGCTTGAAAGGGAATTTATACCGTGCATTTTGGACCCAAAAAACATTAAAAGAAAATATATAAACTGCTTTTGGTTGAAATTCGATAAAACAAGAAAGAGAAATGAAAATTGCAGAACATACAACACAAAATGGGCAGTCGATACATACAGATGGTGATTGGAAAACTGTAAAATCACAAACACTAAACTTGTGTCTCACATTTAAACACTGACTGTATAGAATCATTTAATAAAATTACAGGACGAGATACAAGTTACAAAGTCAGCCCCCGGATGAAGAGGGTTGATAAAATTAAGAATAAATCTGATTGAATGGCAACAAAAAAATGAGGGCGAAAATTCCTAAACCACTAAAACCAATCCAATAAGGAATCATCAAATAATCCCACCACCAACCAACTAAAGAATCTGTGCTTCAGAAACCTTGCTGCTTCCACTCGGATCTATAAATGAAGAGCCATAATGGTCACAAAAAAAAAACATTCCTTCTCTCTGCTAAACCTCGTATTTCTTGGGTTGATGCCATTGACACAAACTTCTCGCCAATGAGCTTAGGAATGAGGCTTTTGGAGGAGCTCCTTTTTTCCCATATAAATGCTTACCTCCTAAGTCTGTGAACTTTGGCCCCCTACCTTTGTTCCTTTCAATCTGCACCGTTACCCAAATACTGCTAAGCTTCCACCAAATTAATAAACCTTGAGGTCATTATGAATGGTTTAGTTTAAGTGCTATGCTCAACTGAATTACCTTGTGTATTTTTCCATTCTTCAAGTGATATCGAATACCCGACCAATTGATTGATTGAGAGAAATGAGATCGGAAGGCAGAGATAGGGTATAGAAAGTTATCAACCAGCAATGCGACAAATATCTGCTCAATCACAAAAGAATTTCATCTACATACTCGAAAAGTGATATAACTAAGCTTCAAGTCAAAAATCAGATCTAATCAAACAAAAAACGCAGCTGACTTAACTATAAAACTTTAATGTTCCTTTTAAGTGAAACCTTGAGTACACTATTTCACTACAGTGTGAAGGAGATCATTCCAGGATTTTAGACCAGGAATTAAAACGGATAAAAAGGGCAGAATTTTTTGTCATCACTCTAAACACACAGGTGTGTATGATTTATTAATAATATACAGTTAGGAAAAGGAAGAGGCATATGCTAAAGATAAGCACTCAAGTTTCATGGGAACAACATAATGACACAAGTTCAATAAAATTCGTTGCCATCCTCCATACTAAAGAGATAGAGGTGCTTACCATGCTCCAGTTGTAATAATCAAGTGAGAGCTTAGGTGCCTCAGGGGATAACATGTTGCATAGTTGAACTTCAATCCTTGTTAAGTTCCACATAGAAAGTAGCTCCGTAAGGGTACATATAGCTAAGCAACTTGCTAGTAACAATCCTGTGGAAAAAGTGTTTGCTTAGTTGCAGGACCTATTTCAAACTTTAATACCATAGCATGCTTCTCTGCAACCAATATTTACAACCGAAAAAGAAATTTCTATTATGTGAAAAGGGCTACTGCTAGCATCTATAGTAGTGGAACAGCAAACAGGCATGCATCCCTGATAAACAAGTCTAAATTACCAAAACCCAATATGTTGAGGGGCCAGAGGAAATAGTAAATTATCAGTATAACTTAGTTCCATCTTGCCAAAGACAAAGAAACAAATTCTTGTTACTCAGAATGTCACAAATAGACTGGTATACTACCAGATTACAATCCCAGACATTGGTTTCTTCTGAACTAATTAATACTACGACCAAACCTAGCTAAAAAGGAAAAATTGTGCGCTCACCACTTGGAGTACAGGTTGTTTCCTCATATGAATAACCCTTGATATAGATTTGTAATGCTGCTGCAATATGAACTGCAGCCATAAAGTATGGTGCTACAAATCCCCATGAAAGATAACAATGGAATGAAAACAGTCCTCTATTCATTAGCCAATTAACCCTGCTTATGTATGATTCCAAAACAAATGTTTGCTTCCTCAAGTAATTCCAGTACCTGGACAACAAGTCCAAGTCAAGAAGGATTTACATATAATAGATCAGCTTAACGTGTAAAATTCACAAACCTGGAGAAACTGAGATCACTTGCAAGAGGATGAGGAAAAACAGCTACAGGAGGGGACGTAATAAGCCTCTTGTGGGCTCCTGAGAAGAGACAATCATGAGCAGTTAAAGGGCTGCAAGTCTGAGTATAAAAAGCTTTAATTCTAATATCAACAGATATATTAATATACTAAAACAGCTAATAGAGACTAGATTACCCGCTATAGCAGCTAGTGTCATATCATCAGAGTATCCACCATCTCGAAGTCCTGAGACCACACCATAATTGTCACATCTAAAATCGCCAGCGTGCATCTGAAAAACAATCTAGAAGAATCAGAAATAATCCTTCAATTTTGCACAGGATGCACTGAGAATGATAGGGGGGCTACTTACCATCATACACCCTCCCCAAAGAAAAAATGTTTTCCCACCAGTGGCAAATCCCATAGAGCAAGGCTGTAGAAAAGAAATATTTATGAAATAATTGGACAGTTGACTTAGGTGTTAGTCACTGATTGTTGTATTTCTTGTTGTACTGTTGTTTTGATAGCATGTTTTTCACTGCTCTCTTGTATAAATACAATTCAAGTTATCCAAAAATAATATATAGTCAGGTATATACAATATCTTGGGAAGAAGAAATAAGTCGTAGATGGCATCATACCATATGGTATTCATAGATGCAATAACTCCCTAAACTTCCAGACGGTAAATCAAGAGGGTATCCAGTTTGAATAAATATCTGCATGCCATTGCCAATAACATGAATACCACAAAAGAAATCAACAGTTCAGAAAAAAAGTTAATTATTTTGATTTAATGTATATTGCTTTGTACAAACATACCTCAGGATTCTTTTCCATCTCAACGGTGAGGGCTCCAATTGATCCAGGGTGAAGCCTAACATCATCATCCAAAAATAATACATACTTGGTATCTTTATGCATTCTTTCCACCCCAACCTTCAAAAGAATACCAAATGACATGATATATTGAATACACATACAAGGACCGACTTTAAATAATTGTGGATTAACATAATTCTTCACTGCGTACAAGTGAACTGACAAATTTATAGTTTAAACATAATACTAATACAAGAATAAAAGGCGAGATCATTTGCAAAATCTGTTTAACAATTTGGTAAAGTTGTTACGTACCAGCTGGTTATGTATTTTCTGACTACAGGTTGTTGACAAACCAGCCACAATGATTTTAGCATCAACATCATCCTGCGCAGAAAAACATGCAATGAAATCAGGAAGGCAAGAAGTAAAGCCACAGAGAAGACACTCAAATGATGCCCTCTAACACTTGCATGAAACAAGGAGCAAGCATTGAGTACCCAGGGTTTTCAGTGAAGGGGAATAAAGGATATAGATTAATAAAAAAACTATTTGACATTTTTGTCAATATAATCAGAAAGTGCATATTAAAGCAAATTTTAGTATACCTTAAAATCCCTTATTAACCGAGAAACAGCATGGTAAGCGGGATCTTCAGTACTTTCCACCACAAAAAGAAACTCCAGAGGACCACCATAGAGAGATGTGATCTGCCTCCATTGACATTAAACAAATACTTCAGAAAATTGCCGATTGCAAACATGAAAATTCTCAGAGCAATATGAAAATAAAAAATTAATAAAAAGGAGAGAAATTTAGTTCACTTTTCCATTTTCTGATGAACAAAATGTGGACAAGGAATAGGTAAATGCGCGCTTCTTTAGAATGCACTGAAAAGACACCTAAAGCTTAGTGTTAGCTAGACCATAAAATACTCACCTGACTCTTCCAGTTGTGCAGATTATGTTCTCCAAAACCTTTTAAAGGCATCACAACTGTAACTCTTGGTAGATTGACCTGATTAGTATGCTCAAGTTCATTAATATCATGGCACAAAAAACCAAAGCTATTGCCACCTTTCATGGCATCCTTCATTCTATTAATCTCTCTGTTCCTGTAAAGGGCAAAGAATGCAGGTATATATAAATGAAATAGGCAAGTTTCTAGGTCATAAGACAACGTAGAATGGTTATGGCAGCAAGCAGCCTGCTTTTTAAAATTCTCTTAAAACCATGTACCTGACATAAGCAGCAAAAGCCCACCCAATAGCAAGAGTCAAGCATATTACACATCCCTACATCATATACAAAGCACTCGGATTGGTAACCTTCTTGAAGTTTAAACGGGCAGATAAAGAGAGGCAACTGATATATAACAAAGTTAAAAGTACTGTATTCATAAAGTAGATAATTGGAATGATTGTGAAGTTAAAAGAAAGGCACTAGTTAAAAGTAGAAAACATCAGCCAGCAGAATAGATAACACAAATTTGTCAAACATTGTAGTTCCTTCAAAAGTTGTATTGGTAATTAATAAAAATAAGGATGTTTCAAATGCTTTTCTTTTTTATAAACTATTGGTTAAAAGCTCATTTCCTTTGCCATCCAATGAGACGACCCTTGTTACATTAACTGAAATGCCATCCTTCTCTCAAACAACATAAACAAATCAGTAAATTAAAACAAAAGTCCCGTGATACAAAGCAAACATATTTAGGAAAAGGAGCTTCTTACTCCATTTGATTCTAATGCTATAAGCCTATAACAAACAAAGCTCAATTCAGAGCTTAATAAAACCCTTTACTGCCTCAATACTACAAATTACATAACCGGTGCAGAATCAAGGTATATAAATTACAAAATTTGCAATCATTACAAGATACATTGCCAACTATTTTCATAACAGCCACCACTCTGACCAAATTCCAAGCATTTCATTTCAATTATGTCACAAACAGTCTTCTTTTCTCTTTTTTTTTTTCTGGTAAATAAAAAAAGAGAATAAAAATCAAAGAGATTTTGCTTTCAGCTCTAGACATAACTACCGAGATCCAATAGTAATGAAAAGCCAGCGCCTTCATTGTAAAAGGAAATCATAATCTTTTAAGGTGCAGACTCTAAATCTTAAAAATTAGATTAAAATAAAGAAGCTAATTGTAGATAAGATAAAAAGCTGAGAAACTAATCAAACATCCAATTAATGTCCGAGGAAAGAGGTACAATAAGGTTTAAATTTTTTTGAAGCTCATATTAAAGAAAGTAAAAAAAAAAATCAACATGCTAGTCGCTAGAGCTATCCAAACACCGAAAAGGCGAAAAATATACAAAATCAGACTTCGTGTAACGCGGAATCAAAGGAAGAAAATGGTTTGGAAAGAGAAAAGAAGAACAAACCTGGATCTGAACAAAAACAGCAAGAGGACTACGGAAAGCTCTACTGAGAGAGAAGAGAAGCCAATCGACAGGGTCCAATGCCGCTGACATTTCTATTCTATTTCTTTTCTTCTGCTCTTCCCTCCCTCTCAATCCAACCTATCTAACTAGCCAAACTGAAAATCGACCACACAAGAAATTTTTCTTAAAAAAATAAAAACAAAAAAAGCCCTAGAAATTCAGCTTTTGGAAGTTGCGGACTCTTCCTTTCTCTCCCTCCGTCGTGCGTCGGAGGAACCCCGGGAGAAAGGAAATGGGAGAGAGAGACGGAGAAAGCAGACGGTAAGAGTAAGAGAGCGCGTAAATCTTTTTTTTTATAACTATGAATACAATCAAAAGAAGGAA
The DNA here is from genome assembly GCA_005610355.1 of Gossypioides kirkii. Classification (NCBI taxonomy): domain Eukaryota; kingdom Viridiplantae; phylum Streptophyta; class Magnoliopsida; order Malvales; family Malvaceae; genus Gossypioides; species Gossypioides kirkii. The sequence continues at coordinate 6,778,469 of CP032248.1, forward strand.
AGAAAGATGATTGACCCACCACATTCATAAATCCTCTTTCTTTTTTCCTTTTTAATGATGAAAAAAATAGTGACGAAAATCGCATTGTATAAAATAAATTTAAAAATAAAAATAAAACGAAGAGGGAGAGACCGTTAGATGGTTTTCGTTATTCACAAAATTAAACGAAAACTGAAAATAAATAAATAAAATAAAATAAAATCAGAGATTGGCTGATTAGATTGAGTCATAGAGGATTATTGGACCCACATGCTAGCTGTCACGTGCCCCCATTCTTTCTTTTTTGCTTTTTTTTTTTAAAAAAATATGCTGCCTTTAGGATCCAGATTATCCGAATCTTCGCCTTTCGCTCTCATTAAAACGACGGCATATTCTATTTAATTTTGTTTTGGATTTTCAAATTCATTAAATTACCAATTAATAATATTTTTAGATAATCGTATTAGGTAAATTAAGATTTTCAAAATCATTATATTAATTGAGATTTAATATTAGAGTATTATTATTATAGCAGTTTTGCAGACAACAGCTCATGTATTAGGTAGATTAATATACTAACCTTTATAAATTTGACTATTGGTATTTTATATTTCATATAAAATATTATTACGATTACTAACTTGATTAATTGTGACAATTGTTTATCAAAAAAATTGACTATGGAAATTACCCTAAAAAGCTGAATTTTCTCTAAGTTACAACTTACAATTATATTAATAATCAGCATTACAATCAATAATTAACATAAAAAATTAACTCAAACTTAAATTTAATTTACTCACACATGATTCATACAAATATTACTCAAACTTGAATCCCAAATTTTAAAAGCTTGAACCTAATTATTAAGTCAAACTCTCGTTAGTACTTTTATTATAAATAATAATAATATGATTATTTTTAAACCATGATTTTAAGAAAAAATATTTGATATGTTATCAGTGGAGTTTATAAATTTTACAAATAGGATCGAAGGATTAACAAGTGTTCTATAAGAGTATGACAACATATTTCAGAAAAATAAATGTTATCAATTTTTTAAAATTACTTATCAAATTAAAGAATACATTGTCAATACCTCTTAAATTTTACAAAGAAAAATACAAAATTTTAAAGGGAAGAAATGAGACTTTTTATTTTTAATTTTGAGAATAAAAGTATTTAATTCAAAACTAAGAAACTGAAACTTTATCCAAAAAGAGAAAGGGAAACATAATAAATGATGATTTGCACTTAATACAACAAATTATCCTTTTTTATTTGCTCCGATTTATTTTTAAATGGATTTTGAAACAAGGTGGATCCATTTTTATTAAAATTTTTTAAGATAAATTTAAATAAAATTAAATCTATTTTATCGATTGAATTTTAACTCGATTGATATAAATATTATTATCAATGTAATAAAATATAAGTTCGTTATCTTACTATTTATGAATTTAAAAGAGGTCATAAATAATTTTAAAACTTCAGTTGAGATTATTAAAAAAATTCTAATCTACCTTGCTCCAATATATTTGAAAGCCATTCTTTTAATTTTACAATTATTTTTTGTGTTTTTAATTATAAAAATTTATGTTTTTTTATATATAAAAAAATATTTCTTAATTTAATAAGAATTTTATAATATATTTCATTATGATGTTTTACTTTTATAAAATTTTATAATATGTTTTGTTTAATTTGTAAAAGTAAAGATTATAAAATATTTGTATAGAAAAATATAAAATATTATTTAAAAATTCGAAACAAATGAAGAGGGATTTCAGGATCGAAAATAAAATTGGATTTGTGAGAAAAATAATTTGCTGTTCCTCGCCCTTTCCTCATCTCCGTGAGAAAGTGTGAAATTGCGTTATGTTTTTAAGACAGTCTCTTGGCGGATAAGTTTTTACTCTCAATGTTGATTTGATATGTTCTTCCTTGCCGACATCGACTGGTAATGTCGGCTTCCTAGATCCCGACAAATCGGCTTAAATGTCTATTCGAAAGGAGCTTATTTTAAGAACAATTTCAAGTAAAAAAAAAATTAATTTCATTCTATGAACACAAGTACACAACTATATCCTGGGATGTCATTATAAACCAGATAATTATTTTGCAAATTTATATACCCCAACATTCTACCGATTCAAGTCACTAATTATTTGAGTTGAAATCAGTTCTAAACTTAACATCAAGTTTAAGATTACATCTTAAAATTTAATTATTCACTTCCTAGTTGTTTAAAAAAATTTAGTATAAATCATAATCATTTTTATTCGTTTTATGGTTTGAAAATGATTATGTTTGAACAGGATGTTAATATCTATTCAAAGATTTAAATTTAACTCAAATAATTAAAAAAAATCAATTTCGATCAGCTATTTGTTAATGAATGTTTAAAAGTTTAGTAATTAGTATAATGGTATGGTAGATATAAGTTTTCGTTGAAATCAAATAACAAATTTAAAATTAAGTAATTTCTTTTCTTTCGGGATAAAATAAACAAGAGATAATAGTAAGATTTATCTCTATGCATTAACAATGTTATTACTTGAATTTTAAATTTGTTGATTTTATTTTATTTTATTTTTTTGTGTCTAATACTCTACGACGGTGTTAAAATATGTCAGAAATTGACACATGATAATGTTGCCCCGAGGAAAGAGGTAGACAGACGAGAGACATGGACTTAGGAAAATTTTGCTCTTTTAATTTAATTAAACATATTAACACATATATTTCATTTTTTCTCTTTTATCTCTCTTCCATCGTTGTCGCAGCTATTTCTGTTGCCCATACGCCGTCCGGTGGCCTTGCTTCTTACTCTAATATGAAGCTCGTTCTACCCCTTTCTCTTTCTCCATTCTGATTTCCCCAAAACAACCAAAAAAATCCGACCTATCGTCGTCCGTCGTTGGATAGCCGCATGCCCAAGAAATTTTATTCTCCTCGACCTCACGTACATCCCCACCATTCAGATCTTCGAGAGTTGAACCTAATCCTCTTGAACTGATTATGGCAGAATCAGACTTTTGTGGGTTTCTTGGTTTTTCGTGAAAGAGATGGCTTTCTAGAACCATTACTACTTTATCACTCTAAACTTTCATCGGCATCGGTGCAAAACCAACAACAAGAACTAAACCAATAAAAATGCAACATACGCATACGCCGTAGTTGTAATAATTTCTTTCTTCAATGAAACAAACACCTCCCCCCCAACCCCCAAAAACAAGATTAAGCAAAAAAAATTTCCGATGTAAGCTAACAACCACTAAAGCAATTTGACTTTTTACTTATTAATGAACAAAAAATAAAGGGCAACTAAAGTTTAATTTTAAAAAATAGGAAGATAAAGCAATGGGAGGTAAAAATATTTAAAAATTACGGAAAATTCATTTAAATTTTTTTTTAAAAATTAGAAATTACGGAGAATTCATTTAAATTTTTTTTTAAAATTATACCAATTTTTTAAAAATATTTTCACTGAAAAATAAAAATTGTTATAATTCTTTTCATGCCCTTTGACTTTGATTGTTGAATTTTTTTTTAAACATTATGTTACGTGGCAGTCATAATTTAAATAAAAATGGGTCGAGCTCGGACCTTAAATGTTTAAGTTCGAGCCCGACTCATATTTTAAATTGACTTAATTTTTTTTGTCAATATCTATTTTCTGAGCCTAATATATTTGCCCAAATTTCGAGCAAATCTTCAGACTTAGGTGGATAACCTGACCTATGAATAGGTCTATATACAATTAGTAAATTTCTTTCACAAAAATAAAAATCACTTTATAACGAAAGGAGGGATTTATGAACATACAAAGAAAAGAACTTAAAGACTCAAAATATGAGATATTCTCTTGAAACTAATTAACATAATACCCTACCAAATCAGAGCAAATTACTCTTTTATTGACACCTAAGTATTGATCAAGTACGTTGTAGAAAAATAGGAATAGAAAACCTAAGTTAACAGCAATTTGACTTAGTAAAATGCACTATTTTTCAAGACATTAAGTAATTTTGTGTCTTCATAATGCAATATATCAAAATTTCAAATACAAAATTTACAATAACCACACTGACATCAATATTTTTTAAATAAAAGGCTAAATTTTTAATCTATATTAAAGAAATTCAATATTATAAATGCAATAAATCTTAATTTCTTCAAATATTTGTATTAATCAACCTCTAAAAATTATTACTCAATCAGGATTATAATAATTTCATACAAAACCACATTCCTAATATTCTAGATATTAATTAATAAAGCATGAAATGAAAATAAGAGTTATTACTAAATTAGAGAGACGAACATGAAAGCATTGAATGATTGAACATGTATCTTGTAAAAATTTTAGAGAGAAAGTGAGAATAAAATAAATTTGAAAGAAAAATGTTGAATGTTAGGAGAAAATGAAAAGATTAAGGACTTTTGAATTTGAAAAGCAGGAAAGAGATACATTTATTTTTATATAAAATAATTTATTTTATAAAATAATTTTTTCAATTTTTTGTGAGATATTTTTTAATTTTTATGTAGAGTTAATACATCAATTATATAAATTTTTTTATATGTAATATATTGTTTATTTTTTTATACCGACCCTACCTCTTAGCAAGTCAACATGTTGACTTTTTTATAATGTGTAAAAGACTGGTAGATGGTGTTGAACAAGAGGATATATAATATAACGGGTAGAGATTTTCGATCTATAACCTAAATAAAAATCTTATATACATATATATATATATATATATATATATATATATATATTAACTTTTTCATTATTTTTTAAGGGTCTTTGAAATTTTTTTAGAAGTACTCTTGAAAAGTGTAATTTGTTAATTTTTAATGTTTTCAATTGCTATTAAAAATTATAATTAAAGGTTAAAATATCTTTTTTGAAAATGATATTTAAATAATTTAATATAATGATACATGAAATATTTAAATAATTTTTTTGGTGAATTACAAATAACGATTAGCATGGCTCGAATCTAGTTCACAAAATATTTAAATAATTTGATATAATAAAACATAAAATATAAATTAATTCAATTTTTTATATACTTTAAAATAGTTAATATAAACTAAAAAATCAGATGTTATATATTACTTATGCAGTGAAAAAAGCACTTTTAACTTTCTAAATGCAGAAAAGAACGAGGCATAAATCACCTATTGATAGCTAAGAGTATAATTATGTACTTAGATAGCTAAAAAGTTTGTCATAATTATAGTACAACCATTTTTTGGTGAATTATAGTATAATTTTTTAAATGGATTTTTAAGTTTTTTGTTTTTAAATTTTTTATTAAATGATTGTTCTTTTTATTTAGTTCAATTCGTATTTAATTGAACACTCACTATTTCCTAAAATCAGGCAAAAAAAGTATATATTATTTTTTGTTAAAATGTTAGGAGCAAGTATAGGGACGAATTTCAAAATTTTATATTGGAGTTGAAAATAAAAGAAAATTTCAAATTATAAATTTTTGAAGAGAAAATATATTTTTGCTAAATTTTAACTAAAAAATTAAATATTGAAAAAGGGGCAGACTTTCCTAGGACCCAAACCAAATTTAATGAATAATAAAGTATATTAATATAAAGGAAGTTAAAAAAAAAAAAAAGCAGGAAATTGTGTAGGCCATTCCAGTGGCTAAACAAAGTATATTGGAAACAATAAATAAGCTGTCAATTCGCTGTTAAGTTTTGGAAAAGCCCATGTTGTTTTCATTAAGGAAAGTAGAGATTAGCGGCACATATTTCCACTTATTATATCTATTCTTTTTACATAACATTTAAAATTATTTATAATTTTTTTAACTCATAAATAAAAAATAATACATTTTAATACATTCAAACTCAAATTTTTTTATATTAATAAAAATTTTGAGATATTTTAAATAAAATTTTAAGATTGATTGAATAAAATTAATATGGAGAGAATTTTACTTATTTATCCAATTTAATTAAATGTAAGGTAGCTATCTCATAAAAGAAGGAATCTCCACAAGGTATTCCCACATGGATGGGGGCAGATGCCAGCTCTTAGTATTTGAAAGAACCCAATGCTAGCCAAGACATGACACGGTTTGCCTACTTTCCCTTCTCTCCACACTCCCCATGTGCCCCACTGTGTTTCTTTTTCTCTTTTAATGAAAGGAAAAAAAAGAAAGAAAATTTACTTTTCAGCTGTGATATCATCAACCTACCAGTCCACCTTTTTACCCTCCAAATCATTGTTAGCTTTTCAATTTCAAGCTGCCTCCTCAAATTTCAAACTAAAGCCATTTAATTGACAAATCAAAAGGATACACTTGCAATAAAACAAAATTATGGCCAAGACAAGCTAATGATACTTTGGAAGCGCAAGACATAACATGGTTTGGTCTCTTTTTTGAGCTATCTATTGTCGGTAGTCTGTTGAATGAAATGGGAGTGAAGGAGATGTTGAATGCAATCAGTTGCCAGTTTGTAACTCTTAATCGAAAGCAGTTGGAAGCCATCGAAGCTCTGTACTATAGCAGCACTGCCAATAAGCCATCGAAGCTCTGTACTATAGCAGCACTGCCAATAAAGTCATAATGGTTACTCTGGAAAGTGTTGAGGCAAAGAGTCCAATATGGATCACGTCATCCATTTTCGAGGGATCATGAAATTCATGACTGGGTGGCTAGGGTAAGGTCAAAGTTTATTGACTAGCAGCAATCATTGATTCTTATGAGGGCACCCATCAACCTAGGATCAACTTTTTCAAAAAATAAGTTCGTTTTTTGATTTCCAAATGATCAACTTGGGTATAGATCTCTTGGCGTCCTGTGAAACCACATTGTTTGATTTGAGCCATTGGAGGATCCAGTTGGAGATGGAGGGGGTATTGAGGGAATCTGGGTGGAGAGATAAGGGGAACCAACCAGATGTCTTGTGCGAAATGGCATTGAAGGAATAGGTGTTCAATTGTTTCCTTGTGAGTGGTACAAAACGGGCAAGAGTTCTCATCCAAAGACAATCGGCTAAGGTCTTTTTGTAGGGAGGCAATTGTTGCAGATTTTCCATACGAAGATAATGATTTTTAAAGGGAGATTGAGACTCCAGAGATTAATCTAGGTTTTTTGCATATTATCAGAAGGGGTAGAGAGAGAGAGAGGGGTTAAAATGGACTTGATAAGGGTAAATCTTTCGCCTATTGAAAGACACTTTAATGCAAACCATCAAGTTTATATCGAATTAGCGAAGAAATTGATTGAACATGTATAATTAGGACTTGAATAATTTGTAATTAAATTTTGGTTATACACCTATTGATTACAACATTATTTACTTATGGAGTCATTCCCCTAGAGTACCATGATTGAACTCTCCCTTATAATATATCATTATGAAAGTCACTTATTAAGTGCTCGTCCAATGACCTTGTCATAAGTATGTTACTCTTATAAGATATTATTTACTCTCTTTGGGATAAATTTATTCTCCCAATGTAATCTTATTTTATCTCATGGTAATTATTACATATTCTTTTAAAAAAAAAGTCAATACTAACAAATAGTAATCAAATCATTTATCTCTAAAATAAATGAGATAAATGGCTCGTGACCACATTACTTTCTATCTATCATGTAATGTTGATGAGAAGATATCATTTTCTTTTTATTGGGCTATGAATTTCACTGTTGTAGAATGATGCTACATTATGCAGAAATTTTAGACCCGAAGTACCAACTTTCAGTTTCTTATTTATTTGAACCCAGACTTTCATTTACATTAAAGTGTACAAGTCACGCATACATAATTTATCATCAACTCAGGATTAAGGTATGCTGCATTGTGAACGTTACAAGTGAATAAATTCATAAACGAATTTAGGATCTATTCTACTTGTGTCCTGTCTAGTGTTCTGTTAATTAAGTCAGTCACATCTACGTATTTATCTTTTGGGAGTTATCTGATCGGATACTCAAGACAATATATCTCCTCATTTGAACTTAATAGATTATACATTAGTCTTTCAATTGATTTGCTCAATTTCAATTAGATTAAGGACATGCTTAAATTATTTACTAATATAAGTTGTCTTATCACATTACAAATCGATCACGTAATGTTGTAATATTAGTTTAAATGTTAGATAATCATTTAACTAATATTTACTTTCATTTTATTTTGCGTGTAAAAACCATTAAGAATTTTATACAAAAAATAATAATAATTTTTTGTTAAATCAACTTGTTTGAAAAATTATAGACGAGATCATTACACTAAGGACACTAAATCCCTACACTTCAGCAATCAATCAAGTTTTACCCTCATCCTTAGTGTGTTTCAAAAAGCATGAACTCTTCTTGTTATTGTTATAATTTCCTATATATATGTGTTGCCTTATTTGAAATATAATTAGGTATATTTTGATATCTGTATTTTTTTATTGACTTGGATATATGAATTTGACCTTTTTTTTTTATTTTGGTTATTAAATTTAGTATTTTATAAAAGTGTGATAACATGACATTATATGAGAATATGTCACATCATCATCTAAAATTTTAAAAAATTATATATTTTTAAATTTTCAAATGATAATAGTGTTATGTATTTTTAACTAAATGAAAGTTCAAATATCAAAATGAAATAAAAAAAATATAAGTAATAAAATAGATATACTTATCAAGTTGATGAACCAAAAATTACATTAAACCTAAAAAGGAAAAAACAAGCCATTTAAGGTAATGAGTTTTTTTTTTGAAGAGTTTCATTATAAGTTCTGAATATATCTGCTTTTTTAAATAGAATGTTGAGAACTATTTATAGCCCCTCTCCAACTTATAAATAAGAGAATAATATGCTTCAATGCACTTGAACCTAAATTTTTTTACATTGACAACAATGCCCATATCAATCGAACTAAGACTCAATCAGCGATTTGAGATAATGAGTTAAAAAGAGAAGTGGAGGAAGAAGAGGGACCAAGGTGAGGTAACCATCGATAAGGAGTGTTGGGGAAAAAGCCGATTTGAGAAGGGGACCGATCCCAGCAAAACAGCTAGATGTCATGTTCCACTCTCAACCTTCCAATCTTGATGCTGTGGATTGATTTTCATTCCATAAAAGGTCTATCCAAATCCAACACCTTACAAAAAGGACCCATTCCATAATTACATCTATGTTGTACCTTCATTTTCAAACCTGGGAAATTTCAAGCAGCCTTACTTCCACATTCTGCCCTACAATTTAGATCTTCTGATGGATTCCATCTACCTCCTCCCAAGTTCTTTTTGGCCTCTTTTTCTTTACTCAAATTTCATAAAACATGCATTTTGTATTAGTCCCTCTACTATAATTTCTATCACTATTTAAATATATATATATATATATATATATATATATATATATATATATATATATATATATATATATCAAACAAAATTAAAACAAGATGTTAAATTCAAGATTGAATATACTCATTTCAAAAATTATATTAAAACGAAAATCAAATTATAATAGATTAAGTAAATTCATAAAGAATGCAAACATTTTTTTTATCGCGGGGTGCTCTCCAAAGAGATAAAATTCTGACTATGAAATGTGTTTCATACTTTATAGGCAAAAATAAACTTCCAAATCTCAGAGTTAATGGATAAGATAAATAAACAGCACATTGTAAGTTCTAATCATGTCTAGATTTTTTTTAACGTAATACTTAGAACTACTCATAGCTCTTCCCGAATCCATAAATAGAAAGGTAATGCATTTTAGCACACTCAAACTCATGTCCTTCTACATTGATAATAATGCCTATGTTAATTGAACTAAAAATCTCGATTTTGTTGTTGTAGTAGTATTCAATACCTTATTTATACATATATTCTGTTTGCCTCCTACTTCGAGCGACGGGCTTTGACCCACTTGCTAGGTTTAAACCTCAACCGGTTAGGCTGAGTTTCAAACTCTGGCCCTTCCCAAAAATCCTCCTACGGCTGCCCCAAACAATTGACCTCGCAAATAGCAAGGTACGCATGGGCTTACTAATAAAACTGTTCTTAACAAATTTCTGTTGCTTCTTTTGTGTAACTAACTATACCCTGCTCTTTACTAGGTTGAAGTTGGAACCAACCTGATGCGAATATAAGGGTAGGTAGTGTGCCCTAATTCTCAAAAATAATAATAATAATAATTTAATCTCTTCATTGATGATAAATGTATAAGTTAATATTTATTTAACCAAAAATTATTTTACCAACCCTTTCCATCACATCATCCATGATCTTTTTTCAATTATTTAATGATTTTTCAGTAGTTTTTTTCATGTTATTAATGCATAATTTTGATAATTTTTTTACTTTGAATCTTAAATTCTGAAACTCAAATTTAAACCTTAAATACTAAACCATAAACCCCAAATCAAAACTCAAACTTTGAACTCCAAACCTTGAATCTTAAGCTTGGAGTTCGAGTTTGAAGTTAGGGTTAAAAGTTTAAGATTTAGGGTTTGAAATTCGAGATATAAGATTCGGAGTTCAAGTCCAAGATTCGGAGTTTAGAGTAAAAAAATTATCAAAATTATGTGTTAATAATATGAAAAAAATTATTGAAATATCATTCAATGATTGAAAATGAACTATAGATGATGTAGTAAAAAATGTCCATAAAATAATTTCGAGTATTTAATTTTAAAAAAATATAAAATTATAAATTAATAGATGAAAAAAAGGTAAACTACAAAGATAGTTACTTTTGTTTGCCTCAAGTTACATTTTAGTCATTTATGTTTGAAATGTTACGTTTTAGCCACTTATGTTAGTATTTTGTTACGAAGTGATCACTGTGTCATTAAGTTTCGTTATCTCCCTAACGGTAATCTTACATGGTAGTCCAACTAAATTTTAAGTACTAACTTGGATTTTCAAATGAAATGAGAATAAATATTTAATTAAATAAATTTAATTAATTAAAATTTTTAAACCCTAAACCTTAACTGAAAAACCCTAAATTCATTTTCACACACCTCTCTTCTTCATCTTCATCTTCTTCCATTTTGATTCCAATATCTTTAGTTGCAAATTTATCTTAAAGCTTGAATCTTTAAAACCCATTAACCCAAAAAAACTTAACGGGAAGAAAATATTGGAACAAAAAATATTGAATCTTTGGGTTAATGGATTTTAAATATTCAAACTTTGAGACAAATTTGTAACTAAAGATATTGAAATCAAAAGGAAGAAAATGAAGATGAAGAAAAGAGAGTGTGAAAATAAGTTTAGGGTTTTTTAGTTAAGGTTTAAGGTTTAAAATTTTAATTAATTAAATTTATTTTATTAAAGATTTATTCTCATTCCATTTGAAAATCTAAGTTGACACTTAAAATTTAGTTGGACTGCCACGTAGAATTACCGTTAGGGAGATAACGAAAATTAACGGTACAGTAATCACTTCGTAACAAAATACTAACATACGTAACTAAAATGTAACATTTCAAACGTAAGTGACTAAAATGTAACCTGAACAAACAAAAATGATTATTTTTGTAGTTTACCCTATAAAAAATTATATTAAAAATTTAGAAGGTGCTGTTATTTTACCTTTCCTAGTATCTGATGCAGTTGGCAAAATTTTATCTCCAACCCTTTCGTAATTTCTGCTTTTATTGAATGAACCATTTGTGGCACAATCATAAAAATAGATAATTTCGCATAAACGATAAAATGCGATCATTGTCCTATCTTCTTGGCTCACTCACACGATACTATCCCCTTTCTCAATCGTCATCTACTCCTCACCTCACCTTTCTCCTCCGCAGCATGGCCACTTCCGCCGCTGCTGATCCCTTTAACCCATCCAACACTCGCCTCGGATGGATTGGGACTGGCGTCATGGGTCGATCCATGTGTGCTCATCTAATCAACGCTGGCTACTCTCTCACCGTCTTCAACCGTACCCTTTCCAAAGCCCAACCCCTCGTTGACATGGGTGCTCGCCTAGCCGAAACACCACACGACCTCGCCGCCCATTCCGATGTCGTTTTCTCCATCGTCGGTTACCCTTCCGACGTCCTCCAAGTCCTACTCGATCCCGTTAACGGAGCCCTCTCTGGCCTCCGTCCCGGCGGCATACTCGTTGACATGACAACATCGGAGCCTTCTCTCGCCGTCGAAATATCCACCGCCGCATCTTCCAAGAACTGCTCCTCAATCGACGCGCCCGTCTCTGGCGGCGACCGAGGTGCCAAGAACGGGACCCTCGCGATATTCGCTGGGGGAGACGAAGCCATCGTCAACCGCCTAAACCCCATCTTTACCCTCATGGGAAAAGTTAACTACATGGGGCCTAGCGGGAAAGGCCAATTCGCGAAATTAGCAAACCAAATCACCATAGCATCGACGATGGTGGGATTAGTGGAAGGAATTATTTACGCCCACAAAGCAGGGCTGAATGTGGCGTCGTTTTTGGATGCGATATCGACCGGGGCAGCTGGCTCGAAGTCGTTGGATTTGTACGGGAGCAGGATTTTGAAGAGGGACTTCGATCCTGGTTTCTTCGTGAACCATTTTGTTAAGGATTTGGGGATTTGTTTAAAGGAGTGCCAAAACATGGGACTTGCTTTGCCCGGTCTGGCTTTGGCTCAACAGCTTTATTTGTCACTTAAGGCTCATGGGGAAGGGAATTTGGGAACCCAAGCTCTGATTTTGGCTTTGGAGAGGCTTAACAACGCGACCCTTGGTTCCTAAACCTGGTAAACTGTTAAATTTCTAGTCAGATGAACCCTATTAGATACTATGCCAAACTTAAAACTATGCAATGTGATGGTTGGTTTCAGTCTTCAGTTGTTCAACTTAATTTTGGTAGTTGACTGCTTTGATTTGCTACCATTTACAGTCTCCATTTTTGTGTTTTTGCTGCTATAATTGCTGTGAATGATGAACCATCTACAGTTTATAGACCCTTCTCTACTTGAAATAATAATAAATTCCGAGTGAAAGGGCTTGGGTAGGGGTTATAACCTATGAAAGACATGTTCTGCAATAAGGGGGCAATACTATCTCTTCAATCTTACTTGCCTGCCTTTGTTGTGAGACACAAGTGCATGCATACAGGCACTCGATTCAAAAAGGTTTATCTGTCTAATAACAGGAAGCGGACCATCGCTTGAAACTAAAGGATTTTTATACCTTGTAAGAACCTAACATCATCTCACAAAAGCAATCATTCGGTACGGAGTTGCCCGGGGTGGGATCTGTACTAAGAATAGTAGTGTCGTTGGCAGTTTTAGTATCGTCATTGGCTCAAGTTTTCCAAAAGAAAAGTAGACGACCATGAAAAATCTAATGACCCAAATCTCAAAATGTTGATAAAAATATTATTACGCAGCGATTTCACTCCTTGGACCTCTCTAACCATACATTACATTTCTTTTCGGAACCAGTTTAGGGATCGATGAATAAAGTTCCTTGGTTTACTATCAGCCACTCATGACATTTGATCCGTTGCTCGATTAGACAGCCCGGATGATCATAACTTACACATTCCATAACTTGGGATGAGGGTGGGACTACGAATGCAAAAGCTGAAAAAACTGAAAGAAGAATACGAAAATCCGAATAGCTGTGATTCTTTAACCTACCTACACTTCAACCATCTTCAGGGTTCCTCAACTTCAATGTATTGGGAGTGAGAGGCTGCCAGGAGGGCTGCCCCAATGCCAGACCCATCCATGGAGTGCTCAACAGCAATGTTCTCGGAGGCTTCTTCTCCTAGCAATTCCCAGAGGGTGTTCTCCATGCAGGTCCTGAATTTAGTGTAGTGCTCATACAACCCACCGTCTAAAGCTACCACTGACTTCTGCTTTTCACCATCTTTCACTGTGTCTCGTCCTAATTTCTTGAGGATGCCTACGATTCCAGCAGCAGATAGGCGAGCACCACGAGTAGCAACAATGTCACACACCTCAACAATAAGCTTCCTCAATTTCAAAGAGGTATTTGATATCTGAAATAAAGCAAAGAATAGACAACTTAAACATAAGAAAACCTAATAAAAGCAGTGAATTCACATGATAAAAATCTCATTTACTCTCATGTAAAAACTTATTTCCTTCAAGAAGAGAATTCTTTCCATAATAAATATTTCCTAAAAGGGGTATTGGCAAATAAGTTAAGTTTCTTTCCACTCTCTGCTTTTCTTTATTTCCAAATTCTAAAACATTAAATACAAGCATTCAGAAGAGAAAGTGAAGAAAACCAAAAGGATTAATAGAAAAAGAATGCATTCATACAACAAACTACCAACATATTATACCTCTAATATATCCTTAAGTTTGGTGGCGACCACTTTCAGATCTGGAGATGTGTCATCATGCATTGCAGATGTGTGAGGGGTTCTGCAGATTTAACAGATATACGTCAACGGCTCTCAAAATGCTCATCAGGCCAAAAGCAAAGCCTGATATGTTTAATGTATCGCAAAACAATTATCTTCCATGAAGAACATATGAACCGCCTATAGTTTGTAACTAAACAAACAATTAAACCAAACTGGATAAGATCAGGTAATGATTGGGATGGGTTAGGGATCCAGTAATAGGCACTCTGAAGATTTAGTATTGGCGACAAATGATGAGTTTACAACTAAAGATTGCAGAAGCCATGTGATTTGTAGACAGCTAATCCATCTAAGTTCCATTGCAAATATGAAACATGAGAAATTTATTCTAATCTACATAATGAGTGTTAACTGGGGACCGTGATACTAAGGCATACCTAAGTATGAAAGGAATTTTCAACTTCAGAGGGACAGTATCACCAAAAATGGCAGCTTCTTCAGCCATCTTGCACAAAACTCTACGTACAATCTCTCCCAAATACATACCAGATATCATTTTCTCGAAAATCTGGGAAAAGTAGTTGATAAGTTACATCTAGCATATACAAAAGTTAATAAGTTGGAACAAGCAACTTGGACCAAAGAAGTGACCTGTTCTCCAGGGTTTAGACTCCCAGCATCAAGTGCTTGGTCATATTCTGTTAGTGGAAGGTGTGAAGACCGAAAGTTACCCCATTCCATGTTGATAACCTGCAGAAATGGAGAGGTTTTAAAACTCTAGACAGAAACAGTAATAAGAATCACAAGTACATTTGACAAATAACATGGAAGAAGTTGATAACAAGGTCAATCGTACGTCTATTCAATCAAGCATTAACAGAAGCAGTGAACATATATAACGATATACTAACACTACTTACCATCTCCCCCGATTTAGGTAGAAGACCGTGCCATTTGGGGATTGCATGGGCACGCTCTACATAAGCTGCATTTGTGCCAGTACCTAATATCACGGCAGCAGCGACATCTGGGTTGTTGTATCTACCACCAGCCAATGTGCCGACTGTATCATTGACCTGCAAAATCCATAAGAGAATTAGAGATATTAACTTAAACATGTATCCAAGTAACAGCACCAGATGGCATCCATCTATGTTAAACAAGAAAAACAGTGCAACATGCGCAACAGCAGAACAAAATTAGACACACCAAAGCTGCAACACGCATGTCAAGGCCAGCCCTTTCGATTGCTTTGGTCAATTCTCCAACAACATCTTGTCCAACCTACTTGCATCAGCCAAGAGAAAAAACATTAAGAATCTACAACTCCGGGAGTTATAGACATGATAATGCATTAAAAAGGAAAAACTCTATAAAATTCTAAAGGTCCTCGTGTATGCTTTTTGGAGCATCTCTAGCAAGGACGTGTCCTCTCAGGTTGTTCATAAAATAGTTAAATGCCAAATTTTTTATCAGAGATATATAGGCCAGGCCAGATCCTAAAGTACTTATCTGAAACTATCACTTCACCGGCATCTTAGTTCCAGGTATAAATGTAGCCCTTAAGAACAAAATATTTAGCTTCTTAAGAAGAGGGGAAAAGACCAAGGTCAGCATGCCACATGCTTTGGAAATTTAAAAGAAAATGAATAATATAAATGGCAGGGATGCAGCAGATAACAGAAGAAAAGGAAATTATCAACCACATTACAAACAACCATAAAAAGCTGCCAAATTGGAGTCAAGCTTATTAGAATTAACTGTATCTTCTACTGAGAAGCCCTTTGTCCATTTTATAAGAGTCCCTGATGATATCGATGTTTGCCTAACAGGAAATGAGAAAGTGAACCCCAGCTCCCTTTGTCTACCAGGTGAAACATGTTGACTGTCACTTTCCGTAGCAACAAATTTTGCAAGAGCTGAAGCAATGTAATCAAATAATTCCTGCAATCACATCATATAAAGAATTTCAGAGAATAAACAAATATAGGCAGTGTTAGATATTGATAGGTGGGATCGAGAAGGGTCTCACATCTGAAGATCCAGTCATCAAATGCGGAGGAATAGAAACTTCCTCAAATTCCTGCTTAACAACACGGCTTTCTTTACCACCTAAGAGTACACGCAGAACACGGAAATTTGTGCCACCAAGGTCAAGGGCATAAAACAGCCCTTTCTCATCACTTCAAAGTTAAACATGGACACATGACAAACACTTAGCTCCGCTTTCAAGTAACATGTAAATCTAGAAATATAATATTTCACACCATGCAAAATTTTTACAACAGCTTAGCAACTTCTTTTTCTTGTTAGGAATTATGTTCATAGGAATCCATTTATAAGAATTACTTCTCTCTTGAATATTTATATGATAGTTTATGGCACGATCTAATGAAAAAAAAGGTTTATTTGTGAAGTCAACTTTACCAATCATCCTTGCAAAGCAACTTCTTTCATAATAGTAAGTAAATAATTCCCCAATTATCACCCACTATACATAGCTCAGCAGCAAAACTTAACTAAAAGTTAAAACAATAATGAAACAAATATTCCTCAAACTGAAAGTAAATTGGAAAATCGAGAAATTCTCCACATCAAATAAGTTTATTTGAGTTGCTTATATATCAAAACTATATTATTCAAACTTGTTGTGAGTGTTGGACACGGGTATGCGTGCAACACAGCAGGTATGTCCAATTTTTTCAAAAGGTTTCCACGTATTTGGAGAGCACTTGGAGGATTATATCCCCATACCAATGTCCAAATGTGGTTCGGACATAGGCGTTGAATATAAGTACTTAAAGAAAAACGAAAATTCAAAGCCACATAGTGTCAATGGCAAACCCATTCTAGTATCTTTCTGAAAAACATTTTGAGCAGCAAATCATCATAATACAAAGTACACACTGAAGGAAGTTAGGAATCATGAACAAGAGAATTTTCATCTTAAAAAGCTTTGACAAAAAACAGTAAAGAGGGCACCTAAAACCAAGAACCAGAAAAACACTTCAAAGCGTTAGAAGATAAACTATATGTCAAATAAGTTATTTATCCCACAAATAGAAAGCAAAAGATATTTGGGTTGTTTATATGTCAAAATCATGTTACTTAGACTCAGACATCGGTACCTGCAACGACGGAACCAGTATCAAACATTTTGGGCCAAATATAAATTGAAACCATAATTTGTTCGTGTTTTGTTGACTCTCATCAATAAAGACTTACACAGTTTAGTGATCATTTTGAATTAGGAGGCTTTTTTAGTTAATGGAAGTATTGACACTTATAATTTTTTTGGTTAATATTCTATTGGTACCTGAGTTTAGTTTCAATGTTCAATTTAGTACTTAAGTTTTCTTTTCCAATTAAGTATATATGTGTTTTAGTAGAACACATGTCAAATATTCAATTGAATCACATGATGATGTTTGGTCTAGGTGCCAAATTGAATATTAAAACCAAATTCAGGTACCAATTTGAACATTGAAGCTAAACTCAAGTACCAAATAGTATATTAATCCTTTTTTTAAAACTTTAAACTTAAGCTATTTTTTTTCAAGAATACTTAAGACTTTGTTTACCGTTTAAGTTGAAAAACACTTTTCAACCCAAACCTTGATTTCAAAAAAAAAAAAAAAAATTGAAAAGTATCTAAATAAATGATTTTTCATTCATCAAAGAAAAACCTAACAAACAAAGTAGTAAGAGAAAAAAAATCTAAATAATAAATTTAAAAATATATAAAGATTTAAACAATATATACAAATAAATAGATTACCACCCAAATCTTCTAAGGGCAACAACCTAGACACATTGGTTCTTCCCATACACTAAATAAAAAAATTGTTTACTAACCTCTGTTAGACATTCAAATCACTATTTGTTATTACCTTGTTGTCTGTCAGCACCAAATACTTGTAAAGTTTAGTATTTGTTTTGAATGGATTTTATTTTTAAAAAATGAGAAAGCTTTGAAAATTAAAACTTTGAACTTTTTTTTTAAAGCTTTTAGAATAAAGTAAATAAATAGAAGTGTTTTTTGGGGAAAAAAATATAAGTTAGAAAAAAAATGAAATTTAACTTGAATCTAAAGTGAGTTGTATTTTAATTGGGGTCAATCATGTTTCAAATTACAAACTTAATTGGGACCAATTCATGTTTAAATTTATAAACATTATATGTACAAAGTTAGAATATTTAGCAATACATGTTAAAGGAAAGAAAAAAGAAATTTGGGGTGGGGGGAATAGGCCCCTCACCTTCTATTTAGTTCCATCCATGTGTATGTGTGCAACATTAGTCCATGGTATGTTCAACTTTTTTTCCAATGTATTTAGAAAGTGGTAGGAAAATCATATAGGGTACCAATATTTGGATGTGCATCTCACATGAGTATTAAATATAGGTAAGGTAGCTAAAAGAAAAATGGGAAGTAGGAGAAACATAGAATCTGTGGCAACCCACTCTAATATCTATATTTAACATCAGTGCGTAGAGATAGAATGAAGGCAGGAAGCATGGACTAGAATGCAAAGGAAAGCAGCTCTAAACCACAACCCCAAATAAACTTGATAAGTAGAAAAGGTATCAAAGGTTTTGGAAGGTAAGCTAAGGATGAAAAGGTGAGTTATTTTCATCCCATGAATCGAAAGCAAAAAGGTAGATATTGATGGGACAAACAAGAATACTAAAAGCAGCACTTGTTTCTAGACAAAACAAGCATAAAGTTGATAAGCATGCAGAGTTGACAAAGTTTAAGATAACACAACAAAAGCCATCATCAGTGGAATCCAACACATCAGTTACTCAATTTTTACCCTTTGGGTATAGGAAGTTCAATTCAGGGCATCTAATGAATTATCAATCTCCTTAACAGCAAATCGGAACGGACCACAGTGTGAGTAAAATCAAAACCACTAATCCCTAGAGCTTTTTCATCTCACAAACTAGTTAAATTTCAATCATGAATTATAATTTTTATTTAATTTTGAAATAGAGCTCATAATCAGAGTGGATCAATCAAGAGAATTCCAGAAATGTTGGAACTTAAAATTTTGAAGGAAAGAAAAATAAAAGTTGAATTGAATTGAATGGTTATTTTACCCAGTGGGGAGATTATCCACATAGCTGATGATCATCTTGAGCTTGCTGCCACCCTCTGATGCGAGCCCGGCGTGCATCTCAACGGTCATGGCATCAGCCACCTGTTTAAGCTTCGAACTTGGGGTCCCACACTTTTCCTCAAACTCCTTCAGTATAGACAGCGCCCGGGCCCACTTCCCCGAACTCTTCATCCTGTGACGCACCACCAGCGCCGCTGCTGCACACACAGCCGCCGCGCACACCACAGCCGCCCCTACAGCCACTTTCCCCATCACCACCGCAACACCAATCAAACAAGCGGAAAAAAAAGTACTTTCCGAGTTGTACGGATACTCCCCCCCAAAAATAAAAACAATTCCAAGTTTCACTAACTTGAATTTAAAAAGAAAAAAAAAACAAAAGGAGGGAAGGCCTAGATCAGTGAATTTTTAATTGTCTCTTTCTTGAAAAATTCAATATTTTTGTAGTAGTTATTGGTTTTGCTTCAGCAATGAAGCGGCTTTCATTTGTTAAAAAAAAAAATGCAAAGAGAAAAGTAACCAAAAATGGAAAAGGAAAAAAAAGGTATAATTATTTTGTTATTTGGTATAAAATAAATAAAAATTTGTCTGGAGCTGAGTTTAGACGAACAATGAAGAAGAAGATATTTAAAAGTGCGGGTGGGGATAACATTGAGAAAGTGGTTTTAAATTACGATAATGACCTTTCAATTCCAAGTTTTTTCATTTATTGATTTTGTTTCATGTCTCTAAATTCTAAACTATTCTCCAAATTCCAAATATATTCTAATTAAAATTTTTAAATATGAATGTATTTAATACGTTGATTAAATTTTAAATATATTTATATTTATTATATGAGATGATTTGAATATGATGTATTAAAAATAATTCTTTTAAATTTTAATATTATTTTAATATTTTTAATATATCAAATTCAAATGGTTCATACAATGAATATACATAGATATTTAGTAGATAAAGAAGCATTTAGTCATAACAAAAACTATATTTAACACCAATATTATCTTGTAGAAACTTCATCTCAATTATCTTGAAGAAATATCGTAAATTTTAAAATCGAAAAGAACATTTCTTTCTAATGTTGACATAAAATCTACAATCATATTTATTGTACGTCAAATAAACATCACTTTTACATGCGAATCCCTTGCAAGACTTTAGGTTTATCATTTAAATCATATATGAACTTATATTTATCAAATAAATTAAATTAAAAGCCTATTAAAATATTTAATGATTAGGATTGTGAGTAGAAAGTTTTGAAGACATGAGTGGGACAGGTGTCAGCTTTATGACATTTAGGAATCTTTTTTTCCTTCCTCAACATGAAATGAAGCCAAATCATAAAGATTGGAGATGAGAAAGGAGAGAAACAAAGTGTTTGGGGATCAAAAGTAGAGTTTGGTTGGAAAAAAGTATGACTACAGAAAATCAGAGGCATCAACATCTCATCAAACTGGGATTGTTAGCAGCTTGGTGGGTTTTATTAGTCACCCAATTTGACGAAGCCACATGCTTTGGATGATCTCATCCAATTCATTTCTCCTTTCTTTGCT
Organism: Gossypioides kirkii; assembly: GCA_005610355.1. NCBI lineage: Eukaryota > Viridiplantae > Streptophyta > Magnoliopsida > Malvales > Malvaceae > Gossypioides > Gossypioides kirkii. The sequence goes on from CP032248.1 coordinate 6,799,464, forward strand.
TTATATTATTTAGTTGGAGATCACAAGCCATTTGTAATCCAATTTAATTGTTTATAAGGAATTCTAAATTTCTATATATGTGCTCTAATTTATCATTGAGATAGAAAATGTTGTGAAAAACAATTTTTAAAAAGTGTTGTTGAAAATTTTGATAGTGTTTATTATTGCTGTAAAAATGTATTTTAAAAAATAAAATGATAATTGTAAACATAATGTTATAAATTAAATGATTTAATGAAAGATAAAAAAGATGATTTCATTAAAAAAACATTTTTTCAAAAGCTAAAAGCTAAAAATTTTGGGTTTTTTTTTTTTACTTGAATTAAAAGCTCATTTTGAAATCAATGTTTGGTTTGAAAAGCTTATTCTTTATCAAAATTTTTAGTTTGAAATTAAAGTTTGGGTTGAAAAGTACTTTTCCACCTCAATTATATATATAAAAAAGTCTTAATAGGATGTAGTTACATTTTTTTAAATGTAATAACTATATAAATAATAAAAATAAAAATTTTGAAAATCCTTACTAGTAATTATTAATTTAGTTCCTCTAATTCATAACTTTTTATAAGCATTGGATGAAGTTATAGATCTCCCACTATTTTCATAACCAAATTGAAATAGTCCATCGAACTAGTTGACTTTGAAATCAATTGAGATATTAATTTAATAAGAGGTCAAATTGGTTAACTTGTGAACCGATTGACTCGATCGGACAAGTCATACCGACAATTGAATCGATTTTTTTTCTATTTTTAATAATTTATACAATCGAATCGGGCAAATCGATAAACCAGTCGAACCGATTGAATCGAGAATCAATGATCTGATTGTTCAACCACCATTCCAATTCTGAAAATCTTGTGATCTACTCCAATTACATTCAATTTAATAGGTGAATGTGCTTGACAGACTAGATCAAATTAATCCCTCTACTATTAAATAAATAAATTTAATCATATATATTAAAAGAATCAAATCAAATCAAACCAAATTTCAACAAAGCTAACATTTATGGTCATGCATATGAAATACTTTGTTGTAGCTTAACTGGGGTGAATTACCAAAAAATGTTGATTTTTAACCATAATTATCAGATTAAACCGAGTTTTGCAAAATTTATCGAATTAGATCGATTTTTGAGAAAGAAATGCGTCTTCAATGGATATGGAAAAAAAGCACTTCTAACTAAACGCGCTTTTAGCCTTGGTCAGATGATTAAATGTTAGTGCTTTTATCCTTGAGGATGTAATCACAATTATCTAACCAACTAACGACATGAACTAATATGTTAAAAATATTAATTAAAAAAACTTGATGAAGCGACATGAAATAAAAGTTACAAATGTGAGTAGTAGAAGAATCAAACTCGAGACTTAAGGATTTAATTACAATTATCTAACCATCTAACGAAATAACTAATATGTTAAAAAACATTAATTAAAAATTTAAAAAGCTTGAAGCAACATGAAATAAAAAATACAAATATGAGTATGGAAGGAATCAAACTCGAGACTTAATGATAAAAACACTAACATTTAACCATCTCACTAAAATAAAAAAACATCTAATTGGAAGCATTTTCCTCCTTTCTATACCAGCTCTCTTATTATTAACACTAACATATAGGTTAGAAAATCAAAAAGATATTTAAGACAAAATTAATCCTATTTTATTTTAGTTTAATTTAAAGTATTAATCTGTAGAAAAAAGATGTTATTACCTCATTTCTAATACCAACTCTATTATTATTTCAACTAAATCTTCAAAAGTGATTTTTTTTTAATTTTATTTTCGATATGCATATTTAATACATATTGTTTTATTTTTTTTTATTTTTTTTCTCTTTCCCTTTTGATATATTAATTGAAATTTCAATTGCATTATAATATTCATTTCAAAACAAGTTTTATATATACATGAATTTTTATATGTATTGTTATATTTAAAAAAATACATTAAGATAAATTTAAAACAATTTTTTAATTAAAATTATAAATCAAAATAACAATTTTAAAAATCATCAATTAACCTATTATTAAATATTTAATCCAAATATTTTATACATTAATATTATTTTTATTTAATAAAAGTAAATTTACAAATTTTCATTACATTCCCATAAAAATATTTAGTGAATCAACGTGATAATACAACTTTTCAAAAATTTTTATCAGTACTTTAACATTTCCAACAATCACATTCCTTAAAATCATATTTAACATGAGAAAATACCCAACACTACCTAATAAATGAATTCATTTACATGGATCAAATTATTTTTACCAACTATATGTTATTTCGAGCATCAAATAAGAAGCCCTTTAAACGACACCAAATTAGAAAAAAAGTTACTAAATTGTGAGAAAAAAAATTTAAAAACTAAATTGAAAAAAAAAGTTCCTTCCTCCTAAAATAATATCCAAATTAGGGAATGAAGAATGCTGTCCCCCACTTAACTTTCCCTGCCTTTAACCTAGTCAACTTTCTTCATTATAAAAGGTTACGACCATGTATGAAGTAGGGATATAAGTGATGTAGGGATGAAAAAGTATGATTAATATCAATTAAAAACTTGAACACAAATCATTTACTATTTCTGGTTTACTCCGTTTATGTAGACTTAAATTTATGCTAATTGATTGGAGCTTTTCAATGGGCAAAAGAGACAATCCATTAGTTTGAACAGTCATGTTGAATGCTGAGTTATAAGCTTAAACCCCATAAGGAATCAAATTTGTTCACATAAAAAAACAACTGAAATATATCTATAATTTTAGCCAAACTTACCTTTAAGGAATTAGATTCCATAAACTATAGGCCTGCACAAAAGTTGAGCATCATATCTCGAAGAGATAAATAGTTGAATGGCATAAAGGATTATAGTAATCTATCAAATACATATACAGAGAGAAAGTTAAAAATATGAAGATAAATGTATATTAAATGAGAAAATATAAGAGAATTGGTTTTGTCCGGAGAAACTAGAATACCTACCTTGAAAAAACATAACATTGAATCTTTCATATCTTACACCTGTATTAGGAATATATATATGTACACCATTATTTTACTTTGTCTCTCTATTTATTTATCAAATATTATTCATTTGAGTGCCAAATCTAGCATATGCATCAATTAATATTGTTTCAAAAGTGTCCAATTACAACAATGTGTAAAATAGAAAATGATTTCTTTAACAAACCAAACCCTGCCATTTCTCCTAGAACATCTAATCTTGTTTTACTCATCCTGTTAAATTTTGACATATTGCTTATTCTTCTATTAAAGCTTCAATAGAAACGTTTCTTTAATTTATTCCTCAAGCTGCTATATCTTCTTCACTCGTTCAATAAAAAGAATAAAAATTGGGTCATTATCGCTATTAAATGCTATAGCGATGAGATCCTTCTCATTTATTGTACATGAATTACATTATTAATACTTGCATTAAAGGGTCATAGACAATACATGAAAAGCAACATTGAGGGATACATTAGAGATATGATTGTATATATATTTGTTTTAAAATCAATGAATTGATTACTCCTCATTATCAGAATCTAATTATCTTCAGGAAGTCTGAGTGAAAGTTCCAATAAGGGTATATTTTTCAGAAAATGACAAATTTGTTACTCAACTACTTGAGGATCACATTGTAACCTTGCAAAAAGAACAATCATTTTCTTTTTCTATTCACTTTGATAGTGAAATGAATAAGACTATCCAAGGCAAGCTAAACCCAGATATCTTCTAAGTTTCATCTTATTTGTTTTGGCTTTACTCCTAAACAAAGGCAAACTAAGATAAAATTTAGGCCTGGAATTGGTTCTATAGCCAAAAATATGAGTGATAAATTGCACAAATGAACAAAATGGAGTAAAACAGATAGATACGTTGATTAGGCTATCCCTATCTAATACCATGATTACAAGTACTATTGGAGCTCTTGTTGTCAAACAAATGAGAACCAGCAGCCGGAGAAGAATCTTATGATCCATATAGCAAAAGCAAGGACTTAAACAATTGTCACATTGTTTGTAAACAAAATCATACCAAAATTAATATGATACAAGAAATACTTATCTGTTAAGTTCTGCCCGTGATGGAACAACCGGTACCAGAAAATTCCCATACCATGAATCAAATTTCTTAAAATTTCCAGTGCAGCCGTCTTGTTGTGCTTGAGCTACAGCAAAGTTTTTGTCTTGTTGGATTCTGAAACTATTAATGTCACTTGTTTGTACACCTGGAACCTGATCGGATAGCCATATTATAACTTAAACAAGGTTTAAAAGGGTAGAAAACGAAACATCGTGAGAATAGAAGCAGGAGAAAATGCTTTACCCTCGAACTACTTGTTGGTTTTGCATCTTTGGGAGTCTTTGAAGCAGGTGAAGCAACAGTCCTACAAAAATAAAATAAAACCCCAAGTAAGGACTCATCATGAGTTTATTCTTCATGAGCCATGGCATATGAACAATTTAACAAAAGAATGAAACAACATGAAGCAACAAACTGGCAAGAATTTAAGTTCTCTTTGTTAGGGTGGTGTTATCCCACATTAGTTAAATTTTAGATTGTCCATGATCTCACATTCAAGTTAGACTTTTCCACCTATTACCAATTGGCTTTATGTTAGATGCTTAACATGATATTAAAGCACAAGTTTGGTAATGTTTTTCTTGTTTGCTATTCTCGTCTTTTACTTCTTCCAATTTTGTAATATGATAGGGTCTTCCATCTCCAACTACATGACATGGATGTGTGCCTGTTAAAGTGGGTTTATCCCATATTAGTTAAATCCTAGATTGCCTATAATGTTATATTTTAGATTGAATGCTTAACATTCTTTTCTTGTGGATGCTTTGGCACATTGCTTGTGAGATTGGAACTTGAGGCAGGGGATATGAAATAAGAACCAAATCTTTTCTTCTATTTAGTAAGAAACGGGTATATTCTGGTTTTACATGCGATTGTACTTTGTACTGATATGATTATAATTATAGTTATGCAGACATGTATTTTTTTGTGATTGTACTTGTAAACTCCTTCACAAAAAAAAGTGTGTTGAGAGCGAGTATCTACTTTGGAGTGTCTCACTCCCTCAAAAAAAGATATTCTCCCCGTTTCAGGGTTTTGTCTCCCATACTTTGAGAAGAGCCCAAAAGGGCTCACAAAGTTTAGGGAGTGCCTTTGTTAGTGGAGCTATGACGTGCAAACTCACAGAAAAAGTGTCAGTATTGTGTGGAATTTTAAGTATGCATATTGCGCCTGTAAGGGATTCGAGCCACCAACCTTCGCATTCATGGTACCACTTGACCCACAGGCACAAAATGCATAACTAATATTTCACACAATATTGACACTTCGCTTGTGAGCTTGCACACCAACCGAGGCACTCTTTAAACATCATGAACCTATTTGGGCTATGCTCAGAGTACAAGAGAAAGGACCGCTACACAGGAACAAGACATTCCGTTGAGGGAGTGAGACACTCCAAAGAAGATACTCGCTCTCAACAAATTGTCTTGAATGTTTCAATTTCATCCCAAACCCTAGTTTGCCAATTCACATAATTTCTCCATCCATTATCAGCTTATCTTATGCATCAATTCCCAAATACAAAACAAATGCTCAAAATTTAATTCTAAATGGAATTCCATCCTTCACTAAAAATAAAAGTTGAATTCGCAAGCAGACAACTAACAATTTACCAAAAGGGAAAAACAAAATTTCAGTGAATAAGCTCATGCTTTCCAACACAGACAGACACACTCTGTAAAAAGCAAGCATCAAGCAACTCAGATGAGCATATTTTTCTCAAGAGAAAGAAACACATAAAAGAAAAACGAAAAACCAAGAGCTCAGAGAGGCATATAAGGAACATTACCGTCGAGGCGGTGGCTTGTGGATTTTCCTCTTCTTGAGTTCAGGTCCTTCCATTCTCTCGCTAATACCGGCTTTCAAAATTTTCCAAATTTATACGCACAGTTGGTGATATAGATCATGGGTCATCCACGCAATATTGCGGGTATGAGGCCCAAAACTGTTAGGGTTGTCGGGTATGGTCAGGCCCATATTTGATGTGTCCATGTCCATGTTTGTTTCCACCAGCTCTTACTAATTAATAACGGGATAAATAAACAACAGGGTTCTGAATCTATCGAAATTTAATTCTGGTTTTAAAAATATATTTAATTATAAATTTATTTGTTGCATTAATGAAATTAAGTTATATTGAATTAATCAAAATTTGATATTGAGTGTTGTTTTAGTTATCAGTTAAATTTAATCATGTTGATGTGTGGATGAAGTTTGATTCATCTTGTTTGGATGGAGAATCGGAAAATATAGAGAATGAAGACCGTGGAAGTGTGAGCTGGAAGTAGAATGGTAGAGTGTAGACTAGTATGTTTGGACAGTAGATCCTTTCTCCATCATCTTGGGGGATATTTATAAGCAAAGTTTCGTTTTAGGTGGCATTAATTAATGTGATGGGAAAATGTTTGTGATGGGATGTACTGTCATTCTCCTTGAATGTGGTACAGAGTGGTTAAACACATGGGGTTTAGTGGTCAAAATGATCACATTCTTAACAGAAGATCGAGTGACCGGAAAAATGAATAGTTGATCTTAACGAGAATTACCTTTCGTTTGACTGGGTGATTGAGACAAAAGCTTGAACTTCTGATAACTATTTACTGCTACGTGTCCCCTGGGAAAGTATAACAAATCATGCTAAGTTTTTATACCTTTTTATATTTATTTTAGATTTTAATGTGCATTAATTTGATAATTGAGAGCTCTTATAATCTTTATTCTCTTTTGCTTTTGATTTATTTTCATAATTTAGTTGGAAATATAGAATTATCTATTTAAAAATATTAAAGAATTATTAATTTTATTTCATTACACACTTTGAATCAAATGAGATAATAGTACAATGGATTACAATTTTATGAATAAATTTTTAAAAAAATTTATATAACACTTAAATATAATTTAAGTTGAAATAGTAAAATAAAATTATTAAAAATTATAATATTTTGGTTTGAATTTCACTATGTATAAATATTTTTTAAAACTGTATATTAAAAGATAAATTTCCTTTTAAAATAGCATCTATTGTTTTATAAAAATGATGAACTTTCAGTAAATTCTCCGTTGAGTAGGGATTTGATTGAAAAGTGACAATTATGTTAAAATATTTTCAAAAAATATATAATTTCAATAGTTACAAATGAAAAGTTATAAGTTATTATAAGTTATGCCACTTAATTAATAATAAAGGATAATACTTATTCAAGTAGATATCCTTATGAAAAGACATGAGACCTCCTAGAAGTAGGAGTGAAATTTCATTTGCAAGACAAATAAAAAAAAAATCAAAAGTTCCTTTATATTCTTCCACCATCTTTTATATTCCTAGATTATTCTATAAATAGTTACCGTAGAAATTTTTTACAGAAATTGATATTCTTGTTATACTCCGCTCAGTGCTCAATGAACTATTTTCGTCAGTGCAAAACGTCAACAGTTATTGGGTTTCATTGTATTCTCGAAGTTTTTTTATCAATAATTCTTTTACATATCATAATATAAATGGAGACGAATAAAATCTTAAAAAAAATGACATTAATACACGTCTTAAAAGCTTCATTCTTTTCACATAAAAAAAACCTTCATACATCATAATACATGATATTTCAATCATAACTTATTCTCAATATTGACTTAGGAAAACAAACGAACAATAAAGAAATCATAAATATGAAAGAAATATATTGATTTATATGCAGTTAGTGAAAATCACATGCAATGAATGGGGTGATAGTATGAAAAGTCTTAGCCATGCTGATTATTATTATTGCCTAAACATGTTCCTTCCATTTGTGTATATACATAAAGTAATAAGGGGATTGGGTGGTGGAGGCCCTGGACCCCTGCTGCTTGGCACCGAGTGACCGACTAGCAGACAAGGCTGAATCATTGTGTTTCTCAACGCTAAAACATAGATTTGCCTCACTTATTCAACTTCAACTACGTCATTCCCATCCCCACCTTCCATAATTTCTTACTTTTATTTTAATATTTAATCATTCACGCTAAATAATTATTATCACTTACATGAAATCTCCCTCATCATACACTTAACTAGTCAATATTAGCATACACGCACACACGGCAGGGACATACTTGTATCATGGGAGTTAGAATTTATGTTTGGTGGACTACACAGTTTTAGATAATTTTTATTTGCTTCAAATTCACTTAAGTTAATTTAACCCTCGAAAAGTAAATTTTTTTTTTGAAAATTCTCTAAATAACCAAAAATAAAGCAGAAACAACTCAAAAAAAAAAGATACTTGAATTGAACAGAAAAGCCACAAGAAAACAATGTAGACAATGTGTTTGAGTAAATGCTTTCAAGTGTATTCTTTAACTATCAATGAAATTATTACAAATGAGGGGGTAACATCTTTATTTATAATTGAACTCCCCTAGATCCAATAATACAAATTGAATTACATCAACGTTTGAAATTAGTGTATATCTACAATATAAGAGTACTAAGGGATTTAAACTCTATACATCTTTATCCCATATGATTTACAATAATTACCTTGATAACTTTAGTTTCACTAAGTCACCAAAATTTCAAGTAGATGAACTTCTCTATGTGTTTGACGAATCAGATCAGTTCAAATGAATTAAATAAACCTCATTTAATTAATTAATCTTCATGGGAAACTCTTATGTGCATTTATTTGATCTGCAGCCTGCAACACTTTCACTACTCATGTATGCATTACGCCCAAAAGAAACTATTCAAATAAAGGTCTAACACTGACTTCCTGTAAACTTGAACTCAAATGAATTCTATAAGTAAACAGGCCTTGACCACCTTAATTTCATCTTTTATCATTTCTGCATCAATCAAGGAAACTAAACATTTAAGAATGATAATAATAAAAGTGTTGGTTCATTTTCGTGTAACATGAACATTTTGACTACTACTATTCTTTTGAAGTGTCTAAATCTAATCAAAGCAACCCCATTAGCCAAATTGCCTGTTGTTTTCGTCCCAGATTGTTGAGTACAGAAGATCAATAAGTAAGTCAAACATTGTGGCTAAAGTAGTCACACTCAAAAGTGTATGATCTCCAATTACCAATTAAAATTAAATATTTAAGATCAAACCCAATCAAATATCATATTTTGCTGCGTACATTGTGTGTGTAGCTTTTTCGTTGCTACTGAAAAAGGATAAATCAAAGGCATGGAGAAGAAGTTGGATTTGAAAATGGGAAGGGAAAGTGGAATAATTTAGACAAGAATAATGTCTCACAAACCATGTGCAGAGATGCGCCCCACGTGGGATAGGATAGACATACGTGTGGGTCTCTTCTCTTACAACTTGGTCCTTGCTTTTCCTGTTCTTTTTTTATTACCCATGCATTTTTACAAGGCACCAGCTCAAACCCACACCAGAAAAAGCTTGCAAGCGAAAAGGAAGGTTACGGTAAGATAGGGTTTCAAGTACCACCCACAAAAGGCGTTCAAATTGAATATATACGAGGAAATCAGAATATATGCCTAATAAAGTACCTTCGACATTGTTTTCCATGTGCCTGCATGCATGCAAGTGAAACCTTACGCATAGTTTCATCATTGACTATAGGCTATAGCTAATTGTTCATTGTTTAACAAAACTTTTTTTCTTTAATTGATCTGTCATTTGTAGAAGAGTGTTGACCTCAGTGAACTAATACTGGTCAGGGATGATATATATATACACACAAGTAGAAATAAAGAAGGGATGGATGGTTATCTTATTCTTACCCCAAAAGGGGATGAAATCAAATGGTCCAAAACGAAGCAGCATGGAGCAGGGATTCTAGAGAAAAAAAAATGAGTAGAAATCTTTTTTGCAGGGGAAAGGAGCCCACAAAAGAAAGGGACCTTACAGCAGAGGGCGCTCCCGTTATAGAAACACAAGAAATGGTGCAGGAAGAGGCCAGCCAGTGACAGAGAGTGTCAGATGGGGAAAAGGAAGAAAGGGGAGGTGGGAGGGAGCAGCCAAAGATGTGGGCCATAAATATTCACTATAAAAGCTTCTTTTCCTTTTCCTTAACACAACACGACACATCACTCCATTTCACCCAACTCAACATAGACAGGGACATGAAATGAGAGAGAAAACATGAATGAAACAAAATCAAGGAAGAATGTGGCTGCATGCAGTTTATAATTACTTCTGTACTACTTACTATATGTCATGTATGTATATATGTATTACGGTGTTTCGTTTCACCTAGAAAAATGCGTAATTTCTCATCGTTTTGGGGACGAGAAATGGCGTGGTGGGGAGAAAAGCCAGCAACAGCATTTGTGGCAGTGAAATAAATCCAAGTTTGTTTTAGCTGATGCGAAAGGTAAGGTAGGGACCTTGGCTTGTGGTGTCCCAAATGGTTGGGCAAAGAGAACTTTCAGTCGTCCAATCCAATATCAGTCCTTTCAGGGTCTTCAGTCTTCGTCTTCTTCGATCTCTCTCTTAGCCTGGCCTGCTCTGCTCTGCTCTGCCCTGCTCGACTCTGTCTCTTCTCCACCGTCCTTCGTGGACTGCCACAAGTAAAAAACGAAGAATGAAATCCTGAAGGACAAAAGCAACTTCTTAACTGCACGTGTGGCCTGTCACGTGTCTTTATCATCTCTCTGATTCTTGTCCTTTTTTTTTCTTTTCACACTGATTTTTTCTTTTTTACTCTTTTTTTATTTTCTTCATTATTTTCTTTGTTGAGACGACAAAGCCTTTAGTTTAAATCAATGAATGAACCTTTCTTTTTGACTAATCACTAAATAAATTTAAATGGATGATATATTTATTTGTGATCAGTATAAAAGTAATGGTGACGATAAAATTAAATATTGTATTAATATTATAGCGTGAAATAAAAAATGAATTAAACGCACCATACCGCACTAAGTAACTAGATTGTAAGAATCACTAATTAGTTATCTAGCTATTTACCTCATATGTAAATTAAGGCTAGGCCAACCCACTTGCAATAGGAAAAACAAAAAAAAAAATCAAATTAATAAATATAAACTTCATTTTTATATATTAATAAATTTTAATTAAAAAAATTCGATGAGCCTTTTTCTAATATTTGAGGTTCTATATGTGTGAGTCCAAAATCTGCTTAAGCTCATATTTATTCTCGCTAGAGTTGTTTAATTATTCAATAATATATCAATTTATTAATTTATCATAATATATAATTTAGGGGAATCAATTCTTTTATTGGGAAAAGTTTTTGAAATGTCGTCATTTAGTATGTGGATCTGGACTTCGAACAGTAAAAGTATTATTTTCGATGTATTTATGTTCGATTTTAATTTCGAATTTTTTCTCACTGCTTCAATCTTAAAAGAGTTCACAGAAGTTTAATAAAATGTTTAGGTTTACCAAAAAAATGGTTTATCATTTTGATTTATGTGGGATTCGAACCCATACCTTTAAAAAGTCTTAATATTTTTATTTTAATTACAACATATTTTTTTTAATCAAAAGAATATAGTTTGACTAAAATGAGATTGATATCAGGATAAATTAAACAGTAAAAAGAATTAAGATCACATGTTAATTAACATATTATTTTTATAATAAAATAACTACATTAATTATTTTTTACATTGATCTGTATAAAATTGCATTACAATAATAATTTTTTTTGCTCTTATTAAAAAAATTTAAGTATATAAATTACTAAAAAAAGTAAACAACAAAATGGTTTAGAAAATAGAAAAAAAAAAGTGAAAGCAGTGCAGCAGTGCGCTGCCGGAGGAGGAGGAGGCCAGAAATTATTAAAAAGTCACAGCTCCACCAACCTCTCGTGAAAACACCATTTCACTTATCGGAAATTGAACCCTTTATGAAACAACTACACACTACATATATAATATACATATATACTGCCTACTGCATATATACTACTGTAAAGGAGACAAAAAAAGAAAGAGTAAAAAAAATAAAAACACCACCTCAACTTCTCTATTAATATTGCTGAAAATCAAACCAATCTGTCTATCCTTAAGAGGAAACTTAGCATCCATACAAACTAAGAGAGAAAATAAAAGAGTGATCTTTACGAGAGTATCTGAAACGGAAAACAACAACCAGGATTTGTTTTCATTCTTTGATTTCCTCTTCCCTCTTATCATCATCCTCATCATGTGTAACCAAACCACCACCGCTTCCATCCTTACTTCTACTCAGACCTCTTCTCAGACCCACCTATATTTCCACCCTGGAAAGCATGGGCATCACCATGACCATGGACCTCATCACCTGTGCGGTTCCATCTCTGATATCATAACTGAAGCTAAATCACTCTTCAATCTAGCCTTCCCCATAGGCTTGACTGGCCTCATTCTCTATTCTCGTTCCATCATTTCCATGCTCTTCCTTGGCCATCTCGGCGATATCCAACTGGCTGCCGGTTCATTAGCTATAGCCTTTGCTAACGTCACCGGCTACTCTGTCCTTTCCGGCCTTGCTTTAGGTATGGAGCCACTGTGTTCACAAGCCTTTGGAGCTCAAAGACATAAACTTTTATCTTTAACCCTTTACCGTTACGTTATTTTCCTCTTATTCGTTTCCATTTTGATATCCTTTCTTTGGATAAACATGTTCAACATTATGGTTTATCTTCGTCAAGATCCTAATATCACCCGCATCGGCCAAAGGTACTTGCTCTTTTCCCTACTTGACCTCTTCACCAACTCTTTCATTCACCCAATACGCATTTACCTTCGCGCTCAAGGCATCACCCACCCGCTCACTTTAGCAACCCTCGCCGCCACCATTCTCCATTTACCCATCAGCTTCTTACTAGTCTCCCATTTCAACTTGGGCGTTGCCGGGGTAGCCGCTTCTGCTTCCATTTCCAACTTCTTCGTTCTCGTCTCCCTGGTTGTTTACGTTTGGGCCTCAGGCCTCCACCATCCCACGTGGGAAAAACCCACTTTGGAGTGTTTAACTGGCTGGAAGCCGCTGCTCAAGCTAGCCGCACCGAGCTGTGTTTCTGTTTGTTTGGAGTGGTGGTGGTACGAGATCATGATCGTGATGTGTGGACTTTTGGTGAACCCGAAGGCGCCGGTCGCTTCAATGGGGATATTGATCCAAACGACGTCGTTGTTGTACGTTTTCCCTTCTTCGTTGGGTTTCGCGGTTTCGACGCGTGTCGGAAACGAATTAGGGGCAAACCGTCCTTATAAAGCGAGATTATCGGCTGCGGTGGCGGTGTTCGTATCAGCCATGATGGGCTTATCAGCATCGACGTTTGCATCAGGGATGAGAAATAACTGGGCCAGGATGTTCACATCTGATCCTGAGATCCTACGGCTGACATCCATTGCACTACCTATCCTAGGGTTATGTGAGCTTGGGAACTGCCCGCAAACAGTGGGATGTGGGGTCCTCAGAGGGAGTGCACGTCCTTCCACCGCAGCTAATGTGAACCTCGGGGCATTTTACGTGGTGGGCATGCCCGTTGCGGTCGGACTCGGATTCTACGTCGGAGTCGGATTTTCTGGGCTCTGGTTGGGCCTACTATCGGCCCAGGTGTGTTGCGCTGGGCTTATGTTGTATGTGGTGGGGTCCACTGACTGGGACCTACAAGCCAAGAGGGCCCAGATGCTGACGTGTGTAGATACTACATGGCTACCTCATGATTTTGATAATAATAGTAAGGGTGAGGAAGAGCAACAGCCGTTGATCTGCAGTATGCTGACTTCAGCTGCCTAATTAACCTAAATTAGCAGTAGTAAATTTAGAATCTGATATTTATTTATTTTTAGTAAATTTATTTCTTCATTGCTTAATAAGAATTAACAAATAATGAAAGGCAAAAAAAAAAAAAAAGTTTTGTTATCTACCTCAATTTCTCTATTTCAACATCTTGAGCTTAATTGACAAATCAATAAGAACATGGCAAATAATACTGCTATATATTGATATATAATTAAAAATAATTTTAAATTGACTAGTTGAGTCTTAATTTGATTGACATGAGCATTGTTGTTAATACATAAAGATGTGAGTTTGAGTGCTGAGAAGCGTATTATCCTCTTATTTATGAGTTGAATGAGGACTATGGGTAATTCTAAATATTTTTTCAAATAGAACTGATATAAACAAAATTTATAATGAAATTTAAAAAATTAAATTATTATTATATTTTTAATTAAAATGTATATTTTATTTTAACAAAGCATTAACTGACTTTGCAAGTGATATTGGCATTATTTGTTAACGCCCAAATGATGCATTTACATAAGCTGTCATTGTTTGCCCAAAAGTATAACTTCAAACCAAGTAATAACCGCATGTTTAATTTTTTACAAAAAGGGATAAATATAAAATTTATGCAATTTAATATGTAATTTGACATATTAATTTTATTTTTAATTTAACTATATTCATTTAAAGAAATAAATACATCATTTTATTTTTATGTTAGATAATTATAATTATTTGTGTATGTAAAATGTAAGTATCATATAGATAATGTTATTAGGTGTGTATGAAAATTGAATCAAATTAAAATGTCGTATATAAAATTACACAAAATCAAAATTCATATACAACATTACACATTTGACCAAAGTTCATGTATCCCTACAAGAAGCATGTTTATCCACCCATAGCATCTCCTCAACACTAAAAAGGAAGATAAATGTGCTTTATCATGTTTGAACCTACATCTTTTTGTATTGATAATAATATCGATGTCTATCGAACTAGGACTTAATTAATTTTTTTAAAAATAATAAAATTATACTTTAAACTCTAAAAATATATTTTTGTTATTCCAACAGAAATTTCTAACTTGGATAAATTTGTTTTTAAAAGATGATAGTATGGAAGTGAGGGAAGCTTGATAAAGAAGCAAAGAATAATGTAGTCCCACCATGTTTTAATATACTTGGTTAGGGACTTTGTTCTTTTGGAATTCCATGGTTTCACCTTCATTTGACATTGTCAATTCCTTTGTAATTGACTCATTTATTTTCCTTTTATTGGGAAAAGAAAAGAAAAACGGTGTAATTATGGTCGATTTGCTATCCAGTTATCCGATTGAGTCTCTATCCGTAATCTACATGGTTCACATTTTGAGTTTGTACATGAAATGTTCACGTCCTTTCATGAGCTCGCGCGATGTGAGTTCACACCACTATGCAGGCGAACTTACACATAAAAAACACGTGTTAATCCTAAAATGGGGTATGTATTGCATGCATGAAAACCTACTTACGACGTCATATCCATGAACAAGAATTGTATGATATAAATAGAAAATTTAACCTTTTTTAGTACGGGTATTTTTACTTTATTCTGTGTGTAGATGGGTAGAAGATCCTATATAGTGCATATATTCTGTAGTGTAATAAGCTGAAACACATCCGGGTCCGAAATAGGTGGCCCAACGAAATATCTTCAATTGCCCTCTTGCGGGAAAAAAGAATAGTTAGAAGATCTCCCTATAAAGCATTATCTTCTTTCATTCCAGATAATAAAAAAGAAGAAGCTGTAGCACATAAATCACTGCATTTTCAAATTTGGCTTCAATTATTCAATGTACTCAATTGAATAGGTTTTTCTGTGGTCCTATCTCAACTGATTCACCCTTATATAATTTCCATTCTCTAATCCACTTGTGTGAGCTCAAATCTGATTAATTGCAAGTGTGCTACATTAAAGGATATTATATTTTTCTTAGAGCACTATTTGATTTTTTTTTCAATATAATTTAATGCTATATCAATATTTCATGCTGGATTTCAATATTTTTATCCTGCAAAATTTAAATTTAAATAAAAATCTTAAAATTTAAAATAAAATTATTAATTTAATACTAAACTATTGAAAATAGATAATGTAACTGTTTCATATAAATTTTTTCCTTTTTAATACTTTTTTTCATTCACAAAACTCGACTTCTTTTACCAAAGAGACATTTATAGCTTTCTTCAATGTATGCCAAACTACATAGAAGAAAAATATGTACATAGTCTAGTCTCTTATAAAGTAAAAAAAAAAAAAGGTTTATAAATTTCACTGCCCTATCCTCAAAAGTCACCCAAATGGTGAGTGGTTGCACAAAGCCTCATTTTCGCACAATAAGTACAGCAAACTACTCGACATACACAACATGCATTTTAAAAAACAAAATTATGCATTTTATTTTGTATATTTGTTGAATATTTTCACTGTGTCCTACTCAGATGGATTGGATTCTTTTATTTATATGATATGATTATTATTTATTGATGAGACGTCGTAGATATGTCTTCATACATGTCGATATGTATCTTATTTCAGGATTAATATGTGGCGGCATAATCCCATGCATGTTCTTATGTGTGTGTTCACATGTGGATGTGTATATCCTCTTATGAACACTTAATGTCATGCGAGTTATATTCGCAAGGATCACAGGCGAACTAGATATGCGAGCTCATTAAGTGGACCTTGTAGGATTCGACCTAAACTCATTCGGGGCTCCGGCCTAGACTCGTTCGGGTTGTGGACCAATAATGTCGAATATCATAACAATATTATATTAAAATTCTCACATATTTCTTTGGTTAAAAACTGATCAGGTAGTTAATAGAATAACCAGACAAGTACACATGAAGTATCACATGTACCTCATGCTGTTGAATGGAGACCAATTTTTAACTGTACAAAAAGATGAAAATTTTAACAAAAGGGTTGATTTGATCTTTGATATGATGTAGAAAAACTAATTTATGTATTTTTTTTAGTAAAAAACAAAATACAATTAAACTCTTAATTCAAAAGCCCCTTTGAAACTTTTACTTACCCATAATAGCTTTGTTATGTAACTCTTGTTTATTTATACATAGTCCACTCTCTCACCTCATTCATCCCATCAGCACATCGATCTTTGTTATTAAAAAAAATGAAAAGCTCTAGGTTAGATACTTGCAAAGCATATTGGGAGTATAATAAGCAAAGCAAATGAAACAAGTTGGCATTCCATTCATAGTAAAATAGAAGAGTGGCAGCATTATTCTAGAGCATCATGCTTCTCACATGGCTACTCCTTTTGGCAACCACTCCCTTTAACTTATAATATACGTGTATAGAGTAGGGTTGGTTGCTATGACTTGTTCAACTATATCCTGCTTCTTTATTTCTCAACTTGCCATTCCATGTCCCCTTCACAAACACCCCAAACCATTTTTCTATCATAACCTTCAAGGCGTAGCCTAGCAGCCATGTTAGCCTTCCATTATTCTCTCCCCCTAAGAGGTCATCATGGGTCCACTTCATAATTTGGATGACCACTTATATTTAGCTACTACGTTAACTCCTACACTAAGTGTTTCATTCGGCAGCAACTTGTATTTACAATAATAAAATGAAGACTTTGTACCAAGAAAACACAACATAAAAACAATATATACATTGTACATAGCAGAAATTTGGCGTCCACAACTTTAGTATATATGTCCCATGAATTAAAGAGTGGAATCTGTTGGAGATTTTGAGAGAAGATAGATCCGGAGATGATATTGAATTAAATAGTAAATTTCGAGGCACAGATGACGCTTTTTAAATAGAACTATTTGCCCCACACAAAGTTGTTAGAGGGTTAAGACAAAAGTCTTTCTGGGATAAAACGAAGTTTTGAATTTCCTACGATTAGCAAAATCGCAAAATTATCTAACTCTTACTCTAATTTTTGAAAATTGAAATTGATTGTAAAAAGAAATGTGTATTTGTGAGCATCATAGTCCATCTATTTATATGCATTCAATTGACACTTTTTGAAGAGTCACAACCCTTTCATATTGGATATACCTTTTGGAAGAGACTTGTCCTATGGAAATGTATCCATTGAATGATAAATCATCACTTTTCAATTAAATTTGAAAGATGATAAATCGTCGCTTTTAATTTGAATAGTGCTAATGAATAATTAATTTGCAATCTATAAATTTCCAACAATCCCCCCCACTAGATTGCCAATTCCAGAAAATAAATACACAACGATTAAGCATAAAGAAGGGTGTCCAGAGATTGAACCTTTCTTTAGTGCAAACTTCTCAAAGTATCAAAAAGTGAATGGTGGCTAGTCGCTTGAACCATCACTCTTAAAGTCAATACCGGAAAAATTTCACACATAATCGTAAAGAAATAGAGTAAGAGTTTAATTTGTTTTAGCACCGTTATGGCCATATGCTCATCCCGTTTCATAAGCATGTACGAGAGAAAACCATAAATAAAATCTCGTTGAAGCGGCACCACCCCATGTCCATATAAGTGGATTTCATGATAATTAAAGTTGATCCATTAAGAGTAAAACTCATCCTCCTAAAATATAATCACTAAATCATGGTTTTTAGTTCTCATTGTCATTCGATAACTTGTTATTACCCTTTGAACCTTAAAATTAACTTTTAGCTAGAAAAAGGTAGGGTTTCCATTATCAATGACGCAATTAGAATGGTTTTAATTTCATCTTAGTGGTGTTACTTTAAACTAAATCCCTTACCAAACCTTTTGTCAATGGATCCGCTAAATTATCAATTTACTTAACATAGGTAACAGTTATCACATCGTCCCTAATCAATTTTCTCACATACTCATGTCTCAAACTTATATGTCTAGACTTTCTATTGTACACCTTATTGTATGCTCGAGACATGGTGGATTCACTATCACAATATACGAAATTTTTAATCAGTGAATTTTAATTATTAAATTAAAAGTTAGTATAAGTGGTCTAGTTCAAAAGTCAAGTGGTTTTAAAAAATGAGGTATCGGGACCTCGTTTCAAAAATTTAGGGCCGTAAATATTTTTATTAAATAATTGTCGAAACCATTTTTTGAAAAAAAGTCTCGAAAATATTTTTATTTTAAAATCGAAAATGGGAGTCGCCACCAATCATTTTATTCGGTGTGATTGGATCACCTTAAAACACTTAAAACTCGTTTTAACTAAAGTTTTGGTCTTCGAAATCCAAAAAATCGGGTTCAGGAGACAGTTACGTATGAGGAAGGATTAGCACCCTTACACGCCCAAAATTGATACCAAATCGATTTTAAAGGGGTCTTAATTGTTGAAAATATGAAAACTCGGATAGAAATTAAAATATGATCTTTAAATACATGATTGACCATATTAATATTATTTTCAGAAATTGAACTATGCAAGGAAAACCCGTCATTTCGAAAATCGAGAAAGGAAGTCGCATCTAGTGAGTTAGGACACGACACCTAAAATTTTCAAAACAATAAGCATTCCAATTTTAAAATCTCATGTTTTATTATTTTTTAGAGAAAAGTAATCGAACATTTCGATTCGAAAAAAAATCGCACCTAATAAATTAAAGTTTGACTTTTTAAATCACGAAATAACGAACTTGACTTTTATTTTAAAAATCTTTAAAGCATAAATATTTTTTTTTTTAAAAAGAATGAATAAAATGGCACAATATGCAAAACATAATAGTAAAATACGACATGACGTAAATACATAACAACAAATAACTATGTGATAAAATAAAACAACAAGATACACATCCAATACATAGAAAAAATAATATAAATAAATAAGTATAAAAAAAGTAAAAGAAATCCAAAACAGTAGCCAATTTTCGAAGTATTTAAAAGTTTTAAAATAAATAATAATATTAATAAAACAAATTCGAAAGAATATGAGATTTAAATAAAATCAAAATAGAAATTATATTAAAAATTTTAAAAGGTTTTTTAAAAAAAGAATTTGAAAGAAACCAATTAAAACAAAAATTTAAAAAGGGTCGAATGGAAATTCCCATATTTTTTTTAGGTGGTCTGAGGATCAATTTTTAAACAAAAAAAAATTAGCTTACTAGATTTAAAAAAATGTTTAAAGGACAGAAGGGATTAATTAAAAAATAAGAAAATACGAAGGGACTTTAAGAGCAAATGTTTCTTTTTATTTTAAAAAAAACAAAGCTTGAGGATCGAATTAAAAAGGGGTGAAACTGACTCGCTAATTTGAAAATTATTTAAAAAATCAGGCGGGTCAATTTAAAATGGAACAAAACTTAAGGGGACTAAAAGGGAAATTTTTTCTTTTCATTTTCTCAAAGGAATCTGCTGTTAAAAACGGCAGCGTTTAAATAATGTTATAAAACCAAAAAAAATTGTAAAATCCTCATTTTCCTCATTTTATTTCCAAAAAAAGTTTCTTTTCTTCTTCATTTTCTTTGAAATTTCCCCTTCTCCGATTGCAGACTTGGCCCTTGTCCTGTCATGCTTCGTCATTGCGCCGCCATTCTCCATTTACAGGAACCATCGTACACGGCGGTTGGGTAAGAGTTTTAACTCCCTTTTTTTTATTTTAAATCGCAAAACCTAGATCTTAAAAGAATACGAAAAGTTTCTTTTTTTAAAAAAAAAAAAATTTCCTTACTCAGATCCAAACTTCCTCATCTCTTTTTGGTTGTTTTTCCTTTTTCCCTTTTTTAAAAAGACTTGAATCGTATCAGATTCGATTTTCGATTTATTTTTCTTTTTATTACAAAATTGTTTCGTATTTTTCCTTATTAATCTTATTTATTTAAAATGTTTGGTTTTAAACGAAAATAAATAAAAGGATTGCATGCAAAATAAATATATAAAACATATATATAAAACAGTATACCTTCTGCGAATATCACTTCTTGAATTTTTGTATTCGAATTTATTCTGCTATTTGTATGAATGCTTTTGCTTTGTAAAATGCTCGTATTTTTTGGTACAAATTTCAGGTAAGTAACTCTTTTTTTGAATGTTGTTTTTTGTTTCTATTTCTCGTAAATGTCTCTATCAGAGCGTAAAAAAATTACAGATTATGATTTATGGCTTTGTAGCCATTTTTACAATGATTGTTCCTTGTTCTTTTCTGCTTGTTTCTTTGCTTTTGCATCTTTCTTTTTCCTTGCGTGTGCAAGTCCGAAACGGTGGCGTTGATGGTGGTAGGCATGGTGGTTTCGGTGTCAGAGATGGTGGTTGGCGAAGGGCGTGCTACTGACGTGGCAGAGGGCAGTAACAGCGCTGAAGACCCTTTGGCAGATTAGGGTTTCATATTTTTTTGGTACATTGGGCTTGTTGGACTTGTGTTGATTTTGGGTTAGAGTGTAATTGGGTAATGATTTGTTTAGGGTTTAGGTTTGGATCTGTTTGTATTTTGGGTTTTTGTAATTGGACATTTAAATTAAAATTTGTTTATTTTTATTATATATTTTTTTTGAATTTGGTTTGGGCCCGATCAGAATTGATCTCCAACAATAATTATAGAGTCTTATTATAAGTGAATTGAAGTTTGGTTGGGTAATTTTGATAATTAATTGTTTAATTAAAGAAAAATGAGTAAATTGTAAAAGATGTAAAAGTTAATTGCTATTGATTAAAATAAAGGGACCAAAGTGTTAATCACACCATGGTCAAAAAGTCCAAGTAGTGGAGGATATGATTACCTTCCACTAACTTTTGGGATATTTTTCATTTAGTCCTAAGTAGTTTAAGGTTACATTGAAATAAAGTTTATTTAGTTGAAATTTAATATAATTGAAGGATCAAGTTTGTAATTGGACTCTCCTTAAATGACCTAATATGGAATTATGTGGAAATTCTTTAGATTCTGATAAATTGCAATTAAATCCAAAATTAAATGAGGATTTACTAATTAGTCTATTTTTCGGTATGATCGAAAATGGTAGTTTCGATGCCACAAATCCAATGTGTTGGACCGTAAATATTAATTATTTAATATTTATGAGGTCATTAGTATTGTATTAAAATTTGATTATGAAATTTTAATGTTTGGATAGTTAATTAAGTAAAAAAATATAAAATCGTAAAATGTACAAAAGTTAAATCCTATTAATTAAAGGCATTAAATGCTAATTGGAGGACAAGTTAAGCTCCTAAAATGGTAATATAACCATTAGTAACTTAATTGGACAATTTTGACTTAAATTTGGCTAAAAATTAAGTGTGAACAAAAGGTAAATAAGTAAATTAATGAAATTTAAGTTAATTAAAAGAAGAAATGTTCATATTCTTCCTTCTATTTTTCTTGCTAAGAATCGAAACGCTAAAGAAGGAGGAAGAAAACCATCATCAAAGTTTAAGTCCGTATTAGCTTAATCTAGCTAACTTGAGGACTAATTTTTGTATCTATCAAATGTTGTGGATTTTTCCATTGATTATTTTTGTATATTCTTGGAATTTTATGATGGATTATTAATTTAAGTTGTTAAATAGGATAATTTTGTAAAGTAGTTTTTTTTATTATAAGGTTTAAGGACTAAAATATTAAAATAATAAAAGTACAAGGACTTGATGTTAAATAACATCAAATATGGGCTGTGAAGTGATCCAAAACAATTCTACTGAACCAATTTCTAAATAAAAATGGTTAATTTGCATGTTTGGTGCTTGGGGATTAAATTGAATAAAAGTAAAAAGTTAAGGGTAATTTTATAAAAATTGCCAAAAAGGCTTATTTGCATAAAATGATTAAAAATTTATATTGATTTAAATAATTGAATGAAATTATTGTAATATATCAAGAAGGTGTCGCCGATCATGAAAAATGAAAAATTACAGATTAGTCGCTGAAGTTCACTTTAACTACAAATTCGTCCAGTAAGTTTGTAACGCTAAATTTTGCATTTAAATGTACATTATTTGTATTCTTTATAATTGTTACAGAATAGAATATGGTACGTGAAATTTAGAAAGATAAAAAAAATGAATGAAAGAGATATTAGGCTTTGAGTTGGAAAATGAAAAGGGTTTGATGTCTTTGTGATATCGTGAGTATTACATGAGAAATGAATCCTATTACGGATTAAAGGTCCGATGTCCTTGTGATATCGTGAGTATTACATGAGAAATGAATCCTATTACGGATTAAAGGTCCGATGTCTTCGTGATATCGTGAGTATTACATGAGAAATGAATGCTATTTCGGACTAAAGGTCTGATGTCTTTTTGATATCGTGAGTATTACATGAGAAATGAATCCTATTACAGATTAAAGGTCTGATGTCTTCGTGATATCGTGAGTATTATATGAGAAATGAATCCTATTACGAATTTAAGGTTTGATGTCAGAAATCTTGCATTTGTTATGGATTTTCAATGGCATCGTGAGTTATTAAATCGGGCCTAAGATGGTTGAGACAAAAAAGTACGATGTCGGAAATCCTGCTTGTTATGGATTCTTTCGACATTGTGAGTTATCAAATGTGGTTTGAATTTAATAACAGATGAATACAGCTTACTCGATTCGGTTGATTCAAGATTTTTCAACTCTTGAAGTTTGGTAAATCCATTTAACCTTATGAACTTGCTAAGCTAAGAAATGCTTACCTATGAACTTGTTGTTGTTTTGTAGATCCTATTTTGCCGCTAGAAGATCGGATCACCTCAAGGAATTACTCTATCTCGGGAGCTTGTTCGGTAAACTTTAAATCACTTGGTTATATGGCATGTACTAGGATGATATTATTTTGTAAATGTTTGATTCAAGACAATTAGTACCTTGTAAGAATCGTAGGAAGTTTAACCCTTTTGTATGCTTGTTTAATGTTAAAAGTAAGCATTTAGTACTAGAAAATGATGTTATGTTGATCTTGATCACTTATATTGTCTACTTAAATCATAAGTTCATGAAATAAATGTTTGGTTGTTGAACTTGTGTGAAAATATGAATTTTGCATACTTGTTTCAGTAGAACTCCTAAATGTATCAGTAGAAGTACAGGGTAGGAGAGAGGTTACATTCTAACTTGCATTGTATCGATAGTACTAATAGAAGTATCGATAGTTCTGTTCATAGTAGTATCAGTAGTTTGGATACTTGTATCGGTAGAAGTTGTAGGGTAGGACTTCATAGCTCTTTGGAGTTTTTAGTATCGAAAGAAGCATAACTTGTATCGATAGAAGAGAAACTTGTATCGGTAGAAATCTGCATTGTTTTTGAACTGCTCACTGACTTGACTACTACCGATACTTGTTATCCAACAGGTATCGGTAGAAGTCTCCAAAAATTATGGTAATGACATTTTTTGACCTTAATGAATTGTGATTTTATTTCATTAATGATTTATAGCGTATTTCTTTATTAAATTATGGTTAAATGAAAAGGTATTAAGAGATAAACTACAATAGATGATCGAAAAAACACTGAAACCTTAATCGATGACGGTTTCGAGTTTTGGGTGTTATAATTACATGGTAATAGTAAGAATGATTGGTGTAGCTTGGTTGATAGTTATGGTATTGTGATTTGATATAGAATATAGATGTTATGATAATTTATATGAATATTGATTCTTTCTTGTTTAATTAGTAATTGAGGTTGTGTTTGAGACACAGGGATTATGTGATCCTAATTTTTTGTATGAGTATAGTTTATCTGTGATTAATTTGTATGTATAAAAAAAGAGAAAAAAAGAGAAGAGACTCGTAAAGTTCTGTAAACCATGAGACCTTAAATCAAAGATGATTACAATTTTTGGGTATTACAGAACCTACGTTGTGGCCATAACTTTATATCTAGCAATATATTTCTTAGTCATTTCGCTTCCTTACCAGTAGCTGCCAAGGCTATAAATTCAGCCTCCATAGTTGAATGTGATATGCAAGTTTGTTTCTTGGAGGACCAACTAATGGCCTCACCTCCGATCATAAAAATCCATTCAAATGTGGACTTATTGTCACTTAAATTTGTAATCCAACTTGCATCCGAGTAACCTGCTAGTACCGCAAGATAATCATTATAGAATAATCCCAAATTTTTTGTTTTCTTAAAATAACCAAAAATCTACAAAATCCTTTCCAATAATCAATACCAGGACAATTTGCAAATCTCGCCAATTTGCACACAGCAAATGCGATATCGGGTCTAATGCAATGTATTGCATACATTAGACTTCTAATTGCGCTGGCATACTCAAGTTGTGCTATAGCCCTGCCATTATTCTCACTTAACTTGAAGTTCGAATCATATGGATTGTTCGAATCCTTGATATTTAAGTGTTTGAACTTTTCCAATACTTTCTCGATGTAGTGAGATTGGCTTAATGCAAAGCCCCTTTTATGCTTTTTCACCTTTATACCTAGAATTGTATCTACCTCGTTAAGATCCTTCATCTTAAAATTCGAGGCTAGATATTTTTTGGTCTCACGAACACCTTTCATGTTCGTCCCAAAAATCAACAAATCATCTACATAGAGATAAATAATTACACCATACCTATCAATGAATTTAGTGTAAATACATTTATCCACACTATTATGTAAAAAATCATATGACAAAATAACAAAGTCAAATTTTTCATGTCACTGTTTAGGGGCTTGTTTTAAACCATATAATGATTTGATCAATTTACACACCTTGTGTTTATTCTCAAGAAGCACAATGCCTTTTGGTTGCTCCATGTAGACTTCTTGTTCGAGATCACCATTCAAAAAAGCTGTCTTAACATCCATTTGATGTACATATAACTTATGGATGGATGCAAGTGTTATAGGAATTCGAATGGAGGTCATCCTAGCCACTGGTGCATAGGTGTCAACATAATCTAGGCCTTCCTTTTACCTAAATCCTTTAGCCACCAACCTATCCTTAAAGATTGGAGAACCCCCTGTTGGAGTGTTCTTCCTCTTAAACACCCATTTACACCTGATAAGTTTTGATCCTTGAGGAAGATCAACTAGAATCCAAGTAGTATTAGACAATATTGAATTCATTTCATCATTGATTGCCTCTTTCCAAAATGTCACATCCCTAGAAGTCATGGCTTCACCATAGGATTGTGAATCACCATCCACATTAAACATTATGAGGATCTTATTAATTACAAATTCTTTATTTCCCTCAACAAGAAATGCTAGAGATTGTGAGGAAATGAAACCGAAATCAAAGTCCTTTACTTTTCTCACTCTTTGACTTTTCCTCGCTTCCTTATCCTTATTGTCACAAAGGCTTCTTTTGGTTTGATCACTTGAGATCATTGGTTGATATTCTTTTTCTGAATCCGTTGAATCATCGAAAAAATTATTTTCAATTAATACAACATCTCTTGTTTCAATTATCGTATTTGACACTAAGTCAAGAACACGATATGCCTTAGAATGTTGGGCATATCCAACGAATGCACCTTTAACGGCTCTTGGTCCTAACTTTGCTCTCCATTGGTCGAGAACTCTATAGTAAGCCAAACACCCCCACACTTTGAAAGAATCTAATTTTGGCATCCAACCCTTCCATAACTCATATGGAGATACTTTAAATTTTTTCAATGGTATTCTGTTAAGGATATAACACGTAGTAAATAATGCTTCACCCCATAAATTATATGGAAATTTAGCATTTAATAACATCGAGTTAATCATATCCACTAAAGTACGGTTCTTTCTTTCCGCCAAACTATTATAAGGCGTAAAACACTCATGTACCACACATTTTTCCTCACAAAATACATTAAATTCATTTGAAAAATATTCACCACCTCTATCACTACAAAACACTTTGATTTTCTTACTAAACAAATTCTCAACCTCATTTTTAAAACGTTTAAACATATCAAAAGCCTCGTCTTTACTTTTCATGAGATACACATAAGTAAATCTAGAAAAGTCATCTATAAAAGTGATAAAATATCATTTTCCACTTCTTGTTAGAGTTCCATTTAATTCACAAACATCCGAATAAATTAAATCTAATACTTGCAAATTACTTTCACAATTATTAGGAAATGACTTTTTGATAAGTTTTGATTGAATACAAATTTCACATTTATCCACAAACTCATCATTACTTAGATTGATATAACCATTCTTTTGCATATATTGTAAGGTTTTAAAATTAAAATGTGCTAAACGCGCATGCCACAAAGGATAGGACTCAACAATATAAGCAAAAGAATTGACTTTATTCATATCAATGCTCAACTTGAACATACCCTCATTACAACATCCTTTTCCTACATATATATCACCCTTAAGCAAGACAAACTTATCAGATTCCAAGATAACCTTGAACCCCTTGTTACATAGAAGACTCACAGACATTAAATTTTTTCTCACATCTGGAACATGCAACACATTGGTCAAAGTCAATTTCTTCCCATATGTGAAGTTGAGTTCCATCATCCCTTGACTGAGCACCTTAAATGATTGATAGTTGCCCATAAGCACTTCACGGTTTGCCACTAGTTCATAATTCTTGAATTGTTGTCGGTCATTCCACACATGGACAGTAGCACTAAAGTCAAGCCATCAATTATGAGACTTATCGGTCATAGCTATGTTGAGTTTAGTAATCATACTAATCTCCAAATTCTCGAACCCTTCTTTAACTATGGCCACTAAGTTCATATTCTCCACCATATTGGCTTTGGAAGTTGTGGCATCTTACTTCTTTTTGAGAAGTTTACAATCTTTAATGTAATGTCATTTCTTATTGCAATTATAGCAATTGCGAGATTTTTTCTTCTTATTTTGCATGTCATTAGTCTCGAATGTGGCCTTTCTTTTACCATTTCGAGAGTTCTTAAACTCACTCACATGGTTCACTTTAGAACTTTGGGGAAGATACACTGCATCACGCTTTCGAGTTTCCTCTTCAATACGCAAATGCCTAAGTATTTTCTCCACAGTGAAGTCCTCTGCCATAAGCAGAAGTTTCTTTCGATAATTATTCCAAGACAAGGGAAATTTTGAGATTATAGCCCCAACTTGTAACATTTCCGAAACAACAACTTTCAAGTCACGAAGTCTGTTTACAAACTTGTAATTCATGGACTTGATCCATGATCGGTATACTATCAACCATTTTGAATTCAAAATATTTCATCATTAAAAATTTATCGGTACCTTATCTCTCGATGTTGTATTTCTCTTCAAAAGCTTTCCATACTTCCACCGGGGATTGCATCGACATGTAAAGATCATACAATAGATCGGAAAGGTGTTGAGAATGCGTCCACGACATGTGAAATTGTCTTCCTCACGCTTCTTCTTGAGTTTGGCCACTTTCGTAATTTCCTCAGGATTTGTATTGAGGGTGGGATCCTCCACAGGTTGTAAGTTTGGATTCAGAACGTAAGTCACATTCAAGACGGTAAGAAGGAACAACATCTCATCCTTCCAACGATTGAAGTTTGAGCCATCAAATCGGTCAAGTTTCACAAACTCTTGGTTCATCACTTTGAATGCGGTGGTAACCTCCGTCTCCATCTTCAAATTAGTTCTCTTTGATTGTTGGAGATTTTGAAAGAAGATAGATCCGAAAATGATATTGAATTAAATAAAAAAACTTCGAGGCACGGGTGACACTTTCCAAATAGAACTATTTGCCCCTACACAAAGTTACTATAGGGTTAAGACAAAGGTCCTCCCGAGATACAACGAAGTTTTGAATTTCTTTTGATTAGCAAAATCGCGAAATTCCTTAACTCTTACTCTAATTTTTGAAAATTGGAATTGATTGTAAAAAGAAATGTGTATTTGTGAGCATCATAGTCTATCTATTTATATGCATTCAATGGATACTTTTTGAAGAGTCACAACCCTTTCATATTGGACATACCTTTTGGAAGAGATTTGTCCCATGGAAATGTATCCATTGGATGATAAATCATCACTTTTCAATTAAATTTGAAAGATGATAAATTATTACTTTTAATTTGAATAGTGCTCATGAATAATTAATTTACAATCCATAAATTTCCAACAGAATCAAACTAGAATAATCCAAACAAAATTCACCACCAGGTTAGATCTACACATGGCAAATATGCATTTGCCAAGTATTTTAGTTATCTTTTAATTATATATTTAAAGGAATCGATTTATTGTTTTTTGGTGATATAAAGGAATCGATTTATGTGTACTCATGAATCTAAGTTAATTTAATATTCAATCCAGTATAGAAAAAATTATTATTTTTAAAATAATTTGTCATTACATTGAGTTCAAGTTTATTTAATATCTAAATTTATCTCTAAATGTATGTATCATAAGTTTAATTTTAACAATTAATAAAGTATAAAATTTTAATTTGAATATCATTAAGTTAATTTTACATGATATATTTAAAAGGCTTTCATAAGTATACCTATTTGTGGAGATATTATTTTATAAATTTTTTCCAACACATCGTCCATCGTCTCTTTCTAATTATTTAATGACATTTCAACAATTTTTTTTCATGCCATTAACACACAATTTTGGTAAAAATTTTACTCTGAACCCTGAATCTTGAATCTCGAACCTGAATCATGAACCTTGAATCCTAAAATCCGAACCAAAACTTGAACCGTTAACCTTGAACATGAACCCTAAACATTGAACCCAAACTCTAGCCCAAACCCAAACACTAAACATTAAATCACAAACCCTAAATCCTAAACCGTGAATCTTAAACCCAAAATCCTAGGTCTGAACTCTGAACTTGAACATTGAACTTGAGGTTTGGATTCAAGATTCAAGGTTTAAGATTTAAAGTTGTGTTTAAGGTTTGAGGTTTGGAGTTTAAGATTCGGGTTTGCAGTTCGGATTTGAGGTTCAAGGTTATGTTTAAAAAAAATTCTATTATAATATTTGAATCGATAAATTAATATATTTTAAATATATTCCATCATTCAAATAAAAAATATTATTTTTGGTTAATTAGTGCAATAAAAATAAAATATTTAGAAAATAATTAAATATAAACGCATAAAATCACCTGCAACATTTACTAAAAACAAATATTTGTAAATGTTGTACTTAAAAAGAGCTATTATGCAAGTCATCCTTATGTCCATTTAATATCAATACTAAACTTAATATTTTTATTATTATTTTGAATTATGTATTTGAAGTGATCAGTTCAAGTATTGACTCAAAATTCGATTTAATAAAGGTAGTAGATTCTAAATTATTATAATTCTTTTTAAAAAATTACAATTAAAATATATTAATAATGATGTTCTTAATAGGAATATGAAAAATTAAAAATTAATTTAAAATAAAATTTTATCTTACTTAAGAAAATATTTTTAAAAAATTCTAATACTTTAATATCATACCGCTAGGATATGTAGAGCGTGATATATAGGAAAATGAAGGTTATATATATATATGATTCCACCCAAGCTTTAACTAATTTTTTTTGGTTAAATTATAGGGTAAAAATTTAAATGCTACAATATGCTCTTAGTATTTGTACTTTTTATATATTTGAAATTTAATATTCATATTTTTATTTTTTTAAAATTTAATCTTTTTACTTTTTGAATTTAAAAATTTAGATTCATTTGTAAATACCGTTAAAAATCTTCTGTTAAATTTTTGTTGGTGTGACATTTTGAAGTTAGAAAAAATACTCACTTGAT
This sequence comes from Gossypioides kirkii, assembly GCA_005610355.1. NCBI lineage: Eukaryota > Viridiplantae > Streptophyta > Magnoliopsida > Malvales > Malvaceae > Gossypioides > Gossypioides kirkii. Next base: position 6,829,925 of record CP032248.1, read on the forward strand.
ATCCATGTAACAAAAACATCATATTGTAATTAACCTGAATTTAATAGAGAATTTTACGGTGTTAACAATTTTTAAAATTCACATAAATGCTTTAATAAAAATAAAATATTTAGACTAACTAATGACATTATAAAAGTTGAAGTATAAAATTATATTATAATTAAAGTATAGAGATTAAATCTCAAATTTGAGTGAAATATAAGGATCAAAACTTAAATTTAACCATAAAAATTATTGGGATTAGAATTAAAATTTAGCCATTATCTTATCATGTCAAAAAAGAAACATTGGACATGTGTCATGTAAGAAAGGCCTTAGGGTTATTGATTTGAGTGAAATATAAAGATTAAAACTGAAATTTAATCATAAAAATAAGAGGTGTTAGAATTAAAATTTAGACATGATCTACTCATATTAAAAAAATAAATTTGAGTGAAATATAGGGATTAAAACTAAAATTTAAGGATAAAAAAAAATTGGACATGTGTCATATAAGGAAGGCATTATGGCTATAGATTTGAGTGAAATGTAAGTTTCATAATTAAAATTTAATCGTAACAAATTAGAGGATTAGAATTGAAATTTAACCAATATTACCTTGTTATGTAAAAAGTAAAAAAGAAAAAGAAAACATTAAATGAGTTAATCTTTGCATTTTTAATTATTTTATTTAAAGATAATATAAATGTATGAAAGATAAAAGTGTAATCATAATAATATAGGGACTAGAAAGGCAGAATTAAACCTTTTTATATACAAAATTAAATTTTAGATAATAGTGTTGGTCACTTTGAGCTGAAACCAACCTTCCACAGTTGAAAGTAAGGAGTGATGAACCTTGGTCCAATTCGGATAATGGGTTCATGTTGCAAAATCAGCCCCCGAAGACCATAACCTCTGAAGTTTCATAGCCCACAAAATTAACCCAAATTGTACTGTCCGATCTGCTATAATATCCAGATTCGGTTTTCAGTTTTGAAAATCATGCATGTTTCTTTTGGTATGGTAAAACTCGAATAATAAATACGATTAACGTAACTTAAATTCAGGTCACACCAGTGGTGGAGTCAAAAAAGTTTTTTTGGGGCGGAAATAGGTATATTTTTATTATAGTAAAAATGCAATTTCATCATTTTAATAATCTATATTTTTATAATTTTTAAAGAATTAAATCAAATTATTATTATTATTGGGGATCAAATTATTTTACTATTTTTAATTTAAAATTTTATAAATTATAAAGAGTTTAAATGAAATTTTTTCCATTTTACAGGGGATGGGCTCCTGCCAATCCCTCTTGGCTCCATCATTGAGCAACAGCTGAGGCGGTGAACATCTTGATCATCACATGCATGAATAAACAATGATAAATAGGGTTGCAATGAAATAAAGTTGCAATGGAATAAAGCTGTAATTAGTAATTCAATTTGTTTGGTTGAATGAAATGGAATCGAATTGTAATTGTATTCTTGTATTTGGTTGAATGTAATAAATGTTGTAATAATATAAGAAAAAATTTAAAATGACTAAATTACCCTTAGTAAAATTTTTTAGGTTGTTGATTATTGTTATTGTTATTATTTAATAAAAATAATAATATATAATTTAATAACATTTTAATATAATTATTTTTATATTAAATTATATTAAAATATTTTTTTTAGTTTTATATTAAATTATTTCAAATATTTTATTTTTATATTTATGAGTCCAAATTTCAAAAGACTAATTCAAAGTTGCATTGAATAACCATTCTTTGGTATCACCAAAGAATAACTATTACGGAAGCATAAGCAATACTGAAGTAATAGTTATTCCATTGAATGAGTATTACGTTCAACCAAACAAATGGATGTTTATCATCCAATGAATAAGGGGGGAATGTTATTCCATTCCCCTAATCAAACATGGTGTAAATATTTAATTTTTTAGTTAAAATTTTCTATCTGTACTTATATGTGAATTATTTAATATACAAATATTATAATATAAAAAATATTAATTAAGGTGTTGTTTGTAATCTGAAAAATTAAATGTTGAATGTTTAGTACTGAATTCATATTATAAAAATAGTAGGTATATATAATTATGTTGCTTCATAAAAATAAATGATCTTTAAAAAGTATTTATTTTGTAATTTTAATGTTACAAATATAATATTTATATTATTTTAGATAGTTTTTGATAAAAGTTAAATATAATAGTTTTAATGTTTTTTTTTTAAAAAAAAAGAGATTACTTATTTCAAATATATATTTTTTAAAAATAAAATTAATTTAACATTTTCAACATTAAGGGTATATTTGAAAAACTATTTAATAATTTGATTTGGATGTAATTGCTTGTGATTACACACTTGTGTGAGTAACCACTGGTCGCATTGAATTGGGTGTAATTGGAGTACACTAATTATACTTTTCAATCCTCATAAGGGGAGAGTGAGAGTAATCACATGGATAGTGACAAACAATTACATTTAATCTAATTACTCTATGACTTTTTAAATATGTCCATAATTATTTAAGTTTAAAAAGTTATTTTTGTACAATAATAATAGTATTTTAATTTTAGAATATATATTTTATTTTTTAAAATATAATTATATGTTAATTACTAATCTTATTTAAATAATTTGATTTTTTTTATTGATGAAAGATAATTTCCTATAAATATTGACTTACTAATTAACTAAATAACATAATATTTATTATTAATTATTTATACTTGATTAATGATCAACCGATGATGAATATGAGCATATATTTAACATTAGAGAATTAATAACTAAACAAATATAAAACGCTGGAACAATTAGATAAAATTACTTAAGATTTTTGTTTTTACCTTGATTTTATTAGTAATTGTATTGATGAATGCTTTTTTTGATTCATGCATTATATACAATTGTTTAGATTTTATGTTTTGTTACTTGTTTGGAGATGTTTTCTTAAGTATTATAGATAATTTTTTACAATAGTAATCAATATTTTTTTTAGAATTTAAAATTATATAGTTGTGTAATTACAATTTATACTATAAAAAATGACAAAAAAATTAAGATGTAATTACACTCTATTAATTAAATATGTATAGGAAAATTACAAGACATTGCAATTACAACTCTGTTAATTACACTTTCACCCAATTACTATGTGTTGTCCAAACACAAATTGATTGACAAATAACTTTTCACCCATTTATCTTATTCAATACTTCTTAAAAATCTGTATTAATTTAAAAGTTAAAATATGTCATAAGTCGTATTTTTATTTTTAGAATTTTAATCACTCTACTTTTCAGATTCCAAAATTCAAGTTTAATTATTAACACTATTAAAATTATTTGTTAAATTTAGATTCATTACAACGTTATTTTTTTAGTTACACTGCTACCATGTGAGAATTTTTTTTCACTTCAAAATATCATATCAACAAATTTAACAAAATAAAATTTAACAGTGTTAACAATTAGGCTTAAAATTTAAAATCTAAAAAGTATAAGGACTAATTTCCTAGAAATCAAAATACAAATATTAAATTTTCAAATTTGTAAAGAGTACATTCTATGGCATATTTTAACTTAATTAAAATTTAATATCATTATAAAAAAAACATTTTAAAAAGTTAAACACTTAAAATTTTCCTATTTAATGAAATGAAAAGTTTTTTAATAATTTATCAAACACACTATAATTTGAAGTAATTATTTAAAAATCATATAATTGATAATTTTTTTTATTTAATTTGACACAACAATTCCATTCTATCACCGGTCAATACATTACCAAGCCCATTTCTTCTTATACTTTCTTTTTTTTAGATATTTCAATTTTAATTTTTATTCTTATTTTCTTATTTTAAATTTTTGAGATTTCGTATTAGTTGGGATTTATATTGAATGAATCTTGTTGTCAATTTTTCGTAACATCAACACACTTCCAACATCTGAATATTCAAGACTCGATACTAACTAAACTTGTTTAGAATATGAATTTAGTTCAAGCTCAAATATTAAAGGCCTAATCCTAGCTCAACCAATATATATATAGCATATTTCTATTTTGATCACTCACATTTTAGATCATTTCTATTTTGGTTACTTTCTGTTAAATAGTTAACGGAAGCAATGATGTGATATTTTTCTAATTAGTATAATAATGCATTTAGTTCTCAATACATACACATTCTATCAATTTACTTTTAATTTTAAATAATTAAATAAATTTAACTCTTTACATTTATAAATTTTATCAACTTGATCCTCAAATACATATTCTATATTATGAAAAAGTAAAAATATAAAATTATTTGTATAAATAATTCTTTTTGATTATTATTATTATTAGGTAAAATCATGGTGAGTTGTGGCTCACGTGACATGACATAGAGTTTAGGTAGGCTCAAAACGTCGGCCGAAAGCTAAGATCAGTAGTCAATGGGCCTAACATTGGTAGCTGGCATGAAGCCTACTTACTCCCCTTTGTTCTTATCTATGATCTTCCTATGTCACAGACACCCAAGATGAAAGTTTAGCTGCTTGCCTGTTTCCATTGCAGGCCGAGCCTCCAACTCCATCCTAGGCCTAGCTTTCCCCATTATTCAGCAATTGGGTTACGTTGATCACTTTTTGCAATCAGGTCATCATGCAAATGGACTGACTAGAAAAGAAAGATTTAGCTATCGATTTTGTCATTGATTATAATGTTCTTCCTTCATGTAGAAATGTATTATTTTTGTTGGTTAATTAGATTGTACAGAAAGCTTCTTTGATGATTACAATTTGATCCATTCGGAGCCATCAATGAAACTAAGAGAAAGAAAAGGTTTGGCTTCTTCATCTGTAAGTTCTCTTGACCATGAAACCCTGCCTGCGAAGCTTGCCCCTGGTCCAGTGCATTTGTACTGCCCATAAAACACAGTCCTGCCAACCCACATAAACCAACCACATCAATACAAAATTACAAACTTTAGCACCCCACCATGCATGCGCATGCTACATAGCTTCTGCTAAATATATATAATAAACTTTAGCACCGCTCAGCAGTCAGCACTAGCTAGAGTTAAGACTGGCGTGCCTCTTATCTTTTCTAATCCCCCCCACTATTGCTACCTAATCTAATATTTTGGGTGGCATTGCTTACGCCTTTCTTTCTTTCTTTGCTTCTGCATAATGCATTACACGTAGATTTTACATATCAATCAAAGGCATAGCACATAGTTTTGAAGCTCAGGCTCCTAATTAAGTACTAACCGCCCTAATTTCTTGTCCTACTTGTTTGCCAAATATATAACCCTCAATTCCCAACAGAACAGATGAATGGGACGGTCTGGGGAATACACAACTATTTATGCTTTCTTTTAAAAAATATATATATAAAACTAAAGAAATTTAATTATTTTAATACTCGATTCAAACAACTCTGGAAAGTTAATCAACACCGGCCATGCATCCACTACTACTAAAGTGGGTATTTATATTTTATCCATTAACATTATCAACTAATAGCCCAACCAACAATTTCAGTATTTAATAATTATATATGCATGCATGAAAGAGAAGTGTTGGGGAAAGGAAGAAGTTACATTTCACGGCTAGGGTCGCCCCAGTTGTACCAGCCCTTTGGAATGATGATGTTGTCCATGTAAGTGTAAGCAAAGACCACCCTGGAGAAAGGACCCCATGCCCTCCCTAGGTACAGTGCCCCCGACCCCGTGACCTTACAGTTCACAAAAGAGAACCCCGTGTCGTCTAACATACTCCCTCTTCCTTGTGCTGTTAGGGCCCCTGTTAACGTCGCTATTGCATGCACGTGACACCCCTGAAATAAACACATCCCACTAATCAACATATATATATATATATATATATATATATTGTACAATATGTACTTATATACAGGTCGGAAATTAAGTTGCTAACCTCAAAGAGGGAGAGACCATTGCCAAAGATGAAATCCACTGAACCTTCAATGTAACAATCTTTATAGTAATGTCTGCCCAAGTGATCATAGAGGGTGTCTTGTGCTCCCAGGAATTTACAGCCCAAGAAAGTAGCTGTATCTGCTGATATCCTAAATGCTACTGCTTGTTTCCCTACTGCTCCTGGTGGTGGCACTGGTGTAGTGTTCTGCACCAGTATTTGAATTTGCAAATAAGAAACTAATTACATTGTAGAATAGTTAAGAAGGGTGATTAATTAAGTTACCTTGAATGTTATGTTTTTGGCTATAAAATAAGGGGAATTCACAGCAAAAGTTGCAGAAGCATAGGTGCCCAAAGGTTGTCCTCTTGGCCCAGGTGTTTGAGCTGTGTCTCCCCATTGGACAATTGTTTCATCTGCTCCTGATCCTTCAATGGTTATGAAAGATTTCAATGGTGGAATGTTGACCTTCTCTCTGAAATCAAATCAAATATATGTAAATATTTGTTAATTTCTTGAAGATAGTTTGAAAGACAAGATTGGTTTGAATTAAACTCTTCGGTCAAAACCATATCAGAGGGCATTTTGATCAGGTGGATAAAGACAAATTTAGAATTACATTCTTGTGTCTGTATGACAGTCTCACACTGAACAAGAATTAGCATACAAGTGAATGTAGACAAACTCTAGAATCTATATATATATATGCAGAAGAGCATAAGGACAGAGTAAAACTACAAATGACGAAAAGGCACAACGTACTCACGTGTAAACCCCCGCATGGACCTTGATGACCACTCTCACAAGATTTACTAAAGGAAGAGAATCAATGGCATCCTGGATAGTGGTGAAGTCTCCTTTGGCCGGATTCTTGTCCACAGTGAGAGAAAAAGAAGGGAAAAGCTTGTTCTTTGCTGTCTTGAAAACTGAGTGATTAAGGCTACCAACAAATTTGACCCATTGCATGAATTGCTGCTCGGAGCCATGGGTTCCCGTCATAGTTGATTGCCTGTGGCTGTGCTTCCCTTTAGAGCTTCTGATTCTGATTCCTTTGGTATGACACAATGCATGGCCTGAACTCAACAGAAAGAAAATGAAGGTAATGTTCAGAAAACGTTGAAACGTCTTTGGCATGGTGCTAGGAATAAAAGGAGGATGAGAGAGCAAAGTGATGAGAGTGGGGAGTTTCAATCATGGTTTATATACGAGCTTAGTTGGTACTTTATGGTTAGTTGGAAAAAGGTATATATTATAAAATATTGTTGTTGAAATAGAGAGAAAGAGAATGAAAGAAAGGCAGAGGTCACGGGTAGACAAAGATGTCAAGATTGAAGAAGAGAGAAGGGGATATATGGGGGGGAAATAAAGCAAAGAATCTAGGCCACAAGAGAGGACCAGGTTGCACTTTTTTTGGCATATAATGAAAACATATTTTCTCCATCAGCTCTTTCTTTATTGCTGTTTGCGTTGTAATGCCCGTGAGTGGTCTCTCCTTGTCCATGTTTTGTGTATGAAGAGATAATGGGGATTGGAATCTGATTTTTTTTTTTTTATCAAAATCTTTCAATCCTGTTTGATGATTACCTAACTTGTTTGTATCATTAGAGTATGAGTTAATATTTAAATGATTGGTTGTCTATAAATTTATATATTGATGGTGAATGATAAAATTCTTTACAAATAAATATAAACAATTAAAATTTTAACAAATGAACTCTTATATTCAATACCAATGTTGGGTATATTAAAGTACACCCTTATATTATTTGCCAAACTGATGAATTTGGGTGGTTAGATTAGCTGGGCATGCAAAAGTTTTTTTTATTAAGTATTTAAAATAGTTAGGGTGTTGATCGTTTTAAGTGTCATCTGAGTTTGAGCCGTATTAATACTATTGTTGTTAGGGCTTTACTCACTTCTTGTAATTCTCCAAAAAAAAAGGACTATTTATCTTTGGTAGCGCCTTTTGCTTCTTGTACTTAAATATAGTTACAAATTAATATAATTTTTTCGCTCTGCATTGATTATTTATTTATATTAAATTATGGAGTATAAATTTGAAGGTTAGTATACACTTTAATCTTACTTTATATACTTTAATCTTACTTTTAGTTTCGGAAATTTAGACCCTCTATTTTTTGGATTTAAAAGTTTAGATTCAATTGTTTTCACGGTTAAATGATTTCTATTAAATTCATTGATATGATATTTTAAAATTAAAAAAAAATTACTTGATAATCATGTAACAATAAAAATAACATTGAAAATATTTATATGGATTTTTTTCTCTTAAAAACATTCTCTTGAACTCGTCATGATGAAATAATTTTTTTAATTGGAATATTGTTCTTAAGAAAAATTGACGACAACAATTTTATTGAAAACAATATTAAATATACAATGTAGCTAATGATATTAGAAAAATGGAAAGATCAAATTATATTAAAAAAATAAAATATATAGATTAAATCTCAAGTTTCAAGATAGCATCAAGCTAAAATTGAAGTTTAATTATTATTTTATAATGTAAAAAAATACAGCAAGACAAACTTAAAAGAAATAAAAAATTGCATATCCGTCTTTAAGACATTTAGACATTCAAATTATATATAACTACGTAATATTTCAATCGAAAAATTAATGATATTAACTATTTTGACTAATTAATAAAAATATAGGAATTAAATACATTAAAAATTAAAGTGTAGCACTTAAATATCAAATTTAGGTATAATAAAGAGATCAAAATTGAAATTTAATCATTTTTCTAAAATTGTGAGAAAAAAAAAGGTAAGACATACACAAACCTAATAGAAATAAGAAATAAGAAACTAGGTGTCAATCTCTAAGACTTTCATGTATTAAAATTATATATAACAACGTAATATTTTAATCGAAAAGTTAACGATATTAACTATTTGAACTAATTTATAGCATTACAAAAATGCTTATATGTCAAAAAAGCCCTTAAGAAAATGTAAAAAGAAAAAATCAATTAAGTTCCTATATTAAATTCTCACCCAATTAAGCACCTGCCGTTGATTAAATAATCAATTAAGCCCTTTCCATTAGCATTTTCCATCATTGACCACGTTGACCGTTAAAATAAATTGACGGATCAATTAGATTGTGACACGGATAACTTCTAGTTTAATCTAATATTTTTTCTCATGAAAAAATTAAAAATCATAAAAAATATTTATCAAAAAAATATAAAAAAATCATTACATATTAAAAAAATATGAAAATTGATAAAAACTTATAAATATTATAAAAAATTCTAAATATTATAAAAAATATAAATATCTAATAAATTATAAAAAAAAATTATAAAAGTAATAAAACATATTTAAAATTTTATAAAAATGTATTAAAATTCTATAAAAATCATAAAGTTTATAAAAAGTATTAAAATTGATATAAACTTATAAAAATTATAAAAAATTCATAAAAACTTGAACTGGATTGAATCAGTCAGCTGGATTGATTAGACCAAAATCGACAAGGGCATCAATCTGTAGAAAGTCATTAGACCGACTGACCTAGGAACCGAAAGGTTGAATCAATTTTTTTTATTTTTAATATATACACACACATAGACCACACACACACACATATATATATACATATTAATTTTTTAATCTTTTATTTAATTGAACTAGACGGATTAATCAAATTGGCAAACTAGTGACTTGCTCAGTTCAATCATCGATACGGTTATGAAAACGTTGGTTAGAATATCTCATTTTGACATATGATATTATTTGGATAATGAAATTTTGGTTTAATAAAAAATATTAAAAAATTAGTTCAATTGCTCGGTTTCCAAGTCAACCGATCTAATGGTTCCTCAAATTGATGCCCTTGCCGATTTCAAGCAAACTAGTCCAGTTCAATTCAAGTTTTTATGTTTTTTTATAATTTTTATAAGTTAATATCAATTTTAATATTTTTTATTTTAAATATTTTTTTAAGAATTCTAATATTTTTTTTAATTCTAAACATTTTAAGTAAGTTTTATTAATTTTATTTTTTTATAATTATTAGGATTTTTTTATATTTTTATAATATTTATACTTTTTATAAATTTGATAAGTTTATATCAATTTTTTTAATATTTTTAGTATTTCATATTTCATATTTTTTATTTTTTTCTGATTTTTTCTTAGTATTTATATATTTTTAAGATTTTTTAATATTTTTTGAAAAAAATATTAGATTAAACCAAAAACTATCATATGTCACTATCTGATTGATCCATCAATTTATTTTACTGATCAATATGATCAATGGCAGAAGTCATTAAAAGAGGGGCTTAATTTATTATATTAATTAAGGGCAGAGGCTTAATTGGGTTTTTTATTTTTATTTTTTTGCATTTTTTTAAGGAATTTTTTGACATATAAGCCTTATACAAATATAGAAATCAATTTATGTTAAAAATTAAAGTGTACTGATTAAATCTTAAATTTAGACACATTAGAGGGACCAAAGCTGAAATTTAATCATTTGGTAAATTGAAAAAAAAAAGAGAGAAAGGAGCATGGTTTGGGTTAGGGGTGTAAATGAACAGAACGTTCGATAAACTGTTCGTGAACCGTTCGTATAACATTCGTTTATGTTCGTTTACTAAGCTAAATAAACAAATATGAACAAATTTTTTATGTTCGTTTAATCAACGAGCGAACACGAACAGAGATGTATTCGGTTTGTTTATGTTCACCAACAAGCTCGTTTATTGACTTGTTTATGACTCGCTTATTATTAATGATATTTTCTTATAAAAATATTAAAATAATATCTATATGTATGTGTTTATTGTTTGTATGTTTGTTTGTTTATTATTCATCAACATTATTCGTGAACATGTTCGATTAAGTTAATTGAACATGTTCATGAATATTAAACAAACGAAAATAAACACATATAATTTTAAATAAGCGAATGTGAATAAAATTTTGAAAGTCTTAACGAACACAAACTACATACGAACAAGCTTTAAAATAAACAAATGAATATAAACAAAAAATTATTAGCTCAAACTTGATTAACCCTAATTCAGGTGTAAAAAGATAACTAAATTGTATAAATCCAAATATAAAGATAATATCATTCAATTAAACGATATTTGACCATTTTCATATGAAAAAAGACACGTGTCAAGAAGCCTTTTCTATGTAATCATATAGATGCTTTCCCCTTGTAAATGGAATTTTGGGCATATTGACTCTCGGATTGTTTGAGTGGTGAAATTCAACAATTATTTTATTTTAATATGCTTTCCATATATGGACGATTTAATTATAAAGTATTACGTGGTAAGTTGAAATTATCATTAATTAAAATGATGACATCGCGTTATAGTTATTTTCTTTAATTAATTAATTAGAACATAAATAACACTATTAATTAAATTAAAATAATTAAGTAATAATATTAAATAGTTATTTTATAAAAAAGATCACCTCCAAATTATTTTACATATTCATAAGTTTAGAAATCTAGATCTTCTCTAAAAGGAAGATTTCATATACTTGAAGCTCTCTTTAAAATTTCAAGAAATTTCTGAACAAATTGAAAAATTTTAAAATTTTTTGGAAGAACGTCATATCAATTTAAAAAAAAGCTATATTCCGATCTTGTTCGGCCAAAAAATGAGGTCAAACCCCGTTTATGAAGAAGCTTGACTTCCAATCCTATTCAATCAATAGAAAAGCAACTAAAACCATTTTTCAAGATCAAGTTTATAGGACCTTTGAAGCTGTTTTTGCTGTCCAAGATCAAATTTTGAAAACCCTTGAATTCAAATTATTTGTAAATTCATTTTCAACATCAAGCCTCAACCACCATTGAAGCGGATATCATTGATTGAAAATGAAGTCTCAAAGATCCTTGAATCCTATCAATTCAAATTCTCTAACAAGCATCTCAATAAACTTAGTTTCAAAATCCTAATTATATATGTCCAATCGGTCTTTCGGCTAGCTCAGTATAACCTGATAGTTTGCATTTAAAACGATAGGATAAAAATAAATGAAAACTATGAATTAGAGAAATGGATTGCATGTATCATTGTCCGTAGTGAATGAATTTCCCGACTATGAGCCAAAAGATGACTTAGAGATTAAATTAATTTCTTTGAATTATTATTTAATTGAATGTAATTAAATAATTAAAGTTCAAAGTAAAAATTAAATTAATTAGTTATCACTGTTTTATTGAATAAGTTAATTAAATTTATTTACTTGTAGATTTTAATATGGTAAAGTTTTCATAACTTAACCATGAGGTATGGTATGGTGCTAACAATGGATACCTTGGTTACAACCAAAAAAAAAAGTTGTCATAATTTTAATGGAATTAGAATTTGGTTTAGAAAATAATTGAATTGAGAAATAAATTAAGTTTATTTATTTAAACAAATAATATGTCGGGAGTAAAAATTTGTTTATTGGGTTGGTTAAATTATTGAGTTGATTTAAAGATTAGATAATACATATAATTATACCCAATACGCAAGATGAGCCCAAAATCTCATCTTGTAATATGATGAGAGGCAACCATTTATCCTAGAAGTGGAACAAGGATGTCGTCGCCTATAGTCTTTCTCAGTAGGGGTAGGTGTATTTTTCTATTAAAATATTATTATTTTGTTTTTTTGTTCAACTAAGATTCTTGTGATTTTCTCTATAAATGAAAAGCAAGGGCTAGGTCAAAAACACATTAAGCTTTAAACTCTTTGTCAAAATTCAATGAGATTTATTCCTCTAAATAAATTTTAAATCTTGAGAGAGTTTGTCTTTTAGTTTCTAACGCTTAAAAGATATTGATATTTTTACTAAAGTTTTCATTGTGTCTATCGGTTCGTGATTCACACTCTAAGCAAGCATAGGTATGAGAATAGTGGAAAAGATCATGTTGGTCGAAGGTCAAAAATTTTCTTTACTGCCTATTCCAAAACACAAATGTAAATTTGGTAAAAAATTTGTTGTTATAAATGACATAATCGTTCAGTTTTAGAAAAAAATAATTTTCTATCGTGCAATAAAATTATTTTTTAAATTGAATTTTTTAACATAAAATATCATCTAATAATAAAATTTATTTTAAATACGAAAAGATAATTTTTTAATTTTTCAAATCGAGATGATGGTTGCTTATTTCGTGATATTTACTCGGTTAAAAATTTAAATAATATTATGGATATATAAATTTTAGAGTTAAGGGAAGATATATGAGCATTGAGATGCAGGCCCAAAATAAACATAATGTACATACAGGCCCAGGAAACACATAAGTAATTGGAAATGGATAGAAATGAATTTTTGAAATTCAATTTGAGGGTAGAGGACACGTGGCAGAAGGATCACCTCCCATGTTTCAAGAATGGAAGGTGCCCACATTTACTCAAAAAAGAAAACAAAATAAAAAGGATAGAGAGAGAAATTGACTGAAAGAATGAAGCTTTTGGAGTGTAAAACTAGAAAGGGGTGGCTGTCAAGAAAAAAACATACACTTTTGGGACATCTTCATCTGAGCCCGTGATCATATCTGTCCAAGTTTCCAAGAGATCTAATGTTCCAGACCCAGACTACCCTTTCTGCTTTCAGACAGCCTTCTCTTCTGCCCTTAATTTATGCATATTGTCAAACTTTAATCAATAAAATTGCCATGAACTAAGTGTCAAGTTGCTCCTCAGTCTCCTGCCCTTGGTAGTTTAAGTTATTACATCAGCGGATACAAGTTTTAGGTACCTTCAATTCAGGGAAAGATAAGAAGAAACAATCCAACTCAAATGAGTTGAGTTTCTACCTCAATGCTTGTGTTTTGTAATGGATGGGGTTTGGAATCATCAAAAGATTAGGCTTAGATGCCCAATCACATCAAAAGACTGAACATTTGTCACAATGATAACAACAGAACAAAAATTAAGAGTCCAAAGATTAAACCAAGAAAAACAAAGTGATATCGATATGAAAATTCCAACGCTGCTACTAAAACATTCCCATTTTATCATCCTTCCTTAGCAGCAAATCATGAGTACATATATGTAAATTTTTATTCATTCAATCATTATCTAATAGTTTAAATCTATTTTCTTCCTCAACCCATCATTGCAGAACCAAATAGAACCTCAAAAGTCAAAACGAATTAGGCACTGAAGACCGGTTAAGCTTCCATGTTGAAAACCACCGGCGCCACGTTCCTAGCCATAGCCACCTCTTTCTTTATTCTCCTCTTTTCTCTCCCTCCAAAATCATATTATCACTCGCTATTTATATCCAGTTCCCTGTCCGATAATGCTTCCATATCTCACCACCTCCGCACCCTCACCCGCCGCCCACATGTTGCAGGCTCCCAAGCCAACTCTGAGGCTGCATCCTATGTTCTTTCAACACTCTCCGCCTGCAACATCAAGGCACACATCGTCTCCTATGATGTTTTACTAACCTACCCAGATTCACGTTCCTTGACTCTGACACCTTCTCCTTCAGAGCCACCTATAACTTTTGATCTCAAGCAGGAAATATACGAGGATGATCCCTATGCAGATGTGGCTGATGAAGTGCTGCCTACTAACCACGCATATGCCAAGTCTGGTTCGGTTGTCGGGCCAGTGGTTTATGTGAACTATGGGCGGGTGGAGGACTACGGGACATTGAAAGAAATGGGAGTGAACGTTACGGGTACTGTGGTTTTGGCGAGATACGGAGAGATTTATAGGGGAGACATTGTGATGAATGCGTTTGAAGCTGGTGCTATAGGAGCACTGGTGTATACTGATAGGAAAGATTATGGAGGTGGGGGAGGTGATGCAAAGTGGTTTCCAGATGACAAATGGATGCCGCCGAGTGGGGTTCAGGTGGGAACAGTCTATAACGGGTCTGGTGACCCTACTACGCCTGGATGGGCTAGCAGTGAAGGGTGTGAGAGGGTGTCAGTTGAGGAGGTGGAGAGCAGTGGAGATGTTCCTTTAATACCTTCGTTGCCAATATCAGGTGCGGATGGTGAAACAATCTTGAGGTCAATTGGTGGAGAAATTGCAAAAGATAACTGGCAGGGAAGCAAAGATGCCCCAACTTACAGAGTTGGACCAGGACCAGGAGTTGTGAATCTCGAGTACAATGTAAGCATTGATGAACTTGAATTTGGATAGGTCAACCTGTCAAAATGAACCACAACTTAAATGGTCAGTAATGGGTTGGTTTGCTTGAATGAGATTTTCAGGGGAAACAAGTCATAGCAACCATTCAAAACGTCATGGGTGTTATTGAAGGAGTGGAGGAGCCTGATCGGTAAGTTCAGAAACATATATGGACATTGCTGCATATGAATTACTCACATTTGTGTTGGATATTCACTATCATTATTAGGACTTAAACATAACCTAATTCACCAATGAATATAGCAATCGACTAAGCAAACGCTATGACTAGCCAATGATAAGAAGACTTTGGAATAATTAAGAGCACCTACTTGCTTTATAATGATATCCTATTGCTAGGTTCGTCATTCTTGGCAATCATCGTGATGCATGGACATTTGGAGCAGTTGATCCCAACAGTGGTACTGCAGCACTGCTAGAGGTGATTATAATCCCATTACATCCCACACTTGCTAACAGTCAAAGCTAAAAGCAGAGATTTCACCCTTGGGACAAATTGTGCATTTCAGCTGAATTTCCCCACATGCAGGTTGCACAAAGACTCCAGAAACTACAAAGAAGTGGTTGGAAACCACGACGAACAATTATTTTGTGCAATTGGGATGCTGAGGAGTATGGCTTGGTCTGTCTTGCCTGGTTATCTCTCGTATGCATCTATCTTTATTGCCTCTTTCTGAACTGAAATTTAAACAGGCTAGTACTTCCAGACAGGATCAACAGAATGGGTAGAAGAAAACAGAGAATTGTTGGCTTCAAGGGCGGTTGCATACTTAAATGTTGACTGCGCGATATCTGGAGCAGGATTTCATGCTTCTGGAACTCCACAACTTGATGATCTGCTCAAACAAGCTGCACAACAGGTATGTGAAAACTGCTAAACCAAACCAACAGAAGGGACATAGCAATAGTAGCTGAGTCTAGATGGAAGAAACGAAATAAAATAAAAGAAGTTCTGAGTATAGCCAGTGTGTCATTGGAATTCAATACTTGTCACTCTTCTCTCACTTGACTAATCATTTTTCTATTTGATTTTTGAAGGTTCAAGATCCAGATAACTCATCACAAACAATCTATGAACAATGGGTTCAGTCCACTGAGTCTTCTCTGGTGAGTATAATGAAAGTGAAACTAAATGATTCCGAAGAACTTGTCTGGTTGGTGCATGTAGTTTACATATCTACGACGAAGTTAATGAATTTGTTATCCTGCACATAACCTGTGAAGATTGGACGGTTAGGAGGAGCAGGTTCTGATTATGCAGCTTTTCTGCAACATATTGGTGTTCCAGCAGCTGACATGCATTTCGGAGCAGGTAATAATAAGCACATTGTATTTTGTAAACTTCACTTCTACTTAACAATGGTACCAAAAAGGGAGAGGATAACATACATGCCAGGCTATTCAAATAGGCATTTAGACACCAACAGAATAGTTTGAGCAATATACAGATGAAAAATATATAGCAGAAAGTATCCAGTATGTTAAATAATGCGTATAATGTAGCCTAACATAAGCAGATATGAAGATCTAGCAATTACATGACCAATAAAATACCAAACCTTGTCAAACCATGTAGCACTCTGAAAGAAAGAATTCATTCTATTTTCATCAGGTCACAAGGGTAATGACAAATGATAATAAAATAACTAGTAATCTGACAAAGATTATAGAACCTGAAACCAGTTCCCAACTATTTTCAACTTTGGCCACAAGAATAACTCATAATCCATGTAAATTATTGAAAAAGAAAAGCCAAGTTGTTCATTAGACATTAATCCAAACTAAGAGGCCCACAGCCTACATACATGCTCATAATACTAAGATTATTTGTTTGTCTTAGAAGAGAAGCTAAGCATCATATATGTTCACACGTGACTAAGATTATTATTTGTCTCAGAAAGAAGTATAACACAACTTAAAGAACATTTCCTTAAGCAGCCGAATGACTTTCCAATTCTCAAGTTAGAAGTCAATATTAACCTGCTGACCTTCAAGAAATTGAATCTTCGGTCACTTTTTACCTTGTCAACTGCCCCTACCCCTCCATGAAAGATAAATTTCACTATAAGGTACTTCAACTTGACATCTTTTGTAACTGCTTAAGCCATTTACCTTAGATGCAGCTTTAAACCCCCAGAATTTTACAGCCTCAAGCAAAGTAGATGCAAACATATGATAGTATAGAGTTTTCCTATTTCTGCCTAATAAAAGTTATTGTTCATGCAGGATACCCAGTATATCACTCAATGTATGATGACTACACCTGGATGGAAAAATTTGGGGACCCAATGTTTCATAGAAATGTTGCAGGTACATAACAGCATCTCATAATTAGAAATCCTTGAGCAAATGATAGCATCTAAGGTTTTTCTTCTTCATTGCTCATTCAACATCCAATTGCACTGTGATAAATAGGATATATACGTTGTATTAATTACTTTTTCCAGTCAAACAATTCATCTCAGAAATTTAATTAAAAGGAGCCTTAAAAAACCAAATTACATTTTTTTTTTAACAAAAACAGTGGCTAGTGTTTGGGGTTTAGTTGCTCTTCGGCTGGCAGATGAAGAGTTCTTGCCTTTTAATTATCACTCCTACGCATTGGAACTCCAGGTAAATTAACCTTTAGAAAATAAATAACTAATTGCAGTCCAATATGTATGCGACACGTAGATTTAGTGCTTAGCCTGAAAATCTTAATGCAATACAACAAAATACATGATAACAGAAGCGTGCAGAAGACCTGGAAAATGAGATTTCAGATAAGGGCATAACCTTTTCTCCCCTGTTCAAGTCTATCGAGGAGCTATCAAAAGCAGCCAGCAAGATAAATAACCAGAAAAAGGTAACAACTGTTTCCATAATCAAGTTTGAAAATGAAAAAAAAGTATTGAGCAGAAAGGTAATGGAAGTATCGTTCTCTAGGAAATAAAGGAAGCTAAAGGTTGGCCATCAATGTGGAGAAACGACCATGTCAAAGTACGTGAACTAAATGATAGACTAATGATGGCAGAACGGGCATTTACGGACCGTGATGGACTTCTTAGAAGGCCATGGTACAAACACTTGGTAAGCTTTCCTTAATTACATTTACCAAGCTACTTCCATATGGCCAAAGAAAGCGCACACACAGGCACACAAACTATTTTCATTGTACCAAGGTTTCTTTTTCAATTCATTACATAACGAAGTTAGATATCATAATCCGAAGATGGAAACCTCTAGATATATATTATTCAATATTATAATTTTTATTAAATGGACTAAGTACAGACATTGTGACATGCAGATTTATGCACCATCAAGGCACAATGATTATGGATCTACATCCTTCCCAGGAATAGATGATGCAATTGAAAATGCAAAGAATCTGAACACTGCAGAGTCATGGCAGGTGGTGCAACATGAAGTTTGGAGAGTTGCTAGAGCTGTCAAGCATGCCTCCTTAGTCCTGAATGGAAAACTCACATGAATTCTGCAAGATGGACCTACCCTTGAGACAGCAATGTACTTCAGTGAGAGTGAGGGACATAAGAGAGATCTAGATTATAGAAAATTCACTTACTTCCTTGCCAGATTACAAATCATCAGTACTGAGCCTTATTTCAGGTATTTTTATGTCAGAATTTCATACTATAGTCACAGCTTTCATGAAGGGAACAACAAAATGGGAATAGCATTGGCATTGAGACTTAAGGCAAATAGACCAACTAATACAAAAATCAATTAGTTCATTCACCTTATTTGGCATTAGCGTTATGTTCGTCTCAAATGCGCTGCTTTCCCTATCTGCTTGTTATATTATCTCCTGCAAATCTAACATATTGGTTAGAGAAACCATCTCACATGACATTGTATGTATTGTCAGTTCTACATCCACTCTCATACGTACTTCCTTTTCACATTTCATCTATTCTGACCATCTTGGCATCTCCACATTTCAATATTGTCATTTGTCTGACCATCTTGTGAGCAACAGGTAATATCTGGCGTAAATAGTAAGTAAATTATGGCAAAAGAACGTGATGCGTGACTGTGAATGAATCGGTCTGCCACCCAAATACTGTCTAGGTCAATTTAGTTTGATGAACCACAAACAACTTACGCAAATAACAGAAAGATTGGACTTCAAAAAGTTAAGAGATCAGCAATGGCTGCTGTTTGCACACAGATGCAAGAATGTATAGGGAGAAACAAGTTCTTCCCTTAATTTTAAACAATGATAACCCACGCTATTCTCTTTTTCTTGATAGAAGCTTGTATTAATAATGAAAAATCCCGTATAAGCCTACAGTCTACATGCTTACAAACTGTACAAAACTGAGTAAGTGGCTAGACGGCAGAATTCAAGATCCGAATTTGAATATAGATTAAGAACAACTGCACTACAATTGGAACTAAATATATACATCAAACATGTGTACCTGGTGGAAGCTCTCATTCTCTGCATGTCAAAGTGTGATTTCATTGCAGCCAGCAAGCGACATAAATAAGAGGCCTAGCAGTGTAGAAATTGAAACACATTCTTCCTACAAGAGCTAACTGCAATGAATTAACGCGCACAAGAAACCCCAAATCCCAGAACAATTCCAACAAGGTATGTAATGTAACCATCCTCCAGAATTGCTGTTAATGCCCATGCATTATGCATTTAAACTTGATCTTGCATCCCACAGGTGAACGGTAGATTTTTAGTTTTTTTTCTTTCTTGAATGTACTGCCATATGTATGTTTTTTTTTTGGTTAAGTTCTAATTGATTTGATGAAACAGGTACTAAATCATCCAATTCAAATAACTTGGATTTTTTAAGATTTTTGAACAAATTCATTTGCCTTCAGCTTAAGACAACATCGCCAGAAAATAAGCAGTAGAGGAAATGACAGGCATTACAATTTATTCATGGAGTTACTTAAATATTTACAACCAAAGTAGAGAAGCAAAAGCGATGATGAAGCCAATCAATCGGCCAGGATCTCATTGGGATCTTCGAAATTAGGATCCTTGACATCGACAAGCTCTCTCTCACCCCCGATCTCGGCGGGCGAAAGGCCATCTCCAACCCAAGTGAACTTGCCACCATGACCTCCTTTCTTGGGCGATCCGTTCATTCCCGTACCCGATTTCCTATCTTTCCTCACATCAGATGGCTTTCCATTGCCTTTGCTATTCTTTCCACTGTGCTTCATCCTCCCCGCAGAACGAGTTTAGATTGGATAGTGACGGCGTGGTTTTGGGGGTAATGCTGTTTATATAAGGAGTGGAAGTGTGTGTGACAGAGAGTGTGAATTTGTAATAACGTGATTCATGGATAAGATCGTAATTACATCAGATTCAATCATTGTCAACCCCATTTGAATATACGACACAAATAGGATAACATTATCCCCAATTCTTTTTTAGTGAAAATCTTAATAATAATAATGTAATTAATACAATTCGATTTTAAGTCACATCTGAAACGGTAAATATATTAATCATCAAATTAATACACAAGATATCTCTAACTAACTCATAACGAAATTATTACACCATTTTCTAATTTTTTCTATTTTATAATTGATTAGTGATTGAACTAAAGTCTTTATGTCGAGATATAAATTTTTTTATCATTAAGTTAAGAAATTGTTGACACCACTTTATAAAATTATAAATATTATATATAGGGTAGTATAATCTTATGGACGTAGAATACTAAGTTAAGAAAAAAATATAACAAAATATAATAAAAAACTACAAATATATTAAGTTAAAATATGCTATAAGTTTTTGTGCTTTTCAAAAATTAGGAATGTAGTCTTTGTACTTTTATTTCATAAAATTTGGTTCATCTATTTTTCAAATTTCAAAATTTAGGTTTAACTGTCAACACTATTAATTTCAAAATTTTGAAATTAGAAAAATAAGAAAACTAAATTTCATGAAATAAAAATATAGATACTAAAATTCTATTTTTTGAAAAGTAGAAAAACTTGTGGCATATTTTAATTAATATATTAATATATAACAAAAAAAAATAACCTACTAAATATTATATAAATACAAACCAACCGAATCTTAATTTGATTGGTATTATTGTCGTATAAAAATATGTGAATTCAAATACACTAAAATGTTTTTTAAGAAAAAATATTATATAAAATCAAGCTTTGATCCCATAAAAGTTAATTTTTAATATATATATATATATATTTAAAAATTATATAGTTATAAAGTAATACAATAATAAAAATACATTTTAAATTTATGAAATAAATATAATTCAAATAATATGGAATTTGATAAAATTAAGTATAAAATAGGAACACATGTATGAGGAATTTGATAAAATTAATTAAAGAAAGGAATAGTTGACCATGAAACCATATGCTTGGCGTTAACCCCAAAGCAATAATCGCAACCCATTCCTACTCTCTTTCAATTTTCTTAAATACAACTACACAAACTCTGCGTTAAGATCCAGCCTTGCTAATTACGCCCTATTTTACCATCATATGGGACCACACCACACTCTCTTCGTTACCCATGTTAATTTGAGTTTGGTAATTCATTTTTTTTATTTAATTCATTTGCATTCCGATAATCATTTATATTTTTTATAAATAAATTTCATTTTTTCTTTTTATAAATTTCAAGTTTTTAAAAATAAATTCGAAGAAAAAGAAAAGCATGCTATCACAATCTAAAGTGATCTTAAATTGGATTTTAGAATTAAATAAAGTTTTGGTTAATTAGATAATTAATAAAACTTCTTCGAGCTTAATTAAAATTTTGAGTCTCAGTATATATAAATTTGGGTTTTGAACTTTTATATTGTTAACATTCTTCCAGGAAACTTTGGATGTCCACATGCTTGTGTTTTCTTGTTATTTTTCAGATTTGTTATTTCTGTTATTTAGTTATTACTGTTAGTTTGTTAATTAGAGTAACTGCTTGTATATAAACCTTTGTAAAATTATTATGAATGTATGATGGCATTCTTTTTTCAACATGGTATCAGTTTAGCCTTTTTTCCATTGGGCCTATTTTGTTAACGTTCGTTATTGTTTTCTGTTACTCTCAGAATTCCCAATTTCTTAATTCTAGGGTTTCTCATCATGACTGGAACGGAAATAGACTTCAATCACCCATTGTGTTTGCATCCTTCTGATACACCGGGAACGATGCTTGTCTCCCATCAACTCACGGGCATTGAGAACTATAGCATCTAGAGTCGTTCTATGCAGATTGCATTGTTGGCGAAGAACAAGCTCGGTTTCATTGATGGTTCTTACCAGAGAGGAGATTATGATTCCAACGTCTCTGCTCAATGGGATCGTTGTAATGCCATTGTTCTTTCTTGGATCCTTAACACGATTAGCCGTGATCTTTCTGTCGGTGTGGTTTTTGCTTCAAGCGCAGCTCTGGTTTGGCAATATTTGAAGGAACGCTTTGACAAGGTAGATGGTTCTAGAATTTTTTTCTTCATCGTGAGATAGCTACTCTGACTCAAGGCAACTCTTCTGTTTCGGCGTATTTCACTCGTCTCAAGCATTTATGGGATGAGTATAGGGCTCTTGTTCCTTTTTCTTGTGAATGTGAAAGTTCACAGGATAATCTGCAACATATCAATCAACAGAAGTTATTTCAGTTTCTCATGGGGCTTAATGAATCGTATTCTGCCGTTCGAAGTCAGCTTCTGTTGATGAAACCTCTTCCCAGTGTTAATCAGGCCTACTCCTTGATTCTTCGATAAGAATCTCAACGACAACAATTGTCAGTGATCTCTTCTGGTTTTGAGTCTCGGGCGATGTACTCCCAAAGTTCTGGAACTGATCGTCGTCATTTTACTAAAGTCTGTGATCACTGCAAAATTAAGGGGCACAAGCGTGAAAATTGCTACAGATTGATTGGTTTTCCACCCGACTTCAAGTTTAATAAAAAGAACGGTTCTCAAGCGGCTCTTGTGATCGATTCAAAGTCTAATAAAGACTCAGGAGCTTTGACAAATTCTACAAGTCCTGTTTCTCTTGCCCCGATTTTTACTCAGGAGCATTATAATCAGATACTGACGCTTTTGAACAAGGCTCCAACAATTGATTCTGCAGTGAATCTTGCAGGTATTGTAACTGAATGTTTGGCTGCTTCAACTAATAATTTTTCCTGGAGTATGGACACAGGGGCTACAGACCATATACTGTCTGACATTCAAAGATTGGTATCTCCTACTTCTTGCCTCTCTCGGTTTGTGCATCTCCCAGATGGTGAGAAAGTCCCTATTACCCATATTGGTTCTTGCCAGATAACTCTTGATCAACCCCTTACCAATGTCTTGTTTGTTCCCAATTTTAAACATAATTTGCTTTCAATTTCTAAACTTACCCGTGACCTTCACTGTTGTGTAACCTTTTATCCTGATTTTTACCTAATACAGGATCTTTGCACTGGAAGGATGAAGGGGATTGGTAGGGAATTTCGAGGGCTTTATTTCTTTGATGCATCACCCTCCTTGTCTTCTTTGGATGATAAGGTTCACTCTTCAAAGGTGTTGTCTTCTACTAGTTCTTTGTCATGTATGAGCTTTGTTGTTTCTATCAATGTATGGCATGCACGTTTAGGGCATGCAGCTATTTCCACTATGAATAAAATTGAGTCTTTGCCTTCTATGCAAACTGATTCTTCTGTTTTACATAACTGTCATGTTTATCCATTAGCTAAACAGACTAGGCTTCCTTTTCCTCATAGTCAAGCTGTTTCGGATAAACCTTTTCAGTTTGTTCACATGGATCTTTGGGGTCCTTATAGAGTTTCAACTCATTCAGGTCATAGATTCTTTCTGACTTTAGTTGATGATTGTTCTCGTATGACTTGGGTATACTTATTGATATTAAAAAGTGACACTGTTCTTCATCTCAGAAAATTCTTTACTCTTATCAATAACCAAATTTCTACCTCTGTGAAAATAATAAGGAGTGACAATGGTAGTGAGTTTTTTAATAGTGAGTGTTCTGAGCTGTTTTAATCCCTAGGAATAATTCATCAAAGTACTTGTGTTTATACTCCTCAGCAAAATGGTAGAGCCAAGAGAAAACATAGGCATATTCTTGAGATTGCTCGAGCCTTACATTTTCATTCTAAAGTTCCTCTTAAATTTTGGGGAGAGTGCGTGCTTACTGCCTGTTATATAATAAACAGATTACCATCTAGTGTTTTACAATGGAAAAAGACCATTTCAAGTTATACATCATAAGAAACCTAATCTTTCTCACCTAAGGGTCTTTGGTTGTCTTTATTATGCAACAAAACCGAATTATAGTGATAAGTTTTCTGCAAAGTCTCTTCCTGCTGTGTTTATGGGGTACTCTAGTACACAAAAAAGGTATATTTTATTTTCTCTTGAAACTAAAACTTTCTTTGTTAGTAGGTATGTCATCTTTCATGAGGATTTATTTCCTTTTCATTTTCCTATTACTCCAGATTCTGTTTTTTTCCTATACAACCATTAATTCCATATTCAGATTTTTTGCTTCTTCATAATTCTTCACCCACTACTCCAATCTCAGTAAGTGTGCCAATTCTACTGGTTCATCATCATCTATTCCTTTTTCTTTACCTAGTTCCACTAATTCAGTTCCTATTAGACATTCAACTAGAATTTCGAAACCACCCTCTTGGTTAAATGACTATGTTTATACCTGTCAATCTTCTTCTCCTTCAGGTCAGTACCCTATTTTTAATTCCATTTCTTATTCCCATTTACCAGCCCACACGCAATTATTTTAACAGCCACTTCTCATATTTCTGAGCCTACCACTTATAAAGAAGCCAGTTTAGATGTCAAATGGGTGCAGGCAATGAAGGAAGAGATTCAAGCTTTAGAGTCAAACAATACATGGTCCTTAGTTCCTTTACCCCCTGGAAAGGTTGCTATTGGTTGTAAATGGGTGTATAAGGTCAAATATAAAGCTTCTGGTGAGGTGGAGAGATTCAAGGCTAGATTGGTTGCCAAGGGGTATACTCAACAACAAGGCATTGATTATGGAGAAATTTCTTCTCATGTTGCTAAACTCACTACTGTTAGGTTATTGCTAGCACTTGCTTCCATTCATGACTAGCATTTATATCACATGGATGTTTATAATGCCTTCTTACAAGGTGATTTGCATGAGGAAGTTTACATGTCCTTACCTGAAGGTTTTTGCAACCAAGGGGAGAATTTAGTATGTAGGCTACAAAAATCTCTTTATGGTTTAAAACAGGCTTCTCGGTAATGGAATGTTAAGTTGTCTGAGGCACTTTTAACAGCAGGTTTCCATCAGAGCAGACATGATTACTCTCTATTCATCAAGCAAGCTGGGAGTAAAATAGTTGTCATAGTAGTTTATATAGATGACTTGCTGATTTCGGGTAATGATGATGATCTGATTGAGGATTTAAAGGGTGTCCTTCATCACAGCTTTAAGATGAAGGATTTGGGAGTGTTGAAGTATTTTCTTGGTTTAGAGATATTGAGATCCAAGGAAGGTATAGTGCTGAATCAAAGGAAGTATGCCTTAGAATTAATCAAAGACACAAGAGTAGGAGGGGCAAAACCAGCTACAACACCTTTGGAACAGAACATAAAGTTAACTTCTGCTGAGTTTGATAAGAGTTTGGATCTTGAAGAAGACTTGGTTGATAAAACTACATTCTAAAGGCTAATAGGAAGGTTAATATACTTAACACATACAAGGCCTGATATTACATGCTCAGTTCAGTTGCTAAGCCAGTTTATGCATCAGCCAAAAAAGAGTCACTTGGAAGCTGCTTTAAGGGTTTTTAGATATATTAAGAAGAATCCAAGACAGGGCATACTATTAGATGCTTCGAGTTCTTGTGAATTAACAGCCTTTTGCGATTCTGATTGGGCAACTTGTCCTATGAGTAGGAGGTCTGTTACTAGTTTTTATGTTAAGCTAGAAAACTCACTCATTTCCTGGAAATCGAAAAAACAGAATACTGTGGCAAGATCCTCTGTAGAAGCCGAATATAGGAGCATGGCTACAACCTGTGCAGAACTTGTATGGTTAAATGGTTTGCTATTAGAACTTGGGATTAATAGGAAGCAGCTTGTCAAGCTCTTCTATGACAGCAAGTCAGCATTGCAGATAGCTTCAAATCCAGTTTTCATGAGCGAACTAAACATATTGAGATAGACTGTCACTTTGTTCGTGAGAAGATTCAAGAACGGTTCTTATTAGCAGAACATGTCTCTACTAAAGAACAATTGGCTGATGTGATGACTAAAGCATTAGGGGTTGGGCAGCATGAACATCTAATGTGCAAGTTGGGGGTAAAAAATATTTTCTACCCACCAACTTGATGGGGAGTGTTATTTTCCAGATTTGTTATTTCTGTTATTTAGTTATTACTGTTAGTTTGTTAATTAGAGTAGCTGCTTGTATATAAACCTTTGTAAAATTATTATGAATGTATGATGGCATTCTTTTTTCAACATTTCCAACCAACTATAAAATAAACAGAAAAGAAGGCAGACAACATCACTACTGGGCCATTTCAACCACACCCTCATTGGCTACTTCATCATTCAAGCATAAATCCAAATAACTTCATTTGAAAAGTATTTAAGTTGTCAAGAAAGTTCTTGACCAAGGCTGGACAGTAAGACAATGCCCAAAAATAGTCTAAGGTCCTTTTGTTTACAACTTTTTACTCCTCCTTATGGGATTGGTGTTAGATTCGTAAAAATAATATCTTATATAAATTTAAAATAGTAAATCGAGATTTGTTATGTCAAATTATCAAAAACAAAATTAGATGTAAAAACATACTTGAATTCATCGATTCCTTGAAATCTTCAGATATTATTATCTTGATCTTCCAAAATTAGCATACAAGTAGTCTAGAAAAAATCTCTCTCTTTTCTAAAGATGAGATATTAGAAAATTTTAGTTATGTGTAATTTGAAGACTATAATCCTAATATATAATATATACACTAACACTAATTTCTAATTAGCCCATAAGGTATCTATACATATTTGTCCGCTATTTTATTTGCCACGTAACTTTTAAATTAAAAACTAAAAATTAATTAAAATCGAAAAAAAAAAGAGTGAATGATAATTTTTGTAAAAGTTTCAAAAACCTCAAAACCAATATATTTACAACATTCATTTTTTTACAATATTTATTTTTTCTTTAAACTTTTCATTTAAAATTATGTCACATAAGATCCGACATCTCATTTAATATTTAATTAATGATTTTAGTAACGGAAGAATCTTATACGACATTGATAGTTTAAGGTTATAATTAGAATGTTTAAAGTTTAAAGATCAATTCAAAATGAGAGTTATAATTTTGAGATTTTTATGCAATTATTCGTGTTTTTAATAAAAAAACAAAAAAAATATAGAGAATAATATCAACTCTCTGATCCATCCCAGAAAGTACACTTGACCCATTATTAGGTATTAATCAACAAATCGTTCACACAGGTTGGTGTGTTAAATTCCATCCCAATTTTTTTTTAAATGTAAACTATATTTAATGTTGTTAAACTATTAATAATTTTATATTTGAATCATTTAATTTTTAAAAAAAATTACAAAATAGTTACTAAATTATTCGAAATTTTTTATTTAAAATAGACTATTAAAATCACTATTATATGACATTTTTTATTTGTACAATTTACATCAATCAAAAGCTTTCTTTCTTCTTTTTTTTATATCGTTTATTTTTGTTTCATAAAATAACTTTAAATGTAAGTTACAAAGCGTAAAACAAAAAAATATATATACTTATTTTATTTTGTTTTGACCAGTAATACTATATGTAAATATAAAATAGAAAAATAAATATAAGATAAATAATAAATAAAAGGTCACTCCATTTCAACAAAAGACCCATGCCCAAATTCCATAACTTTGGATCCGTTATCTTGATCATGATTTTCCTACCCCCAAAGGGTAATGTCCTTCCTTCTGGGCCGATTGTGAGCGAAAAAGGATTCGAACCCCTGACATCATGATTCGTAATCACGTGCTCTAATCTTTTGAGTTACAAGCCCCACCTTATCTCCACTGGATCTGTTCTCAATAGTACCCTAAAAAAAAAACATCTCCTCTCTTCACCCATTTCGAGTTAAGAAAATGTGAAAGTGTCTATATCTCTATAAAAACGGTGCATTTCAAGGTGTGAAGTGAGAAAAAAAATTCATAATTAGGGTTTTAAATAAAACGACATTTTCATTTTTTATTCTTTTCACTTTTTCATATGAAAGGTGTTAAGCTTTTATCATCCTAGCGTCAAGCTATTTTATCGCAAAACCTCTTCTACAATATCGTCACTGCAGTAGAGTTTAACCATCAAGTTCGAGATTGATGAAAATATCAATCATATCGATCTCTGACATTGATTGTCGGGTTAACTTAAATCTAAAATATGCTCTACTTATCGATAAATACCGATCCATCATATTGATTATCGAATTATCATTGAACCCAATAAGTGACTCCAATAATTAAAAAGATGTTCATTCTAAGAGATCCGAATTTAAACACATGTATATGTAAAATGTGTATTCATTATCAAAGCATTAAAAAATATAAACAAATATTATCATATAATCACACCGATATATTTAAAAAAAACTTATAAAAATTTTGAGTTAAAACAAAACTTTTGAATAAATCGATTAAAATTTTGTATCTTTTTTAAATTAAGGGAGTCACCTACAATTTACCCTTAAAAGTAACTCTTTATCCTCAAAGCAAAAAAGGTTTAATAATTCAAAATCAGAGGCGGAACAAACTATCCAACTCAAACTCAAGAATCGAGTCACCACGGAGAAAACTATTCATCAGGGCCCCAAAACACACAGTCCATTATTCCGAACACAAAAACCCCTCATGCCGGGAAATGTAAGACAACCGGCGGGGAGGGACAGGGAGCACCCAGAACAAAAGAAAGAGAAAAAGGGGGAGGGGAGAGAAGGGTGGGACTGGAGAACCTGGGAAAGGAAGAGCGGCGCCGGCGATAACAAGAGGAGAGGGGGGAAAGGAAGGAGAAGGAAGAAGGAACCCAAAGGTGAAATGCTAGAAACAAAAAATAAGTGGGTGAAAAGCAAGGCTTATGATCCATGATTGAACTTTATAGTTTCTTGTTAAAATGAAATTTGGTTGTTCACACTTGATTATTACCTGCTCTGACAAGAGGGCAGAACAATCTTGCTCACAAGACAATGTTTTTGCCATTACATATCCTATTTCAGAATCAAGAAAAATTCATTGGGAGAGCCAAATTTTTTGGCATAAACCATCGTACTTGAACTTGATGCCACGCATATGGATTTAAACCTTCAAAACCACTTGAGGATCAAGAGTTATAAATTCATTTAAATCCTCTGTAAATCTACAACTACAATTATAAACCCCCCCCCAAAAAAAACAAAAAAAAAATACAGCTATACAGTCAAACCCCATCTCTCTTTGCTGCGTTGCACAATCAGTTCAATCCCTATTCACTACATCACTACCACTTCTCTTACCTAGAGAAGACATGGAACAACCTCGACTGGAACAACCCTTCTTTGATATGGTAGCCTTAGGGCTATATGACTTGTTTTTATGACCACCAAGCCCCCATCCATAGCTCTTACATGATTTCATCTTGGGTCTAATATTTAAAGGACCCAACACTTTCTCTGGAAGGTCTTCTATGCTCCTCACGCTTGCTAAAGATGTGAATGATTGAGACTTCCCTTGATAATATTTAGAAAGCCCTCTCCTGCAATAACATTTACATATATTTAAATTGATCAAACCATTCATCACAACCTACTATATAATCTCCTAAACACTTTTAGTTTTGTTGAAATTGCTTACCTGATAGGTAATTGAGCCATGAGGTCGGATAGTTCATAAAGAGGTCCATTAGATGATGATGATGATGATGTTGCAGAAGATGCATCCTCAACCATGTCTGATGAAGAAGATATCGAATAAATGGAGTTATCTGAGTTTTCTCCAAGGGAGGATTCACTGGATATTAAATCACACGTTTCATCATCATGATTCCCTCTCCCCAAGATCATCAAGTTGCCGCACCATGCTTCATTGCTATCCATTTTCTTCAGATTCATAGCTGGAACAATAACAAGAACAAGAGCAAGATCTGATTTCTGAAAACCCTACGCGCAATTTGGTCTTCCAGGAGGGAGCATACAATGTATATATATATATATATAAAGCTATTGTTAGTTGATACTAATATGTGATGGTATTTACACATATAGAATAAGCTTGACCAGTTTAATTATTGTTTTATTTATTTATTTTAGATAATAATTTCTTCTTTGTCCATTGTATTCCTTTATTCCAAGATTTGTCATTATCATTTTCGCCAAAAAGAAAAGGATTTGTCATTATCATCTCCTAATGGTCTAAATTTAGTATAGCTTTCCCATTGCACTAGACATTTGGATAAGATCTAAATTTGAAGGCATCCATATCCTAGTCAGTCACCTTTTTTTTTTAATTTTTTAAAATTTTAGGCTGAAAATGAGGTTACTATCTTTAGCAACTTTGCTTGAAAAAGCTATGACATATTGTACATGTTTCCATGTCCCACATCGCAAAAGTTGAAGTGCAACCGATTGGTGGAAAAGGCTTCCGATACATAAGGAGCCATTGCAGCTGCATTTGGAAAGTTAATTATATCAGTTTTTCTTAATAAATTCTTTTGGTATGTTGCAATGAAAGATTGTACTATTCTTTCTGTTTGTTTCTCTTTCTCTTTTACATTTTAATACATTAAAAGAAAAAAGAAAGAAAGGTAGTGTGAAACCCTAAAAAGTTGAACCCGGAGGATCCAAATTCAATCTACACAGAAATTTGATTTGATATGAAAAGATATTGAAGATTTGAAGCCATCCAATTCCTAACAACTGTCTGGTAAGTATGGGGCAGGAAAATGGGAGGTGGTCAAAAAGCAAACACATTGGGTGCATTCATTCAAGAAAACATGGCAGCCATTTCCTTGCCCCGGGGGGGGGGGGTGAAGAGGATAAGAAGGTTTGACTTGGGGAACAAATGGTGCCACCGCATACCCCTCGCATTCTTATCCATTCTAATCCCCATTTAGCTTAGGATCCTAATTTAATGTCCTTTTTGCTCTTATGATTTCATTCTTAAAATTCAAATTTTACCGTCTTCATTGGGGAGACACCAATATTTTGCATCATGAAACAAGAGGTTGGGATAAATATCATGTCATGGTATCCTAGCCTTGATTGTGGAATTTTTATATTTTACTATTGTTGTGTGAAATTTTTTAGAATGATAAAAATAATTTATATATAAATTTTATTAAATATATGTTTGATATTTAAAAATATATAAAAGTACGAATAAAATAAGAACACCATCATGATTATATTAGTTATTATTTAAAAGAATGGGCTATATTAATTTTCTTCCAATTGAGTCAGTATTCGAGGTGTATCAATCTTTTTTCATTCAATCTATCGATAGAAATAATTTGTTGGAATGAATTTAGGTTGTATTTTTTTATGAAAATTTGAAGTGATTTTTAATTATTTTTTTATAATTTAAGGAAGAGAATAATGTGGCTTGATATTAAACCTAAATTCTTTCATATTGCTTACAATAATACTTTTGTTACTAAATTGAGAAGTTGTTGGCACATGATTTTGAAATTTTAAACTTTATAGTTTTATATTTTATTATTTGAATTTAAGTTACTTAATATATAATAAATAAATTTTAATATTTAATAAATAATAATTTAATATAATTGAAAATTTATATATTAAAACATGGATAAACTATATTGGTAGTCACTCAATTATTAATAAGTTTTTTTGTTGGTCACTCAATTATTTGATTTTTACTTTTTCGGTCACCAACCGTTAAATATTAATGGAAAGATAACATGACAACTTTTAAAATTGATATAATAAAAAATTTAGTCCTCCACATTCGAAGTTACTTAATTTAGTCCTCAAATGTGAATATTATAAAAGTGGTGAAGATCAAACCAAAGAAATTGAGTCATTTCAAGAGAAAAGAATGAGAAAATGTGAAAATTATGTTTATGGTTTTTTGGGTGTTTCTATTTTTGGTATATATATTATTAAATTTAGCTGATACATTTGTTTTTTTAAAGATTTTTAGGTAAAATGGTCACAAAGAAAAATAAAATTATAAAAAGGATTAAATTACATAATGTGTAAACGTTGATTGTTAATTTTTTAGATTCAAAACTAAATTGACACAATATATAATTATTTTAAGGTTACTTTTATGCCAATTTTAAAAACAAACATGACACCTTTCCATCGACCCTAATTATCAAAAGAAAAAAATTTGAATAATTTAATGATTATTTTATAAATTTTTATAGTTAAATGATAAAATAAATTACTGATAATTGGGTGATTAATCATATAGTTTAACAAAAATTGAAGTTATCGGCTAAAAGGGAAGACAATTTAATAATACATCACTTTCCCCCCAAAAAAAGACAATAATAGAAGCCTAAACAATGAAAAATGTTTTAAATGGGAAAGATGTTGACTATTTTTGTGTAACACCCCTAACCTTAAACCGTCATCGGAACAGGATTACAATGTATTATCAGATATATCGAACAATTTACAAATAATAAATAAATAATTAATAAACATATTATAAAATAATCATAAAATTCTTTAATTGAATCCTCGAGGCTTAAAACACGTATTAAAAGGGAATTGGGACTTGTTTTGGTGCTCCGTGAATTTTTCGTAAATTGTTTTTTTTGAACGCGATATAACCTCATTTATAAACATCTAACCTTCCCTGCAATTTCAACCCGCAACCAAAACAATTTATACTCAAATTCACCTAAATCATAATCATTTCATTTACATATTAATTCAATAATTAAGCATTCTTAATATTATTCAAAATTTACTAATAACTTTATTCATTTTTTTTCATTCAAACATAATGCCAAATTTTATAATATACTCTCTACCATTTTATTAAACTAATATCAAAATATAGTATATATAAATATTTTTACAACCAACATTACAAGCATATACATGTAACCTATACAATACCTAGTACATGCCACTTTTACCAAAAGAGGAAAATTACATCACCGAGTTTATACTGAGGTCGGGTTCGATCTGGATGCTGAACCAAGACCTTAATTTCTACTAACCTGCGCACGGAAACAACCGTACGCTGAGTATTTCATACTCAGTGGTATTACTATAATTCAAATTATAAATAATCAAATAATTTTCACATAATCAATCATATAATACATGAACACATATTATCTTAATTTATACATCACTTTCATTCCATATCAATATCAAATCAATTTAGCCATTTCATTCTCATTTCTCAATTTCATGTCCCAAAAATACAACTTCTGATAGCCAAAACTCACATTTGCTAAGCTTTCCATACAACTGCTTCTCTCGTAATATCTGTAATACAATTCTGAGATACTGATCATGTTCTGACTCTGACTTTGAATAAACTAGTATATCATCGATAAAAACTACTACAAACTGATCTAAATACGGCTGAAAGATACGATTCATGATATCCATAAAAGCAGCTGGGGCATTAGTCAATCTGAATGGCATTATCAAGAACTCATAGTGACCATACCTCGTACGGAAAGCTATCTTCGGAACATCGCTTTCTTTTACTTTCAACTGATAGTAGCCTGACCTTAAGTCAAACTTCAAAAATACAGAAGCTCCTCTCAACTGATCAAACAAATCATCAATACAAGACAGTGGATACTTATTCTTGATTGTTACCTTATTCAACTGTCGGTAGTCAATACAAAGTCGCATCGAGCCATCTTTCTTCTTAACAAATAACACTGGAGCTCTCCACGGTGATATGCTCAGTCGAATAAAACCACTATCTAATAAGTCTTGCAACTGTATCTTCAGCTCCTTTAACTCTGTAGGTGACATTCAGTACGGGGGTATGGATATTAGAGCTGTACCCGGATAAACCTCATTAGCAAACTCAACCTCTTTGTCTAGTGGCAAACCCGGTAGTTCTTCAGGAAATACATTAGGAAACTCACAAACTGTCTGGAGTTTACTGCATTGGCTTCCAACTGAATCTGAATTAATGACATAGGTCAAATATGCTGAACAGCTATACTGAAGTAACTTATTAACCTTTATTGTTGAAATAAGACGTGCTGACCCATTCGTACGGATACCATTTACCTCAATCCGACCTCCATGTTCTATCTGAATACTGAATTTCTTTTTATAGCAATCCAAAATCACACCATGTTTAGATAACTAATTCATTCTCAGTATTATATCAAAGTCCCCAAATGGTATGATCAACAAGTCAACAGGAAAAGTTTTATTCTGTATAATCAATGGGCATCTCGGACACACTTGATTTACTAACACTGTTTGCCCCAATGGACTCGACACCTTTATTGACACTCTAGACACCACGGACTTTAATTTCCCCAACTCAGCTAATTTTAAATTTATATATGAATGTGAAGATCCGGGATCAATCAAAGTATAAACATGCTCAGAATGCAATAAAAATATACTTGTTACTACATCGTGGTTATCGCCTTCTTCCCGTGTTCTAACCATATAGGCTCTGGCCGGTACTTTAGCTTCAGACTATTGGGTAACAATATCACTGCTTCTTCTAACACCTCCTCCTCTGAAAACCGAACCACCTCTACCAGATCCTCTGCCTCTAGCTGTAGATACTGATCTCTGTGATGTTACCGGTGGAACACTATCAATTTTTGGGCAATCTCTGATGAAATGATCTGTAGAACCACATCGGAAGTAATCCTTAGTTAATTTCCAGCATTCTCCTCTATGTTTCTTTCCATAGTGCTGACACTCTAGAATTTCTATTTCCCAAGATGAATCTCTCACACTGCCAGCAGATACCATCATCTATTTACCCCTGTTTCTTCCACTTCTATCCGGTCTAAAATTGGATCCCCATCCACCTTGAGATTCCTTTGATCTTTTTGGCTGATGATTCAAATTGGTAGTTCCCGTACGCTTTCTAGTTGGTCTAACACTTTCAGTCTTTTTATCGAAGCCTAAAACTTGCTCCACCATTTTGGCCCGTTCAATCAAATCTACAAACTCAGTAATATGGTGAGATGCCAACTGTACCTTAATCTCGTCTCACAAACCCATAAAAATCTTTTACAACTATCAACTTCTGTTGGTATAAATTCTGAGGCGTATCTGCTGAGTCTCGAGAATTCCCTCTCATAATCTATTACTGACATGTCACCCTGTTGCAGCATTAAAAACTCTTGCTTCTTGTCTTCGATATACATTTCTCCGATATATTTCTTTTGAAATTCTTTCTGAAATAGGTCTCATGTTATATGATCCTCCAGTATATGTCGAACCATTGATTCCCACTATAAATAAGATTCCCCTTGTAGCAACGACACAACACAAATCAAGCATTCCCGAGGGTACATTCCAATCGCTGTAAAATTCTTTTGGTTGACTCAATCCAATTTTCAGTTGTGGATGGATCAACTCCTTTTAGACCCATAAATTCAGTGGCACCATATTTTCTCAATTCCTTTATCGGGGCCCGTCTTTGAGTTGGTACTGAAGTCGTAGCAGGAGCAGTCCCCGCTACTCTTTGTAATGCATCGGTAATTACTCTTAGTATATCCGAATCATCTCTATCATTTCTTCTATCTACTCTACGCGATGGATTTCTTACTAGGTTTACGCTAGGTGTTACTGACTCTGTTTCATTTAACTCATACGGCTCTTCGTCTCCAATGTCCATTTCTTGGTCAGTATTATCTATTCTTTCATCTGATATCTTTAATCTATAAAACAAAAACAAACAAATAGGTTAGCATCCAAATATCCCGACTTAGTTTCGACCCAAAAGTGGCATGTACTTCTAAACTCAAATTTCGAGCTCGATTTAATTCGAGAATCGACTAAACTTGATAGCTCTGATACCAATAATTGTAATACCCCTTAACCTTAAACCGTCATCGAAACAGAGTTATAAGGTATTACCAGACATATCAAATAATTTACAAATAATAAATAAATAAATAAATAATGAACATAATATAAAATAATCATAAAATTCTTTAATTGAACCCTCGAGGCTTAAAACACGTATTAGAAGGGAATTGAGACTTGTTTTGGTGCTCCGCTGATTTTTTGTAAATTGTTTTTTTTTCGAACGCGATATAACCCCATTTATAAACATCTAACATTCCCTGCAATTTCAACCCGTAACCAAAATAATTTATACTCAAATTCACCTAAATCATAATCGTTTCATTTACATATTAATTCAATAATTAAACATTCTTAATATTATTCAAAATTTACTAATAACTTTATTCATTTTTTTTTCATTCAAACATAATGCCAAATTTTATAATATACTCTCTACCATTTTATTAAACTAAAATTAAAATATAGTATATATAAATATTTTTACAACCAACATTACAAGCATATACATGTAACCTATACAACACATCGTTCATGTCACTTTTACCAAAAGAGGAGAATTACATCACCAAGTTTATACTGAGGTCGAGATCGATCTATATGCTGAACCAAGGCCTTAATTTCTACTAACCTGCGCACGGAAACAACCGTACGCTGAGTATTTCATACTCAGTGGTATTACTATAATTCAAATTATAAATAATCAAATAATTTTCACATAATCAATCATATAATACATGAACACATATTATCTTAATTTATACATCACTTTCATTCTATATCAATATCAAATCAATTTAACTATTTCATTCTCATTTCTCAATTTAATCACATATCACTTTATATGCCTCAATTTTTCATTTCATTTATATTCATTTTTTTTCACATTGTTTACCCCTATTAACAAGACTCGGATTTTGGCGGATACACGGATCCAACCAAACACACCAGAATGGCACTCAGTGCCTCAACGGATAGTTCGAAGCAATAAAGTGACACCCAGTGTCTTATCGGCCTAGCTGAAGTAAAGTGGTACCCAGTACCTCATCAAATCTATCCGAAGTAAAATAATGACACCAAGTGTCTCATCGACTCAAGGTCGAAGTATCTCTGAACTCTTCCAATCCTATGGCATGCCAACTATATCCGACTCAGCCCGACTAGTTAATAGGGACTTTCAATTTATAATTCATATCACTTTCAATTTCACTTATTAAATATAAATATCAAAATAAACATTAAATAATGAATAATTTAAATTATAGTAATACAAACCCGGATTTCGCGATTACTCCTCGATAACTTTCTCCTTTCCTTTTTGTGCCAATGCTTCGGGTTCTTTGCTAGCTACAAAAATAATAATAATAATTTACACTATTACTATTAATTACAACACTAATTTATAATAATAATTGAATTTCTATCCAATTTATACCTTAATTCCAATTTAATCCTAATTAACTCGTTTATTTTTCTAACTCAATTCATACTTTATTTTTATTCAATTTCCTTCCATATTCTACTTAACTATCTAATGTTAATAATAAAACTCTAATTTAATTTTTTTTCAATTTAATCCATCTATCACAAAACTTATAGCTTCTTTTACAATTTAATCCCTTTATCAATGCTAACTTGAAATTCATTCAATTAAATCCCTAATTCACTATTTTGTTCAACATGAACTATGTTCAAAAACCTTAAAATTTTCAAGACCTCAACTTAATTTCATCAAAACTTTGTTCTAAGGCTTCTAAAACATCTAATTTAAGAGAAAATGACTTAATTGACTTACCAATTAAAAATTAAAACTTCAAAATCCTAGTTTTGCCTTTTTTCTTTTTCCTTCCGTTTTCTTTCTCCCTGTTTCGTTTAAGCTTCTATTTTGTTCTTCTTTTGTTTTTTTTGTTTCTTTTCTTTATTCTTTTATATTATATATTAATAATAATATTAATAAATTATAAATATCTATTTACTTAATAATAAATAAATTAATATTTATTTTACAAATGTACAAATATAATTTTTACACATGTATATTTTATTACCATACATTTGGTTTTAATTTATATATATATTTCATTAATATAATAAAATAATACCAATTAAACAATAATTTATATTATTATGTTTTAATATTAATTAATAATAATTTTAATCATGAAAAATCTTTAGATTTTTCTCATGATTTGCCGCCTCAAATTATGCAATAGGCATAATTGCCATTTTAGTTCCTCTTTCTTTCTTTTAATCTATAATTAGACTTTCACCCTTTATTCAATTTAGTCCTTTTTATTAATTACTCTAAATTAAGTTAAATTCACCTAATCAAAGCTTAATTAAACACACTACTAAACTTATAATTACTCCTAATAATTATTTACGAACTTGTTTTACTAAGACGGAGGCCCTATAACTCACTTTTTTGGTGCCCGTGAATTGAGGTCATTACATTTTGGATTGATTAAATCCTATTATTAATCCTTATATTTTGCAAAAGTTGTGAATTTAGTTAATATATTTTAATTTGATCATTTTTAGTCCCTATACTTTTAAATTTTAAAATATCAGTCGTCACCAAATGATAACTGTTAAACTCATTAAGTTAGGTTTTGTTATTTCCAAAATCTAATGCATCAAACATATTATCATATGTTTAATGCCACATCGGCTTGTTATTTCCACATATTTCTCACTAAAAATTTAGTTAATGGATTAATGGCTATCATTTGTGTCAAAATTGAACATTCAAAATTCGCAACTTAGAATGATCGAATTGAAACACATGGACTAAATTTACAATTGTACGTATAATACATGACTAGTAATTGAATTTAACATAAACATAATTAATAGGCACAATTTGGGTTAGGACTAAAAATTCAAAATTCAAAAAGTAAAGGGACAAAAATTGATCAAAGTAAAGTATAGGGACTAAATTCATAACTTTTGTAAAGTACAAGGACTAAAAGCAAAATGTACAACTTTATAAACTGGGCTACGTTACTTGGAATCAAAGGAAAGTTGGACTTGTTTTGTTTCAATATTGGTTCAGTCCTGTTTGAGGGTAATGGGCCAACATGGAAAATTAGAACTCCATGACAACATGCAAACAAACATTCTCAGGGTAGCGGAATCGAGATGCTTCCTCTTAACTGGAATTCATAAAAACCGCAGTGAAGTCCGGTCCGAAACACTGTGTCACTCTGACACTAAACATGCGCCATCCACCAAAGCTTAAGTGCTCTCACTGTCTCAC
This sequence comes from Gossypioides kirkii, assembly GCA_005610355.1. Classification (NCBI taxonomy): domain Eukaryota; kingdom Viridiplantae; phylum Streptophyta; class Magnoliopsida; order Malvales; family Malvaceae; genus Gossypioides; species Gossypioides kirkii. The sequence goes on from CP032248.1 coordinate 6,869,297, forward strand.
TCTCCCCCTCTCAGACCCAACCTTCTGTTTTTGTGTTTCCCCCCCCCCCCGCCCCCCCCCCCCCCCCCCCCCCTTTAACAAAGAAATAAAGACGTTACTCTGAAGAACGTTGCAAGGTTCAACAAAAGTTGTACTGTTCTTTGTGAACAATGGCTTCAAGATTCAACCTTGTCTTTGCTGTTTCTTTGCCGCTTCTTCTTTTAGGTATGTCCTCCTTACTTCTTCTGCAATACAATTCTTCACTTTAAGGCTTTAATCTCTGATTTTGATGAAATACCCACATTTATTTTGACAAAAAGTCTCAGTTTTTTTTTTATGCTTCTTTCTTTTCTCTGATGGGTGTCATTGGTTTAGTTATTTGCTATTTTGAGTCATCTTCTACTGCCTTAAATGTATCAAGCAATGTTATCTTTGTACACCACTTGCATTTAAGATCATGTTATCAAGTAGGTAGGACTTCAATGTGTAGGAGAATGGAGCAGCTGTATTACAATCAATGTTCATGTGGAATGTTGAATCTCCTGTCTGATAATTAGTTCTTTATCTACTTGCAATGTTTTAAAACTGTAAGAAATGCAATGTTTTGTGTTTGTCTTGGCAATAAATGTTGATTGTGTTGTGCCGGTAGATTTCTGTAGGGGAAGCATAGTTGGAGTTTGCTATGGAAGGAATGCTGATGATCTTCCAACACCTGATAAAGTGGCGAAATTGGTTCAACTTCACAAAATTAAATACTTAAGGATTTATGATTCAAATATCCAAGTGTTGAAGGCATTTGCAAACACCGGTGTTGAACTTATGGTGGGAGTTCCGAATTCGGACTTGTTAGCATTCTCCCAGTTCCAATCAAATGCGGATTCCTGGCTAAAGAACAGCATCCTCCCATATTACCCGGCCACCAAAATCACATACATCACAGTAGGTCTTGAAGTCACGGAGAGCCCTGATAATGCCTCTGCTTTGGTTGTGCCTGCTATGCAAAATGTCCTCACTGCATTGAAAAAGGTTGGCCTGCACAAGAGGATTAAAGTTTCAAGTACTCATTCCCTCGGGGTTCTGTCCCGGTCGTTCCCACCTTCTGCTGGGGCTTTTAACAGCAGCCATGCATTTTTCTTGAAACCTATGTTGGAATTCCTAGCTGAGAACCATTCGCCTTTTATGATCGATTTATATCCTTATTATGCTTATAGAGATTCTCCAAGCAATGTCTCTTTGGATTATGCTTTGTTCGAGTCATCCTCAGAAGTCATAGATCCAAACACGGGTCTACTTTACACCAACATGTTTGATGCCCAGATAGATGCCCTTTATTTTGCCCTGATGGCCTTAAATTTCAGAACAATCCGGGTTATGGTTACTGAAACTGGCTGGCCTTCCAAAGGTTCACCCAAAGAGAAGGCTGCTACTCCCGACAATGCTCAGACTTATAACGCCAATCTAATTCGTCATGTTATCAATGACTCTGGCACTCCTGCCAAGCCTGGTGAAGAGCTTGACGTGTATATTTTCTCATTGTTTAATGAGAACAGGAAGCCTGGACTGCAATCCGAGAGAAACTGGGGCTTATTTTATCCCGACCAGACTAGTGTCTACAACCTGGACTTCACCGGAAAAGGTATTGTTGATGTGACAATCAGTGGGAACGGCATCAATTCAAATGTGACAACCTGGTGTATTGCTTCTAGCAAAGCTTCTGAAGCAGATTTGCAAAATGCCCTGGATTGGGCTTGTGGTCCTGGGAATGTGGATTGCTCTCCCATTCAGCCTAGCCAGCCATGTTTCGAGCCTGATAATACACTCTCTCATGCCTCATTTGCATTCAACAGTTACTACCAGCAAAATGGGGCTACTGATGTTGCTTGCAGTTTTGGAGGAAATGGAGTCAAAGTCGACAAGGATCCTAGTAAATCCATTACTTTAAGCTAAATTTGATTCAAAGATTGCATTATACATGCATATTAATACCTATTATACCAACGCTGCTCATAGATGTGAATTTTTGGCTTAAGTGAACATTTTTCTATCCAATGTGCCTGGTTTGCATGGTTTTTGAAGTCTAAAAACTACCGGAATCCCTTTCGGAATAATCTATCTTATGAAAGAAACTAATTTGTTTAACTATTTGTGCAGGCTATGATAATTGCATCTATGTTACTACAAAAGGGTAAGCACAGATTCTGAAACATCTCGTTTTCTTTGTCATCCTTCCTTGGATCTGTTCCCATCTGTTGAACGCGCCCATTAATTAATTCACTAAAGTTGTTCTTGTGATTATCTCTTGTGCAGGATAAACAAAACCGCAACAAGTAATGCAACCGCCATAGCTAGTACTTCGTCATCCAGACGGACTGAAGTGTGTGCATGGATTGCTAGTTTCTTTCTAATGATGCTAGTCTCATTTGTTTTAAACCCCGAAAACGTGTCGGATGCATCGATTTCATGACAGTTGAGGGGTCTGGCATGAAAGTATTCAATAAATTTGTGGTGGGGAAGAACTTGCTGCTGCCTTCTAGTTTTTTTGTATGGTATTGATGAGAAGTGTATATGATGTCCAATACCGCTGGCTGTTGTTGTATCAAATGTGGTGCTATTTCCTAGTCAATGAATGTCCCTGTTTTTGGTCCAAAATTTTCATGCTTTTTTTTTTTCTTCTTTTTCTGATTAGGTTAAAATATGCTCCAAGTCCTTATATTTGTAATTTAATCTTATTTTTATTTTTAAGAATTTGATCTTTTTTATCTTTTAGATTTTAAAATGCATGTTCAATTGTTAACTTTATTAAATTTGTTGGTATGGTAATTGATAGAAAATTAACACTGTATACCAAGGATTCATTTTCTTTCCAGGTCTTAATGGCTTTAGCAGGCAAACATGAGTTTAGTTGAACAAATTTGGGCAAATGATTTACCAAATCCACTAGAAAAAAGAAAGGCTACTGTAAATGTGAAACAAAGTATTTCAGTTGACAATCTTTGATATTACCATCAATAAAACTGGTACAGAAACAAAGCAAAGAGATCATAAGCATCACTATTACAAACACCAACCATTCTGTATCATTAAAAAGGTTCCCATAACATACTATTATTTAATTGCACCCCCAACCATTACTACAGGAGGTGGTGGATGCACTTTCGTATAGAAGCCAACAAGAATTGCAACAACTGAGGCACACCAATGAGATCAAAGACCCTGATCAATGAGATAATCACCCAGCCTTTCCACAACCATGTTGCACTGCCCGGGAGTCATTGGCTCATCATAGATGCCGATGATCAAGGCCTGATTGGTCTTTTTAACAGTAACACCTCCAGGTCCCTGAAATTTAAATGACAAATGCTCAGAATACAACCATGAAACAATCAGATGTTCCAGACAGCAGCTAGAAAGTTATGCGGTAACAGCCTCGATGCCCCCCTAAGGAATCTCAAATGACTGGAGGCACAAACAAGGGCATCATAGAAATAGGTAACAGCAAAAGCCAGATGCATAGTGCATAGATACGTCAGCACAGCATCAATGCACCTAATTTTGAGTGGCTAATCACCATTAATATCACTTTGCAATGTGTTTAAAAACAAAGTTTAGAGTGAAAAACCAGCAATGAAGTTCAGTGTTTAATGGATTTTATTTTCATTTTATCATATCAAAAGGTTGAGCTAGAACTATACTTGGATCTGAATGTGTGAATGACAAATCTATTTGGGTTGATCATACTGTAAAGGAATGCATGTGTTCATGAGATTTGTTAGTGTCATATACGCAGTGAAGCTCAGAACCAATAGGTCACCTTCTTCCCTCGAATAACAGCTCCTGGTTCACCTTGGATCACCATGTATTTAGTGCCACCAAGGTACAATCCAGTTGGGGCAAGTGATCCGGGTTCAGCAAAGTCATTCATGATGCCATTGATTTCTTCTTGCTTAAACTGAAATAAGCATAAAACCCAGAAACAATAAGCACATCAGGAAAAAGAAAACGAAAACCATTATATTTTACAGTCTAAAGCAAGAGAAAATAGCTATAGAATCGAATAAACAGGATTTGTAGTACTCAAAACATTTCGCTCTTTAATTACATATATCATCATTTACTAAAATTATGGTCAGCTGCAAAGATCTGTTAGCAAAACTTGATTTCACTTGCTTTAAACAACGCTTAATGCTTACGAAACTAAGAAATCTATACAAACAGAAGAAAACCCAGGAATTATACGCATTTTCCATGCATGAAAAATCAAATCTGTCAGCACCTCATGCGAAATAAACCAGCAAATAAAAAATGAACTGTGAAGAAGAGAAAGAAGAGAGCATAAAATTAGTTTCAGAAAAGAGAAGAAAAAAAGTGGTTTTGGAGCAAATCAGATCAGGTAAATAAATCAAGTAAGGAGAATTCAATCATAGCAATCAGACCCCTCTTTACTCAAAGGATCGACCTTATTTTTTTCTGGGAAACCAAACCTAAAGAAAAGAAGCAAAGGTTAATGAAAAGCCAAATGGGAAAAAAAGGAGGAAGAGTGTAAAAAGAGAAGAAAACCTGAGGGAAATTGGAGCTCTGAGCCCAAACGCTGCCGTCTTGGCCGATGATAGCAGCGGCAGAGAGATGGTTGCCTTCGATATCACACAACAGGTGATCATCAACATACGTTTGCCACGACATCTTCTTCTTCCTAAACTTGTGTGAGATATTAAAAATAAATGAATGAAAGAATAAATAAGAGAGAAAAATGTTTGACTGAAGGACACAGCAGAGTAGAGAAGAGGGAGAGACACGGAGATATAGCGTTAAAACTACGGGATCTGCTACATTCTTACCTGTTTGTTTGGGCCACAAACCTGCCTTTTTCCCCAAAATTAAAACCCAAATTTTGGTCCCCTTTTCCTTTTCTTTATTTGGAATCCAAAATGGAATATTACAATTGAATGGGGAGGGAATTTTTTATATTTTAATTATTAATTCAAAATGTTGCTTCTATTTGAATGGGTACACGATACCATTTGAGAGAATAAAGTCGGACATAAACACTAGAGATAATTTGTAAGCTCTTTAATTTGATATATTAAAAGCTTTGAAATGAAGTCGAGAGGATATCTGTTGTTTTGAAAAAAAAAATCCTGATATTAACAACATTTCTTCAGTATAACATAAAAAACAAGAGTGGATCGTATTAGCATGTAGTATACTTCATAACTTGAAATTGGGATGATCCATATTTGAAAGAGTACATGGCAGAAGGATATATTGTAATATTAATGATACAAATTTAGATTCAGATGATGAACTCGATCAAAGATCAACGATGATGATAAGGAATATATGTTAAATGTTAAAAGAAATAACCTAACAAATTTTGGAATGCTATAGCAATTAGATAAAATTGTATATCAGTAATCGTATTATTGACTATTTTCTTGGACTAATATATTACATATAATGATTTTATTTTAATATTTTTAAAAAATATATTAATTATGTAACTATGTAATTACAATGTGTAATTACACTTTATACCACCAAACATGACATAAAAAATTACAATCTATAAAAATTTACAATTTTTTTATAATTTCAAGAGAGTACAACTACAACACTAATAATTACATTTTTATTCTATTATTTTGTGTTTTAAAAAATATAGGTGAATTTAAAACAACTACACTTATTAAAATCTAATTTTTAGAATCTTATGTGATGATCTGATGATCTCATGTGATCACCCCAAGTATAGCTTAGATTTAAGTTGTTAGTATCGTTTGTTATTTGGGTTTTACCTTGTTATTAAAATTTAAAAAAAAATCTAATTTTTAGGAGAATTTGTTATCACTCATTGTGTGATTATTTTTGTTTTTTGGCCACTAAATGTTGTTTTTGCTTCTTTTTTGTTCTCTAAAGGCACAAGTCACTAATATAATAATATTGTTTAGGATCATCTTATTTGGATTCGGGTGTGTATTAGATACAAGCATGTGCAGATACGAAATGATATAAATCATATTATATTTTGTACTTTTTTCATAATATATAATAATCATTTAATTATATTTATAGTTAATTACAAGTGTTTAAGAATCGATTTTATAGGATTCGTAGATGTGGAGGGTTAAATTTATTAGATTATTTAGAATTAAGATTAAATTAATAGAATGCGTAAGTGTTGAGGACTAAATGTGATATTAAACTAGTTAGAAAAAAAGTTATGTCGATCACTTTTGTTAATCATTTAATGGAGAGCGACCAAAATAGAAACAATCTAAACCATTAGTGAAAAAATTAAAAATTGTCATAGTTTAATAGCAAAAACAAAAACACGCTAATAGTTAGATGACTATTTGTATAATTAAATTGAAGAACGACATTAACACGCAATTTCTTTAAAATGAGTCGGTTTGATAAATTACATAAATATGAACACTACATGTCGAAACCACCTCGCGAACGGGGCTTCGAAGAATCATTTTAAAGTTTGGAAAAATGGGAGTAAAAAGGGAGTCGCCACCAATCCTTATTTTGGGTGTGATTGGATCACCACAAAACATTTACGACATTTTAAAAAGTCGGTCTTTGAAATCCATAGAAACAGGCTCGGGAGTCGGTTACGCATGAGGAAGGATTAGCACCCTCATACGTCCAGAATTGGTACCTCATGATTATTTTCCGGTCTTATTTTATGAAAACAATGAAAACTCAAGTCAAGTTTAAAATGCGATGTTTATTTTAAAAGGCTTTGTGTAATTTTAAAGGAAATCTTTAAAAAAAATTTCATCCCCGTATTTCGATCCTCTATGAGAACTAGAAGACGTGTCCATCACATTAGGGCACTATATTCTCAGAGTTTCAAAATTGAAGGATGTTTCGGGAGATTTTAAAGAGAGTATTCTATCGCGTGAATTATAAGAAATTCACACCCAACACGTTAGGGCATGGCGTTTCGAAGTTTTCACACGAAAGAACGTCGTTTCTTTCTTGGTCTTAAAATCCTTTGTAAATATATAAGATTGAAGAATATTTTGGAAAACTTTCGAAAAGGATATCCGATTTGCATGAATTACAAAAATCACACTTAACACGTTAAAGCACGATTTTTCGAAGTTTTCATACAAAGGACATTGCCTCGTTTTAAATTTATTTGTGACGTATGCATATAGATGTACTTTGAGAATCTAAAAAATTCGTATTAAATTTAAAGTGCAATCCTCGAACATATGATTTGAAGGATTAAAAGGATTACTCGTTTACTTCGATTTTCACGAAGAACTAAAGTCGCGACCAACACGTTAGGACACGACATTCTCGGAGCCTCGAAGTGAACGGGCGTAAAAACTTGAAAAGGATATCCGGTTCGCGTGAGTTATACGAAGAAATCACACCCGACACGTTAGGGCATGATTTTTTGAAGTTTACGCTCGGACCGAATATTACCTCGATTTTTTTTTAAAAATAACTTGTAAATGGATGCATAAATTTAAAACACGAATAGCGATTAATAAGAGAAGTTAAATACGAAGCAATATAATAAGCAGATAAATAATATGCAAAAACACAAAATGCAGGTGCAAATAAATGCAAACATTGGTAAGGAAGAAGAAACGACGAAATCGGGGTTGAAAACGGGACTTTTGGATACCCAGGGGCAAATGGTAATTTTGGTGAAATCGGGATTAAAAATAGAATTTTAGAAAGTTCGGGCGTAAAATGGTAATTTTTGGTAAAATCGGGGTTAAAAATGGAATTTTGGAAAGTTCGGGGGTAAATGGTAATTTTTGGAAGTTTTGGGGTTAAAATGTAATTTTTTGAAGTTTTAGGGTTAAAATATAATTTTTGGACAGTTCAGGGACCTACAAAACAATAAAACCAAAGAGTAGGTGACACATGGCAGCCCCACAGGCATCCAGAAGCCAAAGGACTAATTTGTAAATCTTGAAAAATTCTTGGGCCAATTATGTAATTAAACAAAACTTGATTTATGGACCAAATTAAAACAAATTAAAAATAAAAGGACCAATTACAGAAATAAACCAAAATTTGGGCACGTGGCAGCCTTTAGTGCCTTCCAAAATTCAAAGGACTAAATTAAAAATCATTTAAAATTACTGGGCAAAATTAAAATTAATTAAAAATACCAAAAGGACTAAATTGAAACAAATAAAAATACGGAAAGACCAAACGCGCAAATAGACCCTTTAATGAAAACACGCTGATCCTGAGGGTATTCGGGTCGGATCAGGTCGAGTCAATGGGTTTAATATAAAAGTCATTTTAAGTTTTTATTATTATTATTATTCATTTCATTTATAAAAAAAAAACCCCCACTCTCTTTTTCTTTCTCTCCTTCTCTCTTTCTCTCTTTCATGTTCGGCCATGCTTTGGCCAAACGATGGCTGGCCGTCCGACGCGCGTCACCAGCCATGCGCTGCGTCGATCGTCGCTCACGAGTGTCGTGAGCCTTCCCCCGCCGACACGCACGTCTTTCGTCGCCGTCACGTGCCACGTGCTGCCAAGGTTCAGGGTAAACCGTCCCTTTTCTTTCCCTTTTTCTTATTTTTTCATTTTAAAACTTTTCTTTGATCCTTGAAAACCCCTGTCCACATTTCTTTGTTTTTTTTTTTATCATCTGTTTTAAAACCTTCCCCAAAAAATGTTTTGGTTCCTTCAAATCCAAGTTTTTTGTCTTTTGATTCCTTTAGATCTATGTTTGTTACTTAGGCCTTGTTGTTTAGATTTCGAAATCTGTTAAAGATCACAGTTCTAACTCTCTCCTTTTTTGTCTTTATTTTGCAAATCCGTTTATGAGAGAAGGGCGGTCGGTAACGATGGCGAACTTCGGCTCCGGTGGTGGCGGTAGTCAGGGAGTTTCCTTTCGTCCTCTCAAATTCTTTTTATTATTATTTAATAATATTTACTTATTATTAAAACGTTTCATATTATTATTAAAGCATTTATTATAATTATTATTTATATTAATGCTGCTTTAAGAAATTATATATATATATATATATATATATAATACATTCTGAGAATAGGTAGATAATAATATAAAGGGGGTTGCAGGGTATTAATAAGCTTTAAACGTTTCACATACATATATATGCACTTTACGAACGGCAATATTAAAGAGGAATATATGTATGCATTTAATATGTACCTAGTTATGCTGAGAGTATTGATTGCTCGAATATCTGCTTTACTTTCAGATACTTTACACTATTCGAATGCCTTTGTTACTGCTAACTGCTTCTGTCTGAGTTCATAAAAGCTTTGTGAAGTCTGTTTTGTGTGGATTTTTGTTGTGAGATTCGTAATCGTGTATTGATTTCTAAAAAAGGGTTCTCTCTCCTCCCTTACATTGAATTGAATCTGGTTTTATAACCAGATTTTACAATCATGCAAAATTGTTTCTTGTAAATTAATGCTTGTCTTTTCCTTCCTTTTTTGCAGGTGATGGTGGTAGCAGATGGTGGTTGTGATAGCTGGTGGTGCAGGAGCAAGTTGCCTGTGCAAGTTGAATCTGCCAATGCTGACGTGGCGGCCACTGATTGGCTGAGATGGGGACAGCAGATTGGGTCTTCTGTTTGGGTTGAATTGTAATGGGTCATTGAAATTTGGGCTCAATTTGGATTTGCATTTGTTATTGGGCCTAATTGGGTCTTTTGTAATTTGGACATTTGAACTCAATTTTATAATAATTTTAAATTTGAAAACAAATTTAAACTTAAATTAAATTTAAATTTAAAAATAAATTTAAATTTAAAATAAATTTAAACTTTAAAACAAATTTAATCTTAAGATAAATTTAAAATGGGTTTGGTATAGGCCCGGTCAAAATTGGGCTTCAACACTACACGAATATGAAAAACATCATGCAGAAAACACTAAAACACAAAAATGTGTAAGAAGCACACAGAAAGAATTATTGAAGTGTAGAAATTAATATAAAAATTAGGATAAATTACACCAACAGTCACTCAACTTTGACCTCAATAGCAAAACAGTTACTCAACTTTCAATTAAATCACTCAATTTTCAAAAAATAACAAATTAATCACTAAGTTATCGAAAAGTGACAAATCAGTTACCCATTAACATTTTTCGTTACAAATCTAGCGGGGCACATGACGTTGCCAGTAAACTAGTTGACGTGGTCAATTAGCTTGTCACGTTGGACCAGGTAAAGTTGAGTGACTTTTTTGTCCTTTCTTTTCTATTTTTTAATAAATGATCCAATATTTTTTTGAATAAAATGATCTAATATTTTTACTTTTTGCGTAAATGACCCAATATGTTTATGCTTCTTCTTCTCCATCCAAACAATCTCGTCGTCGCCGCTTCTGCCACAATCATATTTGGTATCACCATCTTGACCTCTAAACCACCACCCTATCTTTTTTTTATTTTCACCCCCAATAGAGGAGCTACCATGGTTGGAATCCAACTGTCTTTGTCTGCTGCTCAAAGCCGTTAACTCTGAAAAAACCAAATTGAAATGGGATTGAAAACAATTTGGGGTCTAACTATCAATACCCACAACCAAACCAATAAGAAAAAAAAATCCTCTAAAGCAACATTCATACGATTTAAGAATCAAAACGACTCGGATTTGTCGAAATCTTCATGGGATATATTGATATAAACAACAGGGTCTTCGATTAAGCTAAACATCACTACCTCCATTACCAACATTATCAAGTTGCATAAAACAAAATCAAAAGCAAAAAAAGGGGAACATCTGGCCAAACCAAACAATCGATTGAACCCATGATTTTCGGGAACAAAGAACAGCCAAATGTTGATAAGTGAGATTTTGGGCTAGGTCAGTGATTAGTAAGATCCTAAATATGAAATCGGGCTAGGTATTGTAGCAAATGATCTTGTTTTGTTCCCGAATGGTCGAGATGGTGCATTTGGTCAGATACGACGAAGAAAAGCTCTCGACCATTCTCGTCATCGAAATTGTTCTTTGTGAAGCTTGCCCCACCATCTTCGTCGCGATCCACAACCTCATGCTGCTGTTGAACCACTCTAGAACTTTTCTCTTCTTCTTCTTCTTCTTCTCCTCCTCTTCTTCTTTTTGTTCTTCTTCTCTGCTTCTTCTTTTTCTTTTACTATCCAACCCAGCTAGGGTTTTAAATTGGGGTCATTTACACAGTGCGATGACAAGTCAGCTTTCTGTTATGTCTGTAACAAAAATAGTTAGTAGGATTGATTTGTTATTTTGAAAATTGAGTGACTGAATTAAAAGTTAAGTAATTGTTTTGTCATTATGATCAAAGTTAAATGGCTGTTGTGTAATTTATCCTAAAAATTATTCTACATGAAAAAGTAATGAATGTGCACATTTTTTTATCTTGTAGTTAAATACTCTAAAATTATTTTCAAAATATTATATTAATAATATAAATCAATACCTTAATTAATCCTGACATTTATTGCATTTAAACTGATGAGAAAAAAAAATACACGGTTACTGCTTCACATATAAACTCATACTAATAAGATCATAAGATGCGTGAGGAGCAGTCAAGAAACTTGAAATATGATTCTCCCATTTCACAAAGAAAAATTACATAAGATTCGAACCTTCTTTATATGGAATACCCAAAACATGGAAAGAAAAATGAATGGCATTAAAATTAGTGCCCAAAACTGGAAAAACAAAAACAAAAAAACCAAAACATATATGGAGTAAATCAACCAGGTTGATTTCTGAAAGTGTAGGCAGTGGTCCACTACAGGCCTTGTTCTGCAAGATAATCTCCCAACCTCTCCACAACCAGGTTGCATTGCCCTGGAGTCACTGGCTCTTCATAGATCCCAAAGATAAGCGCCTGTGCTGTTTTCTTGATTGTTATTCCTCCTGGTCCCTGCCCACACCCCACATTTAGTATTCTATCAACTCCTAATATATGCATTTGATTAAACCATTACCTTTTTTCCACGAATCACAGCTCCAGGCTCACCCTGGATCACCATATACTTCACACCCTCAATGTGTAAGCCAGTAGGTGCAAGGTGGCCTGGTTGGTCGAAATCTTTCATGATGTCAGAGATCTCATTAGCCTTCACCTGTCAGCAATATAATAAACAAAAAACCCAAGGAAGTAAATCAGATCATATAAGAAAAAAGGAAGGGGGTTAAGATTAAGGTGATGGTAGGATGACCTGAGGGAACTTAGCGCTCTGAGCCCAGACACTGCCATCATGGCCAATGATAGCAGCGGCAGTAAGGTGGTGGCCTGTGCCATCGATATCACACATCAAGTGCTCATCTACGTAAGTTTGCCACGACATATTGTCTTTGTGGTTGGTTTAATTTGTGTATGGTAAGAGGATGTGTTGCTTGAAATGGGATTTGGGATGGAGAGTTGAGGATGAAGGAATTGGGACGATAAATAAGGAAAGGAAGAAGGATGTGAAAATGTGAGGCGTCCGTTATGCTCCATTTCTTTACTGCCAGCCATTCACGTCTGCCTTTATTTTAGCACCCAACCCCCTGACCCTTTCCACTCCACTCCACTCCACTCCACTCCACTCCACTCCACTCCCATCCCATCCTTTCTTTCTCTCTCTTTTCACGTGCCTTATTCCCCACATCCTTTGCTTCTATTTTTGCATTTGCTTTCTAAATAATTTTATCCCTTCACTTATCCTTTTGGGTATTACCAAAAGTACTTTGTTCCACAGTTTTCTCTTTGGCAAAGAAACTACATGGGCTTTAAGACTTCCATTGTTGGTTGTCATCTTCATTAAGCTTCATTGTCTTCAGTTCAATAAATGGCTAACCATCATGAAGGTTGTGATAGTTATAAAGAAAAAAAATTCTAGAGTTCAAACCTCAATTTATAACCCTCCAAAGAAGGTTATGAAAGTGCAATTTTTAATTAAGTGGGGGTGATGGAAGTGAGAAAAATTAATAGAGTGGGAGAGAAGTTATAAAAACACGTATATGCATATGGAAATCACGTATTTAGAATATAAAGATGTATTTGAAAATAACATAAATAAATATTAAAACATATGGTTCAAACTAATTAATAATAACATATGGAATACGTGTGATATTAAAATGTAAAAAAAATAGATTAAATTGTGAGTCAAGCGAAATTTAAACACATAAATATATCACATTAAAAATATTAAATGATTATAATTGTGTATTATAGTGTTGTCATCAATCTTGAGTTAGCATCAAGTTAACTTGTGGCACCAATTCAATCAACAACGTTATTAATAATAGAAATCTTATCACACGCGTATGTGTGTGGAAACTACATATTTAGAACATAGAATTAATAAAATGTGCATATTAAAATGAAAATGTATAAAAATGATCAAAATAAAGTTTTGGTTGAATGGTAAATTTAAGGTATAACTAATGCAATTAGCAACTTTTAAAATTAAAGTACCATCGAATAATATAACTTCATTTAATTATGAAATCCGTAATTTTCCTAATTGAATTGATGTCTAATTGACTTGTGACACCAACTCAATTAAGGGTTTAATAATAATTTTCATAATAGTTGTACTTACATTACACATTTTGGCAACAGAGTGCTACTTACACATGCAAATGCACTAGCTTTTAAACAATGAGGGGTAGGGGAACACTTGTTTTAAAAATTTGTATTAGCTGATGTATGGTATTTTCGAGTTTGAATTAGAGTTGGAGGGTTTTGTTTTGTTTTAGGGCAAATCATAAAGGGTTAATTTTTAATTTAGCCCCAAAGTAGTACCTAATGTTAGTTCAATATTGTTTTGGTTACAACAAGAAAAAGACATGGTGAGCTAGGAAAGTGCCACGTTGCACAAAATGTTGCAAATTTTATTGTGTGAGCAATTGGGAAAGTACAATTATTTTCCCAATGTTTGGGTAAAAGCTAAGGTTGTGATTACCAAATTGAATTGGTTGGTTAATTTAGTAATCAGTAATTCAATCAATATTATAAAATGGGTTTGAGCTATTAAAACATTAGATAAATCGGGTTAGAATAAATTTAATTATTTAATTCGATTGTTATAATTTATAAAATGTGTTAAAGTTGTGTGATCTTAATTCTGTTTGAAAAGTTTGAGATACAACTCACTTGTTAAAAAAATAAAATAGTGAAGCAAAATTGGGGATCTATAGGGGCGAAGGTACAGACCTTGTCGCACAAGTTGAATCCGTATAAGACTATACTTATTCTATTAGACTTAAAACCTGCACATAGTCGAAAACCTTTTGTATTCTTATTTTTCAACATTATTGAATTTTTTCTCTTTTGCCCGTAATTTCTTCTGATAAAAGTCTTCCACATGAAATTTGCGTGTTTTTATTTTACTTTGTGATCATTCCTATTGTCATCGATGTATAGTATAACAAAATCAATATGCGTTCTTATTACTATTTATTTGTGTTTATTTTTTATGAATTTAAAAAAATATGTTTTTATAATTAAATCGAGAGTTTTCAGTTATTAATCTATTTGGTAAAAACAAAGAAATGTCACCACCTTACAATAACCGGGCCCTGCCACTATGAATAGTAGGGTGATTTCCCTTGGGATGCGCCTAAATCGAGATTTTAATAACGTAAGAAGCCTATCCATGAGATCCTGTTTTTGCTTTTGAAACATTCAACACCAAATGGTTTATTAATGACCACCGAGAAGAGTGCATTTTGTTACACATTTTATTTTCTGACACTAGGTTTGAATTTCTCCATTACAATCCGGATCGAATTTTGATATCATCCATGAATAAATTTAATATCAACATAATTGTTTGAATCGAATTGATTGGAGTATCAATTCGAAAAGAAACATTAAATTGGTTGTTTGTGAATTAGGATAAATCAATTGAATCGAGCTAAAAATCGGTTGAATCTATATTTTTTAAAATTTTTTATGAATTTTTTTATTGATTTATTTAATCAAATTATGAATTTATCGAATTGACAAATCAATAACTTAATCGATTCAACTACAAATCCAACTCTAAAAGCCTTTGAATATAAGTGGATATCATCTAGGTTGCTTTTGCATTTACGGAAGCTATTGTTTCAATCTTAAGAGCCTAAAATCGTTTCAAATTATTATTTGTTATGCTTTGTCTAAAAATCACGAAAGGGAAAGTTGGCCAATGATATCGCTCGTCACACCACATCATAACTTATTAAAGTCAAGACATATTAGCATATGGTTAAAATATGGTGGGAGTCTATGCAATTTGATAAAACTTGAGATTTAATCTTTATACTTACAAAGTTAAAAATTAAATTCTCTTACTTTTTTTCATTTCAAAATATCAACCCAATCACTAAAATAGTAAGTATTTCAATCAAAATTTGTCGACTTGAGTTTTTTTTTACTAGACTGTAATCACATGACATAACATATGATTGATAGGAAATAAACGTGATAAGTTGACAAGTTTTGACAGAAACTATCAATGACAATAATGTTTGAATTAAGATTTTAAATTGAAAAAGTATAGGATTTAATTTTAAACTTTTAAAGTATAGGGACTAAATTTTAAATCTTATACAAATATAGGGACTACTAGCATATTTTAACCTTATCATAAATAAAAGTTCTAAACAAGGATAGGAAAATGAATGGTTTATATGTAATTTGCCCCCTGAACTTGTCCAAAAGTACTTAGTTGATACTTGAGTTTGTATTCTGTCATTCAAGTTGGTACATTTGCATTAACACTGTTAGTTTATACTGATATGGAACTGATGGTCAATCTGACGGTGACATGTAACAACTTCTCAATATGTCATGTGACGAGAATCAAATAAAAATATTTAAAAATAAATATATTAATGAAATATATAAATTTGTGTTCAGATTTATTCTTGATGTGAAAAAATTATGGTTTTTTTTTATTAATTTATACATTTTTAAAATTTTTTTAAAGTTTTGAAATTTATATCTGTTACATAACATACTAGAAAATTGTCATATGTCACTAACGAATTAATTATTAATGCCATATCAATACAAATTAATGGTGTTAGTGCAGAGATACAAACTTAAATGACAAAATATAAATTTAGATACCAATAAAATTTTAAAAAAAAAGTCAAATAACAATTAGATATTTTTAGACAAGCTGACCAGGGAACTAATATTAACCCAAAAATGAATGGTTGAAATGTGAAGAGGATTTTGTACCAAAAGAAAATGTGAAGAGGATTGAAACGGTAGCGTTTCACAATTTACAGCAACCAACACTTTTCACAATAAATGATAGGAACTTTTTCTCGCAATCAATCAGACACTCCTTGGGAGAGGTACGGAAAAAAGAAAAAAAAACTCTCCCTCCTCAAATAACGAATTCAACATCCAATGGCGTCTCAGCCCCTAACCTTTCTATACCTACTCCTCGTCACCGCCTCCGTTCTCGAATCTTCGGCTTCTTTTGAACCCATTATCCGCCTTCCTGAAACGGCAACGATCGGTCCTCAATCCGACAATGACGACGACCTTTACTGTTCCAGCTGGCAGTTAGCCGTCGAGACCAATAACGCAGGAAGTTGGGCCAGAATCCCCTCCCGCTGCGGTCCCTTCGTCAGAGATTATATTACCGGTCAACGCTACGCTTCCGACTGCGAGGTTGTCGCTAATTACTCCCTCGCTTATGCTTCCACCGTCCAGATCGCATCCGACGGCAAAGACGCCTGGGTCTTCGACGTCGACGAGACTTTGTTGACCAATTTACCCTACTATCGTGATCACGGGTTCGGGTATGTACGTCAACCCAGTCCTCGTTTCTTTTAACACCATGAGTCGGATAAGATTCGAATGAATGCGCTTTCTTTGCTTTTGGTAGGATTAATGGTATAGAAAAACACACACACACACCCAGATTTGTCTTGGCTTGGAAGGTTAGATGGCCTTTCTTGGTCGCCCATAAACGAGGAAACCAATCGCAAATTTTAACATTAAAATAATACCAGAGTCCATATCAGATGCATGATATGCTCTCTTCTTCTTGACAAGATAACTTTTGATATGATTATGAATCATGCGATCTTAAGTTATGATTATTAAGGGAACCTCATCCATTTTCCTATTAAAATTTGATATTTGAGGAAGGAAATGGAAAATTATTGTATTCTATTCTTTTTTCTTGAATATAATGACTAAATTTAGTGCTTAAAAAAAGTGATTTTGCTACTTAATATCCTATGATATTATTTAAAATTAGTATGTTATTTATACTTATTCATTTGTATTGAATACCCTTTTTGGCAATTTCGTTTTCTCATGATTTTCAATGCATTGGCTTGAAATAAGAACTTCATATGGGGTTACTTATGCTAGAATTCCCTTATTGTAACGTCAATATTATTAGTGTGTGTAAACTAAACCATTATTAATTTGTTTATGATAAAACAAAACAAAAACCTTGGTTAGAAAGATTTTGGGCAATGCTTAAACATCAACCATTTGCCAAAAATGAAATTTTGACATCTAAGGTAAGCTTTTTGCCTATTGGCAATTGTCATGTTATAGATGATTAAACTGTGTTGGGTGCTTTTGAAAATGACTTCATCCGACTTGGTTGTGTTTTGGCATTGGAGAAAGAATGTGAATGTACTATGATCCTAGTTACTAGTTACTAGTTACTAGTTTGGAATGTACATATGGCTTGTGCAAAGTTCAGTGTAGGGAATTAAAAGGTTCCCTTTTTTGCGTGTGTGTGAAGAAAGGGTTTGGAGTTGTATTGTTAATAACATTTGACACTTCATTGTGCAAAAACACAAGCACGGTGAATCATGTTTAAAGGAATTGCTTAATCTGTTTACTTTGTCCTAAATTTATATGCTTGTGTTCATTTGTTGAAGTTGCTTAGCTATCTTGTGATGAATGTAGATCAGAAATTTTTAACGAGAGCTGTTGGGATGAATGGGTGGCAGTGGCCAAGGCCCCAGCTATACTGTCGAGTTTGAAATTGTATAATGGGTTGAAGCAAATGGGGTTCAAAATATTTGTGCTTACCGGCCGGAGTGAACATCAGAGGAGGGACACCATAAAAAATCTTGAGTTAGCTGGGTATACTGGCTGGGAAGGGCTTATCTTGAGGTCTGTCTAGTTTTCAAGCAAGCAGCTCCTGTTTTGGTTCTTTTTAAATGGAAAACTACGTATGACTAGTTTTTAATTAAACAAAATTACTTGGTAAGAAATGGGTGATGGAATTTTTGGTTATGGTACAGGGGAGCCTCAGATGGAGGGACGCCAGCGACCATATTCAAATCAGAGAGGAGATCAGTCCTGGTAAATGAAGGTTACAGGATTCTTGGGAATTCTGGAGATCAATGGAGTGACTTGCTGGGTTTTGCAGTGGCTAAACGTTCCTTTAAGCTGCCAAATCCAATGTATTACATTGCTTAAACAAGCAATTTTTTTGTTGTAATTCTTCACTTCTAGCGTGCAAATTTCATGACTACTTTATCTTAAACAAGTTTTTCTTTTCTTTTCTGAGAATCTTGGATGGCTTACAAGTCTAAGCGGGCCTTGCAGATCTATGGAATTTGTCTGTCTTGAAAATCTTTTCAAATCATCAATTGCCCCTTTTTGTCAAGACAAGAAAAAGGAAAAAATTGGAAGCATGATGCTGCTCCACCAGAAAATAATAATCTTAAACCAGAGTAACCGTTGAATTGCTGAATGAAAAATGGAATTAGTGTTTGAATGCACACAAAACATTGCTTTGGATTTTAGCATTTTAAAATCTGCCCATGCAATAATGGGAAAATTGACAACCATATGGCCAACCTGTTATACAAAAAAACCAGTAACTTCTTACTCTATAAGGAGATGAGATCATGGAGATGTTGAGGTTACATTAACCTCCAAGTTCCCAAGCAATGCCCCACAAACCAGAGGCTGTGCAGAAGGAATTCTCAGACAACTCAACCCCCCACCAGGGATCACCAAGCACTCTGGTTGTGGTCTCTGCATGTCTCTCCCCGGTATGCAATTCAAGGAGAAATCAAACCCTCCCTTCCTAAACGACAACTCTGAACATTCCTGGCTAAACCCAGAGAAGAAATTGTATGCTACACTCAAATTCATAAGGCTCCCTAAAGAGCAAACCAAATCGGGGAGTACCCCAGATAGTTTATTGTGTGCCAAATTCAGAACCTCAATGTCACTCAGGCAAGATACCGTGTCAGGCAAATGACCCATGAGTGAGTTGTGGCTCACATCGAAAACTTGCATCTTTGAAAACAGTCCAATACCTTGTGGAATGCAGCCTGTTAACTGGTTGTTAAGCAGTAAAATCTCCTTCAACTTGGAACTGGCTATGCCAAAACTAGCTGGGATGTTCCCACTGAATCTGTTGTTAGCCAAGTTGATCACAGAAGCTGGGGAATTGCCCAGATTTTGAGGAAGTTCACCTTCAAACTGGTTGTTGTTGAGGAAGATAGCATCAAGTCTTTTGTTGAATAGGTCTTCAGGGACTGGTCCTGAGAAGCTGTTGAACCTAAGGTCCAAGTAAACGAGATTGGGAATGTATAAAGTAACTGCAGGGAAAGGACCTGAGAAACGATTGTTACTGATGTCCAACTCTTGAAGTGACAAAAGGTCTTTGAAAGTATCGGGAACGGTGCCTGAGAACCTGTTGCTGTTAAGGTGGAAGATTGAAATATCAGTGAGGACTGAGAGTTCCTTAACCAGAGTGCCTTGCAGGTTGGCATGGTTGAGATCTATGCCTGCAACAAATGGTCCAGGGTCTGCACAAAATACCCCTTTATAAGAACACACATCTGAGCCAACCCAAGTCTTCAAAATCCCCAATGGGTCATCTGTCATTGCAGATTTCCATGCTTGAAGAGCAGTGTAAGCAGTGGTGAGCTTTGACACTGAAGGGCTTGATGGAGTTGGGCCGTTGTTGATTCCTCCACCAATCCAAACACCTGCACCACCGCCACCTGAATTGCCGATATTAATGCCAACACCACCACCTCCCACAGTGATAGCTGCTTGTGTCGGAATTATCTGCCAAAGGATAAAAGCAAGGAGCCAGAACACCCGCATTTTTCCCCCTATGTTGAAGACAGTAAGATGCATTTTGTGATGGGGTGAGTTTGCTTGTAATGTCGTGCAAATGAGGCTGTGTTGCATTGAAGAGAGTACATGGTGGGGTTTATTTCTCTTGAATGCTTTCTTTATTTATTTTTATGTGTGGTTGGTTGGTTATAGGGTTGGACCTTTTGTATTGTAGGAGTAACATTTTCCCTCTGCAGAAGTTGACTTGAGAGACTAATGTTGCAGAAAAGGGTGGCTGTTGCTGAGCTGAGCTCATGAATACGATGAGTTGCTTAGCCAACATCCATGGCCATGCCTATAGTGTATGACAGGCCAGAGCGTTCTACAGTCTTAACGCCAGCAATAAATTATGCAAAACAGATAGAGCGTTCTACGGATTAATAATTTATTTCGGTCATGCAATTATAAATAACACTGGAGATGGGTGATGTTTAAATTGTTGAAGCCTGAGTTACGGCACATGGCTCCATGAGGTGGGTGCAAGAAGCATTTAGGAGGTCACCACTCTATGCTATGCCCTTTAGGATTAATTAGGTCAAAACAATAATTGAATCCTACTGATTTAGGATACCAATTATTAATAAAAGCAATCTAATCATTACCCAAAAAAACAACATTTAATATTATTTTATGCGTTTTGTCTTTATCACTCAAACAAATTCCATTTTCCTTATTATTTGATTCAAGATAACGAGAAAGATTATAGATTGAAAAATAAAATTAAGATTCGAGGATGATATAATGTTGCTGTATTTTCAACTTTTTATTAAATTTATTATTACCTTATAGAATGCTGACGTGTAAATGTCTAGCCAAACAACAACCGACGCATGGCACACATTTTTTTTAGAATATTAGTATTAAAAGATATTTCTAAAATCTGGAAAAGAAGGGCAAAATGAAGAATGGAAAAAGCTGAGCTTGAAAGTTGTTGGATGGGTGGCAGTTTTAATATTAAAATAAATTAGTGCTTATGGATTTGGGCAGAATATAGTTAGTTTATATATAATAATAATTAATAAAACCAAAAAGCAGTTGGCGTTAAATGAGAATTAAAAACATGGGTTTTGAATCAGAATGTGAAAGAGATTAAATTTGAGGTTTAAAATTAATAATAATAAAATTTTATGTTTCACTATCTCAAATATAATCTGAATTCGAATTGTGCTAATTACATTATTATTAAAACTTTATTTTGCTCTTATTGTTTACTAACAAAATAAAAAAATTGCGTCTTATTATCAGAATATGAAAAATTATAGATTTTTTTTGACCAAATTAAATTTTCCGATCACCCAAATTCATGTTTTCAATAACAATGATGGGAGAAATAAAATAACAAAAAGAAATGATTACTTTTAATTCTTTTAAAAGTTTTTTCTGAAAAAAAATGAAAAAAAATGGTCCAATGCCATTTTTTAAGGGGAAATTAGATAAAAGAGTCATCTTTAAAAATTATTTAGTAAAATAGATCGATTTCCCGTAATCGATTTTAAAAAGAGAAACAGAAAATATTTTCTGTTGGAATAATTTGACACATCAATTTTTTTTGTTAAATAATTAAATATTAGCTGTTTTATCATTGAGTCTCAATTTTTACCAACATCTGTATTTTTTTTATTTTATTTTATTTTTTTTAATTTTAATTAATAAATATATTATTTTCAAATTTTTTAATTAATGACTCTTTTATTTTTATAAATAAAATAATAATTATATAATTATATAATAAAAATATATTTTTTATATACATCATTATGTTAAAATATTTTTAATTAATTACGCCTTTATTTATATTAATAAATATGTAATTATATATTTTTATATTTATCATTATGTTAAACATATTTTATTTTTAACTAATTTGTTTGATATATATTTTTTATATATTAGATATTTATTTTTTCACTTATATTGTGAATATGGTGATTTTTAATATTATAAAATCAAATATTATTTTTATTTTTATATGTAAAATATTTCAAAGATCGCTATTTTTTTTTATCTACATTATGATTATGGTAAATTTTAATATTAAAATCAAAATTAATTTTTATTATATATAAATAAAGGAGTTATTAATTAAAAATATTTTTAAGGGGTATTCCTGCATGGACCGGACTTGAGCCGTTAAGGAAAACAGCAGTGAATTCCTCTAATGGGCCACTTACCAAAACCAGAAACCATCATTTGGGTTAGGCCGTAAGCTTTTATTCTTAAATATTTGGGATGAAGAATTCAAAGGGAAATGCCCTTTTTAGGCACTCAATTTTGTTTATCAGAAATCAAATGTACAATTTAAAAGTTTTTAATGGAATAGTTTTACGCCCACAATTAATCATCGATTTTTACAAATTAAGCCTAATAGATTATTTTTTCAAACCCATAAGCAGAAGTATAATACGTTTCAACGTGTTCAAACATATATCTTACTTCATTGACAATAATGCTCATACCAATCGAGTTAGGACTCAATCGGCAACTTAATACATTATTTGATATTAAGTTTTACACTTTTTTTTTCTAATATGATATCTATATTATTTATTTAATAAAGTATTTGTATTTAATAAAAGTTACATATTTTGATTCTTAAAAATAACGATGCTCACTTTTTAGATTCCAAATTTGATAAAAAGGCATAATTAATTAACAACATTAGCAGTTAATTTCACCAAACCAATCTTAAAACTTGAAAAAAAAATCAAAGTCATATTTAAAACATTAAACACAAAATTAAATAAATTCACAAATAGCACTGATTTTATTCGATTAACAAAATCACGAAAACTCAAACATGATAATATTAGTAATTTAACTTTCACCAGATCAACCTTAAAATCCAAATTGAGTACTAAAAAGTTAATAAGGTTACTTTTAAATACAAAAATGTAAAACTTTTACCAAATAAATGTATCTTATTGAAAAAAAAAATACAAGCCGACTGAGTTTTAGTTCGATTGGTATGAGCATTATTGCCAATGCAGGAAGACGGGGGTTCAAGTGTGTTGAAGTGTATTATCTTCCTATTTATGAGTTAGATTGGGGAGGAGTTATAAGTAGTTCTAGGTATTGTCTTAAAAAAAACAAATATGATGAGAATCTGTAATAAGATTACTGAAAAAACAGATATCATATTAAAAACATCATAGTCAAATATCGAAGGATATAGTAAGTGTTTAAATTTATATCAAAAATCGAAATGTGTAGCAAATATAAGTGTAAAGAGGAGGGAGTGAGAAAGTGGTTGATTTATTTATGGCATAGGAATATAGTTGAGTAGATCAGAAGTGAAGTGAAGTGAAGGAGGTAGCAGCAACTGTGGGTGGTTGTTCATCATCAAATGAGCAGTTGAGGCATGCATGGTTGGACAGATGAGTTCAACTAAATTACCAACCCCAATGAATCTATTGTTCTGTTCTTCTCCAACAAACGTGCACACCTACCATTATTACGTGTCTAGTTGTCTTCCCCCATCCACACCACCTCCTCTCTCTCTCTCTCTCTCTCTGTTTTTACTTTATATCTAATTCTAATTTGGTGATATTTAAATATTTTTTTGTTATTTTTAAAATTTATTAGGCTGAATTTTTAAAATTTGAAAATATATAAAAATTTAAAAATATCAAATTAGAGAATACATATTAATTCACAAATTGCACATATTATGGATCTATTAGTACAATTTAATTTAACGGATCTAATTGTTACATTTTCACTAATAATTAAAAATTCAAAATATAAAAAATATAAAAATCAAAATACAAATATTAAATTCATGACTTACGCATAATACAAAAATTAGTAACTAAAATTAAAATTATAGTGTTCATCAATTTAATTAAAATAGTTTGTAAAAATAAAAATTAAATTATTATATTAGTGTAAAATTAAGAATTTGAGTACTTATAAAATGGGTTTTTGCTAATTAGCACCATGAGTAGTGTACAAAAAGAGAAGTATTAAAAGGGTTGGTAGTTGATGCTTATGTTTCTCTCATCATAGTTGAAAAACAATAATATTAAATTCAAAAATGCAATTAATTAGTCGGTTGATGTTATCATTTTCATAAGTTAATGTGGAAATTTTTTTCTTTTTAATTTCATGGTCCAGATTTCAATGGAAATGAATTCTTAATTTAATCAAAATCATTATAATAATATTTCTTTCCCTTTTGATAGGAAGCTGAAGTCTATCCATTCTTCAGAGATTCATGAAAGTCAAGCCCACCAACTCCTATACAAATGGATGAATTTATATCTTAAAAAATTATTAAATTTCCGGTAAATTATTCTTGTATTTAAATTTAATTTTTTTAAAAAAATAATTAAATTAGTTCTTGTACGTTGGATCAAAGAATAGATTGATCTTTCTGTTAAGAATGTCATCTATTTTTATTGTTAAAAATTAGTTCACTTATATCAGAATTAAGTACACATAATATGTCATGTGTCATTTTTTGGTTATTCCGTCAACCATGTTAATTTTTAATAATATAAATAAATGAAATTTTGATAGAAAACTATAATAATTTATTTATTTATTTATTAAATAAAAAAATAAAATACAACTTATAAATTTATTCATTATATATTTTTTTAAAACTTTGCTTTCATTCAGTTGCACTGAATTTTAAATTTAATATGAGTAGAATACAGTAGGATCTCAACTAAAAACACAAATGAATAGTATTAAGTGTAAATTAAAGCAATTCAAAGGGCTTTTATAATTCATTCTAATCTGTATTTCTTTTCAAATTGGTTTTATTTTAAATTAGCCCCTTACTATATCCAAATTCTCAAATTGGTCTTCACTTTATTTATCAGAAATGATCTTAAACTATCAATTTTGTCCGAATTTACTATAAAACGATATCACCTAATAAAAACATAATATGCGATACATTTTTATCAAATTCCATATATTTTTAGGTAAAAATAAGACAAAAATGATAATTTAAGCAATTGGTTAAATTTTGCTACTAGTCTCTATACTTTTATGAAAGTTGTGAATTTTGTCATTGTACTTTAATTTGATCATTTTTAATCCTTATACTTTTTTTATTTTGAAATTTCAATCTTCACCAAACAATAACTAGTAAATTCACTAAGCTATATTCTTGTATTTCGAAAATCTAATGCGGTAAACATATTATTATATGTGTAATACCATGTCAGCTTCTTATTTCACAAATTACTCACTAAAAATCCAATTAATGGATTAGCGAATGTCATTTGCATCAAGACTAAAATTTAAAATTCAGAAGGCATAGGAACTTAGAATAATGCAATTGGAGAATATGAACTAAATCTACAACTGTACACATATTATAGGGCTAGTAATTGAATTTAAACAAATGGATTTAACAACTACTATTTGTGTCAATACAAAAATTTTAAAACTTGAAAAATAAAGAGACTAAAATTGACCAATTCGAAAAGTAAAAGGATTGAAATTGATCAAATTAAATATAGGGACTAAATTCACAAATTTTACAAAGCATAAGAATTAATAGCAGAATTTAACCATGTTTTTTCTATCGACTTTTTTAAAATAAAAAATTTCATTATTCGCATCAAAGTGAGATAGACGCTCTCTCGTATATTTCTCAAATTCCCAATAAAGTGGGATGTTTGATTTCATGCTATTATCTCTCAATACTTGCAAATTATTTTTTATTTCTTCAAGTTTACCCAATTTCAATTCTATCTTAAGAGCAGAAAAGAAAATTGGGTTGCCGTGAGATGAAGATCGAGGATTTGGATGACGTGGAGAATGAAGACGGCGATTACGGCTCTAAGCAGTTGCAGATAGTCAGAGTGGACGACGCCAAACGACTCCTAATCGGAGCCGGTGCTCGTATCCTCTTTTACCCTACCCTTTTGTACAATGTCTTCAGAAACAAAATCCAATCCGAATTCAGATGGTGGGACGAAGTTGACCAGGTTTCTCTTTTCATCTTATCCTTAAAAATTTTCTACTTCTTTCATGATCTTTTAAAATTTCTTTCTTTGCGTTTCCTCTTCAATTCAGTTTCTTTTGCTGGGGGCAGTTCCATTTCCCAAGGATGTTCGACGATTGAAGCAGTTGGGCGTTGGCGGGGTCATCACTCTCAATGAGCCGTTTGAAACTCTGGTTTCCACTTCCTTATATCATGTAACCTTTTCTTCTTTTAAAATGTTTAATTGAGGTTTTTTTTTAAAAAAAAATTCATCATATATATCTTGACTTCACTAAGCATGGAAATGGTTTCCAATTTTATGTATTGGGTATAGATGTTTACTTTTATTGCTCTATGGTTTATTGACAGGCTTATGGAATTGATCACCTTGTAATTCCAACAAGAGATTATTTGTTTGCTCCTTCAGTTTCAGATATTAGTAGTGCTGTGGACTTCATTCATAGTAAGATTATATTTCTTTCAACTACCTGTGTTAGTCACTGTGGTCTAGTGGCCGTCTCACTCACCCGATTTTGGCTGCAGAGAATGCATCTTGCGGTAGAACCACCTATGTACATTGTAAAGCTGGACGAGGAAGGAGTACCACCATTGTGCTTTGCTACTTAGTAAATCTCTATCTATTGGATACTGCTTGTTGGCACACTGTTGTCAAGTAATCTTTTATTTGATTGTTATTTTAATGATTGAATTTGTTTTAAAACTCTGCCAGGTAGAGCATAAGCAGATGACACCTGCTGGTGCCCTCGAATATGTTCGGTCTCGAAGACCTCGAGTTTTGCTTGCCCCCTCACAATGGAAGGTATGTTTTGTGGTGATAGCATTTGCAGAGTGTGAAGCCTTCTTAGAAATCATGTTTTCTGTATGTTTCTTGCCTGTATCCCTCTGCAAGACTTTTATTTATTTTCACTAGTGGCTCTGTTTTTGTTAGTCAGTTGTAGGTTATGCATGAATTGCCATCATTCTCTTGTTGCAAAAGATAAAACCTCATGTCTCCATTGCGATTTACTGTTTGCTCGGAAAAAGGAACAAGATTTTACCAGTATTACATATGAACTAAGAATAGATCCATGATTCCTATTTGAACTAATCACCAGATTTCTTCCAGTTACGGGCAACAATGAACTGTGTCTGTCTGTTCCCGCTTGTTAATTCCTTGCTTGTTAATTGTTATGAGCAGGCAGTTGTGGAGTACAGCATGCACCAACAACCGGCTACTATACACTCTCCTTCAGTAGATGCAGTTATGATTACAAAAGCCGATCTTGAAGGTTATCATAGCACATTTGATGATATTACTAGTAAGGAGCTTGTAATTGTACCGAGGATGGTGAGAGCCAGGCCAATGATAGCAAGATTGTCATGCCTTTTTGCAACGTTCAAAGTCTCTGGTGTAGATGGACCTGTAAGTGGGAGGCTTCATGAAGCACGTGCTTGCTGACTGCTGCTACTTGAAAACATTTTGTTGTTGTTGTTGTTGTTGCTTGTATAGAAAAAGGCAAATAAGCATAAGATTGTAGAGGTCTGCTAAATATGTATTTAAGTGTGTACGACAGAAATAGAAGGAAAACTGTGAAACACAGAAACCTAGAAGACTTCTTCAATGGTAATTGATGTGTAGCATATGTTCAACCATACAATCAGCTTTACTATTTTATATACTCAATGTTTAAATTGCTCAAAAGTTTCGATTTGTGAAAAGGCATATGCTTTGCATGTTTTGTGGGAATGGACCAAGGAATGAGAGATTCTAGCAGTTTCAAGTGCCCTGATTAGCCTGGTAAGAAGTAACATACTTGATGCTTCCCTGTTTTTATGTGGTGCCTATTTCTTTTATCGTTTAGCTGAAACTGTTCAATGAAAGCAACTTTGCACTTAGGTCATTTGGATCTACAGGTCGCCAAGGGAGTGAGCAATGTTGCATTATACAGTACTTTGTAAGTTGCCAAAACCTTATCCCATTTTGATGTGATGCCTACGGTACAATGGTCTTGTCAAATAGCTTCTGAAGTTTCCAGGCTGAAGTGTTTGTGGACTTACTCCAAAAGCAAAATTCTTTGCATTACCTAGTCCTACCAAAAAGGGGATTTAGAAACAAGATAGCTATGGAGCATTGTCATACATAAAACCAAATTGATGCAGACCATTAATTCAAGCATTAGACCTGAAAGATTGACCTTTGGTCCTGTTCAAAGAGACTTTTAGCATTCATTGAACAAATTGATGAAAAAGAGAGGAACTACTTAGGGAAAGAAGGAAACTTCATCATGGTGAGATGGAAGTATGATTATGCTCTGTTTGCCAGTTGTCTCATAACAAGAAGAAATGGCACCTGCTATACGGATAGAAAGGATCCAAACAAGTCTTTATTAAAGGAAGCTACTCAGAGGTATACTACAAGATTTTATCATTCTTTGCTGGCTACCATTCTAATACTACCATGTTCTTCCTCTATTCACTTTTACTTACTATATTGATTGGTTTCCATAACTTATCTTACTGTTCCTTTTCCAAAAGGTGATTCATTTTGAGGGAAAAAATTCTGGTATTGTTTGTTTATATCCGAGCTGACACCTTTTTAAAGACTATTGTTTGGTGCAACATCACATTAAAGAATTTACTCCCATGAAGTCATTTTGGTATTTGCATACATTTTCAAACATCTAGATGAAAGGAGCTGGATATAATTTTATACATTATTCTCAACCTTATCTTCATCCCACAATATTATACTTTAATCCAAAACTTTGTTTTGTGCATCTAAACAAGATGTGAAATTCTAACAGTCCTTCCAAAACCCTCAAAGGAAATTGATATATTTATTATAATACTTTAAGAAAGAAAATGGTTGATGAGCATTTTCCATCCCAATTGATCCTTTCAACTTTTGCTGCTCAATTACTTTTCTTTACTAAAGTCTGATTCTGTTAGGCTATAGCATCAGTTACTTGTTACATCATTGATTGTAGCACTATACGTAGTTATATATATGTAATATTACCCTTTGTTTTGAATTATTATTTAATTTGTCTTCCACAGAACTATTCATATATGAATGAAACCCTCACCACACTTTCCTAAGTAAAAACCAATTTATACAAGAAATTTGACGGGGAAGACTCTTACCTGCCATACATCAGCATTTGAAGAATGGATTATGTCAAGAGTACAAATCAAACAAAAGGTACAAAACAGGATGATTACTTTAGTGAACTTAGCTCTCCTCAATAATATGGTATGATTCCCTTATATATATAAATATTCATGTACAAACAGAGAGATGGCCGGGATGATCGGACTTTAACCCTAATCATCTACGTGCCAATGAAGAGCTTTAACCACTTGCTTCAAAAAATGGTTCATCGTGTAAAGTAGTGATATCTAATAGGTCTAAATGAAGGCAAAAATGACTAAGTCTCTTGGAAGTACATAAATATTAATCTTTAAGCTGAGATGAGACTGGAGAAGGGTTGGATTTAGTATGTAAAAAGCATGGTTGGCCTCACCGGGCTGGAGCGGCCATCCATGGCGTTGATATTGGAGAATCTAAGAAAGGCAAGAATTGGCATGTTGTGATATTCCTTCTGGCACTACACAAATTCTACCTGCAACTTCTTTATGGGACCAAATCTCTGCAAACTCAGAAACCCTAAACAGTACTGCTAATACTGATTTCTTTATTTCTGTCTTTTAAAAGCATCCAAAATCTTCAGCAAAAGCGAAAGAAATTGAATATCACCTTTTTAGGTTGAACAAGACATGTCAATATTCTTTTTCTATTTTCCTTGCATGTGTAACAACACATTCTTCTATATTATATACTAACCTCAAGCATCTTTGCGCCAAAGTATTTGGATTCTCCCAACCCTCAAGCCCCTTTTTTGCAAATATAATATAAATTTACTTACCAATTATATATAGTTAAAATGGGGGGAGGGGGGGGGGAATGTATGTCATTTTGGAATAGTATAATGAATTTTTGCATCCATTTTTAGGTATACCAGGATATGCTTGGTGCACACGTTGATGTTTTATTGGTACTTACAAATGACTGTATATATATATATATAATGTACTAAGATACATTCATGTTATGGGAATAATTATAATCTCAAATGGATAGAGATCATATAGTATAATAGTATAGTATATATACATACATATATATATATATATAATATGACAAGAAAAAAGAATCTTTCCAATAAGGTATGAAGGGTCCTTTCAAAGCTTAAAGGTTATTCTTGTCTCTCTGCTCATTCCCTTGTATTCCATGCTTTATTCCCCTCTCAGAAACTGCAACGAAGCTGCCTCACCCCTCCATCTTGCATTTCATGCACGTCCCTTGAAAGGCAAAGATAACATTTATGTACGTTACTCTCTCTACATATATGTGTATAAAATAGTAGTATAATATACAAAACAAAGAACAAAAACCAAGCTCGAATCTAGGATAAGAGCAGTAAAGAAGTTTCCCAAGCAGCAAAAAGACAAAGAGAGACGGGTACTTTAAAATGTGATTTATGCTGCTATACTATTGAAAGATTCGAAGATTCCAGTAAGAGACTAAAGAAACCCAAAATTCTCTTCTCTCCTCCTTTTGATATTTGTAAAATCCACAGAACCAAACAAATTATCTCCTTTATCTGGAGGATGACAAGCACTTAGGGAAAGAAAAAAACCATGGATAAGAACACATGCAAGTAAACTTCATCCTGGCAATCACCCATTTGTCACCTGAAAATGATGTTAGTGAAGGCTACTTTTTAAAGGGTAATTGGAATTGTTAACAAGGGCAAATTTCCATTTAGGAAGTGTGGTTTTTTTTTTACCTTTAAGGAACTGTTTGGAATGTCTTTTAGTGTGAGGACCCAACATTTAAACCCCAAAACCAGGTAAAGTACATTTACTTTTCATTAGGCTAACATCAATACCAATACAAGCTCCAAAGGAAAGGAGTTCTCATTTAAAGCTCCCCCCCAGAACATCTCCGCCATTTGTCATGCTAAAGGCAATCCAAAGCATAAAAAAAGAATACTTGACCTGATAAAATCAATTGCACCAACTTTCTTCATGCATCATTAGCAATAGTAGTTTCTTTTTTTTTCTTTTGACATTGATTTGGTTAGCATATATAATGGTAGCAGTAGCACTGCTGTCCCCATAGGTGCTTATATTGTAGGGAAAAAGCAATGGAAGGAACTAATTTTACTTCAAAGAAGGGATTTGACTACGGAAAAAAATATTTAGATGATGTAAAGTTGTCATGATCATGGTCTACAATTTCTAATTATTGAAGGGCTAATTTCTTCTCCTTTAGGCTATCTGCAGACATATGGCCTGCAGAGACAAGTCATAATCCCTACCTACTTGATCTAATTATCTAAATCTCTCTTTAGAAGTTAGAACCATTTTTAAAATTCATAATATAACAACTGGAGAACAAAAAAAGAAAAAGTGGCACAGCAATGAAATAAACAATTCTGAAATCGATATTTTTCATTTCTCTATATATGTAAGGGAATCCATACATATATTTACTAGAAAAGTGACTTAACAACACAACATAATCAACAAGTAATTGTTGCAATTTGCACAAACTCTTTGGTATTTTTGTTTGACAAAAAAAAAAAGAAGATAGAAAAGAAATTATACAAGAGTCTTGAAATAATAAAATAATAAGAATAGAGCCATATAAAGATGATATTGTCATCATAATGGTGGTGATTTTCATGCAGGAAGGATATTTGCTTTGGGTCTTTGGTTCTCCTATTTGTCAGTATAGAGACCAGCCTTTTTTTCCTGCTTTTTTTTTTTTTCTTTTCTTTTCTTTCTTCTTTTTTTTTTTTCCTTTTGTTCTTTCTCTCTTTCCAACATGGACTGTTTTACAGTTAGTTCATTTGAGACTTGAGAGCCTTTGAAAGTCATAAACCAGGTCCCTCTGGTCCTCCCCCATTAGAAGAAAAAAAAGAAAGAGAAAGAATAAAAAAAAAGGAGCAAACTATAGTAATAGATGGTTTTGTTGGCCTCTCTCCTTGAAAAGAACTTGACCAGAGCTAGGCTTGAAGTACTAATAATGATGATAATAATGAAGTCTGTAAGGAATTTCCTTTGTTTGTCTTAAAATTTTGCTTCTACCCATGATGATCCTGGTTGTCAGGGTCAGGCCAGAATGAGGAGTACTTCAACCATTCAGCTTCTTGTGGGTTTGTAATTGATGATTCCTGCCCAAAAAAAAAAAAACACCCATGTTTTAAATAAATTAAAAACAACCACTGCCTAGACTTAGGGTGTTTTTTTTTAACCACAAATCTTTCACCTACTATATAAACACAACAAATGAAGAAGCTGCCTTTTCTTTGTCCTCTCTCTCCCACTCCACAATCAAATTGTTTGTTTGCTGTATCTATCATAGGCTACACATGATAATAAGGATTTTCATGCATATGTTGCTATCATTCACTCTCACAAGTCTCCTTTCCTTTCCCATGAACCCAACCAAAAGAATGTTATCACTGACTACCTCTTTTCTTTGCTTTTTACACTTTTTTTCCATGCTGAGATGATTTCCAGGATTTACAGCTCTTCTCAGAAACATAAATTCAAATTAGAAATAACAAAGGAGGTGTAGGGAAAGTGGTGTAGGCTTTAGTTTTCCCACTACTTTTTCTTTTTTTGTCCTAAAGAGAAATATAAAAGAAGATTCTATTTTGTTTTCAGGATTTGAAGGCTTCATGGTTTCACATTCTAATATATTTGATTTAATCTTTCTAGTTGAATCTTAAGGCAATGATAAAGGAGAATTAAGGAATTATTGTTCATTTCAAGAGGCAGTTTATGTTTTAATTAAATTTCCCATGAAGAAAAAGCTGTGCACTCTATTCAACAGCACTTTATTGTAGTATGATAGCTACGTGCATTTCTTTAGAGGATGCTGAATGCCATGCTAAACTCTCTGATCAAAACATGAAAAACAAAAAAGGAAAAAGAGATAAAGAGAAAAAGAAAAGAAACTGTGGCCGTTTCTCTCTTTATTCAAAAACAATAATAATATTACTAAAGGATTTGGTATATATATTCTCTTCTTTTTATCCTTTGGTTTTTTTTAATAAAAACTATACTTCCCATACTTTTTCTTTCTTTCTTTCTACCATTTGCTTAGTTGGTATTATGAAAAACAATGCTCATGGATTTCAGGGTCAAAAAGTTCATACTCACTTCTTTGATATCAGATGAAGTACAACCCATTATTAGTTCCTCCAAACCTGATGCAGACCTTCCTCCCAATTTATAATGTTGCTGCTGCTGTTGTTGTTGCTGCTGTTGTTGATGCTGTTGCTGCTGCTGCTGCTGCTGCATTTTATTCAATTCAACTACATATTATGAACAAAAAAGGATTTAAAAGTGAAAAAGGCAGTCCATTGTTCCCAACTTAGCTGACACATGGCTAAAAAAGTAGCATGACTACATTGAGTCTGCCACTAGCTACACCCCTCAAGAAACCAGTGAGTCAGTTTCATGGTCGAGTTGCTTCCATATATTCATTTATAATTAAGGGCTCATTTAATTAAAAAACAATAAATGAAAGTCGGGGGAAAAAAAGCTTCAGCTTAATAAGTACCGTACTTAAAATGTAAATGTGGCATGCATGTGTAAAACACTGTGTCATTTTGTTCCTGCTGAGTACATAGACATTATATCAGAAACTGGAATATTTTTAAATAAAATAAAATACCACTTAAAATTGTGGCCGGTTTCTAGAGAAAGTTATTGATTACAATGTGAGAGTGTTTAAAATATTGATGGATTATTATATCGGGGGAGAATTTATGGAGTTTAATTTGAGTGACAATGATATGCACAGTTATATACATTACCTGGAAACTTTCATTTTGAAGCATTATTCTGGAGACATGAAAGGAGTCCTCGTCGAGAATGATAGAAGTGTGATGGAGGGGAGGTGGGGTTATAATGGTGGAGATGGGATGTGAAGGCCTGCTAATGTGGAAGGCCGTCGTAGCTATCTGACGATGTGCGTGATGCTGATGATGTTGCTGTTGTTGCTGCTGCTGCTGCTGCTGGTGCTGATGATGATCATGTGCCATATGATGTGGCCGTGGATGCTCGGGTATCTCTTCGCAAGTGCCTTGAACTGGAGCTTCCCTCGCTGCCGAAGCTTCTCCGATCCCCACCTGCAATACACATCCCCAAGAACCATTTTCCATTGCTTTATTTCTGTTTTTCTATAGTTTTACTCTCGGTTTAGATATTGGTCCTATTGGTAGGTAAACAAAGTTTTGTTTAGATAATCAAGTGAGGTCCATATAGATACTTGTAAGTTGATAGATATTGTACAACATTTTTGCATAAAATTACAAGGAATAAAGGTCGATGTCAGTTTATGCTTTTATTTCATGGTCGATGATGAATGTTAAAAGTAGTGGTCATATGAAAAGTTTTTGGAAGGTGTAGTGGGAAGAAAACACAATGCATAAATTGACATAATAATATGAACAAAATTGTACCTCATCGAAGCTTTTCCTGAATGGGGTGAAACTGAAATGATCAGATTTTAACTGTTGGATATCCATGGCACCGGCGGCATAACTCGATAAAGCAGCGGCAACCCCAGCTCCAGTAACCTCATCTCTAAGAGGGATTACTTCCTTTGAAGAGCAACTCCCACTGCCACTGTCTCTTCGGCTATTAGGATCATTGGCATTGCTTACTTCAACCGCCGTTGCAGTTCGATCCGACCAGTTGCACTGCCTCGGTTGAGTCTGATAAAATATCTTCGACACCACAAGCTCCCCTTCTTTCTCTTCCTCGTGCTGACCCAGATGGTATTGGTGCATCACCCAATTGGTCTTTTCGGGTTTTCGGTTCTTGCCGAAATTGGTGTAAAGAACAAGGATTTTCTTGCACCCTTTTTGTTTGCCATTCACCATCACCGGCCTTGTCTTGCCGGTTTTATGCCACCTGGTTTCTCCGCCTTGTAAGTCACATTCGGTTTGGATTTTCCTTCTTTTTCTTGTCCCGGTGGTGTAGGCCTTTGATGGTCTGTGGAAGAAATGCCTGCTCAACCCATCTGTGGTCACTCCTGCAAGTAATGTAATAAAAATCAAAGTTAGGTTCACTTAGGTGCAACAAACCATATGAAACAATGTATATATATTTATGCATGTATAGTTATAATATAATATATATATGTATGTATGTATAGTGAGCTACCTGGGAGTTTCTCAGGATGGGTATAACAAATCCCATCTTCACCTTCAATAGTAGGGATAAACTCATCAATCAAAGGGTGAGACTTCATGTCTTTAGCTTCAACTTTAGCTTCAAGGTGTTCTATCAGTTCTTGATCTGTGGGATCAAATTTCACTCCAGCTGGTAAACCTAACCAGTCCTGCAATTTTTCATACCAAGTTTAAACTTTAAAAATAAAAATAAAAAAAAAAGGTAAAAAGAAGGCGGCTTTAATAAAAAATCTTGGTGTTGAAGCAAAGAATATGTTAAGAGTGATTGGGTACCGGCTTTCCTTCAAGCTTGTGACCGCAGCCAGGGCAGTGCTTGGATCCGCACAGCTGATGCTCTTCAAGCTTTGCATCGATGAGATCAGAGCTGCTGACAGAACCCAAATTACTCTTATTCATTGCTTCTTTAATTCCCCTTTGTTTTGTTGTGGCAGATGCTTCAAGCTCTTACAATCTTGTATCAAATCACCAGCTTCATACACCAACCAACTACTCATATCCCAGTTATAGCTTTCTCTATATAACAGAAACCATAAAAGCCTGTTTTGAGATCTGATATTCCTTAAACTAGAGGGGAAAAAAACAGAAAGAGACAAATAATTAAACTGTGATGGGTCTGAATAAAAAAGTAGTCTGGTTTCCTAGTGAACAAAATGATTGAAGAAGAAGAAGAAGAGAAAAAACAGTGGGATTTTTATCATCAACCAAAGGTGGTATATAACCAAAAACAAGAAATTTGAGGAAAACCCAGATGAGAAGTATGGTTCAAAAGAAGATATTTTTCATATACCGTGAAGAAAGAATAGAGGAAGAAAAGAGAGAGAGAGAGAGAGAGACAGAGAGAGAGAGAGAGAAAACTGTGACACAGTGGGATAGAGAGGATTATAAAGAAACCTGCTTTAACCAAATAGAAAACCAAAAAAAAAAAAAACACACCAGAATTCCCTCACATAGCCTTTACTTTAACTGAAGCCCCCAAGTGAGCAAAAAGGAAAAGCAGCCTGCCCCTTCCTACTAACACCTACACACTCAACCTTTAACCCTTTGCTAATTTAAGTGAGATCATGTAGCTAGGCGGTTTAAGAGAGAGAAACCAAGGCAAACCAATATAGAAAAATAAAATAAAATGAAAAACACCCCCCACCCCCAGTTGGCTGTTTTAATGCATATTTTTGGGTGCTTTTCTTTCTTCTCTAAAGCTTAAGGCCTCCCACACCTTTGTTTTTTTATTTTTTTTTTCTGAAGGTCTTGCTTGACTGCTAAAGCAAAATAAAGGAAGAAACGGTCTTCACAGCTGTTACTTAAGGCACACATTCAAAAGCATGGCAAACCCTATCTGTATCTCTATACTTAAAATATACATCATCTTTTTACCCCCCTCCCTACCATTAATATTTTTATCCATATATGTATGTATGTATATGTATATATAAAAGTAAGCCATGATGTTAGACGTGGCATTGAAAAAGCTTTGAGTAACGAAGACGATATACGGGAAAATTACAGTGTCCTTTTTCATAATATATGTGAGTACTTAATTAAGAGATTAGAGTGAGACCATATCATGAAAGAAAAAGGGGCAAAAAATCTTTATGTTTATAGAAGGAGAGCTTGTGGAAAACTATATAGAGTTGGAAGAGAAGAGGGGGAAAAAAAAACGAACTCACATGGATATAGAGATGGAGTGGTGATGATTATTCTTTTCGCCATTAGTGTTGCAGAGAGAGAGAGAGAAAGAAAGAGATGGAGAGAGAAAGAGGAGAATTACGGAGTTGCTTGATATACAAGGCAAATGAGCAGTGTGTACTCGATGGACCACCACCACCCCTCACTACTATATTTAAATCATATACTTTAATCTTATTCATATACATACATATACATATTGCTTGCACTTCATACATATATTTATATAAAAGAAGAAAAGGAAAAAAAAAAAAACGTGTAGGAAGTAGAAGATTCGTTTTAAAGGTAAACCGGATTTTTGTTTATTTAAGTAAGATTTTAAGTTTAAATTTAGTATGTAGAACAATATAAATGTTCTTCATTTAAAAGTTTTATTTAATTCTGAATTTTATTTTTGAATTTAATCTATATTTAATGACGATTTTAAATAAAAATAAAGTTTTGCGAGAATAAATGGAAGAGTAATTTTTATAGCAAAAAAAGGAAATTAATTATTTTTTATTAAGGAAATTTCTTCTCCGTTATTATTATAAAGCATAATGATATATTTGATCCTCTAAAATTATAAAAAAAATTATTTTAGTCACGGTTTAATTTTTAGCTTTTTTTATTTATTGAATTTTTATTGTTTGTTAAATCACTTTAAAATGGATAAAAATGTTAATGTTTATTAACTTTACCAATATAGCAATTCGCGCGTATGTCACATAAGCAATTTAATTAAAATTTTAAAATTAAAAATATTTTTTTCTAATTTTTATAAATTTAATGTTTTAAATTTTAATTTAAAAAATTAATAAATTGTTAATGTGACATCATCATGACAATCCATGTGTATATCACGTTAGCAAATTAAGTTAACAGACATTAATTTTTTCATTTATGTTGAGATAATTTAATAAACAACGCAAGTTCGAGGGTTAAAGGAAACAAAAAAATTAAATAGAAGATTGAAATGGCTTTCTTCGTAAAGTTGAAATATTAAATAAGTCATTATACCTTACTTAAATGTGTAATAATTATGAACCCATGTGTTGGCCTGATAGTTAAAGTGTAACTTGGATTCGAGTCGCATCAATCGCATTGTTGTCAAGGTTTTGTCCTCCTTTTGTAATTTATCAAAAAAATATGTAATAATTATTCTTCATTTGCATTTTTTTTTTTGTTTATTTTGGTATGAAAAATAGGAGTATACTCTATTTTATTTTATTTATTTATTTTAGAATATTTAAGTGATAACAGTTTATTTAAATTGAAGTTATAATTTATGAGTATAAGTGAGTGTATGGAGTGGTAATTAAGGGGAGGTTGTAAAGTATAAAAGAGTGAGGAGGGAAGAGTGGGGCCAATGTGAGAGAGATGATGGTTAGCCTTCACGTTTATAACATTCATGTTCTTTGGGTTGGGTTTAGTCAAGGACTCAATCATTCCTTCCCCTAAACAAACTATATATATACATATATAAATTAATTTAGAATATATAAGTGAATGATGATGGACCCCAAATTATGTTTGCAATATCAAATAGATGCCTATGATTCTTTGCTTCTTTGTCTCATTTTTATTATTTTACTATTTTTAAAATATATTATTTATTTTAAGTAATTATTTTATATATTACCATTACAATAAAAACTTAACAAGCGAGTTTAAAATGTTGTCAAATGATATAACATATCATTTTTTGGGGGTAATTTAAAATTTGTCAAACTTCAAAACTTTTAATAGAAATTAGTAAAATTTTGAAAGATTTAATGAAATTTTTATGACATTTTGAAGGCGGCTAAGGCTCTTTTGGCTCCCATTAAGTTTCATGTCAATTGAATTTTAGTTCAGTTGATAATGATATTGTTATCAATACAAGAAAATATGGATTCGAACATAGACAAATTTAAAGGGATAAACTGGGGCTTTGGCCCCCAATAATGATTTTTTTTATTTAGCCCTATAAATTATAAATTAATATATAGTAAAATTTCATTTTAACCTCCTAAAAATGAAAATTTTATGTTCAATCCTTTAAAAAATGATTAAATTATAATTTAATACATAATAAACTTATATTTTGATATATGAAAAATTATAATTAAATTCCGACCCTTATTAAAAAAATTTGGATTCGTCCTTGGGTTCGGGTGTACTAAAATGTGTTTATCTTTCTATTTAATGATTAAAAAAGGTTATGAATATAAAAAAAAATAAACGAGATTCTCTAGGAGCAGTGAAACACTGAAACTTGGTGCTGTTGACTTTTAATGAGGAAAGAAAGTGTGGAGCAAGCGCAACAGGATAGTTCTTTCGTTGGAGCGCTTTCCTTTGTTACTGAAAGTTCTTTAAAACCTCATCTAGCTAAGCTAAGGCATTGGTGTTGCACGGAGCTTTGTCGTAGTTGATCTTAAACTTGTCAGGTGAAGGGACAATCTTTACAGACGCACAAGATCTCTACAATGCAGTATGTTCTTCGGAGTCGGATTGGTCGGAGTGAGTTTTGACTTTTGAGTGATATTAAGCTTGTATGAGCCAGGCGTACAATGAGGCAGCTCATAGGCTTGTTCTGTTTTCGTTGACCGATATATGACCTGAGATGTTGTTCCTAGTTGTCTTGCTGATATTATCTAATAATATGCAAATTAAAAAAAAAAAAAAACTCTAAACAAATTTGTGAAGTTTTTTTTACGCCATTATCAGTGAACAAGATAACAATTCTTTTATTTTTATATAATTTAGAAAAATAAGGTTATGAGAAAAACGAAAGAAAGTGGGCTAAATGAAATTCAAGTTGTGTGATGTGAGCAAAGCTTAGGTTAGGTTTTTCTTTTTGTCCCAAAATGAAATTTCAATCGAGAGAATTAGATTGTCTTTATCAGTCGCTTGGGTTTTCAATCAAGATATTTTTCTTAAAAATACATAATAATTTTTATAATCATATAATTATTTTTCCGGGAAAAATAATTTAGTGTAAAATTTATGTACTAATAGTCTGAAATCAGAAAAAAAAAATCATTTCAAGGTTATTGTAATTAGAAAGGGGTGGTAGGGTTATTAGGCGGAGGAGAAGGCGACATTGTACGGTCAGTAATGAACTAGGTGCGGTGCAGCATGAATATTTAATTAATTAAGATGATAATATATTAAAAAAAAAAACAATGCAACTTAATTAATTAAATTAGGTTGACATTCCTATATGCCTATGTCCCACTTTCAATTTTTCTTTTTGACATCTAAAGGAGACCAAACATTGAAGAAGAAAAACATATAGTGTCTCAAAATTGATACAGGTGTTGAGAATCCTTCTTTTGCTGTTTGATTTTGACACTATTATGGTTAGCTTGACTTGTTAGAACTCGTGAGTGCATAATCTGAAATTATTTTCTTCGGTTTTTCATTGTTCTGTTATTCCTCACATGTGCCTCCATATATTCAAGCAAAATGGATGTGGATTTGAATCTCTGAAAGCTCATGGCAATAAAATTAAAATTTTTTTGCGTTTGAAAATATGGGTTCGAGCACATAGATATATATATATATATAGATAACAAAACATTGAGAGTACTCAAAAGAAGACAATTTTAGATTATGCGTTCATGATAAACGAGTCAAGCTGTTTTGTAACCGACAATGGCACGTACCATGTCACATTTTATACGCATTTTAATGAGTGGAGAATGAAAAAGAAAAAAGGAAAAAACTGGTAAACAAACAAGTTTGAAAATTAAAGAAAGGATATTAGCTGTTGCTTACCAACTTAGTTTGTTTTCACAAGAATGAAATACTGCCACAAGCGTGTTAGTATTATTTGTCGCCGATAAATAAATAAATAAAAGAAAAAGAAATCTCCGTTCCATAAGGAAGATTCCGCCAGTGGAGTTGAGTTTTGAAGATGTTAGGTTTATCTAATTTCGGCCCTAATTGCTTTTGTTATGTTCCAATCCAATTTCATGTTTATGGTGCTTTCCACCCTTCTTTCTTCACAACTTCCTCACCTTTCGTATTTCATTTTTGGGAATTAGAAAGGAAGCCTAAACTTACGCAATAGTCACAATAATCACAAACTTTTATGCAAAACAGAGTTTTTGTCCCATCTATTGATAACAAATCTAAAAATTTATGAATAGTACAAAACTAAACGGATTTAATTGGTTAAGATTAAAATTTTAAAAGTTAATAAATACAAAGAGTAAAAGGACTAAATTCACAAGTTACACATATAGTCCAGGGACTAATAGCAGAATTTGACAAAAAAAATTCCAGTCAAAATGAATGTTTTGTAAGGATCATTGGTAGAAGCTGTGGGTAATAGGCAAAGCATAAGTGTAAAAGAACATGGACTTTTATCCCCAACCATGACCAAGGTCATGAAATTCAGCAGAAAACATGGGAGTCCCCAGTTGTTTTCAGTCTTCAGAAGCAATGTCACTATAATATGTTGCTTGCTTGGGTAGGGGGATAAGCAATTTTTTTGTGAACAATGAAAGCACCTAAGCTCCCTATTTTCAACCTTGAGGAAAAAATGCTTGTCGAGTTTGACACAGGAAAGCGATTTTGATTTTCACTTAAACTTAGAGCTAATTGAATCGTAGCTTGGGACATCGATGGCTGCAAAATGTGGACAAACCCAACAAGTTAATCTAAAATGTGTTCCAAAAAAACAACTGAATCCAGTGTTTCGAGCTTAAAATAAACTGAGAACTACCACCACAACAACAAAGGAAAGATATTGAAGTCTATGAGAAGCAACTTACTAGCAATGTCATAGCCCTTGCAATAAAGGAAAGATAAGAACCTTATAAACTGCCATACCTCTCACCATATGTCGAGACTTGCTTAGCGATGTCTTCTGAAGCAACCATCTGCGGAAAACATCTCATAAGTAAACAGCAATTTTTGGCCATTGAGCATGAATCATAATCGACGGTGTCTACAATAAAAAGGAAAAAGAAAATATAATAGTCTGGATTCTAAATTCATCAAAATGGCAGACTTGGTTGATTGTTATCACGATCTAGATATTTCCAGTCAACTGCAAAGGACATCATGAAGAGCATTTCAATAACAAGCCAATGAGTGAATGTTGCTGCAAAGAAAATAATTGCAAAAATAAAGAGCAGCAAACCTTGTCCAGGTGTTGCAACAGAAATAAGCTCCTTGATAGCAACATTAATGGCAGTTGGTACAAAATGAGAACACTGAGTCCAAAAACAATCAAGAGTAGTACTATTATACGGAAATTATCAGATGATGACTACATAATAATTGGAAATATGGAATAATTAAGGATCAAAGAAAAAAAAAGAGTAACAGGAAGGTAACAAATATGCAGGAAATGGTTAAGCTAAAAAACCTTTCAAATGCAGGCCATTTAACCATGCAAATTATTAGCATTAGCAACAGAAGGGATGACTTGCATGAAAATCACTAGCAATGATTTGGAGATGCCAATTGCCATCTAAGAAGAAGTTTGCAATTCATTAAAAATTTAGGCACAGGAAGAACTACAACATAGTTCAGCTATGACAGTATGACTATTACAAGACAACATCATTTTACATGGAAGATGCCAACATGAATCTCCCACGGCTGTCATGAATCATGACCTTTTACTGTGCAAGAAAATTCTAATTCAAATCTACCAAAGGAAATATGAACTCCAAAATCCTGCTGTCCCATAACACCATCAAACCTGACCCCAATACATAATTGACCTATAATTTTGGGCAAACCTAGTGGCCTGAACATCTACAGTGCCAAAGGAAACAGAAAACAAGACAAAAAGAAAGGAAAGAACCAAAAAGAACAATAGATAGGAAAAATATCCCTTCCCAACAATTC
Organism: Gossypioides kirkii; assembly: GCA_005610355.1. NCBI lineage: Eukaryota > Viridiplantae > Streptophyta > Magnoliopsida > Malvales > Malvaceae > Gossypioides > Gossypioides kirkii. Next base: position 6,912,070 of record CP032248.1, read on the forward strand.
AAAGAGAAAAACAATAAAAGATATCAACTTGAGTTCCCACTACATGAAAACATAAGGGGGCTGGACAAGATAGAGATAGAAATAGAGAACTTTATAGGAATCAGTTATGAAAGTTTAAGAGCAGACTTACAGTGGTAGCTTGTATTCCAATATGCCACTATGATTGTAAATGCGGATAATGACTGAACTTTTGGATACTCATCCAAGATTTGCTCTTAATATAACCAATACACTTTCATGCTGACTGGATCAAATTAAAAAAAATAGTAGAGACACTTAATCTGAAATTGCACAAAACTACTTAGCACAAAAACAGCAAGATTAAGACTTACCTGTTCATTGACCTCTGAATCCAAGAAAACAGGGTTTCTTACACAGTCAATCAGGAACATATGTCCTCAAAGTATCAAAGGTATATCCAAGCCGCTCCTAAGAAACTGCAGCAATCACATTGCCACCAATTGCCTCTACTTCCTTCACAATACACAAATGGCTGCAACTAGTTGTGCTCTTGAAGGCCATACGCTCAAGAAGGTGTGAGACCCCAAATGAGGCTGGTGACTTGTAGATCAAACCACAGTCAACATATAATCCTATTGAAGCTGCAGGATTCTGCTTGGCATATTTCAAAGCCATTTGGCAGAGTTGTAATCTTAGTTGTACCAGGTTCAACATGATCATGTAATGAATGAGGTAAGGCAACACCTAGTAGGGGAAAATCTAGTGAAGGTATGGACTGGGACTGACTTCCAGTAAGCCAACTTAAGAAGCCACCTAGAGAAGCTGTTGCAGCAATGACACTTGAACTTGCAAACTTTGAAAGTACTCTATGGTATGTGAGACCCTAGACTCGCATTATCATTCGCAACATAGCACATTCCCAAGCAGTCAGATAATCAATAAATGAAAAAGTTTACCAGGTAAATCACAACTGAAGAATCAATTTTAAAAATGCACATGAAACAGCTTAACATCAATACCCTATTACAATGACTACCTTCCAGTAACATCCCTATTGAAACTGATATTTCTTAACTTCTTGGATTTTAAAAATAAATTATTCCTGAACAAATAAAATGATTATAAATGAAACAAACAGAACAGGAAAATAGCCTAAAGAAAAGCAAAGATTTTTGGCAGGCCACCACCCTCATAACTGTAGCTAGAGCTAGAGAAAGCTGCTAAGAAATGGCCAAACCATTTGGTTTAAGTATTAGGCTATAGACAAACACATTTCTACAAACGTCTTTTGCCACACAGATTAAACTGTTTGCTATATTTTTTCACCTATTATTAGCAGCTTACTAAGCAAGTAATTGGATAAAACTATTTCTTAGAAGTCCCCCCACTCTTTCTTAAAGCAGGTCAAGCAAAAATCATAGAAAATCTCTCCAATGTATAGACAGATCAAGGACTGATCCTAGGAATTCCAACAGAAGAGAAAAGATCTAAATGGAAATAAACCACAAGCTGTGATCCTTGAAGCTTAGACTAAAAGACTGCTTATATCAAACTTGTTTCGTAGGAAGACCAAAAATAGGGAATGTGGCATAGCTAAATAATCCACGCCTGGCATAGGTTGCTTCATGACAAACATAGCGACATTTAGATATTATTGGTAAGTGAATTTAATTAAGTGCTTTATATGAATCAGGATTGAGGGGGGTGAATCTAGCTCACAACTCTCTTTTTGTTTCTTAATTCTTACAGAAATTCACATTTCAGGATGTGTAATCTTTTTTTCGCAGTTCCTTCTTCTAACAGGTTTTTCCACTAGCGGTGGCTTCTTTAGAATTAATAAATTTGAATTATAAAGAAAAAGAAGAAGTTAATAAATCTAACACTCTTCTGCAGTACATAAATTTGTCTAGTCGCTAAAACATTCATGAGAAGCGTATAATCTTGAACTAAACGAAGCAGAGGTTCATAATCTATGAATAATTTCAATTCTTAACTAAGAAAAGATAAGTACATTTCTCAATTAAGAAATGAAAGTAAAAGCTATGCATAGTAAGTGAATGAAAGAACAGATGTTTTGACTGAAATCAAAAGCAATCGCAGATTGAAGGATAATAATTAAAGAATAATCAAATTGAAGCAGCTTAGTAATATTCCAGAATCCGGATAGGAGACCAAATGGAATCGTCAGCAATAGTGACTTAGGGGTTCCTGAATCACTGAACTAACCTTGAGAGCTCGGAGGCGAGAAGCCGCGGTTCGGTACAATATGATCGGGTGGTCACTGAGGGGCCGTACGGACGCGTTTCAAGCGTCGTTTGGTTTGGTGAGACTGGTTTTGAGCTGTCGACTGTTTCGGTATTGTGGGACCCCCTGGGGAGTCTGGTCAAACGACTGTTATTAAAGTTGAATACCCTGACTGCAAGTACACAATCAGATGAATTATTAATAGGGGATTGATCTGGATTTTAAAAATAGTGTAATTGAGTAATTATATTAAAGCTGTTTGATTTAGTTTGGATCAATTAATTTGGGATTTAGTTGGGAGATTGAATTGGAGGGTGCTTTAAATTGATTATATTGAGAATTGATGTCAACAAATTCAACCGTAAATTTAATTACTTTTAAAAAAAATTAAATTTTTAATATATTTTTAATCGAATGAGTTGAATTAATAAATTGATGATCGGTTTGATCATTGATCCGTTTTAAAAAACATTGAATCATATATATTTACAATAATTTCATTAAGTTATTATCCTTCAATTTGTGATTGCTTAATATGATGAATATGTGGTCTGAAAGTAACTTGTGGCATGCGCAAGTAGGCTCTCATCAGTGCCAAACATGATACCATTCATGTCTATCAATTTCTCCACCTTATTCCTTCAACGCCTTTCAATTGTTGTATTGTGGAAAAAATTTGTGTTTTTGTCCCCGTTTCGCAGGCAATTCACTCTGGCACTCTATTCCCAATACAGTTCCTCTTTATTTGCTTCAATGCTAAGTGCAAGTTTGGTTTCAATAATATCGCCCAAATTAGAGATAGAACAATAAAAAAAACATTGAATCATATATAATTATAATATTTACAATAATTTCATTAAGTTATCATCCTTCAATTTGCGATTGCTTAATATGATGAATATGTGGTCTGAAAGTAACTTGTGGCATGCGCAAGTAGGCTCTCATCAGGGCCAAACATGATACCATTCATGTCTATCAATTTCTCCACCTTATTCCTTCAACGCCTTTAAGTTTGCTGTATTGTGGAAAAAATTTGTGTTTTTGTCCCCGTTTCGCAAGCAATTCACTCTGGCACTCTGTTCTCAATACAGTTCCTCTTTATTTGCTTCAATGCTAAGTGCAAGTTTGGTTTCAATAATATCGCCCAAATTAGAGATGAAACAATAAAAAAAACATTGAATCATATATATAATTAATATATTATAAAATTGTATTTTATCCCCTAAATTAATTATAAAGTTTTAAATTTAAAATAAAAATATTATATTTTAACTCTCATAAAAATTTATAATTCAAATATAATATCTTATAAAAAAAATCCTCACTTTACGTCGAATCTATTAATAATAATTAAGAAAGAATGTTAGAATGTTGGAATGTTGGAAGGACGAGGATATTGTCAAGTCCCCAACCAAGTCTAAAAGTGAAGAAATGAATAGCAATAAGGATAGTAGAGGTGCTCATGCATCGAGTTGAGTAGAGTTCGAGTCAGCTCTAAGCATGATATTAATATATTTTATATTTACTTAAATTCAATCCGTCTCAAAATATGAGCCTAAAATTTTATTCAAATCTGCACATATTTACAAAAAATTAACTCAAGCCCATATTGTTTTTTAAAAAATATTTATATTATATTATTTTAATATTTAATGATTTTATATATTTTTTATTTATTGAAATTTTTTATACAATCATCTTAATATTATTTTAACGTTTACATTAGAGTAGTATTATATATTTAGTATAGGTTTATTTTTTTAATGTGTTCTAAATTACATAATATAAAATACTATAAACTTAAAATTGGGTCAAATCGAGCTTGGTCCTTCAATGTTCGAGCCGGACCCATATTCACAACAGGCCTAATTTTTTTGTCCAAACTCATTTTTTAAGTTTGGACGGATAATCCGATCCGAAGAAATCTCATTCCCATACATGATGCAATTGCCCGTTTGAGACCTCATTAGCATAGCCACATATGGATATCAGAACAAGGAATAATGGCAGATTAAACCCTAAATATGAAGTCCATGGTGATCATGTTCTCTATCATTTTTATCCACCATACTATATTAATAGTTTCAATTAAGGGTGAGCGTTCAATCGAATTGAATGAAAAATTTTTGAGTTAATCGAGTTGACAAATCTTATTTTATCATCCTAATTCAATTTGAAATTTTCTCGAATCGACTCAAATGTGATGGAATTCGAATCAAATCGAATATATTTATTCGAGTTAAATTTTAAAAAATAATTTTGGGTTATTGTAACCATTGTCACCCACTGTAATCAAATTTATTATTAATTTTCATCATCTCATAATTTATTTATTAATCTTTTATATACGGTTAGCTTCTTTACTTGCTTAATTGTTTCAATTATTTTCTAATTCTTGTCACTATGTATTTTGAAATTAAAAAATATATATTAAATGTAAAAATATGATTTTTTTAATAAAAATTATTTTAAAGGTAAAATATGAAATTGATACCAACATAAAATTTTAACACGAACATTTTATGATATCATTAATAATTTAATTTTAATATAAATATTTAACATGATTAAATAATTTAATAATATAAATAGTACAAAATGTGAATTTTAATTTAATAATATAAATAGTATATATAAATAAAATTATAATTATTTAGGTTTAGGGATTTTTTTTGGATGATTTTGATTTTTTTTATTTGGGGTAAAGGGTGAGAAGTAAAAGTTTAGAGGAAAATAAAAAGTTTTGGGGTTTTAGAGCATAAAATTTTGAGGAAGAGTAAATAGGGGACTAAAATTTTGAGGGGAAATATTCAAAAAAAAATTGAGGGGGGTTTGGGGTAAATGGAGATGGAATGAGAGGAGAGTAAAAGTTTTAGTGGGAAAGTGGGATGTAGTAAAAGTTTTGGGAAAAAATAATACGTTTTGAGGATTTTTGGGGAAAGTAAATGGGAAGAGTAAAATTTTGGAGAGAAAATATTAAAAAAAATTGGAGAGAAATGGGTTTGGAGTAGATTGGGGGTGAAATGAGAGGGGAGTAAAAGTTTTGGGGGAAATTGGAAAGGAGTAAAAATGTCTGGGGTTTGGAGTAAATCTGTAAAATATTATAGTTTAAAATTTGATTTATTCGAATTCGAAAACTCAACTCGAAATTCGAAAAAATAATTCGAGTTGACTCAAATAACTCGATTCGTTTAACTCGAAATTCAGTTTTTTTGTTTATTTTTTTGAGTTAAATCGAATTTTACTCACTATTAATTTTAAGTTGAAGATGATATGAAAGGAGGTGGTGAAAGAGAAATGCACCTGCACATGCTGTGGGGTGTGGAAATGGTCACATCAATAAGCCGATATAGAAGTTGAATCATTTAGTTTTAATGCAAATGAAACTGAAAATAGCAACAACAAGATCCGATCATTTTGTGGAGCTGTAAGGGGAGTGAAACAAGAAATCGGTCTAACTTGTCTCTCTCTATATGTATATATGACCTAACCTTATATATATAATGGAGCCAAATCACGAACTTCTCTGCATGCAGGTGGTTACAGTTTTCCTGGAATTGGTTCTAATTATTTCTTCTTCTTTTTATTTTAATTTTTCAGAATTTAGTCACCATATTTTATAAAAATTGAGAAGTTAATCCTCGTGAAGCTATTAAGTTGGAAATCACCAAACTGGCAATTTATACGTAAAAACATTTTATATGCAATAAATTAACAAAAATCAGTGACTGCATGCTATGTTTTTGCAAATAATTGATCTAACTTTTCAGTTTTTGTAGAATATAAATACCTAAATTCGTACAAATTAAAGTAGATAAGCTTTAACACAAGGAACAAGAAAAAAAAAAAAAAAAGGTAAACAAACTTATTTCATTTTATTAAAATAAGAAGACGTAGGGTGAACCCAAAAAACTTTTTTGAGGAGGTGAAATAATTAAATCCAATTTTTATCATTTATAAGAGTTAAAAGTGTAATTTTATCTTTATTAATTTAAAATTTTAAAAATTTTAAAAGCTTTAAAAGAAAAGTTTTTCATTTTAGGGACCTTAGATGAAATTTATAATTAAATCAAAATAAATTTGAGTCAAAATATTAACATAATATTCATAACATATAAAACTTAAATATGATTAAAAACTAATATTCATACAAAAAAATTTGAAGATTATATTGTAGTACAGCTCAAGATCATTGGCTATTGAGACAAAAACAAAAATATCAATCAATAGAATTAAATAACAAATTAAAAACAAAATAAAACCAAACTAATAATATTTCCAAGTCTAAAGAGCTTCTTCTAGATCTGATATTATATAGAGACTTGAAAAATGTCATTATTTGTTTAGCCAAAAAAAAAAAAAACTTTTTGAAGCTCAATTCATAATTTAAATTCATTTAAATTATTTTTCAAAACACAAATTAATTGTAAAAACAAATTATATTCCAATTCTTCTTTTTCTTTCTTTCTCTTATAATGAAAAACAATTTTAGCTCATTTTTTCAAATATTGACTTTTCACAATAACTTTCATAAGTTTGTATATAGCTCAGATTCAATTAAATAACTTAGTATAATAAAGCATTGATCATAATAGCTTCGTAATTTGTTTAATTGATTTGCAAATAAAAGTTGTAGTTGTTTCGGCAACGAATGTGACATTCTGCATCTTGGTTTAGGTGATCGGGTCGGGTGTAGGATGTTACAATAGTAACTTATTTAGCCCTCCAACTTAAAAAAAATTCATTTTACCCCCATTTAATTTTTCGTTTATTTTAACCATTGAACTTATAGTTTTTGTCAAATCACTCCAAAATAGATAGAAAAGTTACAATAATAACTTTACTGACTTGGCATGCACATGAATGACATTTCAACATTTAATTAATTTTTTAAAATTTTCAAAATGTTAAATTTTTTTTTATAAATTTAACTTTTTAAATAACTTTAATAATTTTTAATTTTTTGAGCTTTTAAAATTTTAAAAAATTATTTAAACGCTGACTTGTAATTCACGAGTATGCTAAATCAGCAGAGTTAAAAAAAATTAACTTTTTCATTCATTTTGGGATAATTTAACCGAAAACATAAATTTAAAGATTAAAAAAATGAAAAATGAAAATAAAATTTATCAAATTAGACGGCTAAAAAACGTCTGAAATAATATGTAAATAGGTTCCAAATTAGCTGTAAAAGTAAAGAGAAGGTTAAATTTCACTATTAGTTCTTATATTATGAATGATTTGAGAATAATTTGGTTAATTTTAATTTTCCACATTTCAACTTGGTTGAGTTCTTTTACCTTTCGAATTTTGAATTTTTTGTATTAATTTTTTTTGAATATAATTTTTTGTATTAATTTTAAGTGTAATAGATAATTTAAGTTTTGTACTGAATTTAATTTTTATATTTTAATTTGATTGTTCCTAATTTTATACTTTTAAAATTTTAATCAGTCTTCATTTAAATGATATTTATTAAATTTATTAATTAAAATGATGTAATTTTTTTAGTATTATGTTAAAACAATAAACTTACATAACATTATATATATGATATAAAATTTTAAAAATAGTAAAATTTAACTTAATGAAATTAATAGTACCATTTGGTTAGACTAAAAATCTCAAAATTACAAAAATATACGAATACAAAATGATTAAATTAAAATAAAAAAATTAAATTCGTAAATTATAAGGACTAATAATAGAATTGTACTTAAAAGGAATATTAATAATGAAATTAGTTGGGTTAGAAACAGTTGAAGTGTTACACGTGGCAACGTTGAGCAGTAAAACTGCAAAAACAGGAGGCTCATGTGAAGTAGTAAAACAGTGGACGGAAATGGATGCCACCGATCAGGGAAAATGCCCATAAAAGGCATAGACTTGTCGCATCGGATCCGTTCCATGTGCAATGACCGCAATTTCTAGATGGATCCCACTCTCATCGCCTTCCGTGATGCAAAATTACGACGATTTCATTAAAAAAAAAATTTAAGAATGTAAGTTTGAATTTTGATAATTCAAAGGAGTAGGCTGATATTTCGTAGATGTGGAGAAAACGGATTTTGAAAAGAAGAAGAAGCATATTTTGTTTTTTATTTCAATTCACGTAGTTTCAGTTTTTAATGTTTAGTTAATGTTTTTAATAATAAACATGTTGTTTTCAAGTTTTTTATTTTATCTTTTTAATTAATAGTTTTTTATTTATATAAATAAAATATAAATATATAATTATACAATGAAAATATATTTGATATATTTTATTATGTTAAAAATATATTTTAATTAATAACTCATTTATTTAAATAAACAAAATAATAAATATGTAGTTATATAATGAAAATATATATTTTTGTATATATCATTATGATTAAAATATTTTATTTTTGGAGAGTATCAGCTAAATTTTTTTATATAATTTTTATATTTCAAATATTTATTTATTTTACCTACATTGTGAATATGATAAATTTTAATATTACAAAATCAAATAATTATTTTAAATATAATTATTATTTTTATATGTAAAATATTTTAATTAATTATTTTAAATATCATTATATTTTCATCTACATTATGGGTATGATAAATTCTAATATTATAAAAATAATGATATATATATATATGTAAAATATTTCAAATAATTATTTCAAATACACATATAATACTAAAATTTACCACACTCATTATATGGGTTGAAAAATAAAGATTTCACATATAAAAACTATGTTTACTAAAAATAATAATATTTAAAATAATTAATTGATTTTATAATATTAGAAATCACAGTGAAGAAATAAATTTTTTATATTAAAATTATATATAAAGAAAAATATATCAAAAAAATTAATTGATGTTTTAAAAAATAAAATATATTTAACCTAATGATAAATATAAAAAATATTTTCATTATATAATTTAATATTTATAATTTTTATATAAATAAAAATTATTAATTAAAAAATAAAAAACTCAAAAACTATGTTTATTAATTAAAAACTAAAAATAAAGCTTGAAATAACATTACATAAAAAATATAAATGTGCTTCGAAGATGAATCGAATTTAAATTTAAATTTGAGTATAAAAATATTTAATATTTGACCATTCAATTTGTATGAAAAAAAACACATTTTATAAATACATTTTTCAAAAAGTGAATTAATTTTTGTCATGTTTGCGAAAAACGGCCTATTTCTTATAATAATCAAAATTTGGACTTATATTCTTAATTTTTTCTTGAGGTTTTATTTTATTATTAAATAGTTGTTTATTAATTTTTGAGAAGTCACGTTACTCCTCTGAGGACTGTCACCTCCATTTATTTATGCAGAATGGACAAAGCCAGGCCAACATACCACCATGGAAAATGAATGTCTTCATTCTTACATGTCAACTCTCTAGAAAATAGAAATAATCAAAGCAATGAGATTGGTCTTCAGTTTTACTAATATTTTCAATCATATTTTATTTAATTTCAACTTAAAAAAGATATTTTATTTGATTTGGAAAATATGTTATTCTCAAAGAACAATTTTTTGGATTAATCGTATTAATTAATAAATTATAAATATCTCCGGTCAATGGAATCTTCTATTTTACTTTCACGGCAAGGGAAAAAACAATCCAAGATTGGAGAATGGTGGTGGGCTGGCTAAAAAAGAGATGGCGCCAAAAGGGTTAAAAATGAATAAAAACAAAATTTAGGTGAAGTTAAGAAATTTTTTTTTTTGGAATGTAAAATTAAATTATATATTTTTATGATAGAAAAAATATAATTATATAATTTTAATATTTATATTTTATAATTTTAAAAAATTAAATCAAATTTTTATTATTGAAAGATTAAAGTATAATTTTATTTTTAGTGACATCAATTTTAATGCTGGTCGTCGATCATCGATATTCTTTTCTTTTAATGTTTATATTTAGTTCTTATTTTCTTTTATAATTTGATATTTTTTTTAGTTTTTATCGATCTTTGTGAAATGTTTTTCTTTTGTTTTGTGGTATGCTTTTCCTCTGTTTTGTGGCAACGCTTCTGTCTTATGACATGTTTTCGTCTACCTTTGTGATAGATTTGAGTTCGTGGATAGTTTTCTCACAACGCTCGACTTTGATTTGTGATTATCGGTGGTATTTCAATAGTTTAATTCCCTTTTGTGGTTTGTTTGTCGATGCAGTCAGATTTGTTTTGCGAAGCAACCTACAAGATTGTTGGTTTCGCTCATCACTCTTACTTCGATCCTTAAGTTTGTAGGTGGATAGAGACAAGAAGTTTTGTTTCCTGTTTCCTTCCTCCGGTGTTTTATCTCATCATTGTCATTGAAACTTACTGGACGTGTTTTGCTAATCTGATGTTTCATTTTCTATTTTTTTAGTTTCTTTTTGTCTCGTTATTTTTTTACTACATTTTAATTTCATTTAGAATGTTTATCTATTTTAATTTCTAATAAATTCAGTCGGTATATTATTCAAAAAGGATAATTTTATTTTTATTAATTTAAAATTTTATAAAATTTTAAAAGAATGAAATAAAAAAATTTTAATTTTAGGGGGGAAAGAACACCCCTGCACCAAAGACTTACTAGCTGAGGTCACCAACCAACTTTGAAAAACTTATCATCATGGAAACATAAATCAGCTATTCTTTTTTCTTTTTGAACAACATAAATCTGCTTTTGACTTAGCTCTTCCTGTGGTTACCAAATAAAACACTGTTTTCATGCTTGGAAAGAGATGCCATCATTGTATGGACAAAATCTAGACACATGTGGTTGGGTGATGATTTGTCATTTGTCTTAGATTCCATTATATATTTGCTCTAATTCTATTTTCAGTCCCTATACTCCTTGAAATTCTAAAATTTAATCCTTTTACTTTTAATTCCATAAATTAATTCTCCTCTTATTTAAAAGTTATATCTTAATTAATAATACTGCTAATTATTGAAATTAAAAGAAAAAGGATTAACTTCAAAAGTCCAAAGAGTACAGGGACTGAGGGTGTGATTAAACCTATAGCGCTTAGCCTCATAAGGTTCATCCAATGTGCGTTATTACACTGGTATTGGCATGTCCAGCCAAAGGACAGGAAAACCAGACCCCGAGCCAATCCGTTGTTTTCTCTTTTTGACCGATTATCACCCAGGTTTAACGAAGAAATAAAAAAACTGAAGCTTCATTTTCCTTCCGATTTCCTTCGCTGTGATGCTACAGTAAAACAATCCAAGTTGGGAAAAGGTTAGGAAAAACCGAGTCCGTACGATTCCTTTTCTTCTCTGCGTAAAAAACCACAAAAATATTCAACGAGGGCGGAACCAGGTTTTCCACCCTCTTCCTCCTGCTATATAAAGCCATTCTCACGAAAGCGAAGCTCGTCCAGTTTTCATATTTGTAGTCAAAACAGTTCCTTCCTCCTATAAATATGGGGCTTTCTTATTTTTCTTTCCCTTCCAACCACCCTTCTCCATGTCTCGTTGAATGGATTCCCTTCTCGCCCCTTCCTCCACGTCGTCTTTCCCTTCTCTGAACAACAATAGCAACAGTAGGATTAAGCATAAATCGCTGCCATCCGGTTTGGGTTTCTTTAATTTGAGAAAGTTCAGTACGGTTAGTTTCGGTTATAGTCGACGTTCTTGTCGTTTAAGGTTAAGTAGTTCCCGTCGTTCGAAGATCAAGTGTTCGACATCTCCGACGATGTCTTCCTCCGCTTCGCCTGAGATTCCACAACCTAAGATCGTCAACGGTCCTGGTGGTTATGTTCTTGAAGATGTCCCTCATTTATCCGATTACATCCCTGATCTTGCTGTACGTATAATTTATTTTTCTCTCGATTATGTTAATCAAAAGGATTGGTAAAGGAAAAGTAAGGTAAAGGATTGGGAAAGCAAAAGTAAGGTATCTTTTGAAAAGCTTTTCCCATTCTCCTTTCTGGGCAACCAATCACAGTTTCAGATTCCATTTTTTTATATTCATCTCTTCTGTTCATAGTTAATTGATAATAAATTAGTTAAAAGTAATTTCCTAAAGTTTTGAATCTGATTTTGTGTTACCTTTTTCATGTTAAAGGTTTATTCGAATCCGTTGCAAGACAATCCTGCCTACTCAGTTGTTAAGTAAGCCCATTTCCCAACTTTTTTTAAAACCAATTTATTTTATATTAATTGTAAAAAAAATTGTATTAATTGGAACGATTCCCCTGTTTCACCAGGCAATATTTTGTCCATGTAGATGACACCGTTCCTCAAAAGGTTAGCTTTCTCATATTTTCCTTTTTAATGCTATGTTACCGTGATTCTTTATTTATTAAAACTGATATGGTTTTGATATATATATATATATATATATCTTCGTCTTTATAGGTTGTTGTTCACAAGAATAGTCCAAGAGGAGTACATTTCCGACGAGCTGGACCACGTCAAAAGGTATGCGTTTAACATCATCTACCTTGTGAATGAAATGTGGAATGATGAAAACTCTGACATGTTTTTTATGATAATGTGTTGGGGCATTTGACGGTCTCCTAGATATATTTCGACTCCGATGACGTTCATGCCTGTATTGTAACGTGTGGTGGTCTTTGCCCTGGACTCAACACCGTGATTAGAGAGATAGTATGCGGCCTGTACCACATGTATGGTGTGAAGAAAGTTTCGGGGATAGATGTAAGTGATCATTCCACCTCGAGTTTGTTTGTAATGGATTTCTGTTTAATCCTTTTCATTTCCCCTACAACTATTAAATAAAAAAAAGTTTTTCCTGAATCAACAATAGTGCCTGACACTCTGGCTCTAAGTTTTGCTAATAATGGCACCCATCTAAATGACTTAAGGAAAACATATAAATGCGTATTATATGGACTACATTAAATGTGTCAACCTAACATTTTTCATGTTGGTATGATTTTCCCTTGATGAGATGTTTCGAAATTTATGTCATCAGTCATTTATTGAGTTGGTGCATCACCAATTAATGAGTTTCCTGCATTTGTAGGGAGGATACCGGGGGTTTTATGCTAAAAATACTGTGCATTTAGATCCTAAGGTTGTCAATGATATCCATAAACGTGGTGGAACTATCCTTGGAACATCACGAGGTGGCCATGATACCTCAAAGATTGTTGACAGCATTCAGGATCGTGGAATTAATCAGGTTTGTGTAAAAATACTATGATATTTGTGATTGTTGCCAATAAAGTATAATTAGTTATCATGATCAATACTTACCGATCTAACATGTTGATGAAATTTAGGTTTACATTATTGGTGGAGATGGAACTCAGAGGGGTGCATCTGTTATATTTGAGGTGACTCTTTAATAGAATATACAGACATTGATGTGCTATGCAAGTTTGTACCTACTAAAAAGAAATATATTCTGTACTTTACAGGAAATTAGAAGGCGTGGTCTCAAAGTTTCCGTTGCTGGAATCCCTAAAACCATTGACAATGATATCCCGGTAATCCTCTTGGCTGGCTTGTATAGAATGTAGCTGAACCAGAAGCATGCTAGAAATTGAAACTATTTTATTTGGTTATGACATAGTCTTTTAACTTCTGTTTCTTTTTCACACATGATAGGTTATTGATAGATCCTTTGGCTTTGACACTGCTGTTGAGGAGGCTCAACGTGCCATTAATGCTGCTCATGTTGAGGCTGAAAGTTTTGAGAATGGCATTGGTCTTGTGAAGTTGATGGGTCGCTACAGTGGTAAGTTTCTTGTTTGGTCTCTGTTTGAAGTGTTAATTCTGAATTTCAATAGTGAGAGTTACAACTATCAATTTATGACATTTAAATAAATCTTTTCTATTTTAAGTTGTATCATTTAGAATTATACTGGTTTTGTTCCTTTATACTTTTCTTCTTCAGATGACTTTACGTTCCCCCTTATCATGCATCTCTGTTTCCTGAAACTCTGTCAGATTATTCCTTTGTTTTTTTTTAAATGCAATCTAACCCCGTGACTTGTGCAGGTTTTATTGCAATGTATGCTACTCTTGCAAGCCGAGATGTGGATTGTTGCTTGATACCAGAGTCACCCTTTTATCTTGACGGACCTGGAGGACTTTTTGAATACATTGAGAGGCGACTTAAAGAAAATGGGCATATGGTTCTCGTGATAGCAGAGGGTGCAGGACAGGAGCTGCTTTCTGAGAGCTTGCAATCAATGACACTGAAAGATGCTTCAGGAAACAAGCTTCTCCAGGATGTTGCTCTATGGATATCACAGAGGATCAAGGTATGCTATGTGGTTCCAACCTACGAACAATTCACAGGCACATAATGATATATAGTACGGAACTTTTTGATGTGACATTCATTGGTTTTTGACTGTCATTTGCAGGACCACTTTTCAAAAGAAAGGAAGATGACAATAAACCTCAAATATATAGGTTAGTAGAATAAATATTTAATACGCTTTGGAAGGTTTCTTTTCGCAAGAGGTAAAGAAAATTGTAGGTGTTTTTCAGTTGGAGTTGCTAGTTAATGGCAGAAGTTGTTGAGAAATTTTCTTCATTTTATGGCAGATCCTACTTATATGATCCGTGCTATTCCGAGCAACGCATCTGACAATGTTTACTGTACACTTCTTGCTCAAAGTGCTGTGCATGGAACAATGGCTGGGTACACCGGCTTCACAAGCGGTCTTGTGAACGGCAGGCAGACATACATACCATTCTATGTGAGTTTGAAATGACGTAGAGTTCTGATTTGGAAATTTCATTAGAAAAACCATTGTTCTTGTGTTGCTTGCTTAATGCCGTAGTATTCAAAGATGATGTGATGTTAGTATCCCTTCTGCAATGTTGAACCTTTCTGGTTATTTGCATGCATCACTTCTGATGGTGATCAGTTGATCTTGTGTCTTGCCGATGTTCAGGTTCTTTATAGAATACCTTGAAGCTTCTATTAGTCCTTGAAACATATCATCCAATTCTTTCTTGTTACATATGAACTTCGGTGATTAGATTAGATTAGATTATTTTTCTTCAGCAGTAATTCATATGTATGTAACACACCTGAAAACTTGTTTCATATGGGGTTTTAATTTTGGATTATTTTGGTGTGCAGCGGATTACTGAGACACAGAACAAGGTAGTGATAACAGATAGGATGTGGGCAAGGCTTCTGTCTTCGACGAATCAACCAAGCTTTTTGTGCCCCAAAGAGATCCTTGAAGACAAGAGCCATGAAGAACCCTCAAACGAATTGTTGGATAATGGAAAGTGTAGCCCCAATTGAGGTTATGCACATGTGTAGCGCATAGGTATAATAGCCATATAGGCAGCTGCCTACTGTTCTTCCATAAGGTCCTCGATGGTTCTGTTGTATGCCATTGGGCATGCTGATTTTTGGGTTTTAAACTTGATTTTTAATTTATTTCTTTTTGGGTTTCCGACAGAAATTATGCTCCAATGCTTTCTTGGGTTTTATATTAATAATGCTTAGTTTGCTTGCTAATGGAATGACATTAGTGAAAGTTGCATATGCTAATAAATATTAGCACATGACTTTGTCATGCTTCTCTGTTGTATTTCAGCTTGATATAAACCTTTTGTGGTGATTGAATAAAATTATCTTAAGTCCCTTTTTAATGGTATCAGAACTATTAATTCAGAGTGAAGGTTCCTTTTTTCCCAACACCGAATCCCATTAGTCTTGGTCTTATTGACTGTCAACAATGATAATACTTCCTTCACAATTACTGCTGTTTAGTTTAACCTAATTTCACAGCTTTCGATAAAATTAAGTGGCATTAACAATATTTCGACATGGAACATACGAGGTCATAATATTTACAACCATCTCCATGGCTTTATTCTTGTGTCAACCTTCACTATTGCTAGTGGTGATGAAGGGTTCCTAATACCGATTACACTTGCTTACAATAGCTTTCATTGTTGTTGTTGTTGTTGCCCCAAATGCTAAACAAGCATGACACTCCCTCATGGATGAACTGGCCACTATGGATGCACCAATATTTAATGAAGAACTGATTGTCAAGATCCTCATGGATCTTGGCTCAAAATATAAGGAGATCTCTACTGCAATTCGAGCACATAACTCCGCAATCTCCTATGAAGAACTTTTAGTAAAATAGCTTAACCATGAGGCCTTCCTACAAAATAATGACATGAAAAGAAACCCTTTAATACAATTACACTGTTGTTGCTCAAGAGAGCGATCTCGCTTGCGCCATTCCTCGATCAAACACCAATCAACCATGGCGTCAATCCAACAATCGTAGTGTCACCCCAAACAATACTCGGTTCCCATAGAGATCTGCTTCACCTATCCGATGTTAGCTTGGCAACAAAATTGGCCATATTGTAGGTATTTGCCGCTTTTGCTCCCATGATCATCTTAAAGCCAAAGCCAACTATGTTGCTAGTTTCCGAACAAATGCCTATCCATGAATAGTTAACTCCGGTGCATCACATCAATACATCATATTACAACGGAGCCACACAATTCTGAGGAATACAATGGCACCGAAGGAGTCAAAATGGGTGATGGTAAAAGAATTCCTCTCACTCACATCGAATCCACTCATTTGAAAGCATCAAACAATGTTTTTATTTTCTTTTTAGGGTAATAAGTCACTTGAATGGAGAGCTGCTATGAAAATAGAGTTTGATGCCTTAATGAGGAATCAGACGTGAGAACTAGTACCAAGGGATCCCACAAAAAGTATTGTTGATTGTAAATGGCTTTCCAGGGTCCAAAGAAAGACAAATAACATCATTGATCGTTACAAAGCCTACCTTGTTGTCAAAGGCTTTACCTAGTGTCCAGGCATTGACTATCATGCAACCTTCAGTCCTATTATCAAGCCTTCTACCATGTGACTAGTTTTATTAGTTGCAATTCAGAATGACTGGCATATTCACCAATTTGATGTAAACAATGCTTTCTTGCATGGGTGTCTCGATGAAGAAGTGTTCCTGGCCCAACCTGAAGGTTTAGAGCATCCAGACGTCCCTCTCATGTATCTTTGCAAGGTTATATATGGCTTCTAATAGGCCCCGAGGGTGTGGTATAATGAGCTCAAAACTCAACTACTTCATATAGGGTTCGCCAAATCCGAATCCGACACTTATTTATTTATTCTTCACAATCGAGTTGCCACAGTTTATATCATGATACACGTTGACAACAGTATTACTGGGAACAATGACACTTTTATTCGTTAGGTTATTATTCTCTTCACACTCGGTTTTTCATTAAAAATCTTAGTCATCTTAACAACTTTCTTGGCATTGAGGTAGTTTAAAATGATTATTGTTTGGTGTTGGGGAGAATTCAAAAATTCTTTTGGGATGAGAATTAAGTTGTATATATTTTTATGATAGTAAAAGTGTAATTTATTATTACCTTATTTTTTAATTATTTTTAAAGGATTAATTTTATTATTATTAATTTAAATTTTATAAATTATAAAAGAATCAAAATATTTTTTTTTCATTTTAGGGGTTGACCAGGAACTCTGCCCTAATTGATGTTGTGTCAGTCCAAATATATAAAGGATATACTCAACAAGATTAATATGCATGAGAGAAAGAATGTATACACTCGTATGAGCTCCAATTTAATTTTGTGCCGGATAATGATTCCTCTCCAATTGATGCCACTTAATACAAGCATATTCTTACCAAAATTAAAATATCTCTCTTTCAATAGGTTAGATATTTTCAAATTCTGTTAATAAGCTCTCTCAATGCATGCACTCTCCAACTTAAATTCATTAGAGTGTTGTTAAATAAGTAATATGATATTTACATCATATTACTCATTATGGCTTATGCCTTACTCGTACTTGGATTCAAGTTCGGCTCTGGGGATAGTCCAAAAGTGCAATCGCTCAGGGCCCAACATTGGAGAGAGTGTTGATTTTTCTAGTTATTTTTTTGGGATTTGTTTTCTTTGATTAATTTAACTTTTGAGTTCTCTTTTTACTTTTTCATTTATGTGTAATTAATTGGTTCTTAAATTTAAGACAGATTTGATATGTTCTCGAGAATGGATTATTTATTGTAACCCATTTTTATTTAATGAAAATCAGCTATATTCTATTAAAAAAAGTTCTGTTTGTATATTATTCTTGAATGCTGGACATTGGAGTGTCTGGCAACATGCTTGAGCCTTTTAGATAATATTTTGTTATTTTTTTAAGTGTAGGGCTCTTTATTTGTTTTTACTTTTAAATAAAACATAAACACGTGGGCCTAATGCTATCAAATCAACTACCCCACAATTATGTTTCAATTAACCCAATTTTTGACATTAAAAATTTCAATTGTGGGCCTAATATTTGAATGCTGTCAAACAATTGTGAATATGTTTGAATTAATCTAATTTTTAAAATTTCAATTATTCTCTTTTACTTTTTATTTATTTATCTTACTTAGATATAAAAATCATAAATTTTGACATAAAACAGTGACAATGTCAGCTTGCTGCTCACATTTGAACTACAATGACAATGAAATGAAGCCTTAATTTTAACTGCATATTTGTGGTTCATCGAGTCTTGCATTTCATTTTTTTACATGCATTTCATTTAATTTTTTAGTTAATTACAATGTGTATTTGTAATTAATTATTATAATTATATTTAGAGAATTTTAGTGACTCGATTTGACTTTTGAAATTAGCAAATGTAAAAGCAAATATTCAACTTAGAATTTTTCAATCAGGTGCTATTGTTTTATTTTATTGTGTTACTCGAGTATTTGATTATCTTTTATATCTAATGTTGTCTAAATTTTTTTTATCTAGAAATGAAAAAGGAAAAAGAAAAAACAAGTTGAAGAATTTAAAAAATCACAAGAAGTTAATCAAAATCTACTTAAGATCATCAATGTCACAAGAATGGTTGAATGGTCCGACAATTTTATCAATCGAGAAGGATCTTTTGGAAAACATTGATGTTGATGTTATCATTAATGATTTTGCATTTCAAAATGCTCGTAGAATTCAGTTTTTATAATTTTTTGTGTTTTTGTAGTTGATGACATAAGAGTAGATTAAATGAAATTATTTTTATTAAAAATATATATTACCCGTTTAATGTTATAAAACGTATTAATTTAATTCAAAATTGTCAAGAACGGATTTACTTGGATTGGGTAGGTAGGAAATGTTTTGGATCGTTGTTCCACTACTGGGTATCTTCTCTTCTGTTCTGATCTACAATTGCTTGGTCCTCTACTAAAGCACAATATATGGCTGTTGTTAGCGCCTTTTTGGAAGTAAACCGGGTTCAGAATTTACCTCATGAGCTATATGTTTCCTTACAACAAGTACCTCGTCTCTACTGTGACAATGTGAGGTGTAAGTTACTATGTCAGACTCTTGTTTCTCACATCCAGCTTGTTCCCTCTCTAACTTTGACTCTTTCTCTGTTCTTTCTATTTTCAGCTTGGTAGTTTTTTTTTTTTATATTTGAGTAATTGTAGCTTGGTTGCTTTTAATTTGAATCATTCCTATTTGATCTACGAGATTCCTTTGGTACATTGTGAAGTTAGACTATATATAAAAACTTGATGGTCAACAAATAAAATTATCTCAACCGTTCTTCATTTGTTCAAACTCCTTAATAAATAACCCTATGACTGGTAGATAAATTGTATGGCATGTGGTCAGCGGTTAAGTTAGATATTTTGTTTAGGATCGAACTTAAACTATAATTTTCACGATAATAAAAATATAATATTCAAAAGATTAAATAAAAATTTCATCATTTTTAAGAGAGTCAAAATGTAATTTTATATTTACAAATTTAAAATTAAAAAAAAAAATTAAGGCTTAAATGGAAAATTTTCCATTTTTATCAGCCTCCCTAGATTCGTCCCCGCATGTAATAGACATGTTATACTTTGTTCGGTTATTGTATTGGACAAGTAAATGATGGATGTTATTCCATAAATTGAAAAGCATGTAATAGATATGTTATACTTTATTTGGTTAATAAACTGTCAGGTTACTTTTAGTAATAAGATTATCGGAATGTAAAATTACTTATCACATTATTAAATATATGTTATATTATTTTATTTGATTCATTTGGTAAAAATGTAAAAATTTAATATTTGATTAACAAAATATAAGATTACCTAAAAGCACATTTTACTAAATTCTCCTCAAGGATAAGGGTGTGCATAATTCAATTTTAACCGAATTATTTTAGTTAATTAGTCAACCACCAAATCTAATTTAGTCGGGATCAATTAATAATTTTTTGAAATTTTAGTTGACGGTTAATTTAATTTGAAATCAGATAATTAATTGAATTAATCGATTGATCAAAATTATTAATAATAAAATATCGTAGACCGAATATATTAGATAGGTCTAAGCCCAAAATATAAAAATTAAAAAATGAATTTAAAACTGGATTTATAAAAAATATTATAATGAGCTTAGAATCCTAATAGATTTATATATTTTTAAATTAAAAAAGATATAAGCCCTAATTTTTTTTCCTTTTCATCATCAAACTCAAAACAAAGGAGGCCACTTGACATTAGATTATCTTCCATTCTTCTTGACTTTTTTGAATTTTTCGTCACTAAGTCTCAAACTTTTCTGTTTTTAATGTAGTATTTGTTATGATGATTTTAAATTAACGTTATCTTTGTGTTGTTTATTATTTTTGCTTTTTTTTTAAAATTAAAAATAAAGACAAAAAAACATTGTAATAATAATTTTCATATTTCAAACTTAGTTGAAAAAAAACATGTAAAAATTTTAGATAATTTAGTTAACTATTTGAATTAATCAAAATTATTTTGGTCAGTTAAAAGATTTTGAAAAAAAATCAATTCTGTTAATGTTTAATACTTTTATTGTTTCAGTTAATTTTGATTAAGGGTAATTTGATTCGAGTTTTAAGGAAGGGGTGAACCGATTAAGCCAACTTAAAGATTTAATGTTGTTATTTTAATTTATAAAAAGATTAATAAATATGAAGATACCTAAACTTAGTAAATTGTATCTATTTAGTATCTAAATATTTGGCTAAAATTTCTTAATTTTTTATGTGGGGTCCAAGTCCCATACGTTACAATTGGTCCATCACGCTGCACAACCTCGTCGTCCACGCAAGCCACACGACTACAATTGAGAAATATGATGACTGACTTTGATAACAGTTGATACGGACATTTGCAGAATCATTCACCAAAAGCTAGCTATTAAAAATGGAGAGCCTAGATCCATATAAACTACAATGAGAAATCCTTTATTTTCTGACTTGCAATTTACACCTATCACAGACTATATTCAACCTATGAAAATAAAGGGGCTTGGTTCTTGCATACAAGAAATATCATATTGACGGTGAAGAAGCTAGAACAGACTCGTCTCACCGAAAGTGTCTGCAACTACTTAGCTTGCTCCATCTAACACCTCATCCTTCATTTCTATACATTGCAGCTTAAACAAAAGAAAAGGGATTACAAAGCTTTGCATTTTAATTTTCTTTAATGGCATATTGCTTTGAATGCTTCGCAACTTATTCAGACGGCTGCTGGCTTTCCATCTTTTCTAGGGTCACTAACAGCAGTTAATGTTCCATGAAATATATATGAATCTTTTCCAAATTTTCGGCCCCTTTCTATGTCTTTCTGGAGGGATTGAACAACAAACTGGACGATAGCCCCACCTGACTTGGCCCGCAGCTCATGCCCCTTCTCTCTCAGGAAAATCTTTGTCTCATCTGCAAGCTCGATGTGATCCCCATCAATCACAGTCCAGTTTTCGTAATAAACTAGGTTTGGTATTAGCTGCAGCAAATCAAGATGAACTTCATTGCTCGTTCAAATACAAAGAATACCAATTACATGACCTATTATTACTATCTATCCAGTCCAATGGAATCATACCTTGTGGTAGATCCTTGGATGTTGAACTGCAGCTAAAGGTTCCATCCCCAATACAAAATGATTTAGGAAAACCTGGGTTACTGCTGGTATTATGTTCATTCCACCACTGCCACCAATCACTCCTGCCAGCTGATTATCCTGCCAATCAGGTATTAAGGTCGGTGAAACAGATCAAGACATCAGAAGGTTAGTGAAACAACTCAAAAGTAAGTGCTGCATCTAATTTTGTAAACCTTGGTAATAATAAGTGGTGTCATGGAAGATAGAGGTCTCTTGTTTGGTCTAATAAAATTTGCAGGAGCAGGAGGGAGCATGTCTGGAGATATCTCTGTTGGTGCTGAGAAATCACCCATCTCATTGTTAACAATGATCCCGGTGGAAGGCGATAACACTCCAGCTCCGAAAGGGTAATTTACAGTGGTGGTCATTGATACGGCATTACGTTCTGCATCTACGATGCAGAAATGGCTAGTTCCATGGTCTCTAAGTTGACTCCATCTAGCAATGGAAAGGATTACAAAGCTCAGAAGCTTCATTGTAAAGAATCTAAAGGTTTGTTCGTATTACCTTGTTTATAATGCATACCTGTACATATAGTAGTTTGCAGGGAAAGTGGTGTTGTCAATTATCATTTCCTGAATTTGCTTTGCAAAAGTAAGAGAAAGCATTTCAGATACATATTTGGTAATGTCAACAAAATCAGGGTCACCCAAGTTCATTCTTTCAGCAAACATGTGTTTCAATGCTTCAATCAGGCGATGCACTCCAAGATCGCCCTTTGCGGCATCGGCACTTCCATAGCTGTCGAAGATGTTCAAAACCTGTTTCATGTCATGATGTTTAGAAAGACTTGAAGTCTGAATGCTACTAGGGTTTAAAGCATGAAAAATGAAGTTAATATATTCATTTTACCCACCAGAGACAGCCCAAGTGTTCCACTTGAAGGAGGTGGCATTCCATATATAGTGAAATTCATCACATTTGCAGCCATTGCATCTGTAACCTCTACCTTGTAATTCCTTAAATCCTCCAGTGTCAAAATCCCACCAACGTGTCTCACATCTTTTACCAATTTCTCTCCTATAGTTCCATTATATAAAACCCCTGGTCCTTGTTCTGCCACTTCCTCAAGGGTGTGGGCTAGCTCTACATTATAGCACTTTTTACCTGCTTGTAACAGCTTCCCCTCCGGTGCAAACACCTGCTTTAAGCCGGGATCATTCATGATCAGCTGCTCGTGCCCAGCAATACTTAATCCAAGATAAGGAGCAACCATAAATCCCTCTTTAGCTAGTTTTATTGCAGGCTCAAATAGTGTCTTCCAATCTAATCGACCATATCTCAACCAAGCTTCATGAAGGCCAGCAATTTCACCAGGAACTCCAACTGATAATGGGCCATAGTACTTGGTTCTCATATCATTCTCGTACATGTTCTGCATGTTAACAATTACAACAGTCATAAGCAAGACAAAAACTGAACCTGTCTTAGAAATAATATAAACTGAAAGAGAGAATTGTTAACCTGTGAAGCGGCTAAGGGAGCTGTTTCTCTGGCATCAAAGGCTTGGACTTGTGAAGTCGATGAAGACCTAACCACCATGAAAGCTCCACCTCCGATTCCACTAGCCATTGGGTTGACAACTCCAACGCACAATGCCGTTGCCACGGCCGCATCCACAGCGTGCCCTCCTTTCTTGAGCATAAGGACACCGATTTTAGAACAACGAGCATCATCAGCGGCAACAACGCCCTGATCTGACTCGACGCTATCCGGGCCACCAACTTCAACCCTCTCATTGTACTTGTTTCCTCCTTTAACCAACAAGTAGCTAAAGTCGTCTCTGAATATCAGGCCTACAACTGTAACACACACCATATCCCAGCATCAAATAGAGCAGAAATCCATGATTAAAAACTATATGAAACAAGAATAATCTTATTATATTCACTTAAAAAGGAATTCTTGAATGTAAATCAGGATTTGTTGAAAAACATGAACCCAGGATTGGCAGCAGGAACCTTTGCTAAATGGTAACTTTTGACGTATGTGCAACTGACAATAACCATCTGGTATCAGATCAGAAAGAACCTTCAGGTTCACAAGGCTGTAATAAAAGTTATTATTACAAAACCATTGCTGTAAATTTATCAAATGAAAATGTATCTTACCCCATACTGATTCAACTATTCACTGAGAGTCACAAAATAACGAAACTTTGAGTATTATTCTATAAACATTAGCCAAGCAAATGAAAATGGAAGTATTCTTTTGGTATTTCTAAATTCTCATGGAAGAGAAAGTAACAGAAAATCGTTGATTTTGATGAAATAAATGGATGAAAGCAAGGCAATCGATCCTGGAAACACAGAAAACAAAAAAAAAGAAAAAAACAATACAGAGAAAGCCAGTCTTGATGGGAACATTAAAAGCAAGATACAAGAAAATAGGAAAAATAAAAAGGAACTGACTTGAAAGCGTTAAAAGAAGAAAGAAGAAGCAGAGAGCCGTGTTCTGAATAATGTTTCTGTTGTTGTTCTTCTCATCTAAAAGAGGAGCTTCCATGTTATGTCTCCCCATGCTTGAACCTCTTGTTTTCCCAGAGAAAAGGGAGACAGATGACTTTTGCAGAAGTTTGGTGGGTGGTACTGGTAGAGAGATGTCATCATTGAGTTGAATTATATACTCAAATAAAATTTGAAAAATCATAAAAAAAAAATGGAATGAAAGTCCTAATACGCATCAGCTAATTAAGAAACAAAAGTAAAACCATGAGGCCAAAATATAAAAATGAAGCAAAAGTGGGGAAGCAAGCAAGTTGGCCTAGCTGGACTTTGGATCGGACAAAACAGTCTACTGTCTCTAATCCAACTATTATCCTAATTTGGAATTTTATTTTAGTAGCCAACCCATTTTAGCTGGTAATGACTTCCCAATCAAATTTCATTAATTAAGCCAGTAAAATTAGGAATAGAAGAATTTCCATATTAAACTGGAAATTTTATTAATGGACGGTGGAGTAATTTAGTCAACAAAATCATTAATTTTAGTACGATGATCAAATTGTAAAAGTAAAATCGTCATTGAACTTCAGTTTAGAAAATACATGAGGACCTATGTATCAATTATGTTAGGGACCTAATAGTTATTTAACCATTGATAAATTAAGTTAGTGGCATGATTAAAGCCACTATTATTATTTATAATATATATAATGTTCTTAGGTTAATTAATTAATTAGGATTAATTAAGTTTAAACCTTACCATTAATCCATATAGGGGTTAGCATTCGATCGAGTCGAGTCATATAAATTCGAGTTAGTCGAGTTGACGAATCATATTTTAGCAACCAAACTCAATTTAAAATTTTTTTTCGAATAGAATCGAGTCAAATCAAGTCGAGTTAACGAATCCTATTATTTATATTCAATGTTGTGTTTACATAGACCAATATTTAACTAATAAACGAAGTACAAGATTATTTAACTACATAAAAAAATATAATGGTTTTGACTTTTAACTTAATGGGTAAACATTTATCAAAATAACGTAGTATTGTATTTTCTTATTCGAATTTTCAGATAACTCGAATTGTGTAATTCATATTCGAGTTAAACCGACAAATTTGATTTTTTATTCGAGTTGATCCGAATAACTCGATTAACTCAAACTATGTAATTCAAAATTTAAATTTTTTATTGAATTTTTCAAATCGAATAAGATTTTACTCACCCTTTGAATCCACATCAATACCATCTTCAAAATGCACTTAGGAGCACCATACAATCCACATTCAAAATTAAATTTCCGTTCAAGTCGACAATAATGGCATACCAAAACAACCATACATATTCATAACTATTTCAACCATCTTAATACCAAATCTCATATAGAGACTAAAGTGACGAGTCTCAAGTCTAACATATCCACAACTACAGCATGCCACATATGACCAAACTAAAATGATCAAAAGCCTACTAAATCAAATAGTAGATAGTGTGACCTCTGACGTGATCCACTCGACATGTTCGACAACCAATGATCTACAGAAAATAAAAAAAGAACAATTGTAAGTTTTTTTGGATGCTTAGTAAATTCGTACAAAAATCAATTTAATTTACTTCAACATTAAACATTATACGTAATTGAAATCACATAACATAAGCATGATTTAAAACCTATAACTTTACACAATTTGCACCACAACCAACTTGGTTAGTTTATTACAACAAATACCATAAATGCATGTTATATATATACATATAACCATTTATTTCAAATTTCATCATTCCATTCGATTCAATTTCATTTAGTTACTATTTTCGCCTAGAGAACTAGAGTAAAGTAATCTTAGATACACGGGACTTAAGTTGCTCACACGAGTTATGAATATAATTGCTCACACGAGCTGTGAATTGAGACTTTGAACTTTACACGATGCTACTCACACGAATTGTGGAGAATCCACAACACATACAGAATCTCAACCATCAGTAAAGACATCTAAATCGGTACCTATTATCTTTTAGACCCCAATGGCTTCCATTAGTATCCTAATCATTTACAAAGTTCACACGGACCTTAAATTATTTCTCATATCCTTTCCATCATTATAACATTGCCATATACATGAACCTAATTCGATTAGCAATCCATATTCATTCCATATCATCTAATTATCCACTCTAAGCACATATACCGTACTTTGCAATTTAGTCTTTTCAATACGAATAATTATCATTTTAAACCAACTCAACTCACAAGTAATAATTAACACAATAATAACATTTATTAACAAGGTAAATTAAATACGAACTTACCTAAACAAAACAACAAAAAATATAACTCTGGGGACTACTCCGTAATTTTTGTTTTTCGCATTTATCTTTAAGTTGATTTAATTATTGATCTATATAATAATTTTAATTCAATTTATCAATTCTAGAAATTTAATAACATAATATGATATGAATGGATCTATTTTTTATTTTTATAAAACCCCTAAAGTTTTATAGTTTATTCAATTTAGTCCCTAAATCCGAAACAACCATAACTTTCACATTTAAGCTTCATCTTTTAAACCGTTTTCATTTACACCCTGATACAGCCCTCCAAATTCAATAATTACATAAATTTTAAGCCAAATCCAATTAATTTCCACTTTAGTCCCTAAACTCAAAATTAACAAATATCACTTTACAAATTAGTCTTTATTTCATCTCTAAGCTTACAGACTAGCATATTAACTCTAAAAGCTTCAAAATTAATCAATGGTAACATTTTAAAATTTTAACAGTTTTGCAAAATAATACTCGGGCTAGCTAAATCAAGCTCTTGGGAATCCAAAAACATAAAAATGACAATAAACATGCAAAAATCAGCTTACCAATGGAAAGGACCAAGCTTGGACATGAGCTAGGTCTTCTTCTCCCCTTTAGAATCAGTTTTGGGGATGATGATGAAGATGAATAAAATGTTTTATTTCTTTTACTACAAGTTTTAATCATGTTTTTATTATTATTTTAACTAAATAAACTAATAGAATTAGACATATTCACCCATTTAAGCCTTGGAGAATTACTATTTAAGCCTTTTTTTAAATAAAATTCAATAGTGATTAATTTTTAAAGTTTTTATGATTTAGTCTTTGAATCATAATTACTAACTGTTCAATAAAATTCTAGGACTAAAAATCAATATAACTTTATAATAGATTAGTAAATATTAATAATTAATATTTACTGACTCGATCGTTGAAAAACGGAATTCCAAAACAACGATGTCTAACACCGTTGAAAAACAGATTATTATGATATGATTTTTAGGTGTTGAAAACAATTATAGTATGTGTGCATTAGATTGATATAAGCTAAAATGGTTGTTGAAGTTTTACTCGCTTCAACTCTCCATTTACTAACATTGAAATAAGATATATGTGAAATGTCATGACAATCATGTTTTTTTTTTTATGTCATTTGGATCATAGTTTTATATGCGACAATGTAGTTTGCAGGTGCTCTCGTTCTCTTTAAAATAAAAATTTTTTCATTTAAGTATTTTATAATTTATAAAATTTTAAATTAGTAATGATAAAATTGCATTTTGACCTCTCAAAAACAATAAAAATTTGATTTAATCCTTTAGAAATTATAAAGATATAGACTATTAAAATAATGAAATTACATTTTTGCTATAAAAAATTATATAATTTAATTTTGGTGCAAAAAATAATTTTTTAACTCAACCACTGCGACGATGGGGTCGGAGCAGTCGATGATGGGAGGTGAGTGAGGGTGTGTTAAGTCAATGATGGGAAGATTTTTCTTTTCTTTCTAATTTTTTCTTTTCTATTTCATAAATTTATTTTTTTAATTTTAAATTGCTATGTCATTAATTAACATAATAATAAAATAATATTTAATCCAACCACATGTCGCCACATGAATTAATAAACCAAGTCAGGAAGAAGTTAACAGCCCGTCAGGGACCTACGGAAATGACAATTAAAAAGGCCCAATGGATTGTTAAATTCAGTTAAAGACCCACTTGATTCCACTTTTCAAACAATGGCTCAATTGAATTTTGAATTATTTTTAAGGGGTTTTTTAATACTTCAACTTATTATTTAAATAACAATTAAAAATATTTAATAATTACCAGTTATAAAAAAATTACTTTAAACTTAAATAATTATTTAAATTTTGATAATGTATTTTTATTTAGTTATTTAAAACCTTTTATTATAAACAATATTTTGAACTTTACAAGTTTATAAGTAAACTTGTTTCAAATAATATTTCAAATTTCTAAAACTTTTAAAAAGCACAAAAGTTTTTATCAATTATTTTTTACATTGTATTATAAATATTTTTTTATTTTTTATCAATAAATATAAATTAGTTAAAAAATCCAGCATTTAAATTTTTATTTTTTTAAAAAATGCATATAAAATTTTTATTTAAAAAATTAAAAAATGTAATTATCATTATAAATTGATGTGTCATTTCGTGTGTTAATAAATCATTACTAAAGAAAATATAATTATGGGTTTAAAATTGATTTATTTAAACATCTTATTAATGTAGTTATACACCATCATTAAAATTTGTAAATAAATTTTGACTTTAAGGATATAAAAATCCTTCAAACTTTTTCAAAAAAAAAATTAAATCTCTATTTTTTTTACACTCAATTGAGTACTTAAACTTTTAAAATGCATCAAAAAAGCCCTTGATCGTTAAAATTAATTGTCTCTCATATTTTTAGTTAAAGTCACCCCGTGTCACAATCACGGGTGTGACATGTGGCAATAAAATTATAAAAAATAAAAATCAATAAATATTATAAATATTATTAAATTTTAATAAAAAATATAAAAATACTTTTTTGAAAAAAAATAAAAATATTTAAATTTTATTAAAAATTATAAAAATCCTAAAAAGTTATAAAAAATTGTAAAATTTTATAAAAAAATAATTAAAAATTACAAAATACATCAAATAGACCCTTTAACTATTAACTTTAACCATTAAAGTTAATGACCCCCAATTTTTTCAATTAAAGCCATCAATGTCGCAACATAACATGCCATGTGACAGAAAATGAAAAAAAATAAAAATAAATAAAAATTATAGAAAAATTATGAAATGCTTCTTTTGATACTATAATTTTTATAATTTTTACGAGTTTTATATTTCTTTATATTTTTATAATTTTCTTACGATTTTATAAAATATTATATTTTTTATATATTTCTATATATTTTATATATTTTTACGATTTTTATAATTTTTAATAATTTTTTAATAATTACAATATTTTTATTAAAATTAATAACTTTTATAATTTTTATTGATTTTTATATTTTTATATTTTTTTGCCACATGTCATGTCATTGTGGCTTTAACTGAAAAAATTAGGGACAGTTAACTTTAACGATCAAAGGGTTTTTTATGTGTTTTGACAGTTCAAATACTTAATTGAGCGAAAAAAAAAAACAGGGACTTAATTATTTTTTTAGAAGTTTGAAGATTTTTTTGATGCATTTTGAAAGTTCAAGTATCCAATTGAGTGAAATAAAAAGTAAGAACTTAATTTCTTTTTTTGAAAAAGTATGAGAACCTTTTTAATGCATTTCGAAAGTTCAAGTACCTAATTGAGTATAAAAAAAAAACTTCACTTTTTTTGAAAAAATTAAAGATTTTTTACACCCTTAAACTATAAATTTTAATTAAAATGGCAAAAAATCATATTTAAAACTTAATTATAAAAAGGGTATCCACTTCAAATATAACTAAAAATAAAACATTTTGAAACTAAAAAACTAACCCAAAATTCAATGCTTCTACATATGCTCTCATACTTTCTTTTATATATATATATATATATATATATATATATATATATATAATTTTATGAATTATTATTATTGACGACGAGAAAATCACATTTAAAATTTAAATATAACTAAAAAAAATATTTTGAAACTCAAACAACTATCGCAGAACTAAAAGTTTTCATATATGGTCCAGTACTTTCTTTTATATAATGTACTTTCATCCATAAAAAAATAATGTAAAAGAAAATTTAAGATATATCGTTTTTAGAAGTTGAAATATTATGGTTAATTTAAAGTCCAGTTATACTCTAGTTTACACATTTGAATACCTAACACGACTTTTCAATTTTTTATACATTATAAGATAATGGTCAAATTTCAATTTTACTATTATACTGTTATGATATTTGATATTTAATTTATATACGTTAATTTTTTTATATAGTTTTATCTTTATTTTTATTATGTCATTAATTAACTAAAATAGTTAACATTTTTAATGATTTTGATTATAATGTTGATATCAATTTTTCTTAAAAAAGTTATCCCAAAAAAAAAAAATTTGTAATTATAAATTCGAATGAGTATTCTAAGAAAAAAATTCACATCAATGATTTAAACATTATTTTGTTATTACACAATTACTAATTCAATATTATTTTTAATTTCCAATAAATATAGCAAAAAAATGAATGATGATAAAAAAAAAATTTATAAACCCGAAAAATAAGTTTGTTAAGAAAAGATGGGTCTTAAACTTTAAACAAAAAGTATTATCCCACTCGAGAATTTTATAATTAAAACTTGAAGAGATCGAACCATCAACTAAAATAAGAAATATAAAACTTTGGTTGATGGTTCAATCCCTACAAGTTTTATAATTAAAATAACTAATAATACTAACACGTTTTTTACGAGCTTGCGCGGCGCTCTCTAAGAAAACAAAAGCCGCAAATAAACTATGCCTTGAGTTGAAAATCCAAAATACAACCTCCCCTCAATAACACCAATGAAGTTTATTCACATAATTTTATGAAACAAACGGATATCCTTTTTTATTAATTGTCGTCAGGAACGATACCTACTGCTCTGCTCTGCTAAATTCTTCCTCTGTTTTTTTTTTTTTTAATGCAAATATCATATACTTATTTATCATTATAAATATAACAGCAATAGACAGAAATATTAGTTTTGTTGAGACGACTCATCCTAGGTAGCTACTTTTCATCCCAAGTGGCGGATTCTCTAGCTGATCTTCCAACCTTGTGGGGTCAGAATTTGTGTGTTGTAGCGAATATATTATCCAGGCTTCCATTTCCCATGTATGCCAAATTAAATTTAAAAAAAAAAATCCTAACCAAGTGAATTGCTGTTGGAAATAATAGAAACTGATTTGGGTTATCATACAAGGGTTCAGTTCATTGATTCATTCTGTGATTTACTCTCTTCACTCTGTTGTCATATATAGAAGTATCTATCATTTACAAAATTCAAGTGCCACTCATACTTAAATTCCTTCACCATTCAAATCCATCACACCAAATTGGGGAAAGAAAAATAGGTTTCCTAAATGCTGTTTAACTTATGATGCAAGTATTCAGGGAAAAAAAGGAGGAAGAAAGGCTCTACTTCACGATTGCCAGAACACATCAGGATCAGTGCTATATAAAGAGTGATCTTGAATTTCTTGGTTAGCCACATGGCAATCAATAAGTCTTGCTTGGATTATTTTACAGACAACTAATCCGGAAGGAAGCATCCACCATTCACTTTCGTCCCTGCACACCCACATACCATTATATAATATAAACACTTCATCAATTATCACCCCCACACCACACTAGTAAAAATACTAATAATAAATTTAACTAGAGTTAACCCACAGCCATAATAACAGCTAAAACATACTTACATGCTAAAATTCCATGACTGAATGTTCATATGTTTTCTGCTTGAATGGCTCCAGTAATGTAGAAATCCACACACAAAGGCAGTTACCTGTCGCAAATTACAGAAATTATCAGGATGACAAATGCTTGAAAGTAACTTGTGAGTTTGGGCAATATTGACTGTCTATAAAATAAACCCTTTAATTTGTCTCATTAATCAACTATAACAGTGTGAACAAGCACTTGCGATACTAGTCATGCATTTAACTTTCCTGACATTTCTCCCAAAGAATCAGGAGATTATGACATCACTCCCACTAACCGCACCATGTGCAAAGTAACATGAAAAATTATACTAGTTCCAAAATGTTCTTAATGGCACTCATTATCAATCTGATATTAACAGCAAAAACAGCATAACATTATTGAATTGCTGGATGCACAACTATTTCGCTACTAGCATTTACATGCACTTTCATCCAATATTATTTTCCAAACCATGCATCAAAAAGTAAGAAATAGCCTAAAATAACCTCGAAACAACTTACAACATTGATCAAAGATGTGATATTCCATAGAGCATATACACGTGCGAGGCCAGCTGATTGTCTTCGTCCATGACTGAACAAGGCACTGATACCAGCCGGGAACGGAAGAAATATTGCAAAAGGAAGGATGAACAAAACTAAAATGAAGTCTAGCAGTGATATAGAATACATCTGTAGCAAAGTAAGCAAAACTAAGCTAAAATCTCCCAAAAGTAATATAGAGACCAGCAAACCTACAAGATCCTGCCAATAATAAGGAAGACGAGAGTCAGAATTTTCTCCAAAAATTTCAACCAAATGTGTGTGAGAGAAAGGAAAGATAATATATTTGTCTACAATGAAGAAAAATGAACCTGATGACCAACAGGCTTGGTATTGCAAACTATAAGTGAAAAGGGATAACAAATCGCCCTCCTCATTTTGAGTGTTTGTAAGTTTTTTGTATGCAAAATCCCTCCAAATATCCTTAAATCTTCACTAGCTCCTGGAAGACCAACTGAGTCTCCCCTACTAGCACCAGACCAACTGCAGATAACCCCCCATTAGAAAAAGAACAAAGTTAACCCAAATTTTATACTTGAACTTACAGGCAGAAAAACACTATCAAACAGTTGATACCTTAACTGCTCCATAGAAGGAAAATATCTATCTTGACCTTCAGTCCAGCACTGCACATTCTCATTGCTGGCGGCAGATACCATGAGTCCATACTGACAATAACCAGAAAATGATGGCTGAAACCATGCAAGATCAACACGTATACCATATGCAATTATGGTAGGGTTTACATGTGTCTCAAGCCAGCTAATAACAGGGCCAAAAGTTAGTTTCAAATGTCCATAGCGAACTAGGCGCAATTGAGAATTTAAACCAGCCACTAGTCGATACCAAATGGTTGGTGGAACACACTGCAAAACAGAGGCAAAACTAGGCATCAACAACAGCACTCAACCACTAAAAGAAGCTATCAAAAACTTTTCACAAAACAACCATATAATAACAAACCTGACTCATTAAGCTCGTAAGAATGTTATCACTTTGAAGAGAAAAAGGAGCCATGTAACTTCCATCTCCTCCAAAAACCAAAGAAATTGGAAATCTTTGATAAAGACGAGGAGGAAGGTGACCTATCTTTTCATCTCCACCAAGGAAAAAGTCCACATACGCAAGCATCAGATCAGCAGTTGCAGCAACCTGCAGAGTAACACCACAGGGACCAGTGTTAAAACCTTCAGTTCCATTGGCATGAAACAAAAGGACACAGCACTTCTTAAGCTTAAGGAAAAAAAGGATTCCAACAGGAAAGATCGAATCTCAATCAATTGAAATTCTTGTTTAATTTTCCACCAGCTTCATCCAGTTACTACATCGATAAACATACAACAGCAAAAGCATATGCATTTATTTTAAACTCCAAAACCAGACTACCACAACATATAACAAGCCAAAAAATTCCATAAGGAAAATTATACAATAATTTAAGAATATAATGGAACAAGGTACCTTAAGTCCTTCATACAATGCGCGTGAACGGCAAGAACGAAGGCAAGAATGATCATATTCAGATCGAACAAATTCACGTAGCTGTTGCAATTTCCTTTTCCGGCATTGCTGTAGCCAGGACCATGCAAGTGGATATGCAAGAATAGAAAGAATGCTGTAGATTGATCCTTCCCACCACTGATACACAGCTAAATCATTAATCTCATCCACAAATCTCTCAAAGGCATCCTCATATCTGCCATGCAAATGACATTCAAAAAACTCTTTTACATAAATTAATTTCCTATAACACTTTGGAAATAGTAAGCTCACTAAACAGCTGCTCATACAGAAGAATGAAACCCGTAATTATAGATTATCATTGAAGTGAAAATTGACCAACAAGTTATCACACATGGAGGCAAAAATAAGAACTTACACAATTTCAATTAATTGTGTTGGCGGAACATGAGGAAGATGCCAAGGTTCAGTAAATGTATTTGGTCCCATAAAATACATTCTGTGCACATGACTCTGGGATTCCTCAGTTCTATTTGTCTCCAAAACCTGATGGATATAACAATTAGATACTTGAGAATACTATTTAGTAAGTAGTTTGTATAAATGATAGATAAAACATCAAGTGTAAATGGAAGAAACTAAGGAAAAAAACCTCATTCAATGACTCTAGGAAAGGGAATGAGTGATCTATTTGAGAGCCACGATGAGCAGGCATGAGAGCTGGTAATTCATCTCCACCAACATATTTCATCCTTGCAACACTAAGAACTAGTGCTAAAAGGATGAGGAGACCTAAAAGAATAAGACCAAAAAACCATGGCCCGCCAAAGGTATATACCAACTCTTCAAGTGCCGTGTAACAGTGTGGCATATGATATCTTTCAGAAATGCACTTGTAAGGGCAGGGGCGATCAGTGACACCACCTATTGAGAAAAATAAGGTTGGGACCAATAACAAAAGTTATTATCCAGGTGAAGAAAATAATAATCTTAAACTTTGCAAGGATCAAAATGCCATGTATTATTGACAGCAATGCGAAACGAAAAACCAAAACCCAGCAAAAGCACTATGCGGAAAAAACCCACATTAATGCAGGGAATGAGAGATGCCCATCCTTCCACATGTACAAGCAGCTAAAGTTAAACATACCTCGAATATCAACATATATAGCTCGAGTTGGAAGCTCATCAGCTGGGCAACTATGACAAAGGACTCTATCAGATCCACTGACATTCTTAAACGTCCCAAGAGGGCATTCCTGCAGCAGACAATCTAAAATTGTGAAGAAAACCAGATAGAAAGTGACAACAAATAACCAATTCTACTACTGATCATGGAAGATATGTCTGCGAGAAGAAATTTAACACGATCCACGTGACCAGATAACATTTAGAAATAGTTGCAAAGCTCTGAACAAGTCAATTTTCCAAAACCTGGAAATATACATTTCATGAAGAAAATTGTAATATGGTAAACCAGATAAAGTGTTATGTCAACTGAAAGTTCTCTCAAGCAAACCGATCTTTATACCCTTCCAAAATGAAGGCAAGGTAACTTCATAGTAACTAAAACAAGACCAAACTCCAAAAAAAAGTGACATAAATTTGCAAATCTACCTCACAAAAGATACCATAAAGCCCTTTAGGACAGGCCTTTCCGGTGATAGTGCCATTTTCTCCAGTGTGACCCTCACCTCTGCCAAAGCCTCCCCTGCAAACAGCACTAGCAATCTGAATAATTTCACCAAGTATCCACAACCTAGCACAGTTAATCACCTATCAACAAGCAAGGAACTGAAACCCTTGCCAGTTTATTACAGCTTCAAATGGATATTTCTGTCAATGATGACAAGAAATGCTTTACTATCAGTTAATGAACATAACAGCCCAGGAAGAGGTCCTTTTGTAAAAATATAAAAACTAAGAGGTCCCTTAATTATCAAAGGTTCAGAAGTGCCTTTGCGACTAGTACTCATCGAGATGTGATCACAAAAGTTCAAAGTTGCCAGCAATATGTAACTATCCCTTGGTTCCTCCTTGTTTCTTCTGCCTCCAGCATTCGATGATATACTTCATAACACTAAAGCTCACATGTCCAGACACACTTTTAAAGACCTGTATTCTCTGGGCCATCTGAAGGACAATATGAACTAGTAACCTATCTGTCTTTGCTCAGTGTTTAGTTAAGTTGAGAACAGAACAAGAATTAAGGACATTTTTGCTTTGCAGGTCACATACCGCAGCAAATGAATTTGGGAATGATCATCACGTATTAGCATCCAGACTTTCAAAGAATATAAGTATAGAACAAGTTGTTTCCAGCCTAATTAGATTATGCATTTAAATTTTCCTCACTCTATTACCAAATTAGTTTCAACACTTAAGTGACAATAAGAAGACCTCCAGGGTGGGTGGTGTTGGGTAGGAGAGCTGGCTTAATCATTCATCAGATGCTAAATGTAAGAAGCAAGCCACATGTCTCTGATACAAACCTGGTATTAATGCTTCCTTTCACACTTGCTATGGGTTGGTACGCATCCCCAGTTGGGATATCTGACCAATGAAGGTGAACCCGCCCACCACCTCCACCACCAGCACCACTTGGGCTGCCATGTCCTCCAGCAGTTGAGATAACAGAAGAATCAGCAAGCATGATTGAATGAACAAATAAAAGGATGGTTCCACCAGATCCACCACCGGGACCAATGTTTGAAATGGTACTATGATCTTGCTTTCTGATAACTTCTCCAAAGCTTTCTCCATCAGCTCTAAGGGAACCATATACAGACAAACTTGAGAGTGAGTGCTCCAGTGAACCCATCACTGTTCAGGCAAAAAATGAGCAAAATATTAATACGAGCATCATCACTGGACCAAATTTACATCAGCAAAAGTCGCCACAGCATAGCAACAAAACAATCTCCCAAGTCCAATGATGTGCCAAAAAACTGACAGAAATAACTCGCCTTTTACTTTGTTGGACAGAGGGAGAGGGTAAACTCGACCATTTTCTGTAAAATTACTTAAAATTCAACTTATCGCAACATATCCACCACTCAGAATATGATTTGAACAGAGCAAAGAACTGAACCGAACTAAGGTTGCTAATCATAGTAATTGAAAGGAAACTTCAGAGTCTGTGATTGATGTGTGTGTATATATATATATGGTTTGTTTTAAAAAAGGGCCGTTAAGGTTTATTTGGATACAATTTCTCATAATGAATCGAAGTTCGTGTAAAGAAATTTTTGCTTTTGGTTACTTTATGCAAGTCAAAATGAAATGGGTAGCCCATCTACAGAAAGAAAAAAGTATAAAACTACAACGAATATGTTATATTAATAGATAAAAAAATTGAAGTTTATGATATTAGAAGTGATGCAAAAATTTTCCTTAGAAAAGGTTTACAGGTGTTAAATAATGTGAAATAATTGTATCCGGATGTTGATTAAATAACTGTAGAACAATGTACCAAGGAGCAGCAAAATATACAATAGTCTCACAACAGAAGATACATATGCCACTCGGAGCAATTCAAACCTCAAGCCTCTGGAATCAACCCCTATGGCTAAAACATACGTGAAAATTATGTATTTGGACAACTCACCAAGGTCATCTAAAATATAAAAGCAACAACCAACTAAGCACTTTTCTCTACCGCATCTAAAGAACAACAAAAGTAACTAATAGCAATAGTGGAATTTCAATAGATTCAGAAGCTTACCTATTATTCCACCACCAGCAGTTGCACCAGCAAGACTATCATTTCCACTACCACTACCAAGTTCACAAGGCAACTCAGCATCTCCATAAGAAACGCCACCTTCGATAAAACTGCCATCATAATATCCCTTCCCACCTCTGCCACCATGCCCTCCACCTCCAGCAAGACCATTATTGAGTACTGTTCCCCTACCCACCCCACCAGTGCATCCTAGAGCAGTCCAAATCAGAATGTGTGGGCAAATAATTGAATCTTTAATGGTCTAACATTATTCCTCATTTAAATAACCAACTATCCGCATTGAAATTTTAAATGGAAATTAGGTACAAGCCATACCCAAAGCTGACGTGGTAATTTCACCAAGAAGAATGGACGACAACAGTTCTAACCCAGTGAAAATGAACAACAGATCCTGTTACAATGCCCTCAATTACAATATCTTCAACACGACATATCTGCAATGCCATTCCAATCCAACAATTCATTAACAAGTTGAACACACAAAACCTTCACAGCCGAATTTACCATAATCTGACAAATATGACTTGAATTTCAAATTGGCTAACCAAAGACCTGAAGGGTGAAGGATAAGGAAGAATTCACGTTGCAGTCCTCAGGTGGGTGAAGCAATTCAATAGGGCAATCTTGAAATTCACAGTACAGCCGTGGTGCCCTGCCAGTTACCAAAACTAAATACCTAACAAGATAATGGCAGAAGCATTACATTCTTTTAGATTAATAACTTACATATCATTGTCACTGGCATTTTCCAGGGGACCTCGCAGAATAGACCCTGGTCCAACCTTCATATTAGGAAGGAAGAATTAGCACATGAATAAGTAATGCAAATGGAAAGATTAATGCCAATGTAGAAATCAAATGCCACGTCAATTAAGTAACACATTTTCAATTCTCAAATTTCATTAATCAAAAGAGGGAAAATATCTCAAATATTAGCAGTGGCTAGTTTTCCACCACTAAAAATTAAAGCAAATTATGCCCAAACATGGATCCCACAGTCAATTTTGTAGAACACTTTGTTTTTATGCACTATCCATCTACCTATATGTAACCAAAACGACAAGCCAGACCCTTTCAAATCTGAACTGGAAAAATCTGATTCTAAAAGATTATGCATATATCAAACTAAAGGAAGCATTCAGCATACTTTGATACTAAAAAATAATGAGAGGATCAGACGCTGCGCTTCAATAGTAT
This sequence comes from Gossypioides kirkii, assembly GCA_005610355.1. Classification (NCBI taxonomy): domain Eukaryota; kingdom Viridiplantae; phylum Streptophyta; class Magnoliopsida; order Malvales; family Malvaceae; genus Gossypioides; species Gossypioides kirkii. The sequence continues at coordinate 6,951,385 of CP032248.1, forward strand.
CCCCTGGTCCAGACAAATTCAAAAATCCTTGTCCATGAACTCCCAAATTTGCATTAGAATGTATTACAGAAGATTCCTGGAAACCAGAAAACACCATAACTTACCTCGAAGCAATATAATCACGGTTTTTTGTTAAATGAAAAAACATTATCAGTTAATTACCCTTAGAACTACCAAATTGCTGGCCTCAAGCAAGGATGTTGCCACAATAGCATCAGCACCACCATCTATAAGCATTTTCGAATTCCACATCAAGTGCACTTTGACAGACATACGAAGAGCCCCATATATCTATCACTTTGAATTGAAAGAAGGAACAGTGAAGACTATCATCAAGACTATAAGAACACAGTGGTTAATGACAGACTATATTGTAGCTATTTTACATGGGAAATAGATAAGGCAGATCCCAGTATTATAGCCTTAAGCGATGCTTTCAATTAGAGTAGATAAGTAATAATTACTTGCCTTGAGAACTGAATCACTCATCAAAAGTTCTTCCGCCATCAATTCAAACTCAGACGAAGCAAAATGCGCAAGACCAAAGCTTAGCACTGCACCGCACGATAAGCGAATTTGTCCCCTAACCTATATGACCAATTACAAAGTCAAAATTATGAAATACAGCACACTCTGATCTCTGTGACTGTAACTCTCAACTTTTGTTACACTAATTTGGATCTAGCACCAAATGCAGGTTTAGTGTTCACTCCAATGTTTGACAAGTATTCTCATTATCTGTTTAGGATCTAAGTTTCATACTCATGAAAATTAAGATTTTCCACTGGTTTCCAACATGGTACATCAGGATCGGGTGATGTAATCTGATTCCTATACCATTTTAATCATTTAATTTTCAAAATTTGACTCAAGCTACCACAGCCAATTCAACCCTTATTTTGGGATAAATCATCTAGTTTATTTAAATTTAATTCTAATTCAACCTTTTAGAGATGAGATAAACAGATCAACCAATTTTAAATTAGATGGCATGACTCCTGATAAAGAACAACTGCATAAATGCATGCTTTCGAAGGATATAAGCCAACAAAACATAGTTATCTGGGAACAAACATCATGTATCAATTAAAAAAGGCAATAAACATAGAGTATATTCAAATAGAAAAACAAGATTTAGCTCTTCAATGACCTGAACACGGCTCCAAAGCAAAGGAACAGAAGCCTTGGCATGATCTCGCACATGCACATTTGTCCAAAGTGGTTGTTTAGGGAACTCCATTAGAAGTGTGTCAGTATTTGTGGACATGTTGTGGTTGCTAACAATTAGACTCTGAGGCACAGCATCATAATATGTACCTGCAGCACCTGAGTTATCGGGACAGCCAAAACTTTTTCCTCCTGCAAAAAAGATGACATAGTGGAGATAACAAGATATTAGACTACATCTTCTGGTCAGAGCAAATATTACAGACAGAATTGGAGTTTTGTAGACAAGGATACTAGAAGAAAACCCAAGCTAACATTACTGTTTTTTAAACAATGACCATTTAGCAAAATTCACAAAGTAACTTCTCCTAAAAATCATCGAATAGACACACAGTTTACTATGCCATTTATTTAAGGATATGAAATTTACACAGAAACCGAAAACCTACCATGAATAAAGAATTCTGTATCATCATGCCTACTAAAAACATTAATTGAAATTCTTCCACCACCTCCTCCAGCAAATCCATTCCCCCAGAGGCACTTAACCAGCCGCTTCCAGTCCTGTCTTCAGATAAGAAGGTTGTCATTAGGAAACCCATTATCCATTTATTTATGAAAAGTTTACGGCATAGCATTTCAGATATGCACTACAAATAGACCCCAAAGGAGAATACTGCAGGAAGATACAAGTATTAAACATGAGATGGAGCAAAATCGGACATACAACCATCTTTTTCCTCTTAAAGAGAGATGAAAGTACGTTAACGGATAGAAGAGGAATCACAACCACAAAGAGTTTAACAAGAATTTAATAATAGAGTGAATGAGAACATGACTTTTACATTTGCTAGAAAATCGATTTTATGTGCTGATCATACAGTAACAGATGAAGATCTGATTCTCCAGATACAAGTGATAAAATTATTAAGTTATGCACAGAAAACATATTTCAATAATAAAACAACGGTAAAGGAAGCTGAATTAAGTGACATTCTAAGAAACTAACTCTGCCATCAATTTCAAAATAAGGAGCATACAATAACTTCAAAACCACTAGTATGGGAGAAAAAGCATAGGATTTCTCAACATGTTGGTCCACATATAAATTTCATCTAATTTCTAGAAACTGCGGGCATGAAAATCCCAGCAACGGTATTCCAACTGTAACTTAAAATCATCACAGTACTTTGTAGACAAATTCTGAAAGTCCTTATCTTAGACATCCACTCACACTCTCTCTTTTCTAAAATGCCATAAGTTCCTCCAGAGCCTTACGCATCTTCTTTCTTTAAACTTTGAATTTACTTTGATTTCCTCTCATTTGTTTTTTTACTTTCATCCTCACTCTTTTTCTCAGATGCTGCATCCTGACCTCCCAATTTATAACCACAGCATCCTTGACGACGAAAATAAATACAATGCCATATTTGCAATAAATGCATAAATGTATCAATGTTGACTATGCTTAGAAAGTTCAGTCTATACTTAAGGAAAGGGGACCATTTGGCAAAGTTATTTACGGCAATTGAAGACAACCAGTATCAAGACGAACTAAAGCATCATAAATCAATCAACTACACAAAACAATTATATCATCATAGCAATTAAAGTTCAACTCACGTGAAACCTACAAAACTGATGAGCAGGGGGGAAACAAAATAAATTACATTCTATGAGCCTTGATATAAATGCTTCCACCTGAGCCTCCACCGCCTTTTACACCACCATCACCTCCATTCGCCAACAAACTCCCTCCAACTTCAATGGCCTCCTCCACCTCTAACCTTATCCTCCCACCACCTTCCCCTCCATAATCTTCTTCTTTACTAGTCGTCCCTCCTTTACTCCCATAACTCCAAGGCTTATCCAAAGACGACCAAGAGTAAGCATCTCCTCCCCACACATCGTCCGGCAGTTTCATGTTATCCGACACGCAACTTGCGCCTCTTCCACCATGGCCCCCGCCCGCACCTTGAATCCCCGAAGGGGTTCCACTCGTCTGAGCCGGGGGTTGACCGGCTAAGCCGCTTACATTTACCACTGAACCTTTAGAGAATCTCGCATTCCTCGCCGAAACAAACAGTGTCCCGGTAAATACGCCGGCGTTCTGCCCCAAACTGAATTCCCCACGACTCACATTGATGGAAATTGAGCAACCCTTCATATGACAACTCAAAATGACATTAGGAAGCACGTGGAAGCTTCCGGTTCCTGCTATATACACATCGCTGTCAAAACTCAAGCTAGAATTGAGCTCACATACAGTGTCCAGTGAGCCAATTCCGTTTAAATCTTCTTCACACGAGAGAGACGGAGGAAGCGGCGGCAGGGAAGGCGGCGGAGGCGAAGGCGGAGAGTAGTCACCGTGAGAAGAGAGGAGGTCGGAGTCGATGATCGAGAATTCATCAATTTGATCAACGGCGAGACAAGGGTTTATGATGAAAATGAAGAGTAGAAGGAAAAAAAGAAGAAGAAAATCGAGCCATTTAAACGATGGCAGACTCATTACAGAGAGAAAAATCAAATTGGGCTTATTAGAAACAATCTTAATTGTGAAAATGTGTAGTAAACTGCAATGGAATCATCACTTTCAGTAGAAGAGTGTGGATTGAAGTGGAACGAAGGGTAGAACTGAAAACATGTAAAACTTATGAGGTTATTTCTGGAATTATGTATGCGGAAAGGGAAATGACAATTGTGATTGAAAGGGCGAAATGGAAGGGAAAGATCGGGTGGAAGGGAAAGTAGAACAATTAGACACTGACAGCTTCCACGAGGTGGCACGTGTCAGCTCATTTGTTTCTTGAGCCTTTTATGTCCAGGCCAAATATTTATTTTTTATTTTTGGGTAAATTTCAAAATAGTCACTTTTATTTATCTCAGATTACATTTTAGTTACTTACGGTATCGTATTGTAATATTTTAGTCATTGAGCTGTTAATTTCCAGTAACATTGTAAAGATAAACTGATGTGGCACGTTAAATCATTATTTCAAATAAAAATTTTAGGTTAAATTCTATAATTGGTCCCTATATTTTTTCTATTTGAGAAATTTAATTTTTTTCCTTTTATGTTCTTTTAACTTTCCTTTTTTTTCATTCTCTTTTAATTTTCCTCTGTTTTTCTTCCTTTTTCATTTTTTTTAACGTAATTTTTTTATATTTTACATTTGTTAAAACTAGTCCACAAGCTTATCTCATTCGAAAAAATTAAATTATTCAAAAAATAAAAGCATAATGACTAGTTTTAACAAATAGAAAATATGAAAAAACTACGTTAAAAGAAATGAAGAAAGGAGAAGCAAAAGAGAATAGAAAATAAAAGAAAAAAAAGGAAAGTTAGAAAACATAAAAAAATTGCTAAAAACGAAAAAATAAAAGAAACGATAGTATAAATTAACCTAAATTTTTTTTTGATTATCATGTCAGCTTACCATTATATCGTTAACGATAATTAACGGTTTAATGACTAAAATATTACAACACGATGATGTAAATAATTAAAATGTAATATTTTAAACTAAAATACAATTTGAACTAAATAAAAGATAAAAGTGATTGTTTTTAGAATTTACCCATTATTCTTCGTTGGGCAGGTGGTAAAGGTTTTCAGTAATTTTAGGTGCAATAATTTGATTTATTTATTATAATAACTGAATTGATTGGAATGGTCTTTCGTCACTACTAACAAAAGATAAGATCAATTTAAATTTATTTTTTCAAACTTGTTAGCTGTTCTCACTTCACGGCTGCCGCGTAACATTTGAGTTTCAAGTTTATTGAATATTATTACCTTTAAAATTAATTTTAAATACGTATTATATATAATATTTAAATAGGAAGTCAGCTTTCAATTTATACTACTTTTCTCATTTAAATAGGTATATCCATTACAATTTTTTGTCCATTTCATTAAAAATTTCACTTAACCAACTATATTATCATGTGACATTTTTATTTAAATAAAAATTTTAAATTTCTTATTAAATAAAAATAAAATGAAATTATTCTCTCTCCATTTCCACCTTTTTCTCATATTTTTTTTAGACCTATTTATGGGTCAAATTATTTATATAAGTTTAAAGATTCGTTTGAAATTTGAAATGGTAAAATAAGTTTATAATACTTTATATATTATGTAATTTATAATATATTAAAAAATAAATATATAAAAAATATATAATATTATTCTGATGTAAATATTAAAATAATTATAAAAAATTAATAACAATATATTAAATTATTAAATTTTAATTTAAAAATAATATAAATATTTTTTAAAAAAATTTAAAAAAATGTGGACAAACCGAAAATTGATTTGACTTAATCTTTTACAAATATGGACGGAGATAAAATTTTAAGTCATATTTCAGAACAAATTAGATTTGAACAAAATATAAAATATGTTGATATCATACTTATGCCTAGGCCGTGAGCACCTCGTTCATGTCTCTTGTTTTTTCTTTCGCTCCATTCTCGAGTGTCCGAAGCTTGAAGCACTTCTAATGAAGGGTTACGAGAGCAATTGAATGTTAGTGATTGGCTCATATTTGTATGTGATATTCATCGAGTAACGAAGAAACAAGCTTGAAAGCAATGGAGAGCTTAATTGGGCTAACAGTAAAGATTGCCCAGGGTGGGATTCTTCAAGAGAAAAGCTGGAGCGTAAAAACCAGTTGTAGTTTCGCCAATAATGGTCAGTCTCATAATGGGATGCTCATCTTTCAAGATCCCTCCTTGCTACAGTGACTCCTCTGGCTGTGCTTTACGCTGCAAACTAACAACATCAACAATAGTTACGGACATTGCAGAGAATCAACTAATTTCAAGCTACATATTCTCAATGTTTTACCTTTGTGTAAGCAGTGAAATCATATAAAAGTCCGTGTGCAGTAATAAAAAGAAAAAGAAAACAAAAAGCTCCCTTAAATCTTCTGAAAATCCTATCAGAATGATTTTTATTCTAACCTTTCTTCAGTGCTTAAGAGGTTTCAAGCATTTAACAAAATTATAGGTAGAATGAGTGCTAAAATGAAAGCATGTGCACTATCTTCCCCAGGGTGGAAAACAAGCATTTAACAAACTAGTTCTGCAGCTACTGGTGGAAAATGGATAAAAGTTAGAAGGGGCCGGCATACATTGGTAAAGGTGGTTTGACTTATGCATCCCCGAGGGTTGGGGTGGTGCCGATTTCAAGGACATGATGGCTTTCAACTTAGAATGCTCAGCAAATATGGATGAAAATGAATATTTTTTATCAACAAATATTGGATCCAACCCCTCTTACACATGGAATAGCATATGGGGCACAAGAAACTCATTACAAGATAGTGTTCGATGGTGGTAGGTAATGGTTCAACCATTAGAGTTTGAGGGGATAAATGGATCCCCATATTTGCCACTTGTAGGGTTCAATCTAATAATCAGAGCATCTCCTTTGTGGTATGGGTTAGTGACTTAATTCATTAGGAAACGATATGTAGGACTTTTGACCTTGTTTTTGCACTGTTTAGTGAATATTAAATGTATAAATATATGAAAACAGGTTTGATTTTGAGATGAACTTATTGGGGCCAACCACTAACCCTAAAATGTACGGTAAAACCAATGTGAAATGTATAAAAAAACTTTTGAGTAAACTACATCATTAATCACTAAATTATAAATAATTTTTGTTTTGATCACTTAACTAAAATAAGTTACAATTTAATAACTAACGTTTTAGAAATTATCTCTTTTTTGTCACTTGTTTGTTATGTGACACTTTTTAATTGGTATAGTAACAATTTAGTCCTCAATTGTTTTTGTCAATTTGATCTTAATTATTTATAAAATAATAAAAAATTAAAGTTCTTTTTAAAAATTTAGAAAATTATAAACATTAAAAATTATATAAAAATAGATAAAAAAAATTCAAAAATAAATAAAGTGAGAGAAAATGAGTGATATTTTTTAAACCCTACAAATTTTCTCTCTTTATTATTTGTATAAAGATATTAACTACTCAATCTTTAAAGTAACATAGAAAAAATAAAAATATTAAGCAAAATCATTTTTACCTCTTCTGTTGTTATAAGAAAAGAAAAATTTTAGAAAATAATTTAGTTTTATTTAGAAAAATTATTTAAATGAAATGAAAATTTGAATTGAGTCTGAAAAAAAATATTTTTGTGGTATATTTTGTATTTTTAGCTAAAAAATGGTATTAAAGTCGATTTTACAAGCTTTTATAATTCAATTTTGGATGGTCTTCAAAGGCTGGAACTCGACTTGAAAATATTATTAATTTGGTTTCGAGAAACACTAAGGATACATGTAATGATTTAACTTTTTTTTTGTTATTGGATTTTATTGAATGCTAATTTTGTTTATGTCCTATAAATATTAGTTCTTCAACAACATATTCGAGATTTCATCTAAATGTAACACCTCACACTCAACCTGATCGTTAAACCCGAATATATTTACTTATAAACATCATACATTTCAAATCAATCCTCATTACCATCCATGTAGATGCATTATAGATGTCAAATATATTTAATTATCAAATCTGAAGGTTACACGAGGTCGAGATCAGAGTTAGAATTTGAATCCATACTCAAACTATCAAATTTATATAATATGTCTCGAGGCATTGACCTTTATGTCTCTAAGACTAGTAAAATTTTTATATAGAATTTTCTAAATAATTTTTATATAAAATTAAGGTCAAATTGACAAAAAATATAAAAATAAGGGTAAAACTTGATATTATACCGATTAAAAAACTATCACTTAACAATTGGGTGATAAAAAAACAATTTTGAAAACGTTAATAATCAAATTGCAACTTTTTTTAATCAAATGATCAAAATGAAAACTTAATCATAGTTTAATGATTAATGGTATAATTAACCAAAATCTTTTTATAATTTAATGTTGAAGCTTTAAATTAGAAATTAAACTAAATTGAGAGTGATTTATAACTTAATTGTAAGGGCAATTAAGTCTAAATAATTTTGTAATTTTGAATTTAAATTTATTTAATATAAAAAAGACATTAAGTCTAAGGGTAATTAAACAAAGAGAATAAAAGAAGAGATATTATACATATAGTTTTGAATATGGAGTCAATGAATTATTTGAAATTTATTTATGTAAGGTAAGAATAATAAATATTTAAAAGAATGAATCAATTTAATAATTTATGCAAAATAAAATGATTCTTTTTAACTAGAAATAATCAAATCAAAATAAGTATAATAAATTAATTCTTAAATCAAGTATAAGATTATGAAAAATCAGTAACTTTTGAAAGATTACTTATTAAAATGAAATCAAGAATCAAAATTAAAAAATATATATTCTTAATTGAGAGAAATTACGCGGAGAGATTTAATCAAAATTATAAATGTAATTAGTATGATGAGAACCAAATCCAATCTTAAATCCCAAATAAAATTAATAGAGATTATTTATATTATGCTAATTATTTAAATCCCAAAATATGCTAATTATTAAAGAAAATAATGATGGAACAATATTTATATTATCTCCATTTATATATGTATAGCAAATACATACAAAAGGAGGAAAGAATTGTCAATTTATTTTTTACATAACTCATCGTAATTAGATAAATTATAATAAACATAATTGGGGTATAGAAAATGACGAGCACCAAGCCGCCATTTAGTCCTTTAATTTCTTCAACCTATCACCACTTGAGCTTTGCCGGAAAATACTGAAACAAAAAATATATATACATATATAAATTTTAGAGATAAAAAATAATTAATATTCAGTAAAATAAAATGCAACATTTTACTGACTTTTTCAATAAGCGAAAGATAATATGGCTTCACTTTTTCAACGTCGACGGGGACCTTGCTCTTGCTGTACAGGTCATACTTGCTGTAAAATTAAAATTAATAAATATAGGTTTTAATAAAATTATTAAATGTAAAAAATAATATTATAAGTTAAAATAAAATTGAAACTCACTTGAATACTCTAAGCCACTTCATATTCTTCTTATCCTCATCACTAAGAAACTGCATGTAGGCTCCCTCCCTATGTAAAGCTGCATAATTATGATTGAAATTATTTATATTATTATAGAATAAATTGCATATTATAAAAATAAAATAATATACTTACGATAAAGTGAATGATATCGGATAATGAACAGCCCTGCTGAAGGTAGAGTAGTTATATTTTCCTTCGCAACCTGCAAAACCAATTAATTTATTTGAGATCAAATTCAAATTCTCGTATCTATATTATAATATTATTATTATAAAAAAAAAACGTACCAAATACATGTAATCATCATGCCCCCATGAAATTGTAACATTGTCAAGGCCACAGCCATCGGAGTAAATTCCATTCCTGGTGTTATAAGAGGGATTGTTGTAATCTGGGTTTTCCTTGAAATACTGAAAAAAAAAATATTTTTAGTTGATTTTTTGTATCTTAATAACTTTTCCTCTAGGAAGAAAAAGATTACCTTGTGATGAATATTGGCCTCATCAAAAGCACATCCAAGAGGAAATGTGTCGCCTACAAATATTGACATTAATACACAAAAGAAAGAGAAAAAAAAAAAAAAAGGCATATAATCATATAAACTAAACTCACCAACAACAGCCCATTGTGGAAGCCCTCCAAATTTAGGTAGAAGAAGAACCTTCCCAAGATCTAGCATTTCCACAAAACAAGTTGGTTAATTGCACATTCTTTTATATATTAACATGAAAAAAAAATGATATACCATGAATGAGGGCAGTCAAATGCAGCCAATCTTCATTAGGATAATCTTTTCTAATAGCTTCAGCCGACTGCAAGAGGTGCTGAATTTGAGGTTCATCCAGGTCAGGGTCACTGTCATCCACCACCTCATTCAGCAATTCACAGCATTCCCATATGCTCATTTCCATTCTATTCAGCTTTGAATATTCTTCCCTCATCTTTTGCACCTGCATGCATTATTCAAATTTCCCCATCAAACAAATCTGCCCATTCAGTTGGTGGTGCAATATATATGTTTAGGTCTTTTGGCTTACAAAGTCGTATGTCTGGTTAATATGTTGTTGCTTGTAGAATTCCTCCACGCTCTTTTGCCTTTCACTTTCTGCATTATAATCCCTAAAGGAGTTGCCAAATGAATTGATCTCTGGTGCCAAAAATCCTTCTCCTGACAAAGATTTTGGCACCGGGAATCCACCGTCCAACACCAATTCCTTACTTTCATCCACATGATTCTGGCAGTCTGGTTGAAACACTGTTAAACATTAAAAAGAAAAAAAAAGTGAATGCAATCACTGATTGTTTTCCAAAAAAAAAAAAAAACAAACAAACAATGAATGGTATTGGTACCTAGCTCAGGCTTCTCGATAAGGATAGTCATTTTCCTCCCGAGAAAATGTCAAAAAGAAAGAACTGTCTGAAAACCCAAAAAAGAACCAATAGAAAGGGCTCAAATTGTTGTGGTTGGTGATGTTGCAAAGCAGAGGTGGTTTTTATAGTAAAATTGGAAAAGCCCTTCCCTGTCAATTGGAATGTCTTATGTCCTCAACTGAAAATCTTTTTTATGCTCAAAAGAAGAAGAAGAAGTCCTTCCTTGTCAATTGGAATGTTTTGTGTCCTCAATTGAAAACTTTTTTATGCACAAAATCAGATAAAAAAAGTCCTTCCTTGTCAATTGGGATGTTTTATGTCCTCAACTGAAAAAAGAATCTGTACTTTCTTCCTCCCTCTCCAGCTATTTTAACTTTATCCGAAAAAAAAAGGGAAAAAACGTTGACAATCTCTTTCAGTGAGCGTGAACTCACTTTCCAATCGTTTTATCCCACGTGTACAATACTCTATTACGCGGTTTTATCCAACTTTGAAATGCCTGGCTTTGGTCCGATAAGATCACACGTAAACCGGCTCAAAATCTTATCTAAAAAAATGTTTTCTTTCTTCAATAATACATTTGGTAATTAACTTATTTAAGATTTATTATTATTTTAATATTTTAAAATACCTTCAAGCTTAAATTTAGCGGTTAGGATGGGCAGTTGTAAGGTAATAAGAATGAGAACGTGGTTACCTTAAGATTACTCCAAAAATATATATCATAACATTAAAGGGAAAAAGAAAGGAATTGGGAACCTGACTCAGCACTACGTCGATAACGTATCTTATAATAAGTAGGTTCAAACTGACGCAGCATCTAGTCATGCCCAACCAGTTTATTTGACCTTTTTTATCCGCCGTGCGAAAATCGGAGTGGTTTTAGATCAACGGTTGAGCTGTGTTTCTTTTTTATCAATAAAATTAAAAACACACGTGATAGGAAATATGATCGACGATTCAGATTAAGCCACGTCATCAACCGACGAAACACTAATCCTAGTTTTTTCACTCGGATTGAGCAACTTGCTGGTTATAGGTCAGAGTCAGAGAGGATGCAATCAGAGATCTTTTGCCTGCTAATTTTATTATTATTCGGCCGCCCGCTATATTTTTTTTCAAATACATTACAAATATAATCAATATTTACAAAGTTGAAATATATTTAATTTCTAATTTAAATAGAATTTATGCATAATAAATATATATTTTGCATCAATGGTTGTTGATGTTAGGGTGAGTAAAATCTAATTCAATTTAAAAAATTTGATAAAAAATTTAAATTTTAAATTGTATAATTCTAATTATTCGGATTAATTCGAATAAAAAAATTAATTTTTTTAATTTAACTCAAATATGAATTATACAATTTGAGTTATCAGAAAATCCGAATAAGAAAATGCAAAACTACGTTATTTTGATAAATATTTATCTTTTCTAAATTTAAAAGTAAAAATTACGTCGTTTTGATAAATGTTTACCCATTAAGTTAAAAGGTAAAATCATTATATTGTTTATGTAGTTAAATAATCTTGTACTTTATCTACTAGTTAAATAATCGGTCCATGTAAATTCAATACTGAGCATAAATAGTAGGATATTAACCTGAATCGAATTTTTTTGATTCGATTCGATTCGAAAAAATTTCAAATTGAATTTGGTTATTAAAATAGAATTCGTCAATTCGACTAATTTAAAATTTTTTAACTTAATTCAACTCAACTCGATCGAATGTTCACTCCATTTGATGTTGATTCGTATTGACTAATAAACAAGCTAATTGGTGTTTTAGAAGAAGAGAGAAAAGATATTTAATGCCATTGTGAGATGAACCCATGACAAAGTATGGGATTGCTCTTTTTTAAATATATTGAAAACGATTTCGATCATATTAAAAATATTTAAACCAATTTATATTTAGTATATGTAACGGATATTGAATTTTGATTTATTTATCATTTTTATGATCAATGTATTTTTCTATTACTGTTTCATGAAATATTGGAATAAGTAAAAACATAATAAAAAATATTAATTATTAATTATTTTTTTGAAAAATGAATTATATAAACATGATTTTATGTCATGCACACGATATGGATAAAAAAATCTATAAGAAATACATTTATTAAAAAATAATATAAAAATCAATTGATGCTTTAGTTATAATGATAAAATTAAATGTGGATGTCTTCAGTTTAAATATTGTTAAAATTAAATTTTTATTGATTTATTATATATATATATATAAAACCCGGTAAAAATGTTATTTAATTTGTATATGAGAGGATAATTTAATAATTGAGTAACTGAGTTATTTTATGTGGAGTGAGAACGGACTTGTATTTTAATACTATTCAACACGTGTTCAATGGTTTTGTAATTTTTAAATTTTTTATTTAAAAAATGATAAAAAAATATATAAAGACCAAAATACCATCATAATAATCTTAATTATAATTTAAAAGAAAAAATATTTCTATAATTTTTTTTGAATAAAATATTTTCATGATTTTATAAATGAATTGATGACGCAATTAAATATAACATTAAAATGCTTAAATATAAGTATTAAACATAGATACAATCCATATATTAAATATGTAAAAATGAATTTTCAAGACTCAACAATTAAATAATTATACTTAAAAAATGAAATAATTAAAGGTGGAGTTGACACTTAAAAGTCAATTGTTTTGATTACATGATGATTGGTGACTAAAAGTATCTTTCGTACTAAATAAATTTAATATTAATGTGTCATTTTAGCATGTTTAAGACCCCTGGATGTTAATTTGTCACTTAATTTGGTCATGTGCTGTAAAAATGGATTTCTAACCCATCCCTTTCTCCTGGAAATAGGTGGTGAAGTGAATCATGAGTCGGAATACAGTATAAAACGCACTAACCAATTAGAAGTTAATTGGAACCGGTAAACTTTATTGATTATATCTTAAATTTTAAAAATCAAGTCAAATTAAAAAGTTAAAATTCTACTATTAGTTTAGGGTTTCTATTTTAATTTTAAAATTTCAATCATCGTCAAATTTAAGTAACTTGGTTGAACTATTTTCTATATACAAAGTAAGTTACATTATTATGAGGATACTTTTTAATATATTTTTATATAAATAAATAAAAAATTTACACACAATGAGATTTAAACCTTTAATTTTATCATTTTAGATAAAACTTCATTTAATTTTAAATATTTATTACATAATTTTTCCCATAATCATACTGATAATAAACTTTTATTAAATATATATTTATTGCTTGTGCTCACTAGCTGCATTACCTTTTCCCTGCTTAGCTTAGCTATGCTGCGGGTCTTGGCATTTATTTCGTCCCCTTTATTATCCTTTCTCTTCCACCATGACGGTCATTGTTCGTGTTACATTCTCTGTCTCAACCAATGATTGTGCTTTTCCCCACATATTTTGCTTTTCAGACCTTCAGTTCAGTTGTGGCATACGTTTTGTAAGATATTTTATGATGTTAAAAGGTTGGATCCATGTTTATCTCCCCATTGTTCCGACCAGAGCCAGTTATCATAACATGAATTTACCCCTAAATACATCTGTTCAAGATTATCATAAAATGATTACTTTTTTCTTAATTATTTTAACTGGATAGTTGGGAACCCACCATCAACTTATTCTCATTTTTTCCTCCTTTTTTCTCCTTTCAGGGCTCTATCAGAGTTGAGTTGGGATGTAACCAAACACGAGCAATACCCGCAAATCCTACTTGAAAAGTAATCTAAGCCGAACTATATACTTATATGCTAATGTAACCATCAAAATTTCCTCCTTCGGGTTAAGTGACCAGCCCATCTTTAAATAAAGGGTCCACTGTACCACGCAAGCCCATGGATTTTCTTTTGAGCGACGCCTATGTCCGAACCAACCCATTCCTTGGACTTAGTTGGGAACCAACTATATATCCCACATCAGTTAGGAACATAGCAGCAAAAGCATTTATATAGAAGCAGCAACCTGCTTAGTTTGTCCCTTCGGGGACATCCGATAAAATTGGAACGATACAGAGAAGATTAGCATGGCCCCTGCGCAAGGATGACACGCACAAATCGAGAAATGGTCCAAATTTTTTTTTTTTTTGCATTTTCCAGGTATTTTCCTCTGTTTCCTTTGCATCTTAATTCTTAGTTTGATGTTCAGCTTCATGGGTTTTGCTCAGATCAGATTATAATTTAATCTGGGTTTGGTCTCGATATTCATTTCATTGAGATTTGAGAAAGTTTGGTGAATTAGCTTCTGGGTTTTTCCTTGTTTGATAGCTGGTAATTGTTGATAGTAAAGATTAACTACTTGTGTTTTAGCTATGTTTAAACTTTAAAAGGAACCTCACGTTTTGAGGGTTGAAGTTTGTTCATAGTTGGTGTAATGTAATTTATCAAATAATTTTCCCTTTGGCCGATAAGAAATAATGGGTTTTGACAAAGAGAAAGAGATCTTTTTTTATGATGAAATTACAAGGTGTTTTCTGCAAAGCATTTAGGCCTTTCTGTAGAAATATGACTTATCTTTTAATTCTCTTTTCACTTTGTGGTTTAATAACAAACATTATTCATTTTGTTTTCTGTTCAATAACGTTCATTCGGCGCTCAGCCACAATGGGTGGTTGTCGGTACACTTTGATCTTTTGCTTTATGAATTGATAAATCAATGAGATAGGTTTTTGCTGTGATTGCGCACCACCATGTAAAATTTTCTCCCATAGTTATATAATGTTGGTTTTGAGATTGAAAACCAGCTTCAAGTTCAACCATTTTGTTTTCTGCTCTCCACTATCACAACCCAGCTCTCAATACAAAGCTGGGAGTCTACACCCACAACTGTGGGCTTGAAATTGTTACAATGTCATGAGGCCATGATGAGTGCATGTATCTAATCTGGTTATCACTCACCTTATAACACCAACTCTAACCTTCGTTTTTCATCTTATTAATTGAAATCACATGGCAACATTTTTAATCAGCGTCCTTTCCTTTTATATTATAAAAACTGATATAATCTAATATAAGTCTTTCTCCAAATTAAGTTTGTATAAACTTTTATAATTTGAAGTACAATGTGAACCCAAATATTATAAGATCAATGCTAATTATGCAAATAAAATTTTTTTTCTTGCACCATATTGTGGGGGTATGATATCATTTGAGAGAATGGTATTAGTCACAAACTCTTTAATTTGAAATATTCAAGGCTTCGAAATTTGGTTCAAAAGACATTTGTTATTTTAAAAAATATTTTTCATATTATCAACATTACTTTAGTATAACATAAAAAAATAAGATTGGATCGTCTTAGCATGTTGCAAATTTTATAACTTTAATGATAGGTAGAATTGATATTATTTATACTTAAAAGAATATATGAAAAAAAGGAGATACTGATTATCTTAATTATACAAATTCAAATTTAGATGATGATAAACTTGGTCGAAGATCAACTAATGATGATAAAAAGCATATGTTACATATTAAAGAGGGAATAACTCAACAAATATGTACTAGAACAATTAGACAAAAATAGCATGTGATGATAAGAAATTATAAATTAGACAAAATTTTTTACACTAACATAATTCATATGGTTTGATTTTAATTTTTGTTACTTTTTTAGGAATTATTTTCATTGTACTAATATTTTTTAAAATTATAAATTATGTAATCGTGTAATTACAATGTGTACTGCCAATAATGACATAAAAAATTACGATATAATTACACTCTTTCAGTCAAACACGTCTAAAAAATTACAATTTTTTGTAATGATAGGAGAGTATAATTACTATGTTATTAATTATATTTTCGTTCAATTACTCTATGCTTTCCAAACAAATACTAAATTAAACAATTGGATTTGTGTCCACATGGAGGACAGAAAAAACCTCCAACTCTCCAAAGGAAAGTCGATATCAAAAGCTGCAGTAATCATCCCATAAGTCGATTGTATTGGAGGGAAAGTTCACATATGATGGTTAAAAGTTTAAACTAAAATAAATTTTGAGAGATTTACAAAGTTGACCATTAATTTTATTTTTTGAAAAATAAAATTTTTAATTCATTCAATGAATGGAATCATATAATTCAAGAAAAAAAAACAAACACTCGTCGTAGATGGTGAAGGATAAACTCCATCAATACAATAAAAGTTTTAGCCTCAGCATCAATAGAATATTATGACACGTTGACAATTGATTTTGTCACAACTCAAGTACGACATATCTGAAATGATTGCTAACACTTAATACGATAAGAAAATCAGTCTTGGATGGTCCAATGCGGCAAGCAAAAATCGACAAAAGAATTGAACATTCATTAAACTAGAGAGGACGACAACAAAATCATCCTTAAAATTACTAGCAAAACTAAGATTACATGTATAAGCAAGACTAAAAAACGTGCTATAAGAGCAGACAAAAATTGTTAAAAATGAAGACTTATTAAACAATGGAAAAACAAAAGACATAAAACTTAAGACAACACGATCCAAACCAACTCATGAAATCATTTATTATTTTGAAATACTCTCAAACAGATTAAGAAATTGACGAAGAGTCACCCACTTTCTAAGAAATTTTTTTTGTGGCCGGCGGAATTTTAGTGAACGACAGACATTGTCATCTGTTCATCTCAATTTGTGAAAATAATAAAAATACCCACAAAATAGATCTACAAATTGAAGAGAAAAAAAATATGTGTAATAAATGAGAAAAAAGAAAAGGGTTGATGTTAGTGTCACACAATTAAAGATAAAGTCAAATAAAACTACTAACTTTAGAGGCACCAACTTTATTAAACAAAACTTCTTAATTAAAACCAAATCCTAAATAGAGTCAGAAAATTCTATGTTTATTTGTTTAATTCTATATTAAAATAATTTCCATCCAAACTCCATATCCACAATAATTTTGATTTCACGATGATGATACAAAGCAGTTTTCTATTTTATAATTTAATAATATACTCTTTGAAAATTTGAAATTTAATTTCTTAATTTTTTAGATTTTAAAATTTAAATTTAATTATTAATATAGTTAATTTTTTTATTAAATAACTCATTTGGTAGCTATGTAACTAAAAAAAATATTGTAATGAACATTAATTTAATAAATAATAATATTACTAGTTGACATAAGTTTTGAAATTTGAAAATAAAAAAATTAAATTCCAAAAAATAAAAATATAAAGACTAAATTTTAAAATTTAAAAGTACAAAAATTTATGACATTTTAACCCGAATTTAAATTTCAGATTTCTGTTTTTCAACAAATTTTAGATTCCATATTTTAAAAGAAACACATTGATATATGACCATGGCTGTCATTTGTATGTGGACAAAAAATTGTAAAAACAGACGAAACAATACTAGTTATCAAATTATCTATAATATATTATACTATATTTAAGTATATGATTGAGTTGATGTCACGAATTAATTAAATGTTAATATAAAACAGGTGAAACAATACTAGTCATCAAATATTTTAACACGATTTGGTCACTCAATTTTAAAAAGTTACAAAATGGTTACTGAACTATTTAAAAGTTTTTATATAAGTTATTGGGCTTTTAAGTTTTTTTTTTTTAGAAAAAAAGTCTTATTAGTTAACTCCAAGTGATGATTCGACAATCGAAACAGTTGATCAATACCCATCAAAGAGTAGAAGAACATAGCTTAGATCCAAGTTAATTTAACGGTCGGTATTAGAGATTGGAGAAGAAAGTTGTTTCGATTTTGGTTTGCATATTTATAACGTTCAAAGTTGTTTCATGAAAAAAAAACAGAATTGTAGAAAAGAAGGGGAAGGAGAGCTTTCAATTGGTGCAGATGGTATGAACAGAGAAGGCCATACAATAATGATTTTAACAACTCAATGACTTGACCGTTTTTGAAATTAAATGATTAAACCGTAAACTTACAAATAGTTTAGTGACCTTAGGCGTAATTTATTGTTAATTAAAACAATTTTTTTTTTTTTTTTGGACATAAAAGAGGAGTTCATTCATAGCTTAAATAGCAGTTCTAAAAATGGCAATGCGAGCCATATCGACCTTAACAAAATGGAGCATAAAGCTCGGCATCTGAAAATAAACAACAAAGTCTTTGGAAGAGTCCCTAGAGCTAAAATTACAATAGCAAACAAGGATTACTTTCCTGTGCAACAATTTCCCTCCCTGAAAATGTGGAGCAGTCGGGTCTCCAATAAAATCCTGCAATCATTCACCGACCAAACTGGATTAATGAGACTAATGACAAAAGTAGCATCAACTTCCACAATTAGATTAGCAATGTTGAAGTTTCTTTTGACAACCACCCATCCATCTTCCTTTGGAATCACGAATAGTAACTCCACCTCTTGCTGACCCAAGGTTAAACTTGAGCCACCTAGTGTTTGGTGGACTTCATTTCATCGTGATGAATCTTGGCAGATTAATGGATTTGATTTCATTGGACGGTAAACATCTCAGTTGCATTAGCAAGGGTCTTGTGCTCTAACCATCTTTGGACTAAAAATTTCGGCCCAACTTCTTGTGGTTCAAAATTTTGATTTTATAAGCTCATAGTTAATTTATTTGAAGTCTGAAGATAATAATATTGACAGAGAATAATTAATTATAAACGTAACGATAAAACAGACATAAAAATTAAAAAATTAGTTTTATGAAAAATGGGGAACATGGTGAAGCAGAAACCGCGTGAAAGTTGAACAAAGATACAGAGTTTGAGACTTCTGCATATGTAAGAAAAAAACCTGCCAACGAGTCTGTACTGCAGCTGACAACAATTGCATGAAATCTCCGTGCTCTCTCATGCACCCGCTTTCACTTCCCCTTCATCCCCAACAAACCAAATTTGTTTTGTACGGAGAAAATTATCTTATTGGTTTCTTTTCATTTTTTATATGTATGAACAAGTCAACAAGTCAAGTTCCCTAAAGTTCTTTACCTTGATAGCTTTAAGAGTTCAGACCTTGTCTTCTCTCATACCAAGCACCTCAGCCCTTTTCTCAATCTCTCACTCACTCTCCCTCTCTCAAAGTTTCTCTTTGTGTGTTCACAACACTAAGTGGCTTCCATGGGAAGAGCTCCATGCTGTGACAAAGCCAACGTGAAAAGAGGGCCATGGTCACCTGATGAAGATGATACCCTCAGAAACTACCTTGCCAAACATGGCACTGGTGGCAATTGGATTGCCCTTCCCAGCAAAGCAGGTCTTTTTCTTCTTTTAACTTTGGGACTTGGGGTTTAACGCCAATCATGATTTTTCTGCATGGTTTCATTTTAATTGGAATCAATTAGTATTATTGTGATTATACTTGTAGCTCTTTTCAAACTATACAGTATCCTTTTAAAGTATGTACTCTTTTTTTTTTTTAATTATGTGATAATCAATTTCTATATTTTAGGCCTTAAACGCTGTGGGAAGAGTTGTCGCCTAAGGTGGCTTAACTATCTAAGACCAGACATCAAGCATGGAGGATTTACGGACGAAGAAGACAACATTATATGCTCCCTCTATAGTAGCATAGGAAGCAGGCAAGTGTCAAATCAACACCTAATTTTGATGGGGGGTTTGTTTATATCTGAAAATAACCCAATACTGCAATATTCTTGGTTTAGGTGGTCTTTGATAGCAGCCCAACTGCCAGGCAGAACTGACAATGATATAAAGAACCATTGGAACACCAAGCTGAAGAAAAAACTACTGACAGCAACGAGTGGAGTCAACCAAAACAGCAACAATCATGAATTAACAATCACCGACAGCTCTACCACTTCGGTTCCTATTGAAGCTGTGGCTCTTGTTAATGGCAGTACTACAACTACTACATCGTCTGCTTATATGACAAACATGAAATGCCAGCAAAATTATGATTATCCAGGGCTGGTTTTGGACCAGATTGATCAGTTTACTCTGCCAGGGCTTACGGAATATAGCACCACCAGCACTGCAAATGACAATCACAGTATGTCATCATCTTCTCAAGAAGTTTCAATTCTTTGCAATTCGTCTTCCTTTGCCCCGGAGAACAATTCCACCGCTTGGTTTATCAATGGAGGTGCTGAAGATCAAGGAATCTTACTGGACCAGCTTGATTTTGAGGGCCCTCACTATCTTTTCACTGCCTCTGGTCAACAAATATAGTGAAAAGTAGCGAAGCTTGCTCCATGCTCAACTTATAAAGCTGGCTAACAGTACTTTATAATATTAACCCAATTGTAGTGATCCATGCATATCAATCTAGCCTAGAGTTCATTCAAAATGAAGAAAAGAAGGGAAATTAAGTAGAACTTTTAGTATATATCTAATGGAGACAGTAACTCTTAATGAATTATACCTGGATGTTTCCAAGGTTATGTAAAGTTTAATGAAGCTCATTGTGAAGAATTAGTCGTGTGGGTTGTCCTATTTCTTAAGATTTGTATTTGATGTACCGGAATATGTCACAATGTTGATGTGGCATAACGATAACTAGTGTAATGTCAACATGAAGTGCACATGAATTTATCATGTAAATTTATTGTTTTAGTCGATATTTATATTGAATAAAAACGATTTTACTCTTTTTGAAAAGTTTATGGGGCATATATATATATATATATATATAAAAAGAGAGTTGTAAATGTAATAAAGTTTGGTTGATGGTAAAGGTGAAGTGTTAAGGGAAGGCAGTCAGGACTCAGGACAATTAATTGCTTCATGAGAAATCACGAAAGTGGCGTTGGTTGAGCTTGACCCAATTCAACGTTGAAGCAAAACGTCTCCATCCGAGACATGAATGCATGCATGTATGACACTCTTACATCCCATTTTCTAGTTTAGGACAATTATGTTTCTTTTTTTACAGTCTTTGAAATCAGGTTTATATCCACAGCAGGCCGTCATTAAGGATCCCAAATCTTATATATTCTTATATTACCAGTCACCCTCCCCCCTTGAAAATTGGTCAGGGTTTGAAAATCAACCCTAAGTCAAAGTTGTTCTTTTCATGGTAATTGTCTGCTGTCTTATGAAGAAGCATGTGATTTTGAAACGCTTACCCCGATTCTATCTAACCTAACCTCACCTGTATTGGAAGATCAAAGTTGACTTGTTATATTAATGGCCGCATATCTTCGAACTCCTCTCCTGAATTTCATAACTTGCATAGTGGAGAAACTTCATTTTTGCGTTTTGGAAACGGTCAGTCCCCAAGCCTGGTGGGGTCTAAATGGTTTACATAAAGTTTCTTATCCATTTCGACAAGTTTTCACCGTTCGTTTGTTAGAAATTTGCAAGAGAATTATTAAAGTAATAATTATAAAGAAATCAAATGACTCAATAAATAAATATTAATGGTTAGTGTGCATATTTGACTTATTTTGAATAGGGGTGAGTAAAATCTAATTCGATTCGAAAAACTTGAAAAATAATTAAAATTTTGAATTAAATAGTTCAAGTTATTCGGATCAATTCGAATAAAAAATTAAAATTTTCGGTTTAACTCGAATATAAATTACACAATTCGAGTTATCCGAAAATCCGAATAAGAAAAGACAAAACTACGTCGTTTTGATAAATGTTTACTCATTACGTTATAAGACAAAACCATTATACTGTTTATGTAGTTAAATAATATTGTACTTTGTCTACTGGTTAAATAATCGGTTCATGTAAACGCAACATTAAGTATAAATAATAAGATCTATTAACTCAACTCGATTGACTTGAATTTTTTTGACTTGATTCGATTCGATTAAAAAAAATTCAAATTTAGTTCGATTGCTAAAATAAGATTCGTTAACTCAACTAACTCGAAATTTTTTGTTTCGATTTGACTCGACTCGATCGAATACTCACCCTTATTATAAAATAAATAAAAAATGGAAAACTTTTAACTTTCTTGAAAAAGAAAATTGCGTAAGGCCATTGTAGAAAAAACAAAAATGAAGAGTTACTTGGCAGGTTTGGTACATGAAATTTTTTTCATTTAAGCTCTTAAGAATTTTAAATTAATAAAGATAAAATTACATTTTGATTCCCTAAAAATAATAAAATTTTGATTTAATCTTTTAAAAATTACATTATTACTATCATAAAAACTATAATTTAATTTCGACCTTCCAAAAAAATTTTCTACCTTCGCCCTTGTTGAAAAGTAGGAGGGTTTGAATAAAAATATAGATTCGAAAAATAGGTTTGAACAAAAAATAAGATCCATTTTCTAAATAGGTTAGGCCTCATGTAGGATTTTTAGTTTGTTCGGCCCAACCTGAATTAGTTGTTTTACTGCCATTTTGGTGTTGTTTTGTTGTTACTATTTTATTATTATTATTTGAATATTGTATAACTTTTATTTTATTGTTATTTTTTGCTACTATATTTAGAGCTATTTGTTTGCTAAGCTACAACTACTTAAATAAATATTTTTAATGTATTTTTAATTTATCGGGAAACATTTATTTTAATGTTTTTAGTATGTTTGATGTATTATATTTTTCAAATTTATTCCTTTATAAAAAATAATCTAAAAAATTCAATACAGGCGAGTTGAACTTGAACAAAATTTTAGACTCATTTTTCAAATCGAAATGAATCTAGAAAACAACCTTAAAAATTTGTATTGATCTGACCCGACTCATGATCAGATCTAATTATTATCGATTAATTTATTCCACATTTTACTAAATCAATGACATTTAACCTTAATGAGAAGAGATAAATAATCCATTTGACTATGAGCATAAGAGATTAGTTTTTTTTCTAAGTAATACTTTAATCTCATACTCGAAGTTCCATATATTTATGAAGAATTTAAATGTAAATAAATTTTAATCACCTAATCTTATTATTGAACTAATGTTTATTAAGAATTGTATGTCAACTTTTAGGGTTTTCAAATTTTTTTTTGTCGCTCTATTTTTTTTATTTTGTTCTTGATTAGTTGGTGGTGAGGTCAGTTTTAATGCTAATCATCGATCGTCGGTATTTTTTCTTTTTAATTTTTTATATTCAGTTCTTATTTTTTTTTTATATTTTGGTTTTCTTTTAGTTTTTATCTGCCTTTGCGGCACGCTTTTTCTCTACCTTGTGGCACGCTTTTCCTTTACCTTGTGGCACGCTTTTGCTTTATGGCACGTTTTCGTCTACCTTTGTGATAGATTTGCCTTCGTGGATAGTTTTCTCACAATGCTCGGTTTTGATTTGCGGTTATCGGTGGTCTTTCAATAGTTTGATTCATTTTTATGGTTTGTTTGCTGATGCAGTCAGATCTGTTTTGCGAAGCAGCTTACAAAATTATTGGTTTTGCTCACCACTCTTACTTTAATCTTTAAGCGTGTAGGTTGATAGAGACAAAGAGTTTTGTTTTCTGCTTCCTTTCTCAAGTGTTTCATTTCATCCCTGTTATTGCAACCCACTAGACATGTTTTGCTAGTCTGATGTTTTATTTTCTAGTTTTTTTAATTTCTCTTTATTTTATTATTTTTCTACTACATTTTAATTTCGTTTATAATGTTTCTCTATTTTAATTTCTTATAAATTCCGCCAGATATTATTAAAAAAACTAATGTTTATTAATTTTAATTTCACATTTGTTAGGTTTGATTTCTAACATTTAAGTTAGACTTTATCTTTTAAAAAGAAAGGTGAATTTGCCTCGAGTCTTGCTGTCGACCCAACTCTGGTCAACCCTCCGCGCCCCCACTTGGACTTTGATCCCCAACTTTGCTTCAAACTTACTCTGTGCTCCATTCTTG
Organism: Gossypioides kirkii; assembly: GCA_005610355.1. Taxonomy (NCBI): domain Eukaryota; kingdom Viridiplantae; phylum Streptophyta; class Magnoliopsida; order Malvales; family Malvaceae; genus Gossypioides; species Gossypioides kirkii. The sequence goes on from CP032248.1 coordinate 6,975,707, forward strand.
ACCATAAACTATACACTTGTTGAACAAAGAACAGAAACTTTCTTTATTTCACTTAAATGATTTGAGATTCAAATTTAAAACACAATTATAATTTTTTTTTACAATTTGCACATCATTAAATGTAGCAATCACTCTCACATACATAATAACTCCAACCAACAGAAATAAACACTCATAATCAATTTATCAAATATTAAGGGTGGGTTTTGATGTGCAGTAGAATAGTTATAGTTAGATTAGATACTGTAGCGGGAGACAAAAAGTAAACTAAACGCATCACAATGTCTATTCAAACCCACGCTAAGGGTGGATTTAAACAGACGGTGTGTTTGCATGCGGTTAGTGTAAAAACAAAGATAGCAGTGAGATTAAATACTCTAACGATATTGTACTGTGAGACAAAAAATATGCATACATTTCACCGCCCATCTAAACCCACAAATTTTTAACACTTATATGTACAATTATATACTATTTAACATTATTTGAAATGCATTTTTTTAAAAAAAATATTTTTATTTTTAAAGTTTCAAACTTTTTACATTTTTACCCAAAATATGATTTAAAAAAAAAAAGTAATTGTGTATGTCCTTTTCAAGAGGAAAGATTAAATTGATAAAAAAAATTATAAATATTGAAGGCAAAAAAGTTATTTTACTTTTTTTTTATATCACCTTCATCAATAATTTTAATGAAAAATTAGATGGAGGGATTAAAATTTTTAAATAAAAAAATATAAAAATTTAATGTCTCAAAGTTAAAATATAAAGACTAAATATTAAGTTTCAGAGAAGTATAGGGACTTTTGACATAATTTAATCTTTTTTTCCTTCTCTTGAATATCCCAGAATCCTGAAAAAAGGAAAAAGTTGGAAAATTTTGGTAAAATTTAAAATACTACTGTTAAAGATTATATTATTTTGGTAATTTTTTTTTTTAAAAATCCATATAATTTTAGTGAAAAAACCTAATTTTGAGCTTTCAGTTTGTTATTTTCATGATTAAGAAAAGGTAATTCAAAATTATAGATAAATATGAAACTTATTGACAAATTGAAGTCTGAGTGCTGACTTCACATAAAAGAAGACGGCAATTCTGAGTTCATAATTCAAATCCTTAAAAGAAAAAATCTGAAGTTAGTATGAAAATAAATGAAAAGAATAATTAAAAAGGTGTACTTTAATAAAAGACGAGGGGATTCTCCAAACCATAATTCAAATCCCTTGGATGACTCCAAGTCTACTAATCATGTGTTAATTTTATTGTTTGCTTCCATGATATTCTCTTCTCCTTTTAACCCATCATTTATGCTTTCTCCCCCACTTTTAATTCTTTTTTTTATCCCTTCCCACAACACTTTCCTGCAAAATCAAAATATTTTACATCTTTTTAGATGTATACTAAAAATAAACATCCATCCAAATATGCTCTTAGGCGTGTTGTTGATTGGTACTAAAGAAGAAATGAACAACATTGGAAGTAAATTGCAATGGAAAAATATTATCACGTCTTTTTGGATTTTATGTGAAGGTAAACGAAATTCGATTAAAATTGAATTTCGAGTTATTCGAATTATTTAATTTTTTTAATCAACTCGAATAAGAGTAAAGTTGAATTTTACAATTCGAATAATAAATTGATGTAAATACCCCTTTGGCCCCTTCCAATTTCAAAAATGAGCAAATTATCTCTCTCTATAAAAATTACAAAAAAAAAAAATTCAAAGTTTGTCAGGTTAAAGTTTCTATTTTTTTTATTTTGCTTTGAAAATTTTTTCAAATATATATGATTTCAAATTTATGTACTCTAACATGAGATTAATTATAATGTAACAAGATTTTAATTTAACTCAAATATTTTCACTCGATTCGACTTGATTCGATTAAATACTCACCTCCACTTTTTATATTTAGAAGTGAAAATTATCAAAATACCCTCATTTATATTAACTATTTAATAGGCATATAAAAAAATTAAATTAATTATATTTTATGTATCATTAATTTCATAAATAATTTATATTAATTACTTAAAACGAATTTAAAATTTATATATACCATGTATCATTATATTAATTTATTTAAATATATATAACTAAACTAATTTTTAACTTTTCACTATCAAATAAAAAAAAACCACAATTTTTAACTTCAATGCAAAACATTAAAAATTAATAAACCACACTTTTTTCTCAGTTTTCAACTGCAAGGAAAAAGTAATGGCAGAATTAGTGGGGTAAATTTAATGGTATTTTCTAAAACATACTTTTTCCATCACGTGGTTATCCAGGTTTGAATCCGAGGTTTGTGACAGTAATAGTGGCTGATTGACTTGATTGGAAAAAAGTTGATATTGTACAAAAGTCGAATGAATTTGTTTTCTCATGAATGCTACCTTGCAAATGGACTAGTAATGGAGTAAGTAGCAGTGCTAGTGGAACAGACATCAGATGAATTATATGATCCAATGTAAATCTCTTCACTGAACCTTTCCTTTGTTTCCCTATTGTGAGACAACTCCATGGCCAAGCACTGGTTTAACTCAGTTAACACGGTGCTCATTGTAGCTCTATGCACGGACTTAGGTCTAGTGCAAGCCATTGCCACTTCTAAAGCTTTCCAGGCAGAGCTCACATCGAATTCCCCATGCAGTCTTTGATCAACAATGCTTCCTATGTCCTCTCTTTCAATCAGAGGGCTAACCCAATGAACTATGTGGATTGATTCATCCTTCTTTATGACTGCATTTTGTCCAGTGATCAGCTCCAACAGCACTACCCCAAAACTAAACACATCACTTTTCTCGTTTAGCTTTCGAGAATTGTAGTACCTGAAGAACAAATGGGAAAACATCAAAAAAAATAAACTTAGATCTAAAACTTTAACAAATTCTTCGTTTTGCTTTGGAATTAGGAAGTTGGCATTAAGCAGGTGAGTCATACTCTGGGTCTAGATAACCTGGGGTGCCCATAACTGTAGTTATTATTACATCACTGTGGTCGTCACTTGGAATGGCTCTTGAGAGACCAAAATCTGCTATCTTTGCATCCATGTTTTCACTTAAGAGGATATTGGCTGTTTTCACATCTCTGTGAATTATAGGTGGTTTGCATCCATGATGTAAGTATTCCAAACCTGCAAATCAGAACAAGGGACTTCGATTGATAAAAATTTATCCTGGGGGCAAATACATATTTTGAAACTGTACACACCTTGTGCTGCATCAATTGCTATGCGGAGTCTCATTTCCCAACTCAATGGATTTGAACTTTTATCTGCAAGCATTAAGTTGTAACATAACGTGAATCATCTTCATGTGGATGCATTTAAGATGCAGGGTGATGAACCTGGAACTTATTTCAGTTGGTTCAAGCAGCAGCCACTAGCAGGTCTGGGGTTTGAATTCGAGCATTTGCAATCCCTTCCATATTCCCAGACTTGAGCCGCTTTGTTAAATTTAAAGACAGGACTGCAGGATGATAAATAGCAATTTTACATGCAGATGATGACATGAAATAAGGATACATGAGAGATAATCCTTCAAATTTCCATTAGCCATATACTCATAGATGAGTGCCATATTGCTGCCCTCATCACAATATCCTATGAAGGAAGCCAGATTCCTATGATGAACCCTCATCAGAAGCTCAGCCTGCAGGTTCAGAAGAACTCATAGGCATTTTTATCAGACTTGTTTTCTGATTCTAGAAATCAGATTAATCAGATTCCTTGGCCAACCATTAAAAGAAAACAACCTATGAATTATTACATTACATACCTCAGCTTGAAACTCTTTTGACCCTTGTTTTGATGAAGTAGAAAGCATCTTTACTGCAACTTGGGTGCCATCTTTCATGTTTCCGCGAAACACAGTCCCAAATCCTCCCTTCCCAATAACATCTTGAAACTTGTTAGTAATGTTTAAAACCTCGGCATAAGTAAACTGCCGATTCTTTGATGGCAATGGTCTTCCTTCCCCATTGCAGGTATCAGCCTCTGCCAGGAAAGATCAAACACAAACATTGCTTCAAAATGCGCAGTATGGAATTCCCTAGAAATTCTTTAGTAGAAAGATACATCTTCGAGAAATTCTTATCTGCGTAACAAACATATTTTTGTGAAAAAAAATCTAAAATTACCCGATTTTTGTTTCCTTCGTAGTCTCCACAACATAATCAAAGCAACACACAGCACCAAAGCCGATATCAATGATGCAACAACTGGAACAACAACGTTCTTTTTGTTTTTGCATGAACCTGAGCTGCAAAGATTCTGTTCATCCGCTCTGGGATCAAGAAAAATCTGGTTAGAATATGTTCTCTAGGTGTCATATCTTCCTTCACTATATTGCTTTTCCTAAAAGACAAGCACTTATAAATCAAATAAGAACAAAGGCATAAATATCTTGTTGTAGGTATTGAAATCAGACCTCAGAGTAAATAGCCCAGCCTTTGATCTATCTACAAGCTCCGTAGGAAGAGAACCTGACAGTTGGTTGCCTTCCAGGTTCCTACAAAGGTACAATGTAATTACTGTTACAGCTTTAAAATTGCTCATCATTTTGGTATCACATTCTTAAAGCGCCATAACTTACAAGAACTTCAGAGACTTAAGTTCTTTCAGAAACTCAGGAACTGGTCCACTTAAGTGATTGTTTGACAAATCCCTGGAAGAAAATGGAGCATTACAAACATTGGGTGTTCTGAGAAAGTCCTGTTTAGGATCAGAAATATGATTCAACAATATGACTGCTATACTATGTGTACTTACAGGGACTCCATTGATGAGATGTTTGCAAATGAAGCTGATACAATGCCACTTAAGCCACTTGAACTCAAGTTACTGTCATTGAAAATTAAGGAACTCTTTATGTTCTTAGCAAACAATGTATTTCAACGAAGAGGAGATTCTATTGCAAGATAACTTACAGAGAAATGATCCGAGGGGGCAGTGAAACACTGTAGTTGCATTCCAGACCTTCCCAGGTATAATTCTTTGGTCCACATGGATCCCCCACCCATCCTTTATTTACTTGATATGTTGTTTTGATATTTAGAACAGCAGCAACTGTGTGAAAGAAATCACAAGGGTGTGAACCTCAGCTTTTCAATTTGATCAAATGAAAATCTAGAGTAGTTGAACTTTTGAGAAATCCTAAAAACCTTAGAGTATGGTAAAGCCGCTATAAATGACAGACTAGTGAAAGTGTAATCAGTCTATACATCCAACCTAATCCCTCTTTTGTAACAAAAGCTACCCTATGGTAAGCTTTGCATTTCATGCAGCTAATGAAATTCAAGAAAGCTTACCATCTTCAGAAAATGTTGGCAATTCATCCAGTTGTTTGGCCATGTAAATCTCAATGGCATTCAGAATAGGTGGAAGGTCTGCATCAGCCGTTTTATAAATTGAAATCTGATGTTCTTTCCCTGTAAAGGCTTCTGAGTTCGACATTGTGGCTGCAAACAGGTAGCGAGGAACTAAAGGTCCAAATATTAGGGACCCATTCCAGGATATATTGAACTTTCTTGTTTGGTTTTTGCAACTTGCTGCACTTCAGCAAAGTACATGTAAACATAAAATTTGCTAGCATCATCATCAGCTGTCCACAAAAATTCCAGTCGATCACTACCGTTACGTGGTACAGCAGCAGTTCTAATGACTTCTAATGGAGCTCTGTATCCATTTTCATTACTGTTAATTTCTGAAGACGTGCTAACTATGTTCCATGAAGGAGAGTTGTAGGGAGACCAAATGCGATCGTAAATATCGTCCTTGTATCGACCAGTTCCGTTTGTATACCCGACGTCGAATCTTCCAAAGAGTACTAATGACACAGGGCTCCCTAGTTCTGTACCATAAATTGAATTATTTAGTGGCCTCAGCTCTAATGCTGATATAAAAGGAATTCCAAGACCTTTATTTACAAGGCAAACACTTATAGTATCTGAAACTGAAGCACTGATTATCTCCGTGGTTATGACATCAGAAGCATTACCGAATTTGATCGACGACCAGAGATTAACATCGAGATAAAGATCGAATTCCGGGAGCTTATCTTCACCATCATAATTTCCATACAAGAAAGAGGCTCTAAGCAAATATAAGCTGCCCTTTGCTGCTGCAGGTGTTAAGGTGTAGCAATTCTTGTTACCATCTGGAAAACTCCTAAGATCTGAAAGTGGATAAGCTAGATTTGGATTGTTTGGGTAAGCATAGTGAGAAGAAATGTTGTTGTTGATCCCAGTGCTTATGTAAGCTCCGTCTGGTGTATAACTTATACCAGTGTCAACGTCTACGAAGTTGAAATTCACAGGTGACCCACAATCAATGCTTATGAATCCTGGAGAAGAAAATAATAAAAGAAGCACCATCTAAGATTCTTCAAACTGTGATTGATTACAGTTTTAATTAAATCATGATGAATCATATTTAGAGTGCTCAATCTAGTTCTAAATTTGGTGTTTATATATAATCAGATACATATTAAAAACAACCCTATTGCGGAGGAATAAAGTTTGACTAACCTGTTTGATAAGAAAAAAAAAAAAGCTTGACTAACCTGTTTGGAGTTGTCCATGAACAAGAACAGCAAGGGAAAGCAACAATGGAGTAAGGTACCCAACAAACATTTTGCTTTGGTTTTTCATGAAAAAAGCTGTACAGAATAGTAGTAGAGAAAAAAGGCGTCCGTAGAGACTTTTGTCGGTAAACTTTTAATAGTTTAATAATATAAGTGCAGGGAAGGATTCAGCCATTTTGACTGATACACTTCCCATTGTATTACATTAAAATAACTTATGGAGTTGCTGAATGTTGAACTTTCCAACCTTTTCAATAAGAAAAGAGGAAGCAAAAATCAACTGAATCAGTGTTATCAATTTCTCAATAATATCAGGGTGTTCAAACTTAGGATAAAATCGAATTAATCAATCGAATTGATTTAATTTGGTTAATCGATCTAGTTCAATCGGAGATTGGTTAAAAGTTTTTTAAAATTTCGGTTAACGATTAATTCGATTCGAAATTGAGTAATTAACCGAACTAATTCAACTTATTAGGCTATTACTAATTCGATTAATTCCGTCAAATGAATATTATCAATTTTTTAATATTTTTATACTTGTTTTAACAAAAAAACAAAAAATAAATTTCGATTAATTTAATTAACCGATCGAATTAACCGAAACATTTCGATTTTAATTATTTTTTTAAAAAATTTTAATTTAATTAACGATTAAAAAAATTAAAAAATTCGATTAATCAATCGATTACCATTTCAACATCCTTAATAATATCCACTTTGATAAAATTAATGAAATTGATGAGTTTGTCTGACAATATCCACTTTTTCAAGATTAATTAATGATAATATTTTTATTTAAGAAAGACAAAATTCATTCCAATTCAACGTTTACAATTTTAAATTATAATTTTCTTTTAAAAATGGATTAAAGGGTGAAAAACATCTTTACTAGAAAAAATCAATTCATTTTTATAAAAAAAATCATTTAATTAAGCATTTAATGATAAAAAAATCAATTGATCGTTTTCGTTAATGGAAACGGTTAGTTAATTAATTTAACTGTTAAGTACGATGATAGAAACCACCAAAAGTTGTTGCATGATTGTATGCTAATGTGATATGTCACACCAGAAAAAAATAAAAATATATTTTATATTTTTAAAAATTTCTAAAAAAATTAAAAATTAATTAAATATGCACATGAGATGAATCTAAATGATTATTTGTTCAAATTCATTTTAAATGATTGTAAAACAAAAAAAAAAACTTTAAAAATTATAAAAAATTATTAAAAATTTTAATATATATAAATAAAGAATTTATCAAAATTTTATATTATTATAGGTAAAATGGGTTGAGATCTAAGTGGAAGAATGGTGGAGAAATGAACAGTTTTGGTTGATATCCGGAACCAGTTCCCATTTGGCAGCATGTATTCAAGGTGTATTGAAAGTGATTGCAGGTATTGAAATCCCATTTACATTAACATCAAAATCAGCAGGTGAGAATGAAATTGATATATATATATATGCAGATTTATACATAGTGAACATCATTCATGATCCCACCGCCATGGTCAACATCATTGCTCTTATTATTGCTTTCGCCAGGACACTTTTCGGTGCCTGACAATGGAACAAGGAGGTTGCTTTGCCTTTTGGGTGCGGCTCATTTGTATACGTAATTATTCGATTTTTAACGGTGTTAAAAAATATGATTTTATAATTTTAATTTTGTAAATCGGATTTGTTAAGGTAAAAAAAAAAATTTGCGAGTTATTATACAAATATAATAAAAATTGAATAAGCAATTCAATTGAGAAAATAGTTATCTCTAAATTTTAAAAACCTAATCGTTATTGAATTTTAATTTAGAAAATATTTAAAGACTTAGATAGTAATTATCCAAATGGCCAAAATGATTATTAAATGATTGTTGTTTAGGTTGATAGTGAGAATAATGACGAGTCTACTTAGCTTAGATCATGATAAGAACTAAATTAGAAAGTAAATTGAACTTGCTAGATAGCTTTGTAACATTAGGGAATAAATTGAAAATTGTCATGAGATTATGCTACGAATAGGAAGTAAAGGGTCTCTAATGAAAGAATGTGAAATCGGATTTTGACTCGATGTTAAATATTGAAAAATATGCATATCCCAAGTATAAGGACTAAATTGAATAAGATGTAAAATATAAGTGGCCATGTATTTGGATGAAATTTGAACGTAACTTGATATTGTTTTATTATTAAATTATTGAGCGTGGCTAAAGACGACGTTGGGTTATCTCAAGAGAATGGAAATATGAGAGCCGTTGATGAGTAGCAAACAATCTCAATTTGTGTGTGTGTGTGTGTGTGTATTACTATCGTATAATTTGGTTAATACTTGATGATATTGAATGTCGAGAAATTGGATTGAAATGAATATAGTAGAAAAGAGTATGACATAATTGATATATGATATGTGATATGATTGTGGCGTGAACCTTGCCATGTGGTACTGAACATATACGAATTGATGATGAAATGAAATGAGCTTGTGATATATGAATTGATACATATAATGTGATTGGATCATTAGTACCTTGTTAATTGTTCTGGCAGAGTCAAATATAGTTGGCATGCCATAAGATAAGATTGAGTACGAGTTTAAGCACTTTGTGTGCCAGTATATTTGCTTTGGCTTGTCCGATGATGCACTATGTGTATTAATATATTTGCTTTGGTTTGTCCGATGATGCACTATGTGTGCCAGTATGCAGTTCATGTGTCAATATGCACTACTGTGCCAAATCGGTGTGTTGGTTGGATGATTCATGTATCCGTCTTGAGTCCAAGTCTAGTTAATAAGGGTTATAAAGTATAAACTCGATAAATGATATTGAATTAAAATGATCGTATGAACTGATACCATATGTGCATATTATGTGTGAAATGTGATTAAAGATAATAAGTGAAAGATCATGCGAACCGGTTATTACGAGCCCCAAAAGCCGACATGAAAGTGAAATGAATCAATTTGAGTTGATAAAGATTGAATAGAAAGAAATAAATAGAAAGTATGAGATGGAATGAAGTTAATAAGTTATGTTATTTCCATATATGACTTAATAAATGTGTATAAAGCTGGATAAAGAAATTTGTAGATCATCTTGATATTTGGCATGATTAGTACATAACTTGGTTGAACCCAGGATATGTATTGAGTGTGTTCATATTGTTAATGCTATTGAATTATTGACTTGAATCATAAAAATATTATTGAACATTATCATTCAACGTACGGTTTCTTTATTTCTGTGCACAAATATTTGTAGATCTTGAAGTCTCGAGAAGTGACTTCAACATTTTCGATAAATGTTAAGTACCTATGTTTTCAATCGGTTTTGTATCGAAAAAGGGTCAATTAGAAGATTGTATAACTAATGTCGATTTTGAATTAAGCACATGGTTGTTAAATATGAATGTAAATGGTATCATATGGCAAGAATGGTAGAAATGTTGCATTTGATAGTTTGATCCAGGTAATGCGAATTGGTGCCATATGAATCTTATGAAAATAGCCAATCACGTCGCGTTGTCAATCCATTAACGTTGTGATAAGGAGTAATCGATGAGTGGCGTCGCAACCAAGAATTCTCGAACTCGTGACGTCAACCCGATAATTAAATTTTACAATTTGATCATTATTCAACCTCAAGTTATCTAAAGAGTTGTAAATCATGTCGTAATGATGTTTGGAACTTAATAATTTATTTTAATTGTTTAATTGAATTCTAACAGATCGTAATTGCTTCGACGATTGGAACAGTATCCTTTCATTAAAGGGTTGATGGGTGGACGAAGAAAAACACCCACCATTGTCTTCGTTTGGGCCGATCTCATATCTGTCAACCCAAGAGCCGTTGGAGCCCCCGATGCCGTTGCTGCTAATGCTGCTTTTGTATTCCCTTAAACGTAAAACGCTTCACAATTTTCATGTTTTGCAAGTTTTTTCTTTATATTACATTTAATTTCTGTAGACGAAAACATATCATCGATGATCTGTGGTGGTATAAATATTACTGGGTTTTTTACTTGGGACACCATTGTTTGACCATACGACGAAAAGTGGAGACCATTTCACCGCTTTATATTTCCTTTGATTTCAAGGAACCATAAATGGTTTTATTATTATTATTTATTTTGGCAAAAAATAAAGATAATAATTTGATATAATTCTCTCTTGTTTTTCTAATTGTTAATAATTATTATATGTATTTAGAATTTTAATAATTATTAATATTTTTTTTATAATTTTTAAAGTGCATTTGGTTTTTCAATCATCTAAAATGAGCCTGAATATATGATTGTCTATATTCAAATGAATCTGAACAATCATTTGTCCTGGTTCATTTTAATGCACATTTAATTAATTTTAAAAAAATTATTTTTAAATTTTTACTAACGTGGCATGTCATGTCAATGTATTGATATATGACAGTTTTTAATGTCTTTCATCAGCCACACCATCGCGATTAACAATTAAATTGATCAACTAATAATTTTTGTTGGGGATCGATCTGATTAAGCAATGAACAAGTAAAAATAACGGAAGAAATTGAGAAATTGAACACACAAATTTAATGTGAAAAACTCCTCCAAAGAGGATAAAAAACCACGGGCAAAGATAATTTTATTATAATGGCGAAAGAATAAAGAATACAAAAGATGAAAATAAAAATTAAACTCTGAAAACCCAAAAACAAAAAAACCCTCAAAACGCATACACTAAATTCTCCAAAAGTATTAAGAGTTCTAAACTCTAATGGTTGTATTTCTAAAGTTGTAAAAGAGCCTATTTATAGGCTAAATTTCTAGGTCAAATAATAATAAAATAATTTAGAGTAGTAAGAGTTTAACTAAAACAAATAAACAGAGTTTAATTGAAAGATTATTTCTCAAATTTGACTTGAAATATGAGTCATACTTAACAAATCTCCACCTTGACTCGTATTTCCACAACGCCATCTTTGCCAAAACCCGCCACAGGCCTATCTTGAAATATGTAGGAAATTAACTAAGTCGAAACTATGCTTAAAAACTGGAAGACTTCTAGCCTTCAACTTGTGCACTGTCAAATCAAAACTAACCCGGATCTGATTTTCACGAACACAATGTCCTAACTTTTCAAAATCTGCATCCAAAAGAGAACCTCTCTTCAAAGAACCGGTCATACCTTTTTCCCTCCTATGACCAAGTTGCCTCCGCTCCAAACGAGTTGACTTCAACTCCGTAACGAACGAGGGATGTCCGATTTCACCAATCACTATAGAACCTTCCAAAATATAAAGACTGCTGGTCTTTTTACCTTTTAACAAAACGAGAGCCCTACAAGACACCTTAATGCCGCTCGACTTGATATTGATTTTGTAACCTTTTGAGTCTAAAATACTCAAAGAGATGAGATTCTTTCGTAAATCAGGTACATACCTAACATCTGAGAGTATCCTAATTGTCCCATCGTCATCCTAACTTTAACAGTACCAATATAGATTACCTTACTAGATGAATCGTTTCTCATGCGCTCAACTCCACCTTCAACGGAACTATATGTGGAGAACCATTCTCTGTTAGGACACATGTGAAAAGAACATCCCAAATCTAGGATCTACTCGGACATAAGCTCGGAGCTTTCGCTCGTTGACACTAATAAGAAATCATCACCATTTTTGTCAGCCAAATTAGCACCAACTATATCTTCCTCGTTGCTCTCAGCAGCCCTTTTATTTCGCAGTTTGTAACAATCTGCTTTGACGTGACCTAACTTCTTACAGTAGCGACATCTTTTGTCTCGCTTCTTTGATGCTACCAAAATGAAAGCTTGTTTATCTGTCTTGTTATTAGAATCAAACTCATTGTCGAGTTTGTCTTTACTTAACAAATAACCTTTCACATCCTTGAACGAAAGTTTATATTTTTCATAAATCAGGGTCTCCCTGAAAGACTTTTATGAAGGGGCTAAAGAACACAATAATAGCATAGCCTGATCTTCATCGTCAATCTGAACCTCAACATTATTTAAATCATTTAAATGAGTAATGAATTGACTGATGTGATCTCTAAAAAGCTCACATTCGTTCATGCGAAACGCAAATAGACGTTTCAACACTAAATGGTTAACCAGAGACTTGGTCGCATAAAGAGTTTCTAGCCTTTTCACAAGGCGAATGAGGTCTTTTCCATCAATACCCTATTCGCGAGGCACAACTGGATTGTAGACAAGACCTTTTTATCAAGCTCTTCCCATTCTGACTGATCTAGATTCTCGAGCTTTTTCTCGATAACGACCTTTTTCAAGCCTGTCTGAACTAGAATTGCCATCATCCGAACTTGCCATAGATTGAAATTTGTGACACCATCGAACTTCTCAATGTCAAATCTTGTTGCTGTCATCTCTTAATGGGTTAATCTACGAAAATTGAACTAGCTTTGATACCACTTGTTGGAGATCGACCCATTAAGCAACGGATAAGTAAAATAACGGAAGAAATTGAGAAATTAAACATACAAATTTAACGTGGAAAAACCCTTCCGAAAAGGATAAAAAATTATGAACAAAGATAATTTTACTATAATGGCAAAAGAATGAAAAATAAAAAGATGAAAATAAAAACTAAACCTCAAAAACCCGAAAACAAAGAACCCTCAAAATGTAAACACTAAATTCTTCAAAAATATTAGGTTTCTAAACTCTAATGAGTATATTTCTAAGGTTGTAAAAGAACTTATTTATAGGCTAAATTTCTAAGTTAAATAATAATAAAATAATCTAGACTAATAAGAGTTTAACTGAAACAAATAAACCGAGTTTAACTAAAACAAATAAACATAGTTTAATTGAAACAAATAAACAGAGTTTAATTGAAAAATTATTTCTCAAATTTACCTTGAAATATGAGTCGTACTTAACAATTTTATTAATGAAAAAAATTATTTTTTTAATATATTTAAAAGTTCAATTGAATACACTTTCTCACAAAAGCTCAATTATTTTTTTTTTAATTTTTTTGTGAGAATTGTTTGGACCGTTTTAACGTTAAATAATAGAAGTTGGTAGCATAGTAGCATAGTGGAAAGGAAGTCAAATACACTACAAATATGTAAAAGATGGTAGCCATGATCCCCTATTACGGAAAATTAAGTGTTAAAGAACTAGGCCATCATGCCCTCGGGCCCTGGCTGGTAACTGAATAAATTTTTTTTTTATTTTTAAGAAAAAACGTGAAAAGCCTAAAAGAAAAAAAAGAAAAAAAACCATGTAAAGATGAAAGGGTTATTCAGTGAACTTTGACCATAACAAAATTTCAGATAAAAATATTAGTCGGCCTTATTTTCCGTCACTTTGGCACTTCGAAGGTTGTAAATAATAAATGGGGAATGAGTTTTTGGATACAATCATTATTTAGGGAATTGTTTAATTTTTTATGTATAATTTTGGGGATTTTAAATGGTCTGATCCTCAATTAAAAAAGGGATATAATAATGTTTTGATGGTCGTTAAAATTTTTAAAGACAGACACTTGGTTGAATCAACCTCACTTTTGGTAAGAAGGATCTACCTGATATTACAAATCATAGCAAAATGGCAAATCAAGCATATTTCAAGGGAGAGAAATCAAGTTGTTGATCGTCTTGTTAAGATGACTTCATAGAGGAATACAGACGTGTAGGTGTTTATAGATACCCCTGAGGAGCTCGTAGCCGATCTTGGGGCTAATAAAGCGAGTGACCATTCATTGATGATAGCTTAATAGAGTTAGTTCGTGTTTATTCACAAAAGAAAAAAACCACTTTCACAAGGTGAAAATTAGTTGAATTTATCATATTTTCATTGCAACAGCACAAATTAATTAATTTTTACTATTATTTAAATCTTTGATTGAGTAAAACATATGAATATAGTGGGATTTAAACCCACAACAATTGCATTATTAAAACTTTAAATGTATAACTCAACTAAAATTTTGTTTTAAATTCTTTTATATATTTTAATTTTATTATATCCACTTTATTACATGCTTCAATTGTATGTGTTAATAATGTTATTGATTGAGTTGGTATCACAAATTCACTCAACACTAACTTAGAATTATTGATGACAACACCATGATAAACAATCATATTTATTTAGTATTATTAATATGATGTATTTATGCGTTTAAATTTTGTTTTACTCATAATTTCATCTATTTTTTAATTTTTGGTTTCAAACCATAAATTTCACTATTTTAATTTTATGATGCACGTCTTACTACCTTAATCAATTGTACATTTATATCATTATTAAAGTCATTGACTGAGTTGATGTTACGAGTCAATCGGGCATCAACTTGACTAGGGAAGTTATGAAATGTCAGTCATTCTATAATTAAAATAAATTATATTATTTAAGAGTGATTTAAGTCCTTTTATTTAAAAATAAGGCTAATAAAATATTATTATTCCCGAGGATCCTGATAAATCCTTTGGATTACTGGTACGTATGGTCACCCCATGCATTGTGATGAGAGAAATTATATGAGTTAGCTACTGAATTTGTGGGAGATGATGGTTGGGGACTTTGACACGAAGGCAAATTTTCGTTCTCAAATAAGGATATATGATGTGCAAAGAAACTCATCAAGTGCATCGATAAATGTGATCTAGTTAAAATACCGACAAAGGGACAACCATTAGCTAAGTCTAAATGTTTTTAAAACCAGGAGTTCTTAGAAGTTGATAATCTGCCCTTGTATTGTACGGACCATGAGCCTCTAGTTGTTTCAACGGATAGTAATCACTCACCCTCCATACAAGGATGTTATCAATGAAGCTTGGAGTGCTCAGAATTAAGGGGATCGTCACTTCTGAAATTGAATAAAGAGGTGTTCGGGCAGCTTGTAAGGAGGACTTTGCCAACATTGTTCTAATCAAGGATAGACTCAACGTTCTTAACCTCCCTAGACTCTCTTAAGATTAGGTTGACACCTTTGTGTTGCAGTGAGCTGATAACGAACAGCATCCTGTTGGTGGGGCAACTACTAAAAACCATTCAAGGTTAAAAAAAAAAAGAAAAAGGTTAGGGCTCTTTGGAAGCACTGAATATTGACCTCCCTTATCATGCAATGCATTTCGATGGTCTTTTATCATGATTAATGGTAACCTAATAAAGCAATTAAAACCATGTCGTGGATTAAGACTAGGAGATCGAATTTCTCTTTATTTGTTTCTTCTCTGTCACAATGTCTTCTCTGCAATGCTTTCCAAAGCAGACAAGGATGGGACAATAAAAGGAATTAAGATCGCCAGAGGCCCTACATCTATTAATCACCTGCTATTTACCAATGATTTTTTCCTTGAATGTCCACTCTTCTCCACCCATTAAAGTGACGGTGTATTTTTCTCTCTTTCTGGTCAACTTGTTAATTTTGAGAAGTCTGAACTATTCCACGTTGCCTCCTTTTGGGGCCTTGGGTATTATAATTAATCAATTCTGTCCACCTCGGCTCCTTTTGTTACATAAATTAACATAGGCAAATTACAATAGAGGTCACCCTGATTATACCTTCTTTTTTCTTTTTTCATCACTCTATTATGAAAAATTACAAAATGATCACTCAATTATTCAAATTTATCATTTTTAGTCACTAATTGGTTAATGTAAAAATAAAAACACCTAAAAGCCCAAGATAATTGGGTAACCAAAAACGATAAAATTAAATAGTTGAATAATCTTTTTATACCTTTTCATAAAGACCTAAAAAAATCCATAATTGGGTGATTGCTAATGTAGTTTACCCATTAACATACTACTGTATAGTTTATGATAAACAAGGCTTTACCAGTTTCTTTTGGTTGAGTCATGAGTGGCTTTCTTTCATCCATTGTCCTTACTTTGTTTTCTTTTTGGTGAATTACAAACAGCGACTGACGCGATTCGAACCTAAGTCACACCTTGGACAATGGATGATCAAGTCAATACACGGGGTTCACCCATTGTCCTCACTTTAGGCTTTAATTAGTCTTCAAGCACAATTTGCATGCTTTACACAAATCCTTTGCTCAATATCGACTTAATGTTGGAAACAATAAAGCAGCAAAGGAATCGGTTGAGTTGTCAGAAGGGACACAGGGTTGAGGCCCCTAAAACTTAGCTAAAGGATATATACACATATTTGTAAATGTCAAAACAGTTTCTTGGCAGTTTGTCCACATGTGAAGTGAAATCTTGGCTTGGGGCCTAATTATGATTCCTTATCACAAAAGAGTTTGACCCTCAACTCTCAAAAATCTCTTGCATCTCTGTTGTCGTGGATCTTTGGTGGCCTAAGTTATTCAACACGAGACGATGTTAGACAAGTGGATCGAGTTTCATAAAACGATTTGGTACACTAATATAGAAAAAAAAAATAAGATTGAAGGAGAAGAGGATTTAGTTGTTGATATGGAAAGTGGTGACACCAAGCAACGAAGATGATACCAATGGATTTCAAAATGAATCAGTAATGAGAGGTGAAGGGTTGAATATTAATATGATCAAGAAAATATGAAAACACTAATTGCAGGTGTATGGTAAAAGAAGAAATAAAATGATAACACATCAAGCAAGTCCATTTTGCTTCAGTAAATTCGATTTGCCATCCATCAGATATCCTTTTTCCCCCCCTTTTTTGAACCTAAACCACTAAACTCATATCCAATGAAAAAAGGAGTAAGGTGACCAATGATTGCAAATAGAGACCTAAAACCATTCTCTGGTACAATAATATCACCATCTTAGCATAGCTCCCAAAGGATTAAACTCATTTATCACACCTTCACTGGCTCAGCTCTCGGCCTCCACAAACCCAGCCTATATTTGTGGGCATATTTCAGTATCAGCTTCCTCTGCCACACCAAAATCAAAAACCAATCAATGACTCACTCAGTCCTTGTAAAAACTAAATGATAATAGCAAAGGGTTTTACACAAAAAAACAAAGCTTACATAATAAAATAAGCTTAGTGAGGGTATCAAAGTTTAGTATGCAATATAAATGAAACTGCCAAAATATGGCAATAAAATTGCACATGAAAATAAATTTATCTCACCAAATGCCAATGATATATGCCAACATTCTGCTCTTGATGTAACAATGAGCAATCATAAGTATAGGATCTAACCTTTTCAAAGTTCATGATAAACCAGCACATTATCAAAAACTACCACTAAAAGCATCTTCTCTACATCCCATTAAAAGGTTCCCCCCCCCCCCCCCCCCGACTCTCTTTTAAAACAAAGAAGCAGGAAGGTTCTCAAACTTTATGATACAAAATTAAAAGAAATTGCTATCCGACAATGATTGCTGGAAGAGATGAGGATTTAATGATGCTAAACCATTCGGACAACTTTATTTCCGTTCTATTCTATCCTAATATTTCAAACTATTCGTAAGAGTCTGTATCTTTCAGCATAAGCTTTGTTAGATCGTAATTTGGTGCATGCAAACAAACTGCTCAAACAGGTTTACCATATTAAGAAATCAAAAAAATGAAAACACAAGGCTTTAGACCAAGGCCATGTAAGAACAGTATCATTATTAGTTTGGCTAGCTGCAATCTCCAACTTGATAAGCACCGTGCTAGGATAATATAGTTTACGAGATTGTCGGAGCAGTAACAGAAACATGTACATAAGCTATTATTCTATTAATGATACTGCATAACTGGATAATCAAAATATTACTGCATAAAGGTACAATGAATAGGGGTTCAAGCAGTTGCTTGAAATTGGCATGCTTATCAAAGAAAATTTGTGTTTAGAGTACGAGTCAGGAATTCTTACATGTTTGCAGGGAATTCCAATCTTCTTGAGCTTAAGAGTGCGGGTGACGAGCAGTTTCTGAAAGTCACCAATCTCAGATTCCAGCTTTGCCACTTGAGTTTCAACCCCATGCCCTACTCCGTTCAAAAATTCTGGAATTCCAACTTTCACTGCAATAAAATAAGATCACTTCTCAAATTCATTTTCCACCAATTTAGGATTACAAATATCTGAAAGAGATGACATGTAAAATAGAATTACTGTTGGCAAATTTTCCTTATAACATTAGGGAGAAAAGACCTTTGTAGAGATAAAAATGGAAAAAGTTCATATCAAGGTCTATGTAGCTATTTTAAACTAACATGAGGATCCTAATGACAACCTAAAGAACATGAATTAAAAGGCCCATATTCCTCTCTTTTATCTCTTCTTTTCACGCATTTTCTTGACAGTAAAAGGATTAAAAATAACAAACCAATTAAAATTAGCATCATTTAGCTATTCATCCAAGTTCAGTGAATCCTGAAAAATAAAAACTTCCTCTCAACAATTAACCAAGCAGCCAAATAAAAAAACGCCAAGAGAAGCAAAACCCACAAAACTAACAGGCTAAACACAGAAATTTATTATATAACTTTCCCAGTAAACAAACAGAAGCATGGGAATGTTTCGTTGTTAATGTTCTTGCAAGGTTTACTTTATAAAGAGAAGATCTTACCAATAAAAGGACTGGACTTAGAGAAGAATCTCGAGAATCCATATGGATTTGAAATAGGAATTGCTCTTGTGTGCTTCAGAAATTGCATCAATGCCATCCTTAGGATTGATTTTGCAGACAAAAGGCTAAGCTATCAGGTTTTCTGTCTAGCGAACAAATTGTTGGGTAAGTTTTGACAACTCAGAACCGCGTCGTTTTCTTTGGGCGAACTATAAAATTAGGTTAAAATCTGCTTCAAGTCCTTGTACTTTTTGCACATTTAAAATTTAGTCCTCTACTTTTATTTAATAATTATTATTTTTTGGTATATAGTTTTTTTTAATTATTATATTTGTATAATTAATTTTTTTCAAACTTTTGAATTGAAAAAATATTATATTAAAATTTAAATAACATTCTACTTTTCTTATTAATTTTTGAAATATCAACGTTTCTTTTAAGATCAGCAATCAATCTCATTCGCCTTTCGTTTTCTTTGCCAGACAGTCAACCACTTTATTATTACTTCTCTGAATATGTCTGAACTTTAGCTGCCATTTTTTAGAGCAATAGCTATGAATCATTCTTACCTCCTCCACAGTGCTTACTGCTGCCAACCCATTCTGTAAAGATTTTATCAGCATCACATCGTCACTTGAGAAGCCAATTAACCAACCCCATTAGGACCCCTAATCGCTCCACCTATTGACGCTTTTAAACTGCCAAGGGAAACCGATCCATCCACATTAACCTTGACCCATCCAGAGCAGGAAGTTGAAATGTTATTCCGTCATGGTCGAACTGGAAAACTTCCCTAATCCCCTTTAAGATCAAAGGATTTTGTCCATGCACTCGCCCAGGAGATAATCTCTCTGCTACTTCGGCTAGAACCGTTAAATATAAATTCGTTCCCGCATTTCCATAAGAACCAACTTATATAATAAAGGAAATAATCAAAATAAAACTTATATAATAAAATATATCTCATACTAATGGAATTAAATTTAAAAATTTTCCTCAACATGATTATATCAATTTATTTATCTATCTATTTATTTTATTTACTTTTTGATTTTTTTTAATTTCTTGAAAGATTTATTTCTTTCAAAAGGGGATAAATTTTAAAATTATACATCAACTTTGATTTAATGTGTAACTATATACATTGACTTGCAACTATACACGTGAAACTCTAATTGAGGTTCAAATGTATATATAAAACTTTAATATTGATTTAACCATACACATTCAAAGAAATAAATACATCAATTTATTTTTATATTGGATAAATATAATTATTTATGTATGCGATATATAAACCTAAAATGATGTTATATCAATAATTGTATTAATAATTTACAAGAATTGGATCAAATCAAAATTTTATGTATAGAATTGCACAAAATCAAAGTTCATGTATAGCTTTAAGATTTATCTCTTTCAAATTTTTAAAATTTTTGATGATAATAGATAAAAGAGATTATGATTTGCATTAAATTGCTTCATTTCAAAAATTAATTTTTATTTACAATCAATTGATAAGGTTGTTATATAGTGTATAATTTTTTAAAAATAAAAAAAAATTGCTATAAATATCTACTTATTCTATTAATTATATGGATTACAAAATTATATTCTACTTTCTTTCTTCCAATCTCATTCATCTTTTCAAAGTTTCATCGATATGAATGGTGTTTGTTAATTTTATTATTTATTTTGTCTTTTTCAGCCACATTGTTTAGTCAATGATTTTTTATTAATGATTATCATCCAACAGAACAATCTAATAATTTTTCGTTGCAGTTCCCTTGTCTATGGTTAATAGATAAAATTTTGCAACCATTATTATATTTTTCAGCATTTTCTAGCTCACCACCACCAGATAATACAGAGCTATTGCCGGAACCTATAGAATCACCATCGAGGGATCCGATAGTAGATAAGTGCAATCAATTTATACAAAAATAAAGTTTTATTTCCAACAGAATGTTGTTATGGATTTATGACAATTCCAAATTATTGCTTTAAAAAAGTTGCCTGGAGTGATGTGGCTTCCAAATTCAAGGGGTATTATTCTAAAGAATTAGTTGTAGCACCATCAATTTAGATTATATTTTACTATTTATATGTTATTATTAGTTTTTAATTAAGGTACATTTTTCAAAAAAAATTATTTTTCAAAAAAACATATTTATTTATAAATATATATTTTTCAAATTTTTGAAAATTTTATTGATAATAGATAAAAAGACATTATGATTTGCATTAAATTATTTCATTTCAAAAATTAGTTTTTATTTAAAATCAATGGATAAGTTTGTCATATATTTGATTTACTGTATAATTTTTTTAAAAAATAGGATAAAATTTTCTTTCTATAAATATCTGCTTATTTTATTAGTTATATACACTATAAATTTATATTTTAATTTCTTTCTTTCACTCCCATTAATCTTTTCAAAGTTTCATTGATATGAATGGTGTTTTGTTAATTTCCTTATTTGTTTTGTCTTTCTCAGCCACAAACTTAAGAAATCTCTATTAATGATTATCATTCAACAGAACAATCTAATAATTTTTCACTTCGGTTCTCACCATCACCACCACCACCAGATAATATAGAGTTACCATTGGAACCTATAGAGTCACCATCAGGGGATTCGAGAGTAGATAAATGCAGTAAAAAATATGTTGACGGCAAATGTTTTGATGGTATGTTAAAATCTTTAAATTTTTACAAGGTTTTAATTCCATATTATTGTTTTGTTAGTAATGTTGTTTTGGATTTATGGCAATTCCAAATTATTGCTTTGAAGAAGTAATATTTGTTGTCTTCATGATGTGACTTCTAAATTCAAAAGGTTCAGGATTCAGGATTCAGGGTTTAGGGTTTAATGTTTAAAAGTATTATGTTTTGTCAAGCATCATTTATTTAATTGATTAAATCGATTATTTAAATAGATGTAATGCGATTGAAATTATGAAAGTATTACAATTGATTAAATTTAAAAAATTCAACTGAATCAAAATTTTTATTAAAAAGTTTTACTTGCTTATACGATAAAAAAGTGTAATTTTTTTAATGAACAGTTCTATTGGAATAATAAAAAATATTTGAATTTGAACATATTTAAAATGCAATTTTTTTAATCAATATTTAGCGTGCAATCTCAAGTTTGCGGATTTGTTTGGTTTTGTAAACCAGAGAAATAATCCAAGTAATTTTTAAAAGCTGAAAAATTTTGAAAAATTTTAAACGTTGAAAAAGTAAGTATTAAATTTTTTTAAAAAATTTATAAGTGTAGAATATATATTAGAAAATTGTTTAATTAATTAGTAAATTTTAGTATTGATTTCAGTCTTAAAAGTGTTCTTAAAGGAATACGAGTCATGTTCTGGGCTATGTAATAATTTTGAAATATCTAGTCTTTTATAGTTCCTATACTTTTGAAGAAGATGGAGTTTTGATTTCACATTTGCTAGGTTTAAATGATCCAAAAAGATATTTAGAATTCCAAAGTCTAAAGGATCGTTTTAAAAAGAGGATTGATGGCTGGAGCACAAAATTTTTTATCACAATGTGGCAAGGAGATTTTTATAAAAAAAAATTTACAAGCCATTCCGACATTTTCAATGGTCTATTTTTTGCTACCAAAGACTTTGTGTGGGAATTAGGGAGTATTATGGTGAGGTTTTGGTGTTGAAAAGGGCATGAGAGGAAGGAATTCACTGGTCAATCATCTATGTGTGTTGAAAGAATATGGGGATTTGAGTTTTCGAAGCTTAGCAAAATTCAATATAGCTTTATTAGCAAAACAGAGATGGCGTCTCGTTAATCACCCAAATTCTTTGTTAGCTTGTGTATTAAAAGCCAAGTATTATTCAAATTCTAATTTTTTACATGCCAGATTAGGAAGTCTTCCATCTTACACTTGGAAGAGCATTTGGGCGGCAAAGGGACTTCTACAGGCCGGACTGTGTTGCAGGGTTGGTACAGGTGAGAAGATTTCAGTAATTGAGGATGCTTGGATACTCGAGGCAGTTAATTATAAATTAAGTAGCAGGATTAATAGTGTCAATATATTCATGGTTACGGATTTGATTAATAACAAATGCAGAGAATGGAAAAATGAGGCAATTGTCAATACCTTTTTGGGAGCTGATGCGACTAGGATCTTGCGTATCCTTTTGGCAAAAGAGAGACACGAAGACATGCTGGTCTGGAGAGGTGAGCCATCAAGGGAATTCTCGGTGCGCAGTGCCTATAAACTTTTACAAGAAAGTACCTCAGATCCTAATGCTAATGACTTGCAAAATGCCAAAAGGTTTTTTTACAGAAAATTATGGAATTTAAAACTCCTTACTAAAATTAAAATCACTATATGGAGGATCTCTTGGAATTTCATCCCTACTCTAGCTAATTTGTATTACAAAATATTGTTGATTAGTACTACTTGTCCTAGATGTGGAAGGATTCTTAAGACTCTTGATCATGCCTTTTGAGAATGCCCTGTAATAGAGGAAGTGTGGACAAATTTAAATCTCACATGGATTTTATCAAGGCCAGATATAGATAGTTTATAGTAGATTACTTGGGTTTCCAAAAGGTCTTCAGTAGTCCAAAGGCGTGTCTGTTTTGCTACACATTGTGGGCTCTATGGACGGACAAAAACAAAGGGCACATGAGAGGAAAAATGAATCTGGAAGAGAGATCTCAGATACATTCAAGAAATAAATGATGCTAAGGAAAGGGTACTTACCAAAAACTGTGTGAAAGTAGAATGGAAACCTCTGATTGGGCCGGTCATCAAGATCAACTTTGACGTTACTTATGATTGCCATCAATCTAGATCGGGTTTGGGGATTGTAGCAAGGAATGCTGCAAGAGAGGTTTTGGTCTCGAAATATATTTTACATATTGACGTGCTGTCTACATTTGTAGCGGAGGCCCTTGCATACTCATAAGCAGTGCAAATAAGGGTGGAAATGGGTTTGACAGTGGTAGTAATAAAGGGAGATTTATTGTCAATCATCAAAAAATATCAGTTAGTTACAATGTGTTGAGTATGTCTCATATTTCAGTCAAAGAAGAGATTGTTTGCAAGTAAAGTTAAAAAAAATATATTTTCTTTCTACAAGATTTAGTATTTATTAGTTTAATTTATTTGACCTACGAATTTAGCTCATAAATAGGCTCTTTTACAACATTAGTAAATGCACTCGTTAGAGATTTCAACTTATAACACTTTTGAAAAATTTTGTATTTACGTTTTGAGGGTTTTTTATTTTTGGGTTTTAGGGTTTAGTTTTATCTTCATTTTTTGTACTCTTTGTTCTTTTGTCATTATAGTAAAATTATATTTATTCATGGTTTTTATCCTCTTCGGAGGGATTTTTTCCACGTTTAATTTGTGTGTTTAATTTCTCAATTTCTTTCGCTATTTTTACTTCTTCGTTATTTAATCGAGTCAATCCCCAACACAACGGATAAATCAAAGATAGAAGCATACATCAAAGACATCCAATAGAATAAGGTGACAACTAAAAGAATGACAACTAGCCCATACATTAGCAGTTGAGGGCTTGAAGAAAGGTAAGCATATTTACCTGGTAAGGAATGTCCCCAATTACGCTGTGCGAACACGAATGGGAGAGAGAACCCGACTGAAATGAATCTTGTGGAGGAATAGATTTAAGGGAGAATAACAACAATTATGGTGAATCGGTGAAGGGGGTTGTGTAACAGTCTAATTATCAATAGTGTCGAAAACAATGGTTTCGAGACCACAACTTTGATGAGTCGAGCTAAAATTTTCTTTATTTTAATATTTATGATGTCATTAGCATTACATTAAAATTTCTTATCCGAATTTTAATGTCTAGATAATGAATTGAGTAAAAGGACTGAATCGTAAAAGGTATTAAAGTAGAGTTGATAAATTAGAAGGATTAAATGGTCAAATTACCCTAGATGATTCTAGTGGGTGAATTATCATGAGAAATATTAATAATAAATAGGATTAATTAAAGGTTAATTAAGTGATTATTAAAGTTAATTGTGAAAGTTCAAATATTTATAAAAATGCCATTGCTTATAAAAGTGAAAATTAAGAAGAAAAATACATATTTATCTCCTATTTCTTCATCTTCTTCGGCAAGACAAAGGGGGAAGCTAGGGTTTTAATTCTAAGCTTTGAGCATTGATTTGAGTAAGTTTTTGTTACTCGTTTTTAGTAATTTTTATGTTTTTGAGTCCGTATTAGCTTAATCTAGCTAATCTAAGGACCAATTTGTGAGTTTTTAAAATGTTATAAAACTTGCCGTCGAAACGTTTCTTTTGAAAAAAAGAAAAAAGTCTCGAAAAATATTTTTAATTGAAAAGTGGGAGTCGTCACCAATCTTTTTTATTTGGTGTGATTGGATCACCACAAAACGTTTTAAATCCGTTTTTAAAAATATTTTGGTCTTCGAAATCCAGAAAACGGGTTCGAGAGTCGGTTACATGGGAGGAAGGATTAGCACCCTCACACACCCAAAATTGGTACCACGTCGATTATTATCTGGTCTTGATTGCTAAAAAATTTGGAACCTCGAGTGAAGTTTAAAATACGATCCTTGTACACATAATTTATTTTCGCATGTTTTTTTTTAAATTGAATTTGAAAAAATGCCCACGCGTTTCAAATTTCTCGGGAAGTTGAAGTCGTGTCCAACACGTTAGGGCACGACGTTCTCGGAATTTCGAAATTGAAGGACATTTTGAAAGGTTTAAAAGAGGATATTCGATTGTGCGAATTATACGAAAAATCACATCCAACACGTTAGGGCATGGTTCTTCAAAGTTTTCACACGAAAGGATATTGCCTCGATTTTAAAATCATTTGCATTTTTTTGAGAAACAAAACAATTTTAATTTAATTAAAAATAAGCGCGTAAATTAAATATGAATGTGCAATTAATGGCGAAATTAAATAACACAAAGAAAGAATAATTATACGGATAAATAAATATGCAAAACTTAAGCATAAAATTAATAAAATACGAAATACGAAAGAATCGTGAATCAAAATAAATGAGAAAATGACAGGATTAATTTAAAATACGAAGAAAATAATTTAATTTTATGTACAAAGAATCGAAGAAAAAGAAAATAAAAAAAGGGGTCGAAAAATGAAGTTTTGGAGAATTTGGGGTTAAAATGTAATTTTGTAAAAATTTAGGGGTCAAAATGTAATTCTTGGAAAGTTTAGGGTTAAAATGTGATTTTAGAAAAGTTCAAGGGTTAAAATATGATTTTAGAAAAGTTTGAGGGTCAAAATATGATTTTGGAAAAGTTTGAGAGTTAAAATGTGATTTTAGGAAGTTTGGGGATTAAAATGTGATTTTAGGAAAGTTTGGTGGTCAAAATATGATTTTGGAAAAGTTTGGGGGCCAAAATATGATTTTGGGGAAATTCAAGGATCAAAATGTGATTATGGGGAAGTTTAGGGTCAAAATGTGATTTTGTGAAAGTTTGGGGTTTAAAATGTGATTTTGTGAAAGTTTGGGGCTTAAAATGTGATTTTGTGAAAGTTTGGGGTCAAATATGATTTTTGGGTAAAACGGGGGTTTCATGTGCAAATAACCCCAATAAAATGACACGTGGTAGCTTTTTGGGCATGCAAAAGTCAAGGGACTAAATTAAAAAGGAAATAAAATGAAAGGGGCAATTTGAAATAAATTAAAACATGAAAAAGGACTCAATTGTAAAATTTGAAAAATACGAAAGGACAGGACCCACAAATAGTCCATTTCGCGAAAACACTCGGATCCTTGGCTTGGGGCGAGTCGGATCCGAGTCAGGGCACTTAAACAATGCCATTTTGGCACTTAATTCCCCCTCTCCAAACGACGTCGTTTCATCGGGGTATTTAAACCCAATTTTGCTAAAAAAAAATTACTTTTTCATTTCATTTTACAAAAAAAAATCCTTTTTTCTCTCTTTTCTCTCAAATCCCTCTTCTCTCAATGCTCCACGGTCGAACCTAGAGTTCCGTCGTGGCCATCGTTGCTCCGTCAGCTGCCACCAAGCTCCGACGTCGTGATCCACCTCCGAGCACAGCGGTGCCAAGGTAAAAACTCCTTTTTTATTCCTTTTTCTTTTAAACATAGATAAGGCTCGGATTTATCAAGATCGAGCCTAGGTCTTCGAAAAAAATCAAAGTTTTATGTCTTTTTTTATCCCGAATCTGTCCACTTTTTTTTTAAAACCTATTTTGTTTTTTTTAGTTATTATTTTACTTTTATTTAGTTTTAAAAAAAATTATATCTGAAATAGATCTTTCGAAAGAAAAAAAGGGTTTGAATTTTTTTCATTTTCCTTTTTTAAAATCAATTTTTTTGTTTTTATATATTTTGTTTTAATATTTTTTGTTATTTTTTCCTTTTTGAATCGATGAGGCACTTTCCTTCATCAGAATCCCTCACAAACATAGACAGGTTCGGAAGGATTCCGTTCTCAACTCCAGTGACATTTCAAATTCGAGGTATGCCCTTTAACTTCTTCTTTTTATTTATTATGTATTTATTATACTTATTTATTAAACGTTTCAAAAATAAATATTAATAAACAACAATAATTGTATAATAAATAACATATTAATACATATTTAGAATATAAAAGGGTTTCGACATTCAAATAATAGGTAAACAATAAATATGTATGTATTCAAATTGTATACCTTGAGAACACTGATAGTTGAATGCGTGGAAATCTGATTTGTACTCTGGTATTAACTGCTTTGTATATCTTCTATTGATTTTTGAATGCTTCGGGTCACTTTCAAATGCACTGTAACCATTACAACTGTTTTAAAATTGGTTTTTATAATCGAAAATACAATCATGATTTGTTGTTTTTTGCCATTAAATTTCTGTCTTTTCTCCTTTGCGGATTCGACAGTGGCGATAGTGCAAGTGGTGGCAAGTTGTTGGTGGCGGTGCTGACGTGGCGTCATCCGAGTGGAAGGGATAGAGGCGACAGTAGCAAATGTTTAAGCAATTAGGGTTTTGAAGAATTTTGTAAAATTGGGCTTGTTGGGCTCCAATCATTGGGCTTGTAATTGGACCTTGGGTGTAATTTTGGGTTTAATTTTGTATTTGGATATTTTAAATTTAAAATAAATTTAAATTTAAGTTTGTATTTTATTTTGGGTTCAATTTGGGTTTAAAGTTGGGCCAGAACAAATTGAGCTCCAACACTTGCCATTGTTGAATATGCTTGTTCTTGAAAGTTATGGGTAGATTGGTATGCTTAGTGAATAGATTCATTGATTTTGTAAAGTAATTTTTGATGAAATTAGGGTTTAATTACTAAAGTGTTAAAAATGATGATATTGTTGTACTTGGTGTGAAATAAATGGATTTTTAGGGACTTTTTAAGGGTTATGAATGTTCAGTTGGGTTGTGTGTTGAGAAATGACTATTTTGCTTGTTTTGTGCTTAAATGACTAAATTGAATAAAAGTGAAAGTATAAGGGTAATTTTGTAAATTTCCTAAAAGGACATAAATGCAAGAAATGATATAAATTTGATGGATTAATATGGAAATATAATGATTTGTTGATTTAGATCACGAGCGAGGGGCAGATCGCGGAAAAGGGAAAATTATAGAGTAATCCCCAGAGTTTCCATTTTGCTACAAATTCGTCCGGTAAGTTCACGTACTATATTCTACTTTTTAAATGCTAACCTTACTTGTTGGTTTATTTCTCGATGATGAATCGTGATGGAAGACGCAGAAGGAATAGCATACTGGCTCGTATGAGCAATATTGAATCGCAAGGAGTTATTTCCCTGGAAAACCTGAAAGAAATTTTGGATATTGAAGACGGAAGGAATGGAAATGATAGTTCACATTCACATTCTCATTTTTATGGTTATTCATAAGATGACTGTACAACGAATTTACTAAGCTCTGTAAGCTTATCTGTGTATTGTCTCTATTTTGTAGATTCGTTTTGCTATTGGAGATCGGATCCCCGAGAAGAATCACACTATTCCGAGAGCTCGTTTCGTAGTCTTTCATATCACTTCGTTTATATGGCATGTAGTATGATCTATGAACTTGATATAATTTGTTGTAAAAACTCATTAGATTGTTTAATAATGTTTCGCTAGATTGTAGTGAGTTGTATGACTTGGGATGATTTCTTGTAGCCTTGTTTGAGTTATTTTGGAATGAATATCATGTTGTATTTATGTTATGAAATGTTCTGTTATAATAGTTCCAACACTTAGAAGAATTATATGCATTTTTATGAAATCTACTTACTTGTTTCGATAGCTCTCTTGCATGTATAGATAGAAATATAGAGTAGGAAAGAGGTTAGATTCTGACTTGTGTTGTTTCGGTAGTAAAATTTGATGTATCGGTAGTTCTAAACATAGAAGTATCGGTAAAACGTCTGCTTGTATCGATAAAAGTTGCAGGGTAAAAGTTTTTAACTCTTTGGAGTTTTTAGTATCGGTAGAAGCATATTGAGTATCGGTAAAAGGTACACTTGTATCGATAGAACCATTACAAGTATCGGTAGAAGTCTGTTACTATTTAAAATTGTTCACTGGCACGTCAATTACCGATACCTGACCAACAAGTATCGGTAGAAGTTTCCAAATATCATGGAAATGACCTTTTTGCTCTTGTTGAGTTGTGGTTATAATAATTTGGTGATTTATGACGTATTAAGTGCACTTATTTAAATGAAATAAGATTGAATGACATATTGTTAAAAGATGAACAGTAGGACACTAAAACCCAAAATCGGTGACGGGTTCGAGTTTTGGGTGTTACAGGTTGTGTTCTCCGAGGACTGGAACCGACATATAAGAAATGAGAAAAGCATTGATGGTAGTGGGTGCTAGTTTGACGTTCTGACTGGGCAGAGTTTTCATTTCTTTATTTTGCTTTTAGAAGCTACTTTTATCTGTTTTATTGTTGAAGTTTCAGGGCTTGTTTGTTTGCTTTGGGTCGGTTTTCATGTTTATTTGATTTCTTGTCAATATGAATAAAAGCCAATAGATGGTGTTTAGTACCATTAAAGGCTCATTTCCAAAATTATTTACGAAAATGAGTCATTTTGAAAAATATTTACAGGTATGAGTTAAAATTACAAAAACGCGCCTACGTGACGTCGTTTTCAAAGGATAAATATGAAAAATGCTTCCACCTAAGCTCTTTTTTTATTGTGTCAAGCAAAAGTGCGCTAACGTGGAAACATTTTTCAAAAAAGCGCACACATAGACACGCTTTTGTAAAGCGGGCAAATAACCCACTGGAGAAAACATGGGCAAAAGTGCATCCACGTAAGTACTTTTTTGTAAAACGCTTCCACGTCAGCGCGTTTTTGCCTGACACAAGAAAAAAAGCATTTACGTGGAAGTATTTTTCTAATTTATCTATTAAAAACGACGCTACGTAAGTGCGTTTTGTGTTTTTGGCCCATACCAATAATTAATTTTTAAAATGATCCATTTTCATAAATAATTTCAAAAATGGACTTTTATTGTTACATAACCTCAATAGATTATGTATGATAATTTGGAGCATCATCAAGCGCAGAAGTCCAAATCAATAGCCAATAGATGCGGTTAATGTGCTGCCAAAAATCACGGTGGCATGTTTGATTTCAACATCCAAAGTGTGAATTCTTAATATTTACTTCTTCTTTTTTGTTAATTTAGATATTATTATTAGTTAAATTTAATTTTTAATATTTTAAAAAAAATTAAATAATTTTTTAACGAAAATAATGACTAAAACATTAATATTTAACATTGTTGACGTGATAATTCGCATGATAATTTATGTGCACATTATACTAACATAACATCATTTGTCTTATATCTCAGATTAATAAATAATTCAAAAATTATAAAATAAAATAAATCAAAATATAAGATTAAAAATAAAAATATCATAAAAATTAAAAAAAAATAGGATAGAGTACACGTGAATTGTCAAGCATGTTGTCGTATTTTAAAAATTAACATTTTAATTAATATTTTTTATAAAAAAAATATTATTTCGACTCTTTTTAAAAGATTTATGGTAAAATTTGATTTTTGTTAAAACTTAAGTGCTAAATTTAACTCGAAAAAGAAAATAAAGACGAAATTATTGACACATAAACAGTATGAAAATCAAAATCCTAAAATCACAAGCTGACATACATCCATATGTAACTAAACCAACAAATATTGGATTAAAACCCAATCATTTCTGCATGTCGCTAGCTAATCGGGAAAAAGAAAGAGGCACTTCATTCATTGGATGATTCCATGGAACACAGCTAAACAACACCTGGACTCTGAACGTGCAGCCGCCATTGGTTCTACACGTGGCACCAATCAACACCGAAAAGTGGGGATTTTCACAACATTGTTAATTCTGTCACGTCATTGGAAGCCAGAGTGGCGGTTTCTTCCTTAAGATTCTCAGTTTCTGGTCTCTTTTTAAACCCTCCTCAACACTCCAAGTTGTCAAAACAAAATACAGAAAGAAGTAAGGGTAGAATGGAGACGCTAAGAGTTGGGTTTGCAGTAATGCTCATTTTTGGATTTGTATTGAATATGGTACATTCCAGCAATGCTCAAAGCCTGGCTCCTGCATCTCCTCCTATGAGCGATGGTATGTTTGTCCTCTTTCTCTGCACTTTGGTTGGGTTTTTTTTTTTCTTTCATGGGGGCAAGCATGACACAGTTTAGATTTTGATTTGCAGGGGTAACAGTTGATCAGGGAATTGCTTACGTTTTAATGCTGCTCGCTTTGGTGCTCACATATATCATTCACTGACATTATCTGTGACGGAATTAAACAACCAAGTCGTGTTTGTAATTTTTAAAATTCTTTTTTTTTCCCTCGATTTTTTGTTCTATTTATTTTTTGTTTTCTTCTTCAATCTCTGTAGAGATGCGAGCTTGTAATTATTCTCAGTTGTTATAATTTTTATTTCTTCAGTATTTACTTACGAAATGACCAAAGCAACAGAGTGACAAACAACTTAGCAGTAAACAAGTCTGTTGGATTGGGATTGGGATTGGGATTGCCTCCAAGCGTTGACTAGTTTTATTCAGCCGTAAGAAAAAGAGTTTTTATCTTTATTCTTGCCTTAATTATCTCGTTCGGGATGACAATTACGGTAGGGATTCAAATATTTGATTTTTTTTTTAAATACTTGAAAATATCTATTTCTTTTGAACAAACAGAACCTGAAAAGATTACATAAAATTAAACTAAATTCTCAAAAGGGGAACTTTAAATACTTGTAGGCTTCTTTTCTCTCTTGAACTAGTTTAGCAATTCCATCTGCTTTTCCATTATCTTTTCTAAGGATATGTCGAATGATTCAATGTCCTATTTTAGACAAAACTTGGTGAATTCTCCTTGGCTTAAATTGTTAAGATTGTTTCCATGCTATCAGTTTGAATTATCACGCTATCAAGTTTTGCTCCAAAAAAAATTGTTAAACTATCCAAGATGCCCCCACAATTCGGCCTCCATAATAAAACAAAATCCCAGATACCTGTTACAATCTAAGATCCATTTTTCATTTCGATCCCTCAGTACTCCCCTCCGGCTGCAGCGAAACCGATTCCCTCTATGACTACGCCATCTGATAGTAAGCAAGCCCAATTATTATCCAAGGACGAAAGTGATGATGAAATTTGCGAAGCCTCCTTTGTTACCTTATAATATTCCGATGTAGATACTTTAATTACTGCAATTTTGACCCTCATAACTTAAATTCGAAATTGCTTTTGTGTATTTATTATACAAATCTACCTTTACAGATATTTTAAACTTAAATTCGAATATCTGTCATTCAAAATTACTTGTAAATAATATTAATTTGAATTCCCATACCAATACTCAAATCTAATGCTAATACTAAACGAATTCATAAACAAATTCTTTTACAGAAATTGTTCAGTTCGTTCCGACTGCCATTCCCGATAACTACCACCTTCGTTGTTAGCATTAAATAAGGGACGAAATAATTGCATGACACCAGGGTGACTGGTTGCAGCCTTCCAAAAAAGGGAAGGATAGAATATAAATATTTTATTGAACGTACAAAAGAAAGGGAGAGCTTCATTTAGTGCATGCAAATCTTTATGTACATTGTCAAATCTTAAATCCACACAAATTTTGAAGTAGAAGATTCAATAATACAACATGGCCTCTCTTTCAATGTTTTGCAACATGACCTGCGGTCCCATCAACAAAATCACTTCTCTGCTACATGCCTGCATAGCATATATTAAATCAAATCAAATCAATTACCCATGTTTTAAGCTTCCCACGTAATTCTCGGAACTGAAATAAAATGAATTACCTTAAAGTGCCATCTCAGCCTGCAATGCAGCAAGTTCATCTTCCTCAGCAGTGCGCTTTTGAGGAATAGGACGAGCTGGTTGCCTACCAGCAGGCACCTGCACTGGAGCTGCAGGAGCAGTTGTTGCAGGCTGGAGAAGTTGTTCTTCCAACTCAGCGCCTTCAAGTTCTTCAAGTTCTGCCTCCAATTCATCCTACAGCATCAAAAGTTTTCATCTCTTTGTTAGATGAGCATAACCGCTAGACATGATATTTGTAAATATAGATAAATAGAAGGAAAAAACAGAACACAAACAAGCGCATCAGAAAGTTACTAACCTCGTCAAAATCAGCTGCAGCTCCAATAGGAGTTGACAGTGCTTCCTGAATCTGTTTCATGTTTTCAGTTTGCTCATTGATCTCGTCCATTGTTTTGTCAACATCATCTATATTCCTGCAAAGAAAGCCATTTTCAGTATAACATTGAGAATTAACCACTGCCTGCTCTTCATGAAGATAAGTGCTAATGTAGATTAGCATAAATTGCAAGTCAGCAAACTTCAATGATATGGTAATCATTCTGCAAAGGGATAAATACAATGAAGAAAAACCTAAAGGAAAATTCTCATCTAAAAATAAAAATATATAGAATACATACGTTGCTTTCTGCATTGCCTTCATTGCAGCTGCTCCAGTTCTCAATGCATCTACAGTTTCAGTTGTGGCTTTAGCACCTTCTAACATTATCATCTGTGGAAGAGATACATACAAACTAGTATCATTAAAAAAAAAAGAGGCTCCAAGGCATTGTTAAAACACTAAAAATAACAAAATTCCAAGCTCACTTGATCATGAATACGAAGCTGGAAGTTTCCAAGCTGCTCTATTTGCTGTTCATATAGTCTCTTCCTCTTCAAGCACTGTATAGCCGCTGCATAAGATAGCATCAATGAAGACATATTTCACTAGCATCGTTCTAAACAAAGTCATAAATCAGATGATAAATGATACATAACTAAACTACTTCATCCTTTTTTTCCTACACAAGGTTGAGATCTTTGTTCACACAAGGGAGCACATTACACACCAGAAATTCAGAATCATATAATAGCATGTTAACATTAATCTGGCATTAGAGCATCATTCAATGTCCAAAGAACATTAATAACTCACAATTAAAGGTAAACATACCCCAAAAGATGAAACTTGCAATGCTTTGAGTTTGAGAGTATCATTTTTTTTCTCTTTTTAGGGCATCTTTGCTCTAATATGTTATATCTTGGAGTAAGCAAAAATTGTGTTGGGATTATAATGAAAAAGAACCATATAAATACTAAATAAATAAGAATAACTATTGTCCGATTACAAATGCACCGAAAAAATAAAAGAATAATTATCATGAGCTCTCGTGTCAGCAAGTTACAAGTCATCACATGGTACTGCTGCAAACGAGTTTAATACACTACATAACTTATTTATGCACAACCAAGTAAACAGGAGAACCACAATAGTTTATAAATTCAAAGTCCAACAGTCCCACCAAAAATTGATTTGTATTTTTCAACGTAGAAAATCATGGAAAACTATGAAAAATATTGAGCAGAAGAATTGCATCCATACCTCTCTTGTTTCTCCCTTTGGCAAATTCCTTGGCCTTTTCAACCTCAGCAGCAGCCTTTTTCACAAGTACTTTCTCCTTCTTCTCAAGCATTTCAAGGGTCTGTATGATGGAAATATATATAGGGTTCCAATTAAGCAAAATCTCGAATAGAAACAAAGTAACAGGGGCTACATTATTTTTTGGATAAGTAAAAGATTTTATTTATCCAAAAAGAAAGCAAAGTTTGCTGCAAATCAAAACTGAAGGCAGTAACAATGCCTATATTCATTTAACCAATTATGTCCAATCCCCAAATTCTACTTTCATCAAGATTATGACAAAATTTGCGGATATTTCACAATCTATATCGATCAGAACTAGTAACCCGTTGCAGAAGTGCCTCCATTTGTCAAAATTCACATCCATGAACTCTCCTATTAAGTTCCTGCTAAAGGGTGTAAAAACATGCATTCCAAGCTAATCTAAGAGCCACCGATCAAGGGATTTCCACCTAAGATGATCGATAGCCCATGTCAACAAGGGTTCCATTACTACTTTTGTATGTATGTGTATTACTTTTTTTTCCCACTTCAGCTATTATTATTTTTCGGCGATCGAAAACATCCCTTCCAAAAATGTAATCAAACAATTTAATAATTCACCAAAAGTTATCACATAATATTGTTCCATTAATTCGTTAGCCAGAAACTCAGTTATTTCATGCAAATCCCAAAGTCCCGACCACTTATGATTGCTAAATTCAACCCACCCCAAATTCACCAAACGCAAATTTCGAATTCAGAGCAAAAAAGCGATTCGCGCAACGCAAAAGAAATCCAAAGCAAATAAGTGATTTCTTAGTTAGAGAAGAAAAAGAGAAGATAAAATTCTGAGAATATACCTCATTTAATTTGTCTAAAGTGGTTAGAGCATTTGCTTCCTGCTTGGGTTTCCCGAAAAGCCTGTTAAACATGGTTGATTCTCCGCGATTAAACCTCCGATCTTCTGTTCAACGATAATAACCTATAAGATCCGATCAAAAGAAACAATAATCAATCACTCGGAAACACGGAAAAAAAAAACAGAATTCCATCAAATAAAAAAAGCGTTATAAAGAAAAGGATTTGTAACCTATAAAAATTAAGGAATTAGGGTTTGGGAAGTAGAGAAAGAGGGACAGAGATCTGTAGATTCCTTGAGGGTAGTGGGATTTTATTTGGGTATTTTTCCTTAAGCGTGTTGTATTAGAATAAAAGCTGCCTTTGCTTCGTTTCTCC
Source organism: Gossypioides kirkii (assembly GCA_005610355.1). Lineage (NCBI taxonomy): Eukaryota > Viridiplantae > Streptophyta > Magnoliopsida > Malvales > Malvaceae > Gossypioides > Gossypioides kirkii. Next base: position 7,011,986 of record CP032248.1, read on the forward strand.
TTCTGTTCTTCACGACGTTGACGTTGACGTTATCGGCTTTCCACGTGGCCTCATTGATCGGCTTTTAAGGAGCTCGGCTCCACCCATACCATATTTATTAGCATTTAACTGGCCACTAGGTGGCTGATACGATGTCGTTTTATATATATACACGACTAATTGGAATTTCATCCTTCTATTTTAAGAAAGCCTTAACGTTAGTCCCTCTTCTTTAATATACTTTACAAAGATTGAGAAGGTGTCCACGGATAGAACTCAAAACCTCATTGCAACCAAAACTTCATTTCAAGAAAAGTATCATCGTGATGTGGGCTCAAATCATTAATAACCTAAATGCAAAAATATACTTAATCTATGGGTATGATTTTATCTTTTAAATTAGCATACAAATTTTTATTTTTTTTTCTTGAAGATGGAATGTTAAAAGATCATAACTCTAATATGTAAGTTTTATACAAGTACCTTAATTTTTTATTAGATCGTTATAAATAAAAAATAAATTATTCGAATACATATACATATTTAACTCATACTTTATTAGATATTTATATCATTTTTAGTTTGGGCTAATCATTTATAATAGTAAATAACTTACAATTATTATTGTATAAATGTCTTCCCACGGTCTCTTAGAAGAATTAAATATAAGCAGTTATAATTGTATGTCATTATAAGCTCATAAGGTCCAAACTATATTCCCATAATCAGAAGTTCCTACAAACAATCTCTTCCATCAATTATTTTAACATGGAATTAGTGTAGCTTTTGTTAGTCATTAATCCATCCATCATCATGCATATCAATACAATAAAATGACAGATCAAATTTGGATGTGTAAAATGAGAATTATATAAAATGTGATCTAAAAATGTTTATTTTCAAACTGTAATCTTGAAATATTAGATTATATTAAAATCAAAGTGTGAAAAGTCAAAATAAAATTTATTTTTGTTGAAAATAATACTAAAATATACATAAACTAAAAGATTGAAAAATATATCTATGACATAAAATGATTTGAAATTACAAAATCCTGATAAAATTGAAAATCCTCAAATTACATGACACTCATATGACTAATGTGCTCATGAAAGATCTTAGAGGGTAATCCCTTAGCAAACAAGCCCGCAATCATAAAATCAGTACCGATATGCTCTATAAATAATTGACTACTCTAAACTCTTTCATTAACAGCAAAGAATTTAATGTTTATGTTATTCTACTTTGAACTTATTGTTATTGGAATAAAGAATTGTAGATTTATCATCACAAATTAACTTAAGTCGTCCATTCCATCCACAGTTTGCAACGTAGTGAAGAAACTTCACATCCATATTCCATGATTAGATGCCTCATAATAGGCTATAAATTAGTTGCCATAGTGGAATGAGCTATGAGTGTCTGTTTAACACTTTACTAAGAGACATTCATCTAGTAAACAAATGAACATAATTTGATGTAAATTTGAGAGAATTTTGATATTCAAAAAATTTAAAGTTTGCATACGGTTGGATCAACCCGATTAAGCAACGAACAAGTTAAAAATGGTGGAAAAACTCCTTCGAAGAGGATAAAAAACCACGGGCAAAGATAATTTTATTATAATGACAAAAGAATGAAAAGTACAAAAGATGGAGATAAAAATTAAACCCCGAAAACTCGAAAACAAAGAATCCTCAAAACGTAAACACTAAATTCTCCAAAAGTGTTAAAAGTTCTAAACTCTAATAGGTATATCTCATAAGTGTATTTTCTAAAGTTGTAAAAGAATCTGTTTATAGGCTAAATTTCTAGGTCAAATAATAATAAAATAATCTAGACTAATAAGAGTTTGACTCAAACAAATAAACAGAGTTTAATTGAAACAATTAAACAGAGTTTAACTGAAAGATTATTTCTCAAATTTAACTTGAAATAGGAGTCATAATTCAACAAATCTCCACCTTGACTCGTATTTCTACAATGTCATCTTTGCCAAAGCCCGTCACGGGCCTATCTTGAACTATGCAGGGAATTAACTGAGTCGAATCTGTGCTTAGAAGCTGGAAATCTTCTAGCCTTCAACTTTTGCACTGCCAAATCAAAACTAACTCAGGTCTAATTTTCTCGAATACAGTGCCCTAACTTTTCAAAACCTGCATCCAAAAGAAAACCTCTCTTCAACGAAACAGTCATATCTTTTTCCCTCCTATGACCAAGTTGCCTCCGCTCCAAACGAGTTGACTTCAACTCCGTAACGGGCGAGGGACGTTTGATTTCACCGGTCACTGTAAAACCTTCCAGAATATAAAGACTGTCGGTCTTTTTACCTTTTAACAAAACGATAGCCCCACGAGACACCTTAAGACCGCTCGACTCGATGTTGATTCTGCAACCTTTTGAGTCTAAAATACTTAAGGAGATGAGATTCTTTCGTAAATCAGGTACATAATTGACATCTGATAGTGTCCTAATCGTACCATCGTGCATCCTAATTTTAACGGTACCAATATCGATTACCTTACTAGATGAATCGTTTCCCATGTGCACAACTCCACCTTCAACCAAACTGTATGCAGAGAACCATTCTCTGTTGCGACACATATGGAAAGAACATCCTTAATCTAGGATCCACTCAGACGTAAGCTCGGAGCTTTCGCTCGTTGACACTAACAAGAAATCATTACCACTTCCATCGGCCAAATTAGTACCAGCTAAATCTTTCTCGTTACTCTCAGCAACCCTTTTATTTCGCAGTTTGTAACAATCTACTTTGATGTGACCTAATTTCTTACAATAGTGACACCTTTTGTCTCGCTTCTTTGATGCTACCAAAATGGAAGCTTGCTTATCTGCCTTGCTATCAGAACCAAAGTCATTGTCGAGTTTATCTTTACTCAACAAATGACCCTTCACATCCTCGAATGAGAGTTTGTCTCTACCATAAATCAGAGTCTCCTTAAAAGACTTGTATGAAGGGGGTAAAGAACACAATAATAGCATAGTCTGATCCTCATCGTCAATCTGAACCTCAACATTATTTAAATCATTCGAAAGAGTAATAAATTGACTGATGTGATATCTAAGAAGCTCACATTCGTTCATGCGAAACATAAATAGACGTTGTTTCAGCACTAAACGGTTAGCTAGAAACTTAGTCACATAAAGAGTTTTTAGCCTTTTTCACAAGGCGGATGAGGTCTTCTCCATCAATACCTCTTGCAATACCCTATTCATGAGGTACAATTGGACTGCAGACAAGGCTTTTTCATCAAGCTCTTCCCATTTTGATTGATCTAAATTATCGAGCTTTTTCCCGGTAACTACCTTTTTCAAGTCGGTCTGAACTAGAATTGTCATCATCCGAACTTACCACAGATTGAAATTTTGACACCATCAAACTTCTCAATATCGAACCTTGTTGCAGCCATTTCTGAACGAGTTGATCTCCGAAAATCGAACTAGCTCTAATACCACTTATTGAGAATCAACTCGATTAAGCAATGAACAAGTTAAAAAAAAGCGGAAGAAATTGAAAATTTGAACACACAAATTTAACGTGAAAAAACTCCTCCGAAGAGGATAAAAAATCACGGGCAAAGATAATTTTACTATAATGACAAAAGAATAAAGAGTACAAAAAATAGAGATAAAAACTAAACCCTGAAAACCCAAAAATAAAGAACCCTCAAAATGTAAACACAAAAATCTCCAAAAGTATTAGGAGTTCTAAACTCTAATGGGTATATCTCATAAGTGTATTTTCTAAGGCTGTAAAAGAACCTATTTATAGGCTAAATTTCTAGGTCAAATAATAATAAAATAATTTAGACTAATAAGAGTTTGACTCAAACAAATAAACAGAGTTTAATTGAAACAATTAAACAGAGTTTAACTAAAAGATCATTTCTTAAATTTGACTTAAAATAGAAGTCATAATTCAACACATACTAATAAATTTCTTAACTTATCAGACCTCGTTTATGTGAGAATTGACCAAAATGCCCTTTTGGGTAAAATTTACCATTTTACCTACTATGCTAGGAATTTATATATGGTATATGATTACATATGTAAATGGTGTGTAAATAAGTTATTCATGGTTATGTTGGTATGTTAGTCTTAAACGCAATAGATATGTCAAAACTTGGGTGTTATTTATATGCTAAGTAAGAGAATCTTATGCTTGAAGTTGGTAATGTTGTGATTATGGTTGAAAGCATGTGTGCAAACATGTTTAAGTATGGGTAGATTGTGTTTAAATATGACTTTGATGTCCAATAATATTTTGGAAATGGTTTGATATTATTTTGGATCAAACTAAATGTATTTGGGGTAATTTTTGAATCTTGATAAATTTTTACTGATACAAGTAATCAAATATATCGGAATAAATAAATCATTAACCAAAAATGAAAAGAGCATGAATTTCTACAGATAGAAGTCCAAACTTCTATCAATACCAAAACAAGCCCCCTCACTTATTTTGACTTGTTTTGACCCTCGAAAACCCAAACTTAGTTTTTTAACTCTAACTCTAACTTAGCCTTTTTCCCAAAAAGTAATACAGTAAATTCTTACACTATGTTTGGTTCAAGGGAATTGTTAAGCAGTTCCGTCCAAATTCTGCAAGAACCACCTATTCCCTTGTTTGGTTCAAAAAAACCCATGGAATACATAATTTTCATTCCCTCTCTATTCGTTGAAAACACTGAATAGCTATTCAGTGGTAAAAGCATGTAATGGCTATTCAGCAAGTCAAGGAATCACTTAAAAAAAATTATTCCCAGTGTACCCATAAAAAACTCACAAATTTACAAGTTTATTTGGCAAAAACCTGGGACGGCTTTCTTTCACCATCTTCTTCCAAACTTCCATTTTTCATCTTTCTATCAAATTGAGGGAAAGGAAAGCTCAGAACGTTGAATACGTTTCCAGGTAATCATCAATCTCCATTGGTAAGATTCAAGCTTCTTGAAAACTGAACAATATGCGTGTTTGATACTTGAGTTTAATTTGAGTTTTTGAGTTACTTTTCTCTTAAACTGTTCAAGAACTTGAAAATTGAAAAATGAATCTTTGATGCTTAGGTTTGATTTGGATTTTTGAAATTTCTTTCTTAATTGAAATTTTAATTTTCTTTTATTGTTAACTTAAACAAAAGGGTAGTTTGTTTCTTTTCTATGTTTTGATTTTACTTTTTTGGTGATTTCTATAATTCATGTTTGCTGTGATAAGAAATTGAGAGAATTGTGAATTGGGAAGCAACAAGGAGAACTTTCATCGTGAGCTCACCAGCAACGCTTCTGATGGAAGTCCTCCTCTCCTCTGTTTTAACTTTTCTTTTGTTGTTGTTTTCATCGTCAGTATGGAGATTTTTTTAATTACTTTATTATAATTTTAAGGTTGGTTAATTGGATCTAATCTCTTTTGCTTTAATGCTTGTTTGTTTTGTTTGCTTATTTGTATAAACACAATTTAGGTTTTTATTTTCTCTTTGTTTTTAATTTATAGGCAATACTTTGTTGGTTGTTTATTTCAATTGAAAATTTTATTTGTTAATAAAAGCTGTAATTTTATCATTTGATTTGTTTATTATAATTTTATGAATTTATAGTATGAAAGTTTAAGATTGAAATGCAAATGGCAGTCTTTGAATCTCTGATTTTTAAAGTTCGATTAAATATGGCACCATGTTGTGATAAGATATTGAAGAAGAAAGGATTGGAAATGAATGAAAATGTCTGGTATCTTTCTTTTTAGAACGTTGATTGGTGTACTGATCTGATGCCATATCCAAATAAAATATACCAGAAAATGCTGGCAAGAATATCATGCTGGCAATGAAAATATCTTTGATTGAGCTTTGAAACCAGCTCCAGAGTCTGTTCTCCATTAAGCAATTTAAAAAAATCCAATTGATCCTACAGATATTATGTATTGATCTGCTCGGAATGGAGACTTCTTCTTCTTCTTTGTTTAATGAGTTTATATTTAAAAAAATCTAAAATTTACATAGGTCGCCTCTGCAAATAAAAGATGGCAGCTGACTATTCTTTAATAAAAATACTTTTCTTAAAGCATAGATAAATAGAGTTGTTTGTATTCAATCTCTTTTGTGGTGCTTGAAAAGAACATGATTGTTCAATAATGAAATGGGTAAATCAGGGTTTTTGTAATTTGTATTAATGCATATATTTAATGATTCTATCTTTGTGTTCCTCTCATTCTCTTAGGCCTGCCATTTTGGTGCATTGTTTGAATGTGTTTGACATTGGGTTCATCTGTGAAGCTTGTTTTATATATAAAATAATTTTTATTTAAGATATTGAGAACCAATATATTAATTTTTAGTCTCATTCAATAAAAATATTTTTATAGTAAAGAAATAAATAAAGGTGCCGAAGGTGTTGTTGGTAATGGCATGAAAGTCCAAGTCAGAAGCCATTGCATGCAATGGAAAAACACAATCTCACTCTAACATTGTATTAAAAAAAAACAATGGGAACATTTACATTTATAAAACATTGACAATGGGAAGTAATAGAGTATTTCAGATTTAGTATGTTTTTATTGTCTACTGTTGTTAGGACTAGACAGAAATGGCCTTTGTTTTTGTTTATTATTACCAAAAGGAACCTTAATTTAATATCGAAAGATGGTAGAATTTTGGGGGCAACCCTTGCTTTTAATGTAGTTTTAAAAATTCATTATTTATTTGGGGCACCTAAACCCAGCAGAGAGGAACATAGATGAGTCCTATATTTGGAAGTAAATAACGACAGCGTTTTTCTGAAGATGAATACCCCACAAATAAAATGGCCTTTTGTTGGTTCTCTTGTCTTTTTTATGAACCAACAGAGAGGAACATAGCTGAGTTTTTTGTTGGTTCATTTGTTGGTTTTATTATATATAATTAGGGTAAAGCATATTGTAAATAAGTACTTTCTGCATATGGTGCATGGAAGCTGATTGAATATTTTGTTTGACTCTTCTTTGTCAACCTTTTGCAACAACAAACAATAAGCTACTCTGTTAAATAAGTTGCATGTGTTTATAAACTCTTTATCTATTAATGATTTTTTTCCTTTATTTATTTCCATGCATGGTAAACAACATTGCCTTCCTTGAAGTATTTGTACTTATCTTCCTGTTATGTCAATGACAGTTTCTTTATGCATGGTAAACAATATTTTTTTCATTTATTTATTTATTTGTTTTCTTTTTTGAAGTGAAAATATATATTTATTATCATTTAAAATTTTTATAATTTGTGATTATTTGTATTTAACAGAATGGCAAATTTTAAGAAATTTGGAAGAGTTGTGGTTGGAATATTCATCTCTACAATCTACACCTTATGTTACAACCAGAGAAGGTGACAAAGAGAAGAAGAACAACGACAGCAAAGTGCAATCAAAAGTCTCAAATTCAAAAACAACACATAGCTTGGGTTTTGCTTTTCCACAGTGAGTTTATTTCTACCAATTCCCTTCCCTCAACTATTTAATTTATAATGTGATTTGAAGATATTTAACTTAATTTTAATTTGCCTTTTTTAATATAGTTATGTTTGGCGCTTTACAACCAATTGCTTCGTCTCAAAATTCTCGAGGAGTCAAAAGAAAATGGGTTCCTGAAGAAGATGCTGCGTTGGTTGCCTGTATGGTCGACTTGCATAATATTGGCACCTTTAATGCAGATACGGGATTTAAGGACGGTTATTTAAATGAGCTGGAAAGAATGATAGAAAAGGTTTTATCTCAAGCTATGTTGAAAGCTAAACCTAATCTTGAATCGAGGATTAGGACATTGAAAAGGGATTGGGCAATTGTTTACGACATGCTTAGTGGAAGAAACAATAGTGGCTTTGGTTGGGACGAGCATAAGCAGATGGTTGTTGCTGAAGATGCTGTGTGGAACTCATATATAAGTGTAAGAATTATTTTTCCTAGCTTTTATTATCTTGTTTTGATCAAACTTATATCTAATGTAGATTCTTTATTTTTTTTATAGTCATAAAGCAGCCGGTCAATTCAGGCATCGTAGTTTCCCTTATTATGAGCAACTTACTTCCATATATGCAAAAGATCGAGCCACTAGGAATGATGCTCAAACAGCTACAGATATTATTGAAGAAATAGATGTTGAGGATGTAACTACTTCAAATAACCTTGAAAAAGAAAACAATTACTATGAATGCGAAGATGATGTTTCCTTGGATGAGATGGATGTCTTGGCTACACAACCGCAAACGTCGAAGCCAAACCAAGATGGTTCCACATCTTCAAAAAAGAAAAAAAGGATTTCTAATGGAAGTGACCAAATTTCTACTTCAATTACTGATGCTGCCATATTTTTGGGGGAAAACATACGGACTGTTGGAATTGAATTAAGTAGGAGTATTGCCTCCAAAAAAGTGATTCAAGAAAGTGCTCAAAAATTATATCCGACCTTATGTGAAGTAGAAGGATTAACTGAGGATGAGCGATTTTGTGCGTTGAGCAAAATCTCAGACCATCCAACGCAAATGATCATTTTCTTTAATTTACCTTATTCTGTGCGATTGAAATGGGTGAGAAGATTTCTTTCTGACCATTAAAAATCATGGTTGTGTTAGTGATATTTTGTTAACTTTTTGTATATGTAATATTTAGATGGCAAGATGCTATTAATAGAATGTTGCAGACTGTTGTAACTTTTTGATGTTATAAAATTTAACATATAGATTGTGACACATAGATTTTGTTTGAATGTAAAATATAATTCTCAAGTTATTTATACTTCTAATCTTTTACTTTTTAGTTTAGAAGATAATTAAATTATTTATTTCGCTAATGATATTTAACCACATTAAATTTACATTACAGTTTAAAAATAATAAAATAAGTTATATATTATTTTTCTAATATTATATATTATGATTTTTATTAATTCATATTTTAATAATAATTATATTAAGAATATTATTAAATTATATACTATTTTATTAAATTGTATTTAATAATAATCAAGTTAAAATATGATTAAAATGTTTATTTTTTTTATTAAATTATATTTAATAATAATCTTATTAAAATTTAACAACAATAACAATAATCATCTACCTAAAAAAATTCTGTTAAGGGTATTTCAGTCATTTAAGCTTTTTTTTCTTATGCTATTACAGTATTATTCCATTCAACCAAACACAAGAATACTATTACAGTTCTATTTCATTATATTCAACCAAACAATTGAAATACTGATTACAACCCTATTTTATTATATTTCTATTAAATTACAGGTCTATTCTATTATAGCTCTATTATATTACAACGAACCAAACGTGGTGTTAGAGTTTTAACTCTAGTTTGACCCGATAAGTTCACCAAAAAGGCCGAAACATCCATCCGAACCTCTTTCTTTTTCAAGTGACATGCTTTCGTGTCCAATTACTTACTAGTTCCCTTTTATGCTCTTCTACTTTCTGCTCCCCAAACAAAAGCCATTGTTTCCTTTCCTTCACACCTTTTGTTTTCAAAGTACCAGCCTAAGTTTCTTCTAATCCGTAGTCTTTTTCTTTTTCATGGCTTTCCTCAAGTGGGTTTTACTGATTTTCACTCTTCAGTCGTTTATGCCTACACCCATTTCTTCAAACCTTTCATTAAACAAGGAAGCCTTAGCGCAAATCCCACTCAACTTTCTCCAATTTTCCAAGAAACCAGAGATTATGGATTGGATGGTTAATATTAGAAGAAGAATACATGAAATCCCGGAGCTTGGTTATGAAGAATTTGAGACTAGTAAGCTTATACGAGCTGAGCTTGATCTTATGGGCATCCCTTACAAGTACCCGATTGCTGTTACCGGTGTTGTCGGCTATATTGGCACCGGAAAGTCTCCTTTTGTTGCACTCAGAGCAGATATGGATGCTCTTGCCATGGAGGTAGTTTTTTACAATATTGACTATTTTAGGCAATCACATCTCTTTCATGAGCTAGCATATTTTGTAGGGTTTATGAGCTTAGGTCTAAGTTGAAAAAATTATCAGTACCTTCAATATTACCATGGTTTCTTTTTATATGAAATATCTGTGAGAAGGAATTTTTGGGTTTTGATTGTTAAAGGAACTGGTGGAGTGGGAGCATAAGAGCAAGGTTCCTGGAAAGATGCATTCTTGTGGACATGATGCACATGTTGCTATGCTTCTTGGTGCTGCAAAGATGCTTCAACATCATCAAAATGATTTGCAGGTTCCTTGCTATATTTCCTTGTTTTTATAGGTTTGACCTCGCAAGAAGCAATTGAATTCTTAATTGAACTTAGGTTGCTTGATTTGATTTCAAAATTGTTGTTTAATAGGGAACAGTTGTTCTTATTTTTCAACCGGCAGAGGAAGGGGGTGGGGGAGCCAAAATAATGTTAGATGAAGGGGCTTTAGATAATGTTGATGCCATCTTTGCACTCCATGTTACAGCTAAAGTCCCCATCGGTATGGTGGCCTCTCGACCTGGTCCGATTTCAGCTGCAATGGGTTTCTTTGAGGCTGTAATTAATGGAAAAGGGGGACATGCTGCAATTCCTCAGCATACAGTAGACCCCATTTTAGCAGCTTCCAATGTGATTGTTAGCTTGCAACATCTAGTTTCACGTGAAGCTGATCCCTTGGATTCTCAGGTAATATTTCTCTGTATTGCGCTCATGCTCTACTATTCAAGGTTAGATTTAGTTTCCATGGCTCCTTTTGCTCCCTGTTAATTAGAAATGCTCCTAAGGTTTCACCTTGGAGAACCTGCCTCAAACGCATTCATGTATTTAATCTCCCCCATCCCTGTTTTTGTCATGTATTAGCTGGTTGCAATTCGAGATATTTGTATAGGTTTATATATATGTTCATTTAAACATAAATTTGACAGGTGGTCAGCATTGCGAAATTCCAAGGGGGTGGTGCATTCAATGTCATTCCGGATTCTGTCACCATTGGTGGCACTTTCAGGGCATTTTCAAAAGAAAGCTTTCTTCAACTCAGACAAAGGATTGAGGAGGTGCACATGTCTCTTACTTCTAATGTACATAGCTTTATTTATTGATGTAATCACACAAAACAAATTTACAGGTTATATCAAAACAAGCAAGCGTACAAAGATGCAATGCGACAGTGATCTTTGACGAAAGGTCCATGTACCCTGTGAACTCAAACAACAAAGAGTTGCATGAGCATTTCAGAAAGGTTGCAGGGGAGATTTTGGGGTTTGAGAACATTATAGAAATGCAGCCGCAGATGGGAGGAGAGGATTTTGCATTCTTTTCAGAGTCGATCCCTGGACTTTTTTTCTTTCTTGGAATGAAGGAGACGGAAGGAGCAGTTCACTCGGGACATTCACCCTACTTCAGAGTAAATGAAGATGTTTTTCCATACGGTGCAGCTTTACATGCATCGTTGGCGACAACATACCTCTTGCAAAATCCGAACAAACATACTTCACCGCCAGAAGTAAGTTATCGTGATGAACTCTAATAGTATGTAGTTGCATATCTCATCCAAACTACTATGAATAATGACATCAATAGGGTAGATTTGTTGATGTTTGACAAAGCTATTAAAGCATTTGTCGATCCATCAACTTTGAATGTCAATTCATGTTATTCTATTAAGACAAGATTGTGGGCTAATTGAACAACATTTAGTTGCGCTTACAACAACTAAAATTATAAGCATCATATTTCATAAATCATTGAAGAAAGCCCTCATCTTTTAACATAAATAATCTGTCTTGCTTTTTTGTACCAAACATGTTTAATCACTATACTTACAAAGTTAAAAGTTAAAATTTTTTTTATTTAAAAATTTTAGTTTAATTATTGACATCATTGATATTTTTCGTCAATTTTTTTTTAATTTGACATGTTTATTTTCTGTCAATTATATGTGATCTTATATGAATACAATCTAATCAACATATTGGGTTGTAAAATTTTGATTAGTATGTTTATTTTTTGTCAATCATGTGTCTTCTAATTAACATGTAAAATTGATAAATTTTAATGGAAACTACTAACGATATTAATGATTGGACAAGTATTTTAAAATTGAAAAAGTAAGAGTGTTTAATTTTAGTTCTTTTTAAGTATTGAAACTAAAAATCAAAATTGATTGAAGTACTGGGATAGACATTATATTTTATTTTATTTTATTTTTTTAGATACTTCAAGGAGATTTGTTAAAGAACCTGGCTAGCTTAAGCTTGAAGGTTGGTATGATATCTAGTGGTTTAAAAATATTTTGATAAAAAAAACACTAATTTAAAGTATCGCCTAGACATGGGTAAATTCATGGCCTGAACTCGGCTTGGCTGTTTTTTAATTTTATAATGTATTATTTTTTAATTATATATTATATAATTTTATAATGTATTTTTTTTATTTAAGGGTTGAGAATGAATAATGGGTAATTTTAAATATTTGTATTAAAAATATTGAAATAAATTATATTAGGATGATTCCAAAAAGCATAGTTTTTAGGCAGCAATAAAATAGTGTCACGTCATTAAATTTTAAAGATAATAAAATATTATTATACACTTATTTATATTTAATAATTTTTTCAACTTAATTTAATTTTAATTAAATTGCTTAAAATAATTAATTTTTTAAATTATAAACGAACATATTTTCTTCTTTTACAAATTTTAATCATTTTGGTTTTTTCATAAGTTAACATTTTTTATTTTTTTTGCAACCAATTTAAAAATAATAATTTTTGTGTAATTTTTCTCATGTCAATGGTACATAATTTTAGTAATTAGTTTACTTAGAATCTCAAACTTTGAACCTTAAATCTTGAATTTTGTACCTTAAGTTTTAGGATTTGGATTCGAGTATGAGTTTTGGGTTTGAGATTATGGGTTACGAGTTTGGGGTTTAAGGTTTGAGTTTAGGTTTTGGATTTAGGGTTTAAGATTTTAGATTTAGGGTTCATATTATGGGGTTTGGGATTCAAAGTAAAAAAAATTATCAAAATTATGTGTTAATGATATGAAAAAAATTGTTGAAATGTTATTAAATAATTGGAAATGGATCATTAATAATGTGGTGGGAAGGGTCTTTAAAATATTTCTCTATGAATGAGTGTATAATAATAATTTTATGTCTTTAAGATCATCCTAATGACAAAATTTTATTGGTGCCTAAAAACTTTAGTTTTTAAGATCATCCTAATGTAAGTTATTTCCTTAAAATATATATTTCATGTATTATTATATTAAATTATTTAAATATTACAAGTCAACTCTCCACTAATTCATAATTAATGACAAAATAATGATAAATAATTGTAATGCATTTAGTAGTATTTATTTGATATATTTATGCGTTTAAATTTCGCTACTTATAATTTAATCTATTTTTTTTCGGTAGATAAAAAACAGCACTAAACGAAAACAATAACAATTAACCCGTAATACATGCAATCCTATTAGCATGCAAAGTTTCTTGTAGTGAATTTGGCGGTTCCATAAATAACACAAGCTTTGGTACTTCATCATTGGGCATTTTAGTTGTAAGATCAGTAGTCATACTATAAGATTAATTAGTTTTATATCACACGTTTCAATTTTATTATTTATCATATATTATTTTTAAATAAATATTTATATTCTAAATTTGATATTAACATGCATGCGTATGCAATAAGATTTTTAATATTTTATAATTGTACTTCATTGTTAGTACCTTATGTATCAGAATTTCTAATTAACCAAAGAAAAAATAATTTATGAGACAAGCAAATTGTTTAGTTGCCATATTTACATTTTAATATAAAATTGAAATTATATGTTACTATAAAGAAGTTAAATCTGTTTTATTTTTATTTTTTACTTTTTATAATAAAGAAATAAAAATGAAAATAATTAAAAGAAATGTTGCTAAGACAAATTTTTTGGACAAAGTATGATTGTAGCAGCGCCAGCATGACAACAAGATTCCACTTTAAAATAACGCGCTCTCTCAATCCGTCGTAGTTTTTTCGTCAGTTTCAGACGTAAAAGAAATCAAAGATTCCGTTGGGACACATTATGCACCAATTAAAAAGACACACGTGTACAAAACAAGACATTTTAACCCTGCCCCATTGGAGTACATCCAAATTAATGTAGTCTTGGCTGCAACAGATCGCTCCTGATTACATATAAAGTCTAGTTTTAGGGTTTACACCACTTAAGTTTCTAAATCTAAGCCCTTAACTTTTTCCCGTTCATTTCTGTCACGCTCAGAAAATCCAATGGCGGAAACAGATCAGGCGCCGCCGCCGTCAGACCAACTCGCCGCGATGAACTTGACCGACAACGTTGAGAAACACGCATTCTCTGACCGTGTCCTGATCCGTTCCATCGTGGGCCGGCCAGATGGCGGGGCTGGCCTTGCTGGACAACGAGTCCGGGCTGGTGGTTGGGTAAAGACAGGGAGAGAGCAAGGGAAAGGAAGTTTTGCCTTCTTGGAACTGAATGATGGGTCGTGCCCGGCGAACTTGCAGGTGATTGTGGACGCCGGATTGGCTGTTCTGAGCAAGCTGGTGGCGACCGGCACCTGCGTGGTGGTGGATGGGATATTGAAGGTGCCACCTGAAGGCACGAGGCAGAAGATTGAGCTTCGGGTCGAAAAAGTGGTTTCTGTAGGCGAGGTGGATCCTGCTAAGTACCCTATTCCAAAAACGAAGCTCACGCTTGAATTTTTGAGAGATCATCTTCATCTTCGATCTAGGACCAACACGGTATGAATCATTACTCAAATTGAATGCTCATCCCTTCTTTTTATGGAACGTTGAAAAATAATACTATTTCCCTGAAAAGAGGCTTAAAATTTTACTACTACTAAACAATATTGAAGGTAAAGTTATTTATATTCCTGACAAGTTATCAGTGCTGAGATCAATTGGAAACCAAATTTGGTAAATTTAGGAACCTTTTAATGTTGTGCAATAGGTATTTTGCTACTTTTTTTGTTATTTTGTAATTATATGTGGATTCAGATTTCAGCCATTGCTCGAATTAGGAACGCACTTGCCTTTGCTACGCATTCATTCTTCCAAGAGCATAATTTCCTTTATGTGCACACTCCAATTTTAACTACTAGTGATTGTGAGGGTGCTGGTGAGATGTTTCAAGTCACAACTTTGATTAGTGAATCTGAAAAGCTGGAGAAGGAATTGATTAAAAACCCTCCTCCATCGGAGGCTGACATAGAAGCAGCTAGGCAAGTTGTGAGCGAGAGAGGAGAGGCTGTTAAACAGCTTAAAGCTGCCAAAGCAAGCAAATCGGAAATCACTGCTTCTGTGGCTGAACTTAACAAAGCAAAGGAGAATCTCTCTAAGCTGGAGGAGAGATCAAAATTGAAACCTGGGATCCCCAAGAAGGATGGGAAGATCGACTACACTCAAGACTTCTTTGCCCGTCAAGCTTTTTTGACAGTTTCTGGGCAACTGCAGGTTGAAACATATGCTTGTGCTGTTAGTAACGTGTATACATTTGGGCCAACTTTTCGGGCTGAACACTCTCACACTTCACGGCATTTGGCTGAATTCTGGATGGTAGAGCCTGAAATAGCATTTGCAGATCTTCAGGTATGGCTGGCGTTCATAGTACTCCTTTACATTCATCTATGTAGAAAATTAAGTCAAAAGATTGGATGCTTTTACAGGATGACATGAACTGTGCCGAGGCTTATGTGAAGTATATGTGCAATTGGTTACTTGATAAATGCCTGGACGATATGCAATTCATGGCTAAAAGTTATGATAAAGGTTGCATTGATCGGTTGAGAATGGTTGCTTCAATTCCCTTTGTACGAATATCATACACAGAAGCGGTGGAGCTTTTAGAGGAAGCTGTGAAAGGTGGTAAGAAATTTGAGAATGAAGTGAAGTGGGGGATTGATTTGGCTTCTGAGCATGAAAGGTATGTAAGTCTTTTTAATTATTTCTTCTACCTGCTTTAAATGTTGAGCATGAAAGGTATGCAAGTCTTTCTAATTGTTTCTTCTACCTGCTTTAGATGCGGATGCTAAAATCCTATTTTGCGTTGGCCTTGCAGATACTTGACTGAAGTTAAATTTCAGAAGCCCGTTATTGTTTATAACTATCCAAAGGGAATAAAAGCATTCTACATGAGGCTCAATGATGACTTGAAGACGGTTGCCGCTATGGATGTCCTTGTGCCTAAGGTTGGCATTTACTTCCTATTCTCTCGTTACATATTCATTTACAATCTTACCTTTTTGCTTTGTCACGTTTTTGAGTTAATATTTTTTAAATCTTTCAGGTTGGAGAACTAATAGGGGGAAGCCAAAGGGAAGAACGTTATGAGGTCATTCGGGAAAGGTATGTGGGAGTCTTTCCCTGGTTCATGCCATGATGGTATTTTTGTTTTGTACTGCTGAGCTGTCATGGTTTTATCGTTGGCATTGGATATTGAAAATAATAATGAACCTCGGTTTCGTTGCTATTCCTCGCAGAATTTTGGAGGTGGGGTTGCCTCTTGAGCCATATGAGTGGTATCTTGACCTGCGGCGATATGGAACTGTTAAACATTGTGGATTCGGGCTAGGCTTTGAACGAATGATTCTCTTTGCCACTGGCATCGAGAACATTAGAGATGTTATTCCCTTCCCAAGATATCCAGGAAGAGCTGATCTCTGATGGATTTTTCTAAGTTGACCTGCGAAAAGGGTCTTGATTTTCAGTTTAATACTCATGGATTTTAGTAATTTTTGCGCATTGGCAATCAAATTACATACTTTGAAAAGAATTGTAAAAGTAAAACTGTGTCTTCATTTTTGTTCTTTCTTTGTTCATCCTTAACAGCACCACATGTTTGTTATATATGGATGTTAGTGTTATCATCTAATGCAATAATATATACGTCTTCTTTACCTCATGTTTAAAACCTACAGTTTTATCTTAGTAACAAATTAAATGATAAGAATACTGTCTTGAGTTATATTTTAAGACTGAGTTATTAACAAGACAATGTCTGGTTTCTATGGGAAGTAGCATGTTACCTTTCGTAATTTCTTACAAAGAGAAGTAAGATCAGAAAAAAAAAATAAGCTGAAAATGCTGGAATTAAATAGGAGCAATATTGCTTTCTTACACGTCTTATATAATCTCACTTTAAGCAACATTTCAGCTCAACTAGGCTCATTTTTTAGCAGAATTTCTCTTGTTTAGCATGATTAGAATTAGAAGCAACTTTAGCTCTGCTCTTCAAAGACCTGTTAACCAGTAATTCTCACTGGAACGAAAATCACTACTTGAGACCTCTTCTTACTCTTCACTTCTCTTCTCAGCCCTTTTTTCAGTTTTCTTTTTTTTTTTTCTAAGTTAGGTTGACCATTGCTTTGAGAACCCGGAGTCTGCTGCGCCATACGCCAACCTGCTAACCAGTGCCTGGAGTGGATAACGTTCCTCATGTACGTGTGTTTGGATCCCTTTTTGCTAGTGTATTATATCTGCAAGTATTGGTTTTATCTTCCAATGGACTTGACATTGGCCAAGGAAATACTTGCGCCATTTCCTGTTGGGGAGGTAAATTACACAAGTTCAAATTCTGAAATTCGGTGCTGTTGGAGCGGGCATAGAATTTGCCCGATGAATTTTAATTTGCTGTGGGTTTGTTGAGATGTTGTGGGGTGATAGCAAAGGTTAGT
Organism: Gossypioides kirkii; assembly: GCA_005610355.1. Classification (NCBI taxonomy): domain Eukaryota; kingdom Viridiplantae; phylum Streptophyta; class Magnoliopsida; order Malvales; family Malvaceae; genus Gossypioides; species Gossypioides kirkii. Next base: position 7,029,650 of record CP032248.1, read on the forward strand.
GGAGGAGGGCTTTCAACAGTGAGGGCTGCTGTTGCGCCCTATATTGAGTGTTGGTGATTGTATTTGAACGATAATGTGAGGTGATAGGCAGAAGTAGACCTCTCTTGAATTGATGTATCGAGGTGCTAGACCGTTGCCGCAGATAGTCATTGCGGCTAGACCAGATTTAGATATTAAGTCCTCGTAAACATATGTCACAGCCTTTTAGGACACTCTTCCATGTCCAAGAATCCATTGGTTTCGGTCCAACTTCAAGGAAGTTGATGTTGGTGCAGTATTTTGACAGTAGTGCCTGGCCGAAGGAGCGTGGCTATGTGAGAATATATTCTGATCATGATTTAAAGACAAGGGTACAGTCTAGGGATAAAGACAAGGGTCGTAGATGACATCTTGATTTAGAGATAAAAAAAGTGGTTTATGCATACAAGAACTCAAATTCTAAACCTACATAATGCAACCTAATAACAGAAGCACCAAATTTAAGACTTAATATGCCAGGTTTTTTTTTATTTAATCTACAATTGTATATTTTATCTTGACTCCCCTCGATTGCCGTTCTACAATTGAGAAAGGTGACATAGGCTTTGACAACATTCATGCCAAGACCTAGACTTGGTAATTCTGTTCTTATCATCAAAAAGCTGGGAACCCAACAGTGTTTCCCGTAATGGCCAAATAAAAACAGTGTTCACCGGGCCTACTTCATAACAATAGAATAGTAGCTTAAGTTCCAATACCATGATACTCTAAAACCTGCTGGAAATTTTAATTGCACAGGGAACAAGCTCAAATAGTCCTGACAACAATAAACCAAATATATGAGTAAAATGATGTCTCACAGGTCACAAATGTAACACTAGCCAAAACTCGGGTAAATTTCTTGGTGAACAAATGCAAGTTTTCATAAAACTAAACATCAATAAATTACTCATCATCATCCTCGATGACCTTAGTGCCCAAACCCTTCAGTCCTTCAGCTGCGATTTCAGCAACAGTTACTAGAGAGTAGAGCTCTTCCTTTGCATCTTCATCATCATTTCTCTTGCGAGCAATACGGACCCTAATCCTTCTCGGAACACTTCGGATCCCTCGGCTCCAGATTTGTTTGTTCAGCTTGACATCAACTCTCACATCCTTTGTCCCCATTGCTTTTTCTGCAAACTTCCTAATCTCCTTTATAGCCTTGGGAGCCTTCTTCTTGAATGTGCTGTGTTACAAGATAACCATGAAGAAAGTTAAAAAAAAAAAAACTAGCATAAGGTTTAAACATAGTCAGATTATCCATAAAGCTATGGCTGCCAGAAGAACAATAATATCATATACTAAAATATGTAATATTTGGCATTCAATCTAGCATTATTTTCCTATAAACAAAATCCATTCATACAGCTTCCAAGCACAATTAACTTAATCGCAGTGGCGCCACCTTAAGCTATCCGTTTTCACTTGTACGCATTTACCAAACATTGGAAAAACAATGAGAATCATGAACCTCACTATCATTTACAAGCTCAACCCTATAGCGCCATTTCTTATACCCATGAAAAATCATTATTTAGCCAACTAAATCCATTGGTATAATAGCTTAGACTACTTTTCACTAACAATATGAATAAAGCACACAATTGAAGTCAAATTAACATTAGGAAATATAGAAAAGAGTAACAAGTAAAGCAAATAACTTTCAAAGCAAGAGGCAAAATTTACAACCAAAATAAAAAAAAGACCCACCAAGCAAAGATCACAATAGTAAGAAGAAGGGGAAAAAAGAAACAAAGAAGACAAAATCATTTTTACTAGTGAGGAAAAGATTAGTTACCAGCCATGGAGGCGCTTGTGAAGGTTGATGGTGTACTCTCTGGTCACCACCTCTTCCTTTCTTCCCCTTGTTTTCTCAACCATTTTCACTCCCTCTTGCCTTAGCCCTTACCTGCATTCAGTTCAAAATCAAAAAGTATTAGAGATCTTTCTTAAGTTCAGTGTATCTCGTTGGGTTTTCTAGGAAACCTAACGGAGGGAAACGGCGAGAGAGAGAGGGTGAGAGAGAAAGAGACCTGGATTGGATTGAAGGAAAGCAGAAGCGCGCCGAAGAGAGAATACAGAATGGAAGAGCTCAAGTTAAAATAAACACAAATCAGAAAACCTAGTTTGCATACGGCTTTACAAAGCGGTGCCGTTTTTCCGAATATTAATGGACCATGTTATTGGCCCTTCATTGTGACACTTAAATCCATGGTCTCGCGGCCTAAAAATAAATGGTAAACTACACCTATGGTCACTTTAAAATAGAGTCTGTTCTATTTTGGTCACTTCAATTTTTTTTAATTTAATTACTTTAAATAAGATAATTGTGTGAATTAATCACTCCAGTTAAAGTTTACGTTTTATTTTAACAGCTTTTTAATGTGGCACATCAGCACATTGAGTGGCTAACACGCTACATTTTTGTTGACTTTTAACTAAAGTTTAGGGGCCTCCCTATAATCAATCCAAAATTTTAGTCAAAAGTCAACAAAAAAATATGACATGTCAACCATTAAATGTGCTGATGTGCCACATTATAAATTCATTAAAACAAAACGTAAATTTTAACTGCAGTGACTAATTCACACAATTATTTTATTTAGAGTGACTAAATTGAGAAAAAAATTGAACTGACCAAAATAGAACAAATCGTATTTTACAATGGTCATGGGTGTACTTTATGCAAAATAGATAAAATCTAACTTCGGATTCGATTTGTTTGATTCTTTACATACGAAACATATAATCTAACACTAAAGCTAGGGCTGAGCTCAAAAACTTGTTCAAGTCGATCCAAGTCGATAATCATTTTCGAATATAAAAATATCTAACTCCGTAACTATTAGAGCCAAAAAGAAATTCAAGCTCGAGAAATTTTGAACTTAAATAATTCTAGCTCGAGATCTATTCAAGGAAATTTGATAATTTTGGTAAAGAATATAAATAATTTATTAAAAATTTATTAAATTTTGTAAGGAATAAAATTGCATATTACAAATTTTAATTTTTCTATATAATTACAGTGATATGTTATATTACAAATTTCATTTTTTTTTGAATTACAATAACAGGGCAAAGTCCGAACAATAAACGCGACTAGCGCAACTCTAATCTAGATTTAATCATATTACGTAAAAATGTGAACATTGCTCGTATTAAACTATACGGCGATAATATTAGTAGAAATAATCGCAATGCAATAAGGGCTAATTGATTGATTGGATTAAGTGAAGTTAGAGTTTCAAATCCATAAATTTGATTGATAAGCTTGAAAATTTTTCTCGCTTTAGTTTAGTAACATCTTTATAATTTGCTTAGTTTAATATTAGTAGTAACTAAAATTTATTTTCTTAATCTATGTTAGTCACAATTGAACAGTTTTTACTTAGCAACTAAAAATTTAATCTTTATTGGAACAATATTTATAACGACTCAATTTTTATTGGTGTTGAAAAAGTCGATTTCAAGATCAAAATTTCTTAATCAAGAGTGTCCGGACTGAAAAGTTTATTAGAAAATTATGATATTAGAAAATAGAAGTATTTTGTAATTATTAAATACATTATTAAGTATAGTACATGGACCAAATTGCAAGGTGAGCAAACTAGTAGAATTTGATTAGGGAAGTTACCAAGTACTCAATGTGCAATTAAATCAATAAATTAATAGCAATTTGACCAAAATTAAGCTTATGTTGTTGGACCAAAAATGATCTCACCCATTGGATTCCACTAACTAATGTCATGATAGATTCTATCCGTTATTAATCTTAATTTAAGGTTAATTAAATTACTATTCCAAAAAAAAGGTTAATTAAATTACTAAACCAACTATTAGAGTTGTCAATGTGTTGGGCCACCCGACCCGAAGGTCCATTCGAAAAGTGGGAGGGTTTGAAAAAAATATAAACCCAAAAAAAGGTTAGTGTAAAGCCTGTTTAAAAAATGAGTCGAGCCTCGATATGGTTTTTTGGCCCAAGTTCGGTCCAAACTTGTACAAAAAAATTATTTTGTTTTGTTGTTGTTTTCTCTCTTTTTTTTTTTTGCTTCCATTTTACTATTATGTTACTATCATATTTTGTTGTTATTATTTGGATATTGTATAACTCTTTTTTTTTTAAATTTTGTTACTATTTAGAAGTATTTGCTTGTTAAATTGCACCTATATTAATTATAAAATTTTTTTAATTATTTTTAATTTGTTGGAAAATATTTATTTTAATGTTTTTGGTGTATTGATGTATTATATTTTTAAATTGTTTATATAAAAAAATAAAATAAAAAATTAATACGGCCGGACCGGGCCTAAATTTTAACATTTTTATCCGGGTCGAAATTGGACAAAAATTTAAACCCATTACTCGAGTCGGGTCGGACGCAGAATTATCAATTAGGCCTAAAATTTTGTTAAGACTTGGCCCAAATCCAACCGGACTCGGCCCATGAACACCTCTAGCAATTATATAAGCTTAATAGTTCAACAGAGAAAGCATTTTTTCCTCTCCCAAATTGAAACAAGAACAAAGAAAGAGTTAAGTTTCTCTTCCACCATTGCTTAAGGTAAGCATGTGTTACCTTCAATTTTTCATGGATTTGTAGCCTAGAAAGATAGATATAACCAACTCATTAGTTAGTTTTTGTAATTTTGGAAGTTAGCTTAAGTTGCCATTGTTGAAATTATAGAGAAATTGAGTTAGAAATCATGAAGTGTTAGTTGTTGAGCCTTATGTTACAAGGAATACAAATTAGAAGTGAAGTGGGCAATGTTCGAACAAAGCTTGATTAAGCTTTAGTTTTAAGGCCATTGATGAATGCTTAGGGAAGCTATTGGAAATTATTGTTATGAAATGATAGTTTGAGGTTCTTAAAGAATAGTTACGAAGTCGAATTTCGATTAGATCGAAATAGTTAAAAGATATGGGATTTTCGAGCATTAGGATTGTTAAAGACTTAAGTGAAAAATTGTGTAATATGTCTTAATTTCAAGTTTTATATATATATTTGATTATGAGAAATTAACATTTTTTTTATATCAAAATTGTCGTAGGTAATTAAAGATATAATCGGAACTTTAAAGGTAAAGGGAAAGGAGAGGCAACAATCGAGTCGTTAATTCAGTTTGTGCTAACATAATATGTTTTCATTACATGATTTATTAAATGTCAAATTGTTGAATAAATGGTAAGCGTCGAAGTTTACAGTATACTTAATGATCAAGAAAAGTGAACCCCATGTGTTAGCTTTGTAACACCCTGATTTGCGGGATGTCGAAAATAGTGGCTTAGGGCCACATTTACCCTTAGTCATCAAGAGGAATTTAATCGTGTAAAAATAATAATAATAAATAGTAAACAAAAGTCAAAATATGGTATGAGAAGTGATAAATTAATTAAGGAAAGAAGTAAAGACCAATGTGGTTAGTAACCAAGTTTAGAAGTTAGTGGATAGTTAGTACGAATAATATAGATTTGTGGTGGAAATAAATTAAGATAAAAAATAATATAATAAAATGATAAATATATAAGTGAGTGGAGAAATTTGAGAAAGAAAGAAAAAATCAAAATTTCTCTTTCTTTCTTCCTTCATTCACACGATCAAAGAAAAAAAATTTGGGGGTTAGGGTTAGTTTCATTTCAAGCCTTCAAGTAAGTTTCCTTTAAATTTTGTTTGTATTTTATTTTGGGTTAAGTTTAAATTAGATTTAATTGCAAAAAGGGGAATTTATTTGGAAAGCCCTTGAGAAGTTTAGGGTTTGTCCTTGGTGATAAATCAAATTTGATTCTCAAGTGGGTTTTCATGTATGGTGATGATTGGGATATGAACATGGGGAAATTAATTAGTGTATTTTGAAAAGTTAAGGATTAGAAAAGAGGTTGTTATTAATTAATGGAAATTATTGGGAAAGGATGAAATTCTTCTTGCTATGGTTGTGTGTATGTAAAAGATTTTATTTACATGGATTTATTTGTCACTCGACTCGATCCGCAGACTCGTTCAAAAAATGGAAGGGTTTGGACAAAAATATAGGCACGAAAAATGAACTTGGTCAAAAAGTTAGGCCCATTTTCTAAACGGGTCGAGCCTCGGGTAATAGTTTTTTTGCTCGGGCTCAGCCCGATCTGACCCGAATAAATTAATCATTTTTAATAAAAATTATATTGTTGTTTGATGCTTTTTTTACTGTTTTGGAACTTTTTTACTGTTTTGATGCTGTTATTTTTTTGTTGTTTTTATTGCTATTTTGCTGTTATTTTTGTTGTTATTTTTGTTGTTTTGTTGTTATTTTTGCTGCTATTTTGGTTATTATTTTGGTTGTTTGGATGTTATTTTTATGCGTTTTTACTATTGTTTCGCTTTTTTTAATATTATTTGAATATTGTAGAACTTATGTTTTATTGTTAATTTTTCTACTACTTTATTTGTAACTATCTTAATATAAAGAATTTTTAATGTATTTTAAATTTGTTTATTTTTTAATGTTTTAAGTTTATTTGATATGTTATGTATTTTTTCAATTTGTTGTATATAATAAAATAATCTTAAAAAAATAATATGGATCAGGCCGTGTCGGGCTCGGGCTTGACTTCTATAATTCGAGTCGGGCTTGGACAAAATTTTAATCCTATTTTTCGGGCAGGACTCGAGCCTAGCAATTGGGCCTAAAAATTTGTTGAAGCTTAGCCCGAACTCGACCCTGCCTGGCTCATTATCAGCTTTAGTTGTAGATTGAGCAAGTGTAGTATTTATGTAAAATTAAATATTGAAGGGGGATTTGTTATTTAATTAAAAAAGAAAGCTATGACAAAAGATATGTATTGGAAAGAAAATTTATATGCTAATGGGAGGTGAATTTTATTTTTAGTTGGCGAGCGTAAACGCGTATGAATAAGCTGACGAGCGTAAATATGTGCAAGCTGGCGAGCGTAAACACATATGAATGACCTGACGAGTGTAAACGTATTTGTGCAAGCTGACGAGCGTAAACGCATGATTATAATTATTCCCTCAGAAGGGTATAAGTATGAATGTTACAAAATGTTGGAGTCGATTTGAATATAACTTGATGACATGTTATATAGATAAAAGCTCGGGTTCTAAGAACTAAAGTTAGGATGGAAATATACTCCGCAAGATGAATGTTGTGTTGGATTTCGCTGATTACCATTACTATCTGAATATTGAACTTACCTAGCCTGTTTGTTTTGTAGATTAAGCATTTGACTCCTACGTGGATTGGATCGTCAGTGCAATCACTTCTACCACACTTACCTTTGGTAGTACTTGTTGCTCACTTTCGGGTTCAATATGGCACATATGTAGGTCTTTCATTTTGCTAGTAGGAATTAGGTTAGGATTTTAGTAAAGCATATCTACTTTTGTTAGCAAAAGATTCTTTTGTTCTTTTGGAAATGTTATAAACGATGTTTGATACGAATGATTTTAATGAATATCATGTTCTACCTAATCGTGTTTAATGCATGAACCCATGAAGAAATGGCTATATTATTATGCGCATATATATATATATATATATATACATAAGTTGCTCAATGTGTACCTAAGTCATAAGACTTAGATGTTATTTTGGAACTTCATTAGTTTGGTGATTTGTAATGGAATGTTTTGGTCTCCTATATATAATTAGTCATTACTAATATGATTATGTTTGAAATAAATAATTTGTTAGTATGGTGGTTGTGTTAATTTTGATGTTATTTGAGTAGTTTTGATGCCTCTTAGATAGTTTAAAATGATGCATTGGGGTTTGAAATTTTGCAGGAGATTTTTACTGAGTTTTCAACTGATTTTTTCGAAAATTAAGTAGAGGTATTGATACCAAAGATGGAGGTATCGATACTAAAGTGACAGAATACCTTCTTGGCATTGTTTTTAAAATCAGTATCGATCTTCGGGTAAAAATATCGATACCTAATTTGAAGGTATCGATATTTTGCCCTGTTTTGAGCAAAAACAAGATTTCAATTATTTTTCAACATGTTTTATGATTCAATAATGATCCCGTATAATTGTTTCAATAAATTTTAGTTTATATGAGTTAAAACTTCATTGTTTAAATGAAAAATTAATCGGTATTTATCTGTAATGACCTAAATTCACGGGCACCAGAAAATTGAGTTATAGGACCTCCGTCTTAGTAAACCGAGTTCGTAAATAATTATTAGGAGTAATTATGAGTTTAATAGTGTGTTTAATTAGGCCTTGATTTGGTGAATCTAGTTTAATTTAGAGTAATTAGTAAAAAGGACTAAATTAAATAAGGGGTGAAAGCCTAATTATAGATTAAAAGAAAGAAAGAGAGACTAAAATGGCAAATTTTGCCTATTGCATAATTTGAGGCGACAAATCATGAGAAAAAGATTTTTCATGATTTAAAATATTATAAATTAATATTAGAACATAATAATATAAATTATTATTTAATTGATATTATTTTATTACATTAATGAAATATATATATAAATTAAAGTCAAATGTATGATAATAAAATATACATGTGTAAAAATTATATTTGTACATTTGTAAAATAAATATTAATTTACTTATTATTAAGTAAATAAATATTTATAATTTATTAATATTATTATTAATACATAATATAAAAGAATAAAGAAAAGAAAAGAAAGAAACAAAAGAAGAAAGAACAGAGGCTCAAACGAAACAGGGGAGAGAGAAAAGAGAAGGAAAAAGAAAAAGGGAAAATTAGGATTTTGAAGCTTTAATCTTTAATTGGTAAGTCAATTAAGCCCTTTTCTCTTAAATTAGATGTTTTAGAAGCTTTAGAACAAAATTTTGATGAAATTAAGTTGAGGTATTGGAAGTTTTAAGGTTTTTGAACATAGTTCATGTTGAAAAAAATAGTGAATTAGGGATTTAATTGAATGAATTTCAAGTTAGCATTGATAAAAGGGATTAAATTGTAAAAGAAGCTAAAAGTTTTGTAATAGAGGGATTAAATTGAAATAAATTTTAAATTAGGGTTTTATTATGAACATTAGATAGTTAAGTAGAATATGGAAGGAAATTGAATAAAAATAAAGTATGAATTAAGTTAGAAAAATAAATAAGTTAATTAGGATTAAATTGGAATTAAGGTATAAATTGGATAGAAATTCAATTATTATTATAAATTAGTATTGTAATTAATAGTGTAAATTATTAATTTTTTTTTTGTAGCTAGCAAAGAACCCGAAGCATCGGCACAAAAAGGAAAAGAGAAAGTTATCGAGGAGTAATCGCAAAATCTGGGCTTGTATTACTATAATTTAAATTATTCATTATTTAATGTTTATTTCGATATTTATATTTAATAAGTGATATTGAAATTGAAAGTGATATGAATTATAAATTGAAAGTCCATATTAACTAGTCGGACTGAGTCGGATATAGTTGGCATGCCATAAGATTGGAAGAGTTCAAGGATACTTCGACCTTAAGTCGATGAGACACTGGGTGTCATTATTTTACTTCGGATGGATTCGATGAGGTACTGGGTACCACTTTACTTCGGCTAGGCCGATGAGACACTGGATGTCACTTTATTGCTTCGAACTATCCGATGAGGCACTGGGTGCCATTCTGGTGTGTTTGGTTGGATCCGTGTATCCGTCAAGGTCCGAGTTTTGTTAATAGGGGTAAACTATGTGAAAAAGAAAAATTGAATAGTAATGAAAAATTGAGGCATACAAAGTGATATGTGATGAAATTGAGGAATAAGAATGAAATGGTTAAATTGATTTGATATTGATATGGAATGAAAGTGGTGTATAAATTAAGATAACATGTGTTAATGTATCATATGATTGATTATGTGAAATTTATTTGGTTATTTGTAATTTGAATTATAGTAATACCACTGAGTATGAAATACTCAGCGTACGGTTGTTTCCGTGCGCAGGTTAGTAGAAATTAAGGTCCTGGTTCAGCATCCAGATTGATCTAGATCTCAATATAAACTCGGTGATGTAATTCTCCTCTTTTGGTAAAAGTGGCATGTACTAGGTGTTGTATATGCATGTAATGTTGGTTATAAAAATATATATATATACACACTATATTTTGATATTAGTTTAATAAAATGGTAGATAGTATATTATAAAATTTGGCATTATGTTTGAAAAAAAAAATGAATAAAGTTATTAGTAAATTTTGAATAATATTAAGAATGTTTAATTATTGAATTAATATGTTAATGAAATGATTATGATCTAGATGAATTTGAGTATAAATTGTTTTGATTGTAGGTTGAAATTGCAGGGAAGGTTAGGTGTTTATAAAGGGGGTTATATCGCGTTTTAAAAAAAAATTACGAAAAATTTACGAAGCACTAAAACAAGTCGCAATTCCCTTCTAATACGTGTTTTAAGCCTCGAGGGTTCAATTAAAGAATTTTATGATTATTTTATAGTATATTCATTAATTTATTTATTTATTATTTATAAATTGTTCGATATGTTTGGTAATACCCTGTAACCTTGTTTGGACGACGATTTAGGGTTAGAGGGTGTTACATTGTCTACGACGCTTTGACACCGTATGTAATACTCTTATATCGAGTTTATATGGATGAACCGAGTATAGGGGTGTTACAGGCTTGATGGTCAGGGTGTTTACCGGTATTCACCATCCTATGTGTAGTTTGAATTTGAGTCGTGTTAGTCGTGTTCATGTCCATTTTTACGGTCTATGTTCGAGGCTTTCTCTTCCAACAATGTCATTTCGAAGGTTCGAACTTGTATCTCCCTTTGAGAATTTAATGTGTCTTACCATGAAAGCATCCAAATATCCAGGTCAAAAAAAATAAAATATCTTTATAATTAAACAATGTTGAATTAAAAAAAAAAAATCCATGGAACAGGTGAGCACGGCTTTAATAATAAAAACTATTTGATGTTGTATTAAACATTATAATTTATAATATAAAATAAACAATTTAAAAATATATATATATATATATTTTTTTTTATTTACATCTTTAACATTTACCTTTCTTAAACAGTATCTTAAATCATTTATTTAAAACCTAAATTCATATAGAATAATTAAATAATATATTTTAAATTAATATACTATTTGTTTAAAACTCAAAAAATATTTTTAAAAAATTAAAATTGTTTTAAATAAAGAAATTGTAAAATATTTTAATCAAATAAACTAATATTGGACACAAAAACAAATCATTTAAAATTTTACCCAAAACAAAAATAAAACTTATCATGCAAATATGATCAAATTAACTAATTTAAACAATAAATCGAGTCTTCAAGCAATTACATTAATAAATAATCAAAATAATATTTATGCTGTTATTTAAACCGTAATTGAGTTAGTGTAATAAGTCGATCGAGCATTAATTTAATTAGAAAAATTATTAAAATATTTTTTGTATTTAAAATAAGTTATAATATTCAAATGTTTAATCTTTTTAATTAAAAAAACAATAAAAATGGATATAGCAAGATTTTAACCCGTACTAATTACATTAGTAAAATCTTAAATTTATCGCAACCAAATTTTTATTTTGATTTTTTTACATTTTAACTTTACTCACAATTTAATCTATTTTTTTTTATTTTTAATATTGTACATATTTCATATTTGTAGTAACTATATTTTGTTTGGGTCACAATCGGGTCAAGCTCGGATTGAGATCAAGTTATATATTTTCTAAATATTATTATTTAGTTTATTATTTTATTATAATTATAGTTAGTATTTAACAATACAACTAAAAGAAAAGAAAAGAAAATCAAAAGTGAAAGTGAAAGTTCTAAATTGTTTTGACAACTTTATACTTATATATATTGGACTAAAACTTTATACTTACATGATATTATATCTATTTATTATACTATATGTATTTAAATATAAAATATATATAAGTATGTATAAGAATTTATTGGTGCATTTAGTTGAAAACCTACACGTGGACTGTGTATTTTTTATGGGAGTTGCTATATGCTTGATTTACTTTCACTTTAGTCCCTACTTGCTATTTTGTGATGGGAATAAAATGAATTGATAATGTTTTTTCTATCCACCAACAATAAATCGCACACCGAAATTGGTGGTTCTTCAAAGGATCAATTCCACGCCACCATTAAACGTACATTTTATCATTTGATTTGCAATTTCGTTTTGAGATCTCGAGATATGACGAAAATGAGTTTTCCAATTCCGATTTAGTAGTAAATGAATTGATAATGTTTATTTTTTTTGGTGACTTACAAGGAGAGGACAAAATCCTAACAACAACGCAACTGGTGCAACTCGAACCCAAATCACACCTGGAATAATGAACATCCTTAATCATCATGCCAATACATAAGGTTGAATTCAATATTAATTATTATTATAGAGTATGACATGGGGTGATTGTTGTGTTATCAAGCAATTTATTGTGGATAGTTAGTGAGGTGTTTATTAGTGCTGTTGATACAATTTTCTTTATTAAACTTGGAATGTTTGATACAATATCATTTTATCATTCCTTTCAAATTTACTGATTATGTTTGAAAATTTTTGCTTTAAATTCGCTCAAATAATAAATTGTATATCCTATTTTTTTCAGGGGACATATTTAAATACTGAATTTAAATTCATAATTCTCAAATCTTAAAAAAATACATAATTAATAAATGTATCGATTTTTGGGCATTAAAACTTTCTTCAAGCGTAATCGATTCCCGAATTCATTTTTTTTTAGATTTCAATGTACACCAAAAATTATCTTTTTAAAAGGTAAGTTATAGGTGATCGATCACACCTAGCTAGAAAGATCGGAGGCGCCTCCTATGTTCGTAACTAAAAACCCAATGTTTTGAAAATTAAAATTTTCATATTGTTCAAAAATAGTTTCAACAATGTGTTATTATTAATTAGTTTCAAATTTTACATTTCATTATTTATTGTATACTATTTTTAAATACATATTTATGTTTTTTTTTTATATTTTTTATGTCCGTTTTACAGCTCATGCTCACGGTTCGTAACTGTCCCTCTCAATAATGTCGTCTCCAAAATTCGAACATAATCTAATAAAAATTTAATACACATTTATGTTGTAAATACATTATTATAATAGAATTTTTAGTAAAACATAATTTAATAAACGTTATTTGTAAAATCTTAAAAAAATTATTAACATTTAATTATTAAAGACAATTATCTATTTATTGCAAATAAAATCAAAGGAAATCCAGACCATAAATAAACAAATTAATTTGTGATTTCATAGGATAATTGATTCTAAATATGCGTATCTCATTTTTTATAATATCTGTTTTTTTTTATACAATGCTTAGAACGGTTTATAGTGTCTTTTCAATTCTTAAATAAAAAAATAATACGTTTCAGCGTATTCGAACTCACTGCACTAACAATAATGTCAATATCAATTCCTAATTTAGTGGAAAAAATATTTGTGGCATAATTTTGGTACAACTTTAAAGTTAATTTATTTATTTCCATATGATGCTGCACATTATGATATATATATATATATATATATATACCAGAGGGAGGTGTAGAAAATCATCTGTCCTTTGAAGGAAAGAGAGCATTGTTTTTGAAATAGAGAATGTGGAGAAGAACAATAATACTGTCAATATTGATGGTGTTACAAATTGGGGCCATTCATTCAAAGCCAACCACTTACATGGTTGGAGACGAAGATGGTTGGGACTCAGCCCATGACATGGAAAGTTGGACTAAAGGAAAAAACTTCCATGCCGGTGATTTTCTGGGTACGTACCTATTCACTTTTTCTATGATTTATGTTTCTTCATATGATTTTGATCTACGTTGGTTTTTTTTTTTTTTGTAGTTTTCAAATATGATTATCAGCTCTTCGATGTAGCGGTGGTAAATCAAGCAGGGCATGATTCATGCACCCCTAATGCAGAAGCCAAACTGTTCGACTCCGGCAACGATAAAATTCAACTTGCCTTCGGAGCTAATTATTTCATCGACTCCGATGCTGTTATTTGTGCCTCCGGAATGAAAATGGCCATCAACGCCACCGCACCTCCCCCATCTATTTAATGTTTTGCTTTACGAGAATGATTATATAGAGTTTAGGTCGTTGGATACTTAATAAAATCTTTTTTAATTAAGATCTAAAATGCTATGCATGATAATTTTTTTTTTGTCCTTTTCTTTTTAATATACATGCATGTTAAATATTTTAAATTTAATTAAAGATTAGCATTGAGATGTTTTCTAAAACATTGTGGACCTTCCCAACAAAAATGAAAATTGTTTTCTATAAATTAACTGCACTAATATGGATTTCGTGTTAGATTAATTGTTAGTTATAGTGTAAATATTATAAATTTATGTGTTCCCTACGTTTATATAATCAAGATATTATTTGTTCATTAATAATTTGGGTGTTTTTCATGGAAAAAACATTTTCACATTTTGAACTATATAACTTAACCTTTTTTGCCATTTGATATATTTCATTTTGAAGTCATAAGTACTATTATTACCACTTTTAGACTCGTATCTTTTAAGTTTATTTTTAAAATATTACTTGATTTATTTAAATTTAAACTTTATTTAGTTTAATTTTATTTTTAAGTCTTTCAAGATCTTAATTTATTTTATTTAATAAAGTTCAATTCTATTTTTTAATAATTAGGTCCTTATGATTTTGGTTTTAATTTCTATAAGTTCCTTTAGTTTATTTTTAACACACAAATTTGTTTGTAATATAATTGTTATTTATCAATATTTTACATGTTTATTTTTTTTTAAGCTATTCGCCTACAACATACATCCTAAAGACTATGATGTAATGATTTATTTATATTAAATTATAAAGTAGTGTGACATAAATTAATTTTACAATGATTATTCTTTAATTTTATGATTTAATTTCTAAACAAGTTATTTTTCAAACGGTATAATTTTTAATATATTTTTTAAAGAAATAGTTTAATATAGTTTAATACATAAATATAAATTTTTAAAAAATATTTTTAATACTATTTATATCTTAGTAATTTTTCACAACATTTATGCATGTAATATATTTAAAATCTTACAAATATATTATATTTTAAATAATTTATATACATAATAAATCCGTACATCGTGGGGGTAGAAAAACTAGTTACTTTATATATATGTTTATAGGTGAGATAAAAAGGGAATGATCCCTTTTTTTAGTAGTTAATTAATTTTGTTAATGTGTTAAATATCTTTCTTCTAAGGCATAATAATTTTTTTAATCTTTCAACTTTATAAAAAAGTTATTTTAATTTTTCATTTAATTTTTTCTCTTTGACATGACGATATACACATGTATACTATTAACAACTATAGCCAAGTGCATTGTATTAGCACAGCACAGAATATAGCTTTTTATTTTCTTGTTCAATAAGAATAAAAGTTTAAATGAATGATTAGAAGGGTAAAAAAAATTTATTTTGTTTTGGGGAAGGGGAATCAGCTGCTATTATATATCAACAACCAGACATGCCGTCAATATTCATAATGCAAAATGGAAAAGAAAAATCAGCTAGCAAGCATTCAACAATCAAGGGAATGCTGGAATTAACATGAGTAAAAAAGTTATCACATTGAATACATCGTCTGCTAATATTCTAAGATAAGCTTCAATTAAAGTAGTTGCTCAAAAATTTTACAGAACAAGCCTCAAATTTACTAATCCTACTCACTAGAAATTATCAGTAATAAGGTTATAACCAGGTCAATGCATCATGCCAAGAAAGTGGTACCCTTCATACATGTTTGTGAGACACCTTTTGTGCAATTAACTTCACCTCCTTGATTCTCTCATCGACCAACTGCTGCAGCTGCTGTTCTTGGGTTTTAGTCTGATCTTCATCCATTTGAATACCCCCAGCCTTGCTGTTCTGCGACCTGAACATGACAAATGATGTCTCCTCGTCATGAACACTTGGGACCTCAACTACTTCCTTTCCTGCTGTCTCAGAATCTTTACCTAGTATATCAGCCTTCACCCTATTGCAAATTATTGTTACATAGTCTTCCATGTGCTTCTCTATAGGATCAAGGCCAAGATATATCAAAATCTCCCAACACTGAAGAAACTGTTTCTTGTTAATTTTCAAAGTTTTCCTGACTTCATCAATGACATCGGTGGGTGGCAAGAATCTAGGAACCTGGGTTTTTTTTGACAATTTCCCTTGCTTAAGACGCAAGACGGCTGATTTAACAGCACTCTGGGCTGGTACAAAAGCTAGCAGTCGTTTTACATCAAAACTGGTGCGCACATGTTGGAAGTACTCTTGAGGCTCTTCAACTGTCAAGTCATAGACGTTTTCAGATATTGCAACATTGCTCAGCACCTCCACAAGGTAGCTGCCATAACCCTTGTGCTGGTAAGGAGGCAATACCAAAATCTGCCAACAGGAAGAATAATTTCATAAAAATGCTATTTGTGATTAATAAAATATTAGCAACGTGTAACAGTTGTTGAAGAGTGGCGCTGGCAAAACTTTGGGTTCCAATCAGTCTACCTCAGATACTAACATGAATAATGACAATGAAAGAGATTAACCTGGCTGAGTCGCAAGCGTGAACCATCAGGGTAACGATAAAAACGATAGAGCGCTGCAAAACCAAGCAATATATGCTGAGTGTTCTCGGGCTGATCAGTTTTCTTCTGAGTCAAGAGATACAACTCCCAGCTTGGATCAGTTACATCAATAGGATTGCTACCTAATCAAGAAAACATAATTATTTAGACTACATTAAAAATGAGATACAAAACTGTCATTAATATTCGATGAAGAGTGACAACTACCATCAACAAGAAGAAGAACAAGAGGTACCAAGCGACTATAAAGATGACCAGCAGCCAAATTGCTCATCATCAGGCGAACAACCTAATACAGAAAGAAAACAAATAAATCATAGCTAACATTTGAATACATGCAACTCAACACCATTGCTTACATAATAATGTAAACAACCAGCAAGCTAACATCAAGGTACCTTAAATCTATTAAAATATTTTCCATGGTGGTTTGAACTGTTAAGGAGCAGTATCATCACAACTAACCTCCTAAGCATGTAAATTATCATAAAACAGACAACCCTGGGCCTACATAAAAAAAGGAAATGATTGTTGGAAAGGAATGCCAAAAGAACTCCTTTCTGTTGTGGATACTTTGAAAATTTCATGAAACGCAAAAAATATCCCACAAAAGGTGGCATCTCACAAAGATGAGACCAAACAAGACTGAAACTTGTAAAAAGACGGAAAACAACAAAGAAGATTCTAACAAAAAGATAATAGCAAAAGACCAGGGAGTCAGAGACACTCCAGTGCAAAATTTAGAAACCAAATAAAAGTGTTTGGCCAGAGGTTTCAGGTTGGGAAATGGAACTTAGAATAGATAGCTATAACAGTGACAATTAAGCAACAAAACAAACAATTACATTCATGCATAGATAGTAAAATTACCTCCAGATCAGAAAATGCTGCTTCTGAATTGCCATTGAAATGAGTTGTATGGCCATTGGAGGCTTTGGTTTGCAACTTCTCTTCATTGGAAACAAGAGAACTGAAAAAGGTATACATATTGAGTTCCCAAAACCATAAGAAAAAGAAAATAGAATGCGAACATTGCAAAGGTAAAAGAGCAATACATCTTGACACGCGTACAAGATTTTCATGGCATAATACCTAATGAAGTTATTCTCAGTAGAAAAGGTTTGCAGGAAGTCATCTTTGTTCTCCAAAAGAGTCTCACCAAAAATTTTCTGTACAAAAAGGACAATCAGAAAAGCCTCAAGATATAAGAGATTTAAGTTAAGGATAAACATGGTAACTAATGTATACCTCAAGAGCAGATTTCAGGTCTGTGATCCCTTTGCCCCCCTGAATAAACAGTGAAAATCATTAAAATACCATGAAAAGGCAAATAAAATGCTTCACTGACTCAATATATGATAAAAAAAGAAGACTAAAACCATTTATAGTAGTTCAGGGTTGCAGATTTCAACTTACATCAGATGTGCTTTGGAAGGTAATATCAGCATACGAATGAAAAGAAATGCTGCTTATCCAGATGGTTATCTGGCACAAATGAAATAATACATCAACATAAACCATCAACAACATCAAAATACTATTTGAAGGCCATTATGTTGTAATTATCAACGCATATTACCTTTAACCCTTGGTAACCGTATATCTTCTCATCTTCTTCAAAAAAGCTGTTCAAATCAACAGGGCTGATAGGGTGACCATCTAAAGTTCTGACTTCCTCTTTCTTAGAAACTAAATCAATATTAATTAAGCAAATAAGTAATGCAAAAGAATGTTCTCACACAAAAAGTAGCAGAATTTAAATATAAATCTAATAATTGACCAAATACATCTTCTTGTTATTATCAGGAACCAACCATTTAACAGCAATCAGGTAGCACCTCTACTCCCATGCCATGCCATATATAACTTTTAAATCAATTGAGAAGCCAACTTGAATATTGACAGACCATGCAGCAAAGCTAATTTCAAAATGTTACAAGCCAATTATTGTATATTATGCCTGCCTCTACTCACGCAAGAGAAAAGTTAACAGTCTCATAAATACCATTCATGTCGAGACTAAATCAAAATATTGTCTTTGTCGTCAATTAACACAGTTAACTAGAGCTTTCAATTAACAAAGTCAGGAAATTCAATTTTCTGTTTTAAACCTTTTTTTGTCCATCAGCATATAGCAAAACCCAAAACAGAGTTTAGATTATAACAGTAGAAGATAAACTCTTCATAAAAATAACAAAAACTAAAACAAGTTACAAAAATATTTTTAAAAAGAAAAAAGAAACTCACCCAAGTAAATCTTAATGCAGTCATTGGGCTCAACTCCAGCATCTGCTTCAAGGCCAAACAAATAAGAAACAACAGCGAACGAAATAAGAAACCAACCCTTTGAAAAGTAAATAAAATGGAATTTACAGCTAAGTGAGGGGAAGTGAAGTTGGGAAAAAAAGGAAAATGTAATTTGGATGGAAAAGCTAAAAACGTAAAATGATGAAATCAGAGAAGAGGGGGCTGACCGATGTTGGAAAAACCGACGCGTCGCTTTTTCCTGGGCTCGGGGAGTGGATCGGCGTTGGGATGTTGTTGGTTCTGCCCCATTTGGCGGAGAGTTAGGGTTTTGCAGAGCGGGAAATGAGGAACGGTGAGGCGGGAAATTATGTTGTACAAATTGGGGGGATTGTTTAGGTTATTTATAATAAATCAAAGTGAAGTCGCAAAGAGAGAGAAGGGTACTCACCACGTGATGTAGACAAAAAGGAAGGTTATTTAAATTTTTATTTGAGCCTTCTACTACCTTATTCTTAGCCCATAAAAGATGGGTTTATTACAAAACTCAAAAGCCCACCGTAATTAGTTGTGAGCATTCAATTGAATCGAATATAATTTTTTGAGTTAGTTGAATTAATGGATTTTATTTTAGAAATTGAATTGAATTTGAATTTTTTTTAAATAGAATCAAAAAATTTTGAGTTAAGTCAAAAAAATTTAAAAAATGAACTCAATTTGAAATTTTATTTGAGTTAATCCGAATAACTTGAACTTTTTAATTCAAAATTTAAATTTTTTTTATCGAATTTTTCTAATTGAATCAAATTTTACTCATCCCTAATCATAACCTCATTATTCCATTACTTTTCTTTTTCTTTTTTTGAAATATAAAATATACATCTATTTATACTTGTATTTTTTAAAAATAGCTATGATAAAAAATTATAAAAATTAACAACAATAAAATCTAATAGTTAAAAGCTTAAAAAAAATTAACCTCTATTCTTTTATTAGGCCGATATTTTTATTTTTTTAATATAAAAATTTGTTTATAATTTTTATGATTTTTTAAAAATATTTAAAATTTTAAAAATTTTAATTGATTTTTCCAATTTGTTACTAAGACCTTTTGACCCTTAAATCTTATTAATTTCAAAAGTTTCTAATTTACTTCCAATAAAAAAATAGAAATCAAATTGAATAAATATGTAAAGAATGAAAGTTAAATTAATTATTATTACTTTATATAAACACCAAAACAAACATTTAACAAAGCATAACTTAAAAAACTGTTTTGTTCACTCATCTAATGTATAAAAACTCATTTTTCAATAACGATGATAGCAAGATGCCAATCACAACCTTATTCTTTTGTTCATGAAAATAGGCTACTTTAAGGAAGTTGCTAATCCAGTTACTGAAATAACTTGTTTCAACCAACAATCCAAAACAAAATCAAGACACAATAGTCTCGTACAAATGTAATTGAAATTCCCATTAGCGCATAGCTTCAACTCAAAATGCAATTATCAAATCCAAGGCTTAACCATCTCTACCAGCAGTGACAAATTTTCCAATACATTAAAAAGCTTGAACTGAAATGACAAATTAATCTACTGTCTGCAACTTTTGTAACCAAAGAGAACCATCACCAATTCAGGCATGGCAATTTCACTTCCTGCCATGGGTCCTAACCGCCTGTCTGTTCCTCTTCTTGACCCCAGATTTGGCTACCTTAAGGCTCCTGTTGACAGCACTAAGTCTTGCAAGGGCTGCCTTCTTCAAGTCCGGTCGGTAGTGATTATCTGCAACCTGAAACCATCATCAAACTAGCAGCAGTCAGTAAAAGGCTCATATTCCTCAACTCTTCATCCATGGATATAGGTATATTAGCCATCAAATTTGCGTGTGTTTGGGGGGGGGGGGGGGGGCAGTTGATTCAACTCAAAGTCTATTGATGACATTAGGACTAGAGTGCTAACAGAAAATTTCCCTAATTGCGAAATGAGTAGCTTTTGCAACCGACACAATAAAGAAAGAAAAAGACTAATTCAAGACATTCAACAAGGAATACAGCTCTTGATAGTAGATATCAGTAATTATTGTTACCAAGTGGCCAATAGCCGAGCAAACAAAGTATAGAATGTCAAGCAAAACAACAAAGATAGAACAGACTACAGAGAATTATGAAAAAAGCCAATCAATGGTTGAGGGTGCAAGCTCAGAAGCCAAGCGTAACGAGTATATTTCATTGAAAACCCCGCAATAAGATGGGATCTTCTTTCATGTTAGCTTCTCATCACTGCAACTATGATAAAACCAAATTTAAAAGGATGGTTGCAGGCAATTATTAAAACCTAAAAGTAGCTTAAAACCAAAACAATGATCACTAAACAGAAGATTACACAGATATTTGAATGCCAGCTTCTATTATCATGGAGTCCACAGGTAATTGTTCTAAGATAAAAGTAGCTTTACCAACAACAATCATCGAAACAGAAGATTAAACAGATATTTAAACGCTGGCTTGGGTTGGTATGGGTTCTTCTAGATAGACATTACTGAATATTATCATTACAGGTAAACATAAGAACTTAATGACTTCAGACTAATGCTTGTCAAGCACATAGATTGAATAGAAGCTAAAACTACACATTAGCGCATTTACTAGTAAAACAAATTCGTGGAATACCTGATTGACAACAGCCTTAGCCATCCTAGGGAACTCTTTTCTCATAACAGATTTATGAAGCAAACTTGCAGGTTTGTTCTGCTTCTTAGTCTTTGAGGTGGCAAGCAACACTGATTGATCCTTCCCACTAGGCTGAATAGTTACAGTCTTCTTGTTAGCAAGACCTATAACAACATAAAAATTAGCATCTATGGAGTTTTTTTTTTTCATTTTAGGACTAGGGAAACAAATGCAAACCAAAAATGGAGGATGAGATTACCAGAGTGCTTGTAAGAGTTCAGATTGTAGAGATTGTTGCTCTCCTTACTGAACTGAATGCCGGCGGTGCCTCGACCGAACTCCTTCACCAAGAAACAGTTGTTTCTCTTCACGATCTCCCAAATCAACTGTCCTGGAACCGTCGCCATTTTACTTACCTAAGAACAATGGATAGAGATCAGTTCGTAGCGAAACAAAAATGGGAAATTGGGGAAAACGAATTCAAGATCGTGGAAAAGTAATATTCAGCCGAAATCAAAGTTTGGGAAACAAACAATGGAATTGTTTGAATGACAACGAGAAGAAGTTACCGCAATGGAGTAAGGGAGGAGGGCGGCAGTGAGGGTTTAGTGTCGCCTAATTAATTATGGAGATACTATATGTAACGTTATAGCCAAAAACCCTAATCAATTTGAAGATTGAGATATATATTTTAAGTTGTTAAACAAGTTTAAGAGGGCGTTTGGTCTAGTGGTATGATTCTCGCTTTGGGTGCGAGAGGTCCCGAGTTCGATTCTCGGAACGCCCCAAGTGTTATTATACACTTTTTTGGTCTTGACTTCTTCAGTTCTGTTTTCCATCTAGTCGTATGATTCTCGCTTTGGGTGCGAGAGGTCCCGAGTTCGATTCTCAGAACGCCCCAAGTGTTATAAACTTTTTTGGTCTTGACTTCTGCAGTTCCGTTTTCCATCTAGATCCGTACAGATTTAACCATTCAATGCCATACATCAAGCTAGGCTAACCTCATTGGAACAAATAAAACAGAAGCTTTGCCAATGTTAACATCAGCACCATATTCTGTACTTTTTTGTGCTTAGCAGTAAAAAAAAATACAACCTAAGAAATATTCTTGAAAGAAAACATAAAAATACACTATCAACAACCAGACATCAACTTCGTGCTGATGCTTGGTATTCTCTTCTCCTTTCCTTCTACAGGAAGGCGGAATGTTGCGGTGCATGGTGAGTGAACGCCCTTGTTCTTCATCTATATTGTTCAGTCACTCAAAAGCAATGAAGATTGTAAGACTACACCTGTGAAGTTTAGGTTCTAGAATGCCAGGCATGTCTGCAATTCTATAATTCATTATGCTTTCACCTTCCAAGCAACTATATTCATTTGTACAGGTCATGTAGTAACTGATGCCTTTATACCATAACAATCACTTATAATCCTATATGTATTTACAAGAAAAAGAAAAAAAAATCTTTATTCTAAGCTTTTGAGATTTACTGAAAAACCTTCACCATCTTCACTCAGGAAGGTTAATTTAAACCACAGAAACAACACACGGAACATAAAAGATTAAGCATTCCTATTTCCTTTTGAGGAAAGAGAACAAAATTACATTCCAACAGAGACCCAGGTGTCTTTTGGCCCTTCCCGTATTCCCCATCTCCATTTTACTCTTGGACAATAGGCTGTACACCTAGGGATGAGACTTCTAGCAAGTTTATAATCTCCTTTAGGGTGGAAGAGTAATGCCATGTCTGATAAATTGGTGCATTTATCCAAGATAGAGAATATAAACGAAAGGGTAACTTCAATATCATACACAACTAAATTTGCCACTATCTCTCTTAACTCCTTCAATGCATTCCTATCTTCCAAACCTCCTTTCCGAAAGCAATTCTCAGCTTCACACCAAGCCCCAGGGCCTATATTAAGATATGTTGCATTCGGAAACACATCAAACACAGCTTCCAAGCGAAATTTAATTGTTGCAGTCCATTTGAGAGAATTCACTGTCAGCTTCCTAACTGATTTACCAGATGGAAACATGCCAAGGATGCAGCAAAGACTCGAAGATTCAAGTTGAAGGTTTCCCAAATTATGGAACTCTTTCACTCTAAAATCATATGCTTCCTCGACCGAAAGATGGAAATCTGACAACAGTGGGGTGTCGAGAACAAGAGATTTCGGCTTGATACATTTCAGCCTGAGCTTCACGAGGTTGGGAGCAAAGATAGTCAGAGACAGAGGAGCATTTGACACCGTCCACAAGCATGATTTAAGATGCAAGAGATGAATCTTGGGATCTTTAAGTCCTCCAACACCAACCAAATTTAGAACTTGAAGAGAAGGAAAACATTCATTAACTTTGTTTAGGTCCTCATCTTCAAGTCTAATAAATTCAAGTGTCAAACTTGTTAGCCTAGTCATTGGAATTAATCCATCAACCGAGAGCCAAGCATTCTTCAGCTCTAGCTCCATAAGACCATTGCCTACATGCACAAAAAAAAAAAGGCAATAGCCTTTGTATAAGCAACAATATAACTTAAAGAATAAGAGAAAAGCTTTAATCTTTTATGCAACCAAAACAAAACTGACACTGAATTCATTTCCTATGTTATCAAGAATGCGGACCAGACCGGTTCAGTATGAGTAACCCAACTCACTACATTAGATTGTTTACTATTTATTAGAAGATGAAACGTTTCTTAAAACTTGTATATATATATATAATTTTTGTGTTTATGCATATATGTTAACGGGATAATTGCTCTTATTGAATTGGAACACAAGCGATTCAAAATGGCCGGCAGATGGTAGTAACAGAGTTCATTTCTAAAAGTATGCTTAACCATCATTCACTATCCTATTTCTCAAAATTTTAACACAAATTAAGCCCCACAAATACAATTTACCTTAAAACGACTCCATTAAGTTCAATTTCAAACTAATTATAGTGTATCCAAAATAGCAAATAAGAAAGAAAATGAAATTGCAAGTGCCAAGAAACTCACAACGAGAAGAAATCAAGCTCAAAATCAGAGATTTTCTCCAGCAAGATTGTATCCAAAAATCCGAAATCGACAGCTTCCCTAGGTCGCCGCAAACCTTGGGCAACCACTCCTTGACGAACCCCACATCAGTCAAATACAAATCATCCGACTCGTCATCCACGTCGTCATACGAGATATTCCTGAGCGATTTATCGACTCCAATTGAGATTGAGTTTAGACAGGGAGCCTGGCCGACAAGGTTATTAAAGATTGCCTTGAAAGGAGTGACGTGGTCCTTGGTCTCCGGCGCGCGGGATTTGAGGTAGCGAGACAAGGTGCAGAGGAGGTTAAGGGAACGGACCTCGCGAGTGAGAGAGTTCAGTGTTTTGGAGGCGACTCGGCACCGAGCAACGTCGGCAGAATCAGTGAGTCGACTCAGGATATCAACGACAAGAGATGGGGGAAGATCATCCATTGAGAAAATTAAAGAGGAAAAGGGAAAATAAGACAAGACAGCTGAATGGAAGGTGTTGGAATTGTTTCAAACGGTATTACTACCATTCAGAATCTGAGCAACTTACATAATGGTCATGTTTTTTCCTTTTAATATCTAAAATGCCATTTTCAGGTTGTATCCAAAATTACCATAACATCCCCAACGATTGTTGCAAATGTCTAAAAAGCCATAAAAGCGAAAACGACAACTGAATGCCATGCTAGTTATTTGTTTTTAGGCATGATTTATTTGTTATCATGAATTTCACCTCAACAATTAATTAATTTTTAAAAATATAAAAATTATTTTTATATTTTATAATAATGTTAATAATTTTTAAAATTTTAAATATTAAAAAAATTAATTAATTATTGATACGGTATTTACATGAATTCTATACCGCTTAAGTAATTTGACAAACCATCACCATCCTAAACTAGAAGCAGCCGAAAGCCCAAGACCATACATTTGAATGAAAATGGTGCCTTTTGTGACTCTTTGTTTAACTTCATTATTCCTCGACTGATACAGTTATAAGTTCAGTGCATACGCCTACAGATTGTGATCCCATCACCTAATGGAGCAAGCGAAATTTCGACACGAGGATCCGCTGCCAGCAACTTGTTAAATTCCAGTATTCTTTGTCTGCCCTCTCTCAGGATCTCTGGAGTGCACTCTTCCGGCATTGCAACTGATCCCCCCCACAGTGTGTTATCATACACAACAGTCCCACCAACCTTCACCAATTTCATCAACCTCCCGTGGTACTTCCAGTAATTGATCTTGTCGGCATCGATAAAAGCAAAGCCGAAGCCGTCTTCATTTCCAGGCTGAAACAGGAAATAATGAAAAATGCAAGGACAATGAATGAAAACTAAGAACAAGGATTTTAAAATAGTTCATCCTTACATCTTCAAGGAGCTGGTCAAGGTCCGGCAAAGCTTCCGACTCTATGAATTCGATTTTGTTCTCGACACCTGCTTTTCTAATAACCCGTAACCCCATCTCATATGCCTCTCGATTCATATCTATGGCTACAATCTGCACAAAAACAAACGGTAAAAAAGAGTATATAGACGACATCGAGTAAATGGTCTTCAAACCATGTTAGTTTACATGGGTCAATTCTACAGACTGCTTACTTGCGGGCTAAGGTATTAGTCTTGGTGGAAGAGATGTATTATATACCTTGCCATCCTCTGGGATTGTATGAGCAGTAAGGAGAAGGGAGTATCCGGTGAAAACTCCGACTTCAATTATCCTTTTCGCATTTATAAGGTTCAAGAGCATGGCAATTAGCTGCCCTGCATCAGGTGCAGTAGCCATTAGAGCCCTGTAAAATAACAATGTAAGTAGAAATCAATTCATTTCATTTCATAAGCTAATACAGTAGTTTTACAAGGTAATCTATTGCCTTGGGTGGGTAGCGGTTATATCCCTTAGCTCTTTCAACTGCTCCGGTTCACGTGGATACACATTAGTCTCTAGTACATACTGTCACATTATTGTAAAATGTCTCAAGAAACTAAACAAGATAAAATGAAATGAAATGATTTAAGAGAGAGCAATACCTGATAGAGTTCTTCACTTTGCAATAACCCCTTACTCAAACTTGCTGATCTTTTCTTTCCATTATCCATAGCTCTCAAATTGTTCCTGACAATAACTTCACATTATATAATGTGTTATGGTACTTCCCATTATCAACCCGAAACCCGAAAATAACCCAACTGCTACTACTAATAGTACTACATCTTTGATCGTGAAATATCGATTGCTTGTTGAACCCTGTGAATTGCATGAAAGTAGAATACTCCAAATTCGAGAGTCCAAGATATTTATAAAACGTTCTTAGTGGAAAAAAATGCGAATGAAATATCCCATTGAACTAAATTAGGTCCATAAATCTAAAAAATGGTGAAAATTTTTTCTCTCTCTCAATATCTCTCTCTAAATTCGAAAATCCAAGATTTAAATTGATGTCCTTACATTGATTCCTCCTAAATATCATAACTCATAATTGACGAATTCGTAGGTTCAATTTGCGACCCAAGCCTAGGCCCTACAAGTTGAATGCATTAAGGGCTCACTGGGAGGGCTCGCAAGCCAAGTTCACAATTCACATGTCCCTGGGTGTTCACAGGTAGAGGATGCGAAGTCAAGCGAGTTGACCGGCGAACACGTATTACATTTAGAACAGTATACGTGCTGGTATACATGAAATTTTTATTTCGATGAATAGTTTTGTGTCTTATAAATACCCGACTCCCGTTATTAAAAAGGCACAGAAAAATACTCAACATAATGTAAAAACAATTACTACAAAACTGGTTCTGTAGTACATAATGGGAGCAAATTGTGACTTGAAAATGTAGACATGGAAAAAAAGCTTGGTTGTCAAAATCTGGAGCCATGTCCACCATTAACATTTCATGATCCAAAAGATCAATAGAGCAACTAAAACCGACAGTGAAGAGCTTAATTCGCAGAATGGCAACCCAATAAAAGAGTCATGGATGGAAGATCGATCCTAAGCATTTAAACAATGAACAGTCTGAATAAATTAACCTATAAACCAAGGATTACTAAAATGCAGAAACAAAGAATCGAAGTTTGAACTATTACCCAGTGGATATGAGAAAATGGTGCTGCCGGCTTTTACCCTTTTTTCTATTAGAGAAAAGCCGCGATCAGATTTTTTTTTTCTACTAGAATTGTTCATGGGTTGTAATGGATTCAGACAATGATTAAGCATAATATTAATATATTTTATTATTATTCAAGCTCAATTCGATTTGAAATTTAGACTTAAAATTTTGAATAAATTTATTCATATTTGTAAAAAATTAAACCAAATTCATTTTAGATCTGTCCATATAATTTTTATTTTTATTTAAATATTTATATTATATTATTTTAATATTTTATAATTTTATAATTTTTTATTTATTGAATTTTTTTAAATGATTTATTGAAAATATTTATATAATCATCTTAACATTATTTTAATGTTTATATTAGAGTAGTATTATATATTTAGTATAAGTTTATTTTTTTTAATATATTCTAAATTACATATGTAACACCCCTATCCCTTACTCAATATCTAAGTCAAGGAAATGAGATGTCACATTCGTTGCCAAAGTAATTACCGAAAATTTTAGATCAATTTATCATATTATTTAATTAATGTAAATTATTTACTCATTTTAGTAAATATTAAATTTACGACAGAACTAATTATAAGTTAAAAGGAGCTCACTAAAATATTCACAATTGATCAAAGATCAAATTGTAAAGTTTATAATTTTTTTTTATCATTACCTAAACCGTATTCAAATATCATAACTGTCACTCCAATTTACATATCATTCACTTACATCTATTTTTAATATCAAGTTTTCATAAAAATACGATATTCAATCAAAGATAACGAAGTTTATAATTACAAATAAAATCATTGGAGGACTTGCACTTTCAAAAGTAATTTATCCACTTTATATATATTCATATTTATTTCTAAATTGTGCCGATCAATTTAATTCTTCATAAACTTTTAACAAAGATTTCAGTATTACATCAATTAACAATTATTCACTTATTATTATCAATTCGTTTAAACATATTCACATGTATTAATCATTCCATCACTTATAATCATTTTGAAACATTTCAAATTCATCTACTATATATATTTTCTCTTCTCTTCCTTTCCATTCCACATTCTTTATCTTTTTTTTTTCAGAATCTTTAACTTTTAGTATATATAACTTCACTATTTACTTATGTGTTCATATCAAAACTGTTCACTTGAGTCATAATCACTAAATTATTTATATCTTGAACTACAAAATTCGAAATTAAGATCCGCTTGATGTTTTTGAAACTAGGCTCAAATATCTTTTTATCATAAAAATTTCAAAATTTCTTCTTTAGTCAATTCATACAAAAAATTCTTCAAATTTGCCCCTGCTCTACTACTTGACAATTTTGACCTTTCTTTACTAAAAATTAGTTATCTATTAGTACGAAGTTCGGATGATGTTTTTGTTTTCTTCTCTTGAAAATAGACTCATTAAGGATTTAAATATACAAATTTCAGCACCTAATAATAATTTTTTTTACATTTTGCTTTTGATGATTTTCCAAAATCAGAACAGGAGAAAATCGAATCCACTCCGACCTTATTTCACGAAAACTAATATATCTCAAAATATACAATTCCGTTATTTTCACCGTTTCTTCAATACGAAACTAGACTCAATAATCTTTAATTACATATTTAATTCAACCTCTAACTAAATTTCTACGATTTTTGATAAAATTTTAAAATTAAATAATACTTTTTTAATAAAATTTCAAAATTAAATAATACTGTCCAAACTATTTTAATCAAAACATTTTATTATTTAACAATTCTATTTCTCTAATTACTTTACCATTTCTTTAAATTCCAATATTATTCTCTATAATCAAACCACTTCAACTTTATTCCTTATTATAATCATATTTCAATAAGCTTATTTTTTTATCTTAGAATTTCTATTTTATTGAATTTCCCTTACTTGGTCCTATAGTGGTTTTCCATTTTGTATTTCTATTCCATTAATCAAATTTTTATTAAACAATTTAAACCAAATTTATTAGTTCAATATTTCTCTAATAATTCAACTAAACACTTATATAATCAATCTATTCTAATTTTAGTTTTATACTTAATAACTATCGAAACAATCATATTTTATTGTTTTACAGATTAGTCATTAACCCTTTTTTTTCATATTTTATCTTATTTTCAATTTAATCTTTCTCTATTGTTTTCGTCAAATTAGTTACATAACATTTATAATTGCATTCAACCAACAATCATAATCAATAGCAAGTGATTTAAATGCATAAAATAATTCGTCATTTTTTTCTCCAACAATTTTTCAAAATAAAATTTCTCTTTTAGTAATTAAGTCACTTTTATTTAATTTCACTAATTTCAAAACATCATCCATTAACATGCTCATTCATAGACATAATCTTTCAATTTCTATACACATAGAAAATAATTCTCTTAAATCAATTCATACGATTTATATTAAAACCCTTATAAACTATTAACTTCTATTAAAATAAACAATTTTCTCCAAACTAAATTAATAAAATGCCTTGCTTAGACCTTTTGTAGGGGTGGAAAATTTTCTATGAAAACTCAAATTTTTGCATGAAAAGGACTAAATTAAATAAAATGAAAACCTTTAATTTTGTTTCCTCCCTCCCCTCTTTTTTTACACCCCACGTTGGGGTTTTTATAGAGAAGAGAATGAACTCTCCTCTATCTTCTAGTTGTTTCTTTAATTTAAATTTTTTTTCTATTTTATTTGTTTATTTTATTATTTAATCAATTAAATTAGTGGTTAGGATTCAATCATTGAAACTTTTATCTAAGTACTAATATTAATCCAATCAAAATATCTTCTTCTTCTTCTTCTCATCTTTCCCTCCTTTTGTGCTAACCATTTATAAAATATTAATAAAATATCTTATTAAAATATTAATAAAATAATATTATCTAATAATTATAAAATATCATCAAATATCTCCAATATCATTATTACAATCCAATGGCCCATAATTTATACTTCAAAGCTAAGTAAATCTAATGGTCATAATTCATCCATGTATACAATGTCATTTTAGTAATTTTTCTTTCATTCATTCATTATTTCTAATAATATGATTTCAAATTATAATTTAATTAATTGAATTTTTTATTTCAAATTTTTTTAGCATTCTTTATATATTATTTCACTAAGAATTTATCTCATATTATTTTATATCAAGGGATTTTTGAGAATGTTACAACATAATATATAAAAATAACATAAAATAAAATATTATAAATTTAAAACAGAACGCGCTGAGTCGGGCTCAAACCTTGAATGTTCAAGCTCAATCTCAACTCATATTTTAAATGGATTTAATTTTTTTGTCAAAACCCTACCAAATCCCGGATGGATCTTTGAGCTTAAGCGGGTAGTCTAACTCATTATCAGGTCTAGTTGTGCCTCTAACTCTCTATCTCCCAATCATCATCACCTACCTACCAACTTTCTCAGGTTAAATTATATTATAAGTCTTTGTATTTCATGAAAGGTGTGGATTTAATCTCTAAATTTTAATTTAATCAATTTTAATCCTTGTTCTTTTGCATTGCCCAATTATACTACAAAAAATTACAAAAAATTTTTGTTCCACATTATATTTTCAAATATATATAAGTTAAAAAATTAACATGAATACATAGTTAAAAAAACAATTAAGAAGAAATAGCATATTATATTACTTAAAATTTTGCAGAGGGTTCTTTCAAAGAAATAAAATCATTAAATATATCATCTAAATCAAAAAAATTCAATAATTTTTTTTAATATAAACAACAAAATTATCCATAAGAAACTCCTCAAATTAGGGTTCTCAAAGAAGAATTTCCATTTGTTTTTATCAAGAATAGTTTTTTTAATATTAAAAAAATATTAAAGGGACGTACTTCTATATTTGGAAGGTTCATAGAATGTATATAAAGGAGAAAATTGAAAACTCTTAGACCTTGGGGTGCGGTGATCCCCTGGGTCAGCCACTGCATAAATAAGTTTAAGTAGACCAAATCCAGAAGGAATTAAGTCGAACCCGAATCCAATCTAGCACAAGCTATAAAACGATAATATAAACCGAAAACACGAAACCGAATCGCAGAAGACTTGATTCTTTAGTCCCAAAGGAACATTTTATTGCAGTACTACAAGTCACAAATCAAACAAGCTTATGAAATCAAATCAGTAGACAAATAAAGTTGGATTCCTATAAACCTCGGAATGAACATGTATAAACACGCACATCGAAATCAGTTGTAATATTGGTACACTGCATATCAGAATGCAAATTCAATACATATTTATTGGCGGTTCTGCCTGAGAGAATTTAAGTGTGCGGCCAAAGTATCATAATCAGGAAGCTTGGGGTGAACAAAACTCGGCCTCCCTTCGATTGAATTTTGAGCCTTCGAACTGTCTGCGCTACCTGATGATACAATCATTGGAACAGAAGTAGACGGCTGTTCATTTTCTGATGACTTCGAAGATCCATCAGACGAATTCATTTTTGTCTCTGATGCCAACTGGGAGTTTTGAAAGCTTTCCCTGTTATCTGAGATCCTTTTAAGAGACTGAAGCTCCGGTAGCGCTTCATCAGCACTACAACTCCTTGAGGAGGAATTCTTCTCCCCACCATAGTCGGAAACTACCGCTGGCTCGAAGGACACTGTAGTTTTAAGAGTGGAACCTCTTCGTGAATCTGAAGGAGAGTCCTTTGTCTTATGAGAAAAACCAGTGCTTGAGTGAGCCTTTGAACTTGTTTCCGGAAGATCTTCATCAGAACCACTATTTCCTGGACCTAAATATGGCATGGGGTCAGAAACTACCTTTGATTCAGAGGAAACTGTAGTTTTAAGAGTGGAACCTCTTCTTGCATTTGGAGAGGCAGTTGTCCTATGAGAAAAAATCATGCTTGAACGAGCCTTTGAACTTGTTTTAGGAAGATCTTCATCAGAATCACTATTTCCTGGACCAAAATGCGGCATAGGGTCAGAAACTACCTTCGATTCAGAGGAAACTGTAGTTTTAAGAGTGGAACCTCTTCGTGCATTTGGAGAGGCAGTTGTCCTATGAGAAAAAATTATGCTTGGACGAGCCTTTGAACTTGTTTTAGGAAGATCTTCATCAGAATCACTATTTCCTGGACCAAAATATGGTATGGGGTTAGAAACTAGCGTCGATTCGGAGGAAACTGTAGCTTTAAGAGTGGAAGCTTTTCCTGAATTCGGAGAGGCAGTTGTCCTGTGAGAAAAACCAATGCTTGAATGAGCCTTTGAACCTGTTTTAGGAAGATCTTCATCGGAATCACTATTTCCTGAATCAAAATATGGCATGGGGATCCTTGAGGTTGATCTTTTATTTTCTTCAGAGCTTGGCATTATGTTGTATAGGTCTCGAGTGCTACTAAAAGTCTGTTTTGGTCTTTCCTCCTCAAAGTCATCATCACTAGAATCAACACTAGTAACTGATATTCTCTTGTTGAGTTTTTGACTCACTTCACCACTCCCTTTCCTACTGCACCATTCTTGATTGTAAAATCTAGTACTAATTGAATCCTCCACAGCTAGGGGTGGGGATGTTTGTTTAATTCTAGCAGATGTATCATTCTCTGCCTCTCCAGAGGATAAAGCATTCCCTTGAGGAATCTTTGAATATGGTGGATTCCTATAGCCCTTATTTCGAAGGCCACCTATCAACTTCCCGAAGTTCAATTCCTTACTTTCTTCAAGACTAGAATCATTAGAAAGCTCAGTATCTTCCATGCCCCCAGCCAACCGTTGATTGAAAACACTGTTTTCAGCTTGGTGAGAATCCATATTCCTTTTATGACTCCCTATACTAGGATTGTTGTTCCTATCAGACTTGTCTACTTCATCTTCACTTTCTGAGCTAGGGCCACACTTATCAAAAGTTGGAGACAAGTCATTTCCATGTGAAGGAACTGCCGAGCTTGTTGAACTTTCAAAGAAGACAGGAGTAGACTGTTGCTCTGAGAAAATATGCGAGTGTGAATAGGGCTCTTTTTGTGATTCAACCTTCTGCTTAAAGCCCAAAGAATTTGTACATGGACATTGATGAGCAGGTGATCTTTGAAATGGATATGAAAGGTTCATATTGTCTTCATGTACCTTGTGCTCTTCCTCAAAATCAAAAGTATCTTCATCATTATATGATCCATAATAATCAAAAACTGATGAGGCATTATCACAAGTATATGTTGTTTCATTTGTGTTTCTTTGAAGGCTTCCCTTATCATTGAGAAGAAAAGAATTCTCAACAGAAAAATTTCCCAACTTTTGATGATTGAAATTGGATACAACATCAACATCATCATTTAAAGTACTTGCACTAGAAGATGAAGAAAAGCTTGATTCCTTCCCAATCCTTTCTTCCTGATAATCAGTATCATCATAATTCTTTCTATCATGCAGTTCATTCACAAATTGCATCTTTTCACCTGAGTTTCTATTATCATTTTCTGACTTCTGCCAATCTAAATTAGAGGCGACATCACAATCATTGATGAAAATGTTTGATTGAGAATGAGAAGAATAGCTTGACTGTTCACAGTCCCTCACATCATGATCATCAACATTCTGCTGATTCTTAATACCATGTAATTCGTTCACAAAGTGCATCCCATTGCTTGAGTTTCTCTTCATAGTCACTTCAGAAAAATGCTCCATTTCCCTGCCTACAGATGAGTTTATTTGAGAATATGCATCTGGAATTTGATTATTCACTGATGGTTTTTCATTGAAGGAATCAGCAGTCGACTTAGAAGAACCATGAGTAGATTTACCATCATTCTTCACAAAGTTAGTAAAACCATTTTCAGTCTCTCCTGTTCGATTATGTTGTTCGTTGCTGTCAGTTTGTTCATACTTCGTAGAATTCCTTCCATGAAAGGAAGTATCAACTGGATGTCTGGCAAGATATTCATGTTGAGGGGCCGAGCCAATATATTTTCTTGGTTCCCCATCTCTCATACCATGACCTGATATGTTTGATTCCATTGAGTACTGAGGGGAGATATTTCCATGACTTGAAAGTTCAGCAGTAGCTCGAGCAGCCATACTCGCTCGCTCTGCAGATTCTGCAGCTACCCGAGCAGCAGCAGTAGCATCCTTGAATTCCATATTCCCATGTTCCCTAGGTGAAGCACTCTCATTCCTATAAGATGAATTCCTGAATTCCATCCCTTGATTTTCAGTTTCTGCAAAGAAAAGTACTCAAATATATAATTATAAGTCAAAAACAAAACAAAACAAAACAAAAAAAGATCGAAAGAATTGAATGATATGCAAGTTTTTATTTAATCAACATTCGTTGAGGTTTTGATCTTGGAAGATAAGCTCTAGAGGAGATTGAATTATTGGCACTAGTATTTTAGAATTCAAATTCCATCCCTTGATTTTCAGTTTCTGCTAAGGAAAGTACACAAATAATGATGATGAAAGAAAAAAAGACCAAAAGAATTGAATCATATCCAAGCTCTAATCTAATTAACATACGTTGAGGTTTTGATCTTGGATGATAAGCTCCAGAGGAAATTGAATTGTTGGCACTAGTATTTGAAGAATCAAAATTTTTAGGATGAGGGGATAATCTTGATTTGTGCTCATAGAACCTTGAGGGCACATCACTTTTAGCAATGTGTTTTGGATCTTGAACACTAGGAGGTCTCTGCACATAATGACTTGTTGAAGCTTGGGTATTATGAGGACGTGCCGAAATTTTGGTGGCCTCTGGTAAAGTACTTGGTCCATTCTGCACAAGCAAGTTCATATGAAGAAATAAGTTTTCAAGCAAACCAGTCCATCTCTAACAAACAAATAACATTCGACCGTTTCATAATCAAATATTTCTCCAAGACTGATCCTAAGCATTGATTTGATTGTATTCTACTCTTACCAACAAGTTGTCATAAACCTTTGATTCTTTTGCTCCAAATGATTCAGGGTCCCACTTAATGTTGTGTTCCTCAGCAATTGCAGTCAAAATTTTGAGTTTGGTTGGGCCATCTGGTGCTTTGACAGATAACTTGTCAACCAACTAAAAGGAAAGGATGAATGAATGGTAGTATTATAGAACTTAAGTTACATTTCAATAAATGTTTATGTTCATGAAAACTCACCATTCGACCAACACCAGAATCAGGATGCAGTTGAAGAGCGGAAGTAGTAAAATCTTTTCCGTATTTTGTTGTAAGATGTTTGGTGACATCCTTGAGTTCTGGTATCTCCTCACACCTTGCAGATGCGAAAATGACACTTGAAATTGCTTCTTTCAAGTCAATTGGGCAGTTTCTGAATGATCAAGGTTGGTACAACACAAACAATAGTTAACTAAAACTCTTATAAAATCATCCTCTCTATTAACTACACATAATGCATTTCTCCATCTACACATCATTAGCTTTCTATACATTTAAGCACCCATATCCAGACAATTAAATAAACAGGCATTCAAGACTCTTGCAGGAGGGTAGAAATCAAACTAGCTTTTGGCAGCTCAATCAAATGTCACTTCCCCTAGGGATTAAGGCAGCTAAAGAGTCTTAAAGACCAAGGCTAAAGGTTTATTCTCCGCATTTAACTTCCTAATTTCATATTACCCAAGCTTGAAGTAAGTACTTGACAAAACTATGCTAAAGCTTTTTGAACATAAATCTCATTATAGGTTCATATCATATTTACTCAATATCTAAAACTACCCGTAGCACCTCTCCAACCTTTAAATAAAGGGATAACATAGCATAATTCAATATAAATCTCAAGTTAAAAGTCAATGAAATCGAAATATGAAGTACTTTTACACACTTTTGAGATTCAATGCTTGGCATACGTGCCACAATGAGTTCACAATATATCTGAAGAAGATCATATGCTGCCATGATTTTTTCTTCCCTAACCACATGCCCCACCTGAAAAACACCACCACCACCACCACATTACAAAACAAAATCATGGTTATCAACTTTTTTTTAAAAAAAAATCAGTACCCGAATTCGGGCAGTTTGATCCTGCCCTGACTCCAGTAATTGAGCCAATTCCCTCTTGAACTGCTTAAACTGTGCTTCCCTCTTGCACCTCATTACCTTTATTCGCGGTATGGCTAGCTTTAAAGCTATCCTGCTGCATAAATTCAAGGGGAAAAACCATATGAGATGATCACATTAATGAAACAATTACTAAAATAGAATTAAGAAAATAATTTACCATTTTTCTGGCTTGAAGCGTCTGCGAAGCATTTTTTTTTCTTTAGGGAGCGTGATAAGGAGAGAATCGAAAATACTTAAAACGTTTTCTTTTTAAATCTTTTTCGAAGACACCATGAAAACTGAGTTTTGATTTTGATTTAAGGAAATTAAGATATTAGAGCTGAATAAAAAAATGTTAATAGGAAATTGAAAATGTAGGTTTTTCTTTCTTCA
Source organism: Gossypioides kirkii (assembly GCA_005610355.1). Taxonomy (NCBI): domain Eukaryota; kingdom Viridiplantae; phylum Streptophyta; class Magnoliopsida; order Malvales; family Malvaceae; genus Gossypioides; species Gossypioides kirkii. The sequence continues at coordinate 7,066,758 of CP032248.1, forward strand.
TTTCGTTTCCCAACTTTTTTTCTATTTTTAAATTTTATCATGAGTATTAAGTCTGTAAACGAATTTCATTACAACAATCACTCAAATTAGGGAATGGCGCAATATAAGGAAGACGTACAGTTGTGGCGTCAAGTAAACGATTTAGGGGTTGCAAATTATTTCCATACATTTGCTTAGCCATTGGGGTGTGTTGTGTTTCTTCCTTTTTTTCCAAATGCCATTTCAGTATTACGTTAAAGGTAGATCAGGGTTCAGCGCCATGCAAGACCAGCACGAGTGTAACATGAAAGGTTCCACCATGTACACTAAATAATGATAGATAGGTCAACTTTAGGCAGTGGTGGAGCCAACTGACCCACAAATTTTTTTGTGTTATAAAAAATTCAATTGAAAATTTTGAAAAATAATACCCAATTATTTTAAAACAAATTAATCTCTCCAAGCACTAAAATTAAAAAGGCTTAAATAAAAAATCAACCATAAATTATAGCGTTTTTTAAAATTTAAATACCTAACAAAAAAAAGGTATAGGTTAGAGAAAAAATTTATATTAAAGCCAACTCAAAAATTCATAACTTCATTCTAAAATTTTCTTATTTCGAGGAAAGATGCTTCAATAATTTTGACATAAAGAAAAACCCGGGACAATTGTAAAAAAGATACTAACTATTGAAATTTAATTTATCTACCTTTTCTTTTAGTTTTTTTTAATAATTTTGTAATAATCCTATATTTAATTATGTTTATTAATGCATTAGTTTATACCATTCTTTTAGATATTTTAATTTCTTAAAATTTGACCCATAATCCAAATTTCATGGATGCGGATAGACCAATTGGCAGTTCAGCTAACACCCTGCTAAACCACCAATCAGTGGCATGAAATGGAATAATCAAAGAAAGAAGAATGGGGTGCAGTACATTATGTTGACATGTCCAGATAACACAACAGTAAGGCTTACCAAGCTTAAGCCATTTCTGACTATAAAAATTATTCAGGCTAGCAAGTTAACCACTGATTTCTCAGCTTCAAAAATTTCACCGAAACAAGAAAAATGTGCATCTTAAGTGGCCGCAATTCAATCATGCACACGATGATAAAAGGCATACACATCCATCAGACTCCCTGCCTTCTACTAGCTGATTTTCCTTAGGGATAGTAACCAGTAAAAGTAAAACCCCTTCCCACTATCTCACCAGCACAAAACCATGCAAAACATTCCAGTCCAAACAATGCAGCAATACCAGCTTGTTCAACCTTCAGTTCTTGCCTATTCTTCCACAGATTCTTGACATAATCAAGCTCCTTCCAGAATGCCTCATTACGGCCAGGGATACTGCAAAATTTACACCAAAAAGAGTTATTCTGATATGTCCTTGGGTTTCTGATTTTTAGATGGTATAAACACAGCAAGAAAATACAAGGAGCCGTATGATTAACTCTTTGAAACACGTCCAATCATAAACAAACCACCCAAGTTGTTTTGTTCCTTAATGCTTTTCTATTCAGAAGTTCTTAGGATGTCACTAGCAAAGTCCCAGAAATTTCCATGATGTTGAAGAGAATGCACAATCGCATTAGTAGGTTCTCGTCAACTCAATAGTTGACATATTTATTAATAAGCTGCAAGGCAGCTTTCAACTGCAAACCACAAGCCACAAACAGAGAGTAGTAACAAAATGACATTTTTCTAGGAAATTCTCTAAAAAATGGTTTCCCCATTCTTCCTAACAGAAATGAATTCTGCTACTAGTAGATGAAAATCCAAGGTCTTTCATTTTAGTCTAACAAGCCAATAAATTCAATTCTCCTTTAACAATCACATATAGTTTTAGCAGATACTGATAAAAAGCCCCATAATCATTAGCTTAGCAATGGTGTGGAGCCGTGGACAACTACAACTACTGGACAAAGTTGTTACCACTGCATGATTTCACTTTACAGCTGAAATTCCATATAAAACAACCCGAGAATTTGTCACCTCTATCAAAGACAACTTCTACACTTGATTTATGCCTAAGAAGTACTTCTAGATTCAACTTGATTGATATTTGGAATAGTTATAACATATTTCCTTCACTGCAGTTTTTAATAACTGAATTAAAATCATTTTGTTATTTCAGACCTCAAATCTTAGAGCACTACAACAGAACGTTGACATGTCAACACAATATAAGTCATGTCTCACTTTCACGTTCTTCATTGCTCAAAACTTTTGGCACTAGAATTGAAAAACATAAAGTCGTCAACTTACTCTTCGTACTCTATTTGTGAGAGACTAGTATTTGCACATAGATCGAGGGTCTGATCCTCCCCAAAAAATTACAAAATATTAAGCATACCTGTATCTAACACTCATCCTCAAGTCCGGGTAACATAGATAGTCAAGCGCTCACGCACATTAATTCTAGTTTATATGATAATGTAGGTGCAATACATAAATAACATACTAGCATTTAGTAGTAAATTCCAATGCAGGCAGATCCAGTAACTCGGAAAGCAAAATATATGGACACATAGCAACATCAGAGGAGAAGGTACTAAAACAACAAATTGCTATCAAGTTCTCAAAAATTGGAAGTCTTCATAACCAAAGGCAAGTAACAATTACCTGGCAAGTCGAGTATAAAACAGCTGCTTAGACAACTCATTGCACTTTTCCACTGTTGGTGGCTCCTGAATATATTGCTTATTCTGCTCCAACAATTGCTTGTAGTAAGCAGTTCCGTTCTTTGCCACAAACTTCGTCGCTTGACACGCCTTAGATTGCAACTGCTGCAATTTTGACGCCATCAAAACCTGCACCGTATGAAAAATAAAATAATTAAAAACACACACATTCCTTTTCTTTTTATCTGAAATGGCAGGCAAAGCCTATGTTAACAACATGAATGGTGAAATTGAAAAGAACATGAAATTAGCTAACTAAAACACATAAAAAAGCAATCAAAATGGAAAACTAAAATAACTGCGGACAGTGATTGAACTTTAAAATCAATAGATCTGATAATAATAATAAAAGAGAATACTGGACTCTAGGAGAAATTTGAAATAAAATAAATTGCAGATCTAAGAGAAGGAAGTGAATTTTACCTTGGATGAGAGAAAAAGAGAGCGCGTTATCGATTGAAGGCAAAGACGATAGATAGGCGAGTGGAGGACTGCTCTTGGCTTCTAACGCCGCTTTACCTTAGAAAGAAGACCCACGCTTTTGGGATCAGTGGACTCGTTTGCTAATGACCCCTTTTAGGGTTTTAATTTAGGTTCTATTTTTTATTTATGTAATTTATAGGGATCATTTTGCAATTTCCCTGAATTAGTTTTAGTCTTCTTCTCTTTTACCGATAATAATTTCACTACACGAAAGTAAAATAAGATAATCCCTAATGTTATTACACATGTAAGCATTTAATTTTTAATTTGTTTTTCAAATATTGTTTTTTGTGAATTCAAATATTGTTTTTAATTACTATCATATTAGTGTAAAACAATATTTAATATTATAATAATAATAAATTTTTAAATCATAATTTTTTTATCATATTCAATATACAATATCATTTCACTTCATGTAATTAATGAAAAATAATATCAATTAATTTAAAACATTCTTTATCATTTATGAATATGTCACTCTAAATTGAATATTATCTCTCATTATTTTTAAATCTGCGTATTTTAATTATTTAGTCTAAATAATCATATTGTACACATTTATGCAAGTAATGTATTTAGAATATGACAAATCATATATAATTCTAAATGATCTATACACTCACTAAGAAAATTAATTCAATATACAATATAATTTCACTTCATCTAATTAATGAAAAGAAATATTATTCAAAATAATAATTAAAAAACATAATTAATATATACCAATTATTTTGATAATTCAAATATAATGCTAATAACAATTTTCTAATCATTATTAAAACATTTGTAAAATCTATAAAAAAAAATTGATACATTTTTTACTATTCAATATTTTTTAATGGTCAATTAATTGACAATAATGAATTGTAGATAATATATAACTAATGTAAATATATTATTTATAAAATTTTATATATGAAATATAAAATTACTTAGTATATAAATAATTAAAATTTGCTATTAGAAATGTAATAAATATATTTTTTTTTCTTTTTACCTTTTTGGCTAATGGAAACATAATAATTTAAATAAAAAAATAATTTAATATAAAATTAGAATTTTATTTATTCTTATATAAATTCATTTAATATTTTTTTATTTATAAGTAATAATTTTTTAATAAATTATTTTAGTAAAGTTAAAATTTTTATTCATAAACGTAATTTTATAAATAAAAATATTTAAAATAAAAAATTCAGTAATATAATGAACAACATATACTATATTGGTATGCTCGAAGAACCTCTAAAAGGAGAAAAAACAAAAGGCATTGCTGTGGGTAATATGGAGTTCAGCCACTACCTAATGGTTTAAGCCATGAGCCAGGGCATCATGCAGGGGTTCAAATCATAATCTTCTTCGCATTACAAGTTAATCATTCAAAAGGAGTATGGTGAGTGTATGGGTAGGAAAATGAGAGAAAAAAGAAGAAGGATGCATGTAGTTTGAAAATATGCAATCCCTTTGTTCAAAGCTTAGGAGATCAATAAAGTTGCCTTTCTTTCCAATGAGCCTTCTGATATGATCAACCCTTCTTGATCTTTCTGCTTTTCCTTTAATCTTAATTTCCTATTTAATGGTAATTGATAATAGATTTGTGTTGGATCTGAAGTGTAGTATATTTATTTTGTATATTTGTATTTTTCAAATAAATTGATTTAATAATAATATTTATTAATTATATTAACACTCCTAATAACATTCATTGATTACATTAATACTCTTTGTATATTGTCTTTAATATTTTTGCATGAAAAGCAAAATAGAAGCACATATTGGCTCACTGCTTATCTAATATTTAACTAATACTAAAAAATATTATGTGGTTAGATCGTAATTGTAACATCCGCGTTCTTAAATCGGATTTGAGTGATAAAATAGAATTGAGAATTAGAAATGTTTAGTTGAAGTAAGGAAGGTTAGAAAATTTTAAGGATTAAATAGTAAAGGGGAGAAAATATGGAGGACTAAATAGTAAATTATCCAAATTAAATTTTGAGTCATCATGGGAATTAGATTGATTGAGGAGGGGCAAAAGAGTAATTTGGTGGAAGATATTTTTGGAGGCAAGGTTTTGGGCCAAAGTGTAAAGTTGGAAGGTTTAGGGACTAAAAGTGCAATTTTACCATTTTTATTAAGGTAGATATTTTAAGTGAGACTTCTAGAGAATTTGAGAAAGGTTAAAAATCAATTAAAAGTAAAAAATATCAGTTCTTTTCATGTTCAACCGTTCATACCATTCTCTCTTCCATCCAACTTTTGATTTTATTCCAAATAGGTCCTTCCATCATTTTTAAGCCCCCCAAGCTCCAAAATCTCCTATTTTCTTTGGAATTTCTGAAAGAAAGTCATAAAAGAGAGTTAGTAGACACCTCAAACTTCTTATAGAATTCATTTTGAGGTGTTAGAGAGCATAGGGACTAAATTGAGAACTTTTGAATTCAAGGGTTAAGGTAAGAAATGGTTAAATTCTCATGATATACATGTATTTTACTGTTATTTAGCATGAAAACTATTGAATTAGTGCTTATAGCTTATATGTGTTTATGTGAAATTGAAGAGAAAGAGAAGAGAGGCAAGGATCAAATTGAAGACAAAGGAAAAGAATAGAGCAAGGGGTAAAAGAGAAGAAATTCAGCCTTTTTGTTGTAAGTACTACAAGAATTTTAGTTTATAGTCTATTCTTCATAATATGTTTGAGTTGTTAGCATGGAAATTGTTGTTTAATTAAGTGTTATAAAGATGATTAAGTGAGATTAGTGTAATAAAACATGAGAAAGAAAATGTTTTCATTGAAACAGATTGGAAAGAATCAGAGGGTTAACTTTGAAAATGCACTAAAAATTGTGTATCTGGATTTAAGGGTCGAATTATATATGTAATTAAAGCTTATTGTGTGTAGTTTCATTTGGAAGAAACAGTGTATTAAATGGATCTGTGTATTCTGAGTTATAACTGATTTTGTGTAACAAGGTCAAAGCAGATACGAGTTCCCCTGTTCTGACTTTGAAAAATCATTGAAAAATATAGAAAAATTATTAGAGACTGAAATTTATATGGTTAATTAATTAACTAGTCTATTTTTAATAGAAATAGACGGGAACATTATTTGATCTCTGTAATAAAAGATATATTATTTTTAGTGAAGAAAGGTCGAAACTGTCAGACAGCAGAGAAGGGATAACTTGAAAGAATTTACTGTACAAATTGGCTAAAGTCAAAATTCTGGAAATTTTATGGTAAAAAGATGATTGAGTCTAGTTTCAGAAACATCAAACAGATTATAATTTTGAATTCTGTAGCTCGAGGTATAAATAATTTAGTGACTGTAACGCAAGTAGACAGCTTTGAAAAGTTAATGTGAAAATAAAAGTAAGAGGTATATAATGATGAATATGTGAGAAAAATATTGTATGAAATATTATGTGTTTAATTATAATTATTGATTATATGACTAATTGGTGAAATTGTGGATTTATTTGAGAAAGTAAAGATGAGAAATACATGATTATGTATATGTGAAGAGAAATGTAAATGTGATATATGAAATTATGAGAAATGATGTTATATAAGATATTATGCCCATGTAGACAAGTTAGAACCATTGTGATATTAGTGGCATGCCATTAAGGAACACTAGCGTGCTCTCTGTTTAGCACGTCTCGTGCTCTCTGTTATTAGCACTGTGTGTGCTCTCCGATTAGCACTTCGTGTGCTCTCTGATTAGCACTTTGTGTGCTTAGTACTTTGTGTACTCTCTGTTTAGCACTTTGTGTGCTCTCTGTTGCCCAGCACTTATGTGCTCTCTGTTCAGTACTTCGGTACTCTCTGTTTGTTCCGTTTATCCGATAGGTTCTATAAAAGTCTACTATGGGCCAAGTGGACAAATAAGATAAGTGAGCTATGGCTAAGAAAGCTATGATGGCTAGATTGTGAAAAGTGAAAGAATGTGCAAATTATGACATTGAGGTAAGTGAAATGATGAATACATGGAAGATAAGTATCATATGTGTATGTGTAATTAAATGCTGATAATTAAGTGAACTAATGTGGCTGAAAGGACTAAGTTGTGAAAAATGGATGAAAATGTAATATCTATCATTGAGGTAAGTTGGTCTATGAGAATGAATGTGTGTTATGGTGGCATTAAGGTAAGTTAAATGTTACATGCAAAAAAGGTTAGAAATTTTATACGCATGAGTATTGAAATGTTTGATAAAATTAAGCAATAAATAAATAGTCATTTATTATTCTTGTAGTGCTTACTAAGCCTTCACCGGCTTAACGCGTTTATTTTAACGCGTAGGTACAAAGTAACAAGGAGAAAAGTCGAGTTCAGGGACCTCTCATCACATCATATCATCCTTTGGTGGACTCCAAATATAGGTATTTTTTTTAAAGAAAATGGCATGTACAATGGTAGTTATGTGAATCCCTAATGAGTGGGAAAAATGTTATCTCGAATGTTATGAATTATGAAAATGAAATGATTAATATATGATATTTCGATTTGAATGGCCTTAAAAGACTTCGATTTTTAAAAAAAAATTCTGTTACTCGACTTTCTGTGCCGTACTGTAATGTAATGCTCCTATATTGGGTTTATACGTATAAATCGGGTATAGGGGTGTTACAGTAATATAGAAGGACATCTTGTATTAGCATATAAACTTAAACATGCCTTTGGTCTAATAAAAAATGAGCAAATCGATTGAAAGATTAATATGTCGTTTATAAAGTCCATTTAAGAAAATGTTTTTATCTTGAGCATCGGAGCAGATGACTCTCAGAAGATAGAGACATAGATGTGCCTAATTGGGTTGACAGGACATCGAACATAACTCAAGTAGAATAGATCTTAGATTCATGTATGAATTTATTCACTTGTGACGTTCATAGTGTGACATACCTTAATCCCGAGTGGATGTCGAGCGACGTCTGCGTGACTCGTATACTTTAATGTAAGTAAAAGCCCAAATTCAAATAGATAAGAAACCGAAAGCTGGTGCGTTGGGTATACAACTTCTTAATATATAGCACCATTCACCATAGTGGATAGATGAAATGTTTATTTGCGATTTAACTCAAACTGCTCGTAATAAATTATACTCCTTTACAGAAATGATCATATCTCAAGCTACAAACCTCAAAATCAAGTAATTCAAAAACCATTTCGAGAAGAACTCGAAGATCTATGATTTGAGAACAATAATTGCCCAAAAAGGTGCTTAGAAGGTATTAAAAGTATAAGTTATCCTTGTAAAACCCAATGATCAATTTTGAACTTTCCATAATGAATTATACTACTTTATGAAAATGATCATATCTCGAGCTATAGACCTCGAAATAGGTAATTTAAAAATTGTTTCAAAGAGAGCTCAAATATCTACAATATAGGACAATAATCACTAGAAAAGCTAGTCAAAGAATCTCAAAAAGTTTAGTCGAAGTTGATCTTATATAATTTTACGAAATTGATTTCAGATTCTAATGTAACTTCAATATTTGCTTTCAACCAATCGGATCTTCTCTGCTATTCTCTAACTCACAGATCATACAATGTGTGGTAATTGTTCTAAACACAAATATAAGTATTGAGTCGTAACTCTCTAAAGAAAAACAATTCTTGAGCAAACTCTCTCTTTTAGCCTAATGAGTGAATTAACAACTAAGGAATTTTAGTTCTCATAAACTTGAGGGTTTTCATCTATCTTCTCTCTTCAGCCAGTTTGAAACATTTATAATTAGCTGATTAGAGTTCTAGTTATTTGGAATTACTAATGTTGGAGCCCAATTTTGACCGGGCTTTGACCTTTTAAGTTAAATTGATTTTTAATTTTATTTAAATTTAAATTTATTTTAAATTTAAATTTAATTATTTAAATTTACTTTGAATTTAAATTTAAATAAAAATTAAAACAAACATAAAAATTTTTAAAGTCCATTTACATGGCCCAAATGGCCCAAATCCCTTTAGCCCATTTACACCCATTCTTGACCCAATTACAGCCCAGACACCAGCAGCCCTCAACTCAGCAACCCTAAGGTCAAAGTCAAATCTTCACCCACGTGCCTCTGCCGATTGCTGCCCACCAGCTCCATCCACCATGCCCTGCCATCACCATTGCCTAAGAAGAACCTGCAACAAGCAAGGGGGATTAGAGGTGCATTTAATTGGAAACAAACAAAAAAGAATGATGGGAATTTGGCTTTAAAAGCCAGACAACAATTTTGTACAGAGAGGGAGACAAAAATTTTGAAATATTTGTGATCTATAAGATAGAAGGTTACTGCCGAAACGAGGGCACCAAAAATATCTTGTAACCAAGTGCAAAAGAAAATAGACATAAAGCATTTAGCATCATATTCAAGTCAGATTCAGAGTCCCAAGCATTTAGTATTCAGGTATTCAATTTACATTTATTCTTAAATGCCTTAATTCTTGGTATTTCTGATATACATTAATATCTCTTAAATGCTTGACTGTCATCATTCATTATGATTTTCAGTTACTTCCAAGTATTGAATGTTAATAATGTTTTAATAATATCAATTAATAATAATAATTAAATTTTATTTAACAAAAATTAAAATAAAAAAAATGAAAGGACAGTAGCTTATCTGTGCCCGTCGATTTTCCCGACCACGCCACTGCCGTCCTCCGCCGGAACCACCACCATTGTCACTGTTCGAACATCAATAACACCCAAAAAGAACAGTTAAAATTTTTTAAATAAATGTTTCAAAATAAAAAAAAGGGAGGAAAAAAGGGATAAAATTTAAGAAGTTCCCAGATCTGGAAAATCCAGATCTGGGTTTTGAAAGGGTGGATTTTTTTTGATTATTAAATAAATAAATAAGTAATAAAAAGGAGAACAGAACAAAGAATGAAGAGAAAGGGGGGCTGTTTACCTTCCGACGACGGCGACCGGACGACCTTGGAGCGGCGCGTGGCTGGCGAAATCGGCAGAGGGCACGATGACGATCGCTCGGCGGGGGCGCGTGGCCCTGGACGCACACCGGACGGCGGGCTAAGGCCTGGCCAAAGTTCGGCCGGCAGTGAGCATAAGTCTGAAAGAAAAAATGAAAAAGGGGGTGGGGGGGTTTTGTTTCAGGCTTTTGAAATGAAAAAATGAAAAAAAATCTGAAATTTGCTATTTATACTAAACCCATTTGGACCGATCCGACCCGACCCGACCCACTCTGAGATCCGCGTGTTTTTGGAAAGTGGATTATTTATGCAATTGGTCCTCCCGCATTTTTATTTGCTTCAATTTAGTCATTTTTGCATCTTTTTAATTATTTGCAAATTTGCCCTGTAATTTTAATTATTTTATAATTTAGTCCTTTGACTGTTTGACTGTACCAGAGGTTGCCACGTGTCATGTTTTGGATTATTTATGCATATAGTCCTTTTTATTTTTAATTCATTTTAATTTAGTCCTTAAATTAACTTTTATGTAATTACAAAATTGGTCCAAAAATTTTTCAAAATTTTCAAATCAACCCCTTGACTTCTGGATGCCTGTGGGGCTGCCACGTGTCACCTGTTTTTGGTTTTTATTGCTTTGTAAACCCCTATATTGTCCAGAATTACATTCTAACCCTAAAACTTTTCCTAAATTACATTTTGACCCCAAAATTTTTCCAAAATTACATTTTGACCCAAAACTTTTCCAAAATTACATTTTGACCCTAAAACTTTTCCAAAATTACATTTTGACCCCAAAACTTTTCCAAAATTATATTTTGACCCCAGAACTTTCAAAAGATATATTTTGACCCCAAAACTTTCCTAAATCCCATTTTTAAACCCCGATTTCACCAAAATTTACCATTTTATTTTACCCCCGAAGCTTCTAAAATTCCATTTTTAACCCCGATTTCACCGAAAATTACCACTTTACCTCCGAAGCTTCTAAAATCTCATTTTTAACCCCGATTTCACCAAAATTTACCATTTTACCCCCGAAGCTTCTAAAATTCCGTTTTAAACCCCGATTTCACCAAAAATTACCATTTTACCTCCGAAGCTTCTAAAATTCCATTTTTAACCCCGATTTCACCAAAAATTACCATTTTACCCCCGAAGCTTCTAAAATTCTGTCTTTAACCCCGATTTCACCGAAAATTATCATTTTACTCCCGAAGCCTCTAAAATTCCGTTTTTAACCCCGATCTAACCAAAATTACCATTTTCCCCTCGGGTATCCATAAGTCTCGTTTTTCACCCCGATTTCATCATTTATCAATATTTGCATTTGTTTGCACCTACATTTTATATTCTCGCACACTATTTATCTACTTATTATATTACTTCGTATCTAATTTCTCTTATCAATTGCTACTCGAGTTTTTAAACTTACACTCTCATTTACAAATTACTTCAAAAATCGAGGCAAGGTTCGGTTCGAGCGTAACTTTGGAAAATCACGCCCTAACGTGTCGGGTGCGATTTATTCGTATAATTCGCGCGAACCGAATATCCTTTTCAAGTTTTTCTTACAGCCGTTCACTTCGAGGCTCCGAGAATGTCGTGTCCTAACGTGTTGGTCGCGACTTCAAATCTTCGTGAAAATCGAAGTGAACAAGTATTCCTTTTAATTCTTCAAATCATGTGTTCGAGGATTGCATTTTAACCTTCATACGAAATTTTCAAGTTCTCAAAATATATACGAAGAACTTTCATGACGAAAATAAGGCAATATTATTTCGTGTGAAAACTTCGAAAATCGTGCCCTAACGTGCGGGGCATGATTTTCGTAATTCGTACGAAAAGAAATATCCTCTTCAAAAGTTTTCAATACACCCCCTATCCGTATCCAAATTTTTTAAATGAACGAGACAATGTTCCTTCACGAGGAAACCTCGAAAAAATCGTGCCTTAACGTGTTAGGTATGATTTTCGTATAAATCACGCGATCGAATACTCTCTTCAAAAGTTCCCTAAACGTCCTTCAATTTCGATACTCCGAGAACGTAGTGTCCTAATGTGTTGGACACGCTTTCTAGTTCTCATAAGAGGAATGAAATACGGGGACGAGTTCTTCTTAAAAAGGTCTCCTTTAAAATTACTCAGAGCCTTTCAAAATGAATACCGTATTTTAAACTTCACTCGAGCTTTCATTGTTTTCATAAAATAAGACCCGAAAATGATCATGCGGTACCAATTCTGGGCGTACGAGGGTGCTAATCCTTCCTCGTACGTAACCGACTCCCGAACCTATTTTTCTGGATTTCGCGGACCGACGTTTTAACGTTTTTTAAATGTTTTTTTGTGGTGATCCAATCGCACCCAAATAAAAGATTAGTGGCGACTCCCTTTTTATTCCCATTTTCCAAAACTTAAAATATTCTCCGAAACTATTCGTTTTCGAGGTGGTTTCGACAGCTTGGCGACTTCGCTGGGGACCTTTTTCAATATAAACGAGAGTCAAGCCAAAATTGATAATTTTCGGGTCTTTTTTGAGAACTTTTCAACTTTGATTTTGTTTAACATGCAATCCTCGACATCTTTTTGCGTAATATTGTGCTCTGTGATATTTCTAGCATAATTTGGCATCATGTGCATCGCGATATTACCCTTTTAAGTGAAAGTGAGAAACTACTCCTTCGTGAGGTCTTCACCTCCGTGCAGGATAGTGAATCGCTTTCGAGATTACAAAGTACCCTTGTTTTCGTGAAGTTTTCACTTCCGTGCAAACATGCGGGAAATGCGTCCCCCTAAACCGAACTCGTCCGTATGAGCCTGTAATGGGTGAGGACCGAAGAATCTGCTGGTTTGGGTACCCTTCACCTTTTAGAACTTAAAACTACATATAGTGAACTATAAGTACTCACCTTAGACGGAGTTAGATCAAGCCCCGTTAGCATATTCCCGAAGTATTTTTAGGTTCTATGTTATATATATTTGAATGCTTTTCTGCTATTACATGTTACTAACTGCGTTTGTTTTGTCTCTTTCTACTTACATTTGCATCATTATGAACGAAAAGGTTTGATTGAAGTCCGTTTACAAATTAGGCAGTTTTATCATGGAAGAAGGATTTTTAGATAAAGTAGAGGACAATATGGTGGCACGCCTATGGTTCGAGGAGCAACAGCGTGAAAAGGGTGACAGCTTGAAAGACGGGAATCTGTCAGAATTATGGGACTACACTCGTATTAATGTAACTCAGAATGACTTGCAAGGGTTGAGAGAGATTTGGGGGCAATGGGATGATGAAATGAGGCAGATATTTTACCGAGATTATGGAGATCTGTCTTACCTGCTTGAGGTAAAAATTGACAAACACCTGTTTCGAGCCCTCTCCCAACATTGGAATCCTGGCTATAGCTGCTTCACCTTTGTTCATTTAGACTTGACACCGACAATAGAGGAATACACCGCCTTAATTCGTTGTCCTAAAATCCAAGCCGATAAAGCATTTTCAAAAGATGCAAGTGTTCCGACATTTCTAAAAAGATTGATGAGTGTCACAGGGATGAGTGAACAATGGGTTGTTTCCCGAATTAAGGTGAAAGGAGATAACAAATGTATTAACTGGAATAGTCTGCAGGAAATAATTGCAACACATCAAGATATGAGAAAACGTGTTGATATCTTCGCCCTCGGCATATATGGGTTGGTCTTATTTCCAAAGGCGTTGGGACACGTCGAGGACGCAGTAGTAGCATTGTTTGACCGACTAAGTAGGGGAATTACACCCGTCCCTGCTATTTTGGCAGAAACCTTTCGCTCGCTAAGTGCTTGCCGGAGGGAAGGAGAAGGAAGATTCATTGGTTGTGCTCAGCTATTAATGGTCTGGTTTTACAGTCACTTCTGGAAAGTGGAGAAATTCTCTTATAAGGTATTTTCAACAGACTTCTCCCCTTTAAAGGACTTTGTGGCCACGCAACATGAGCAAAATATATCCGAAGAAAAATGGGCAGCCGTTCTCCAGAATCTTCAACATGAAAGTATTGAATGGTGTGCGCCTTGGTTCCTCCCAGACGAGATTCTCTACCGATGTGGTGATTTCGATTGGGTCCCGTTACTCGGAGTCTGGGGTGCTACTGGATATGCTCTGTTGCTTGTTTTAAGACAATATAAGACAAGGCAGTTTATCCCTGTTACACACGGCCTGGCACATTGCGAATTTTCTTATAAAGGAAATGACTATAAGAAGAAGGTTCGGGAAATAGCAAATTCGTGGAAAAAGGTACAGAGAATAAAGAAGTTCAGTGCCAAACCATTGACAACCCCGAATTATGACTGGTGGAGGAGCAAGAGAGTAAATGACAACATCCCTGCTCCAAATCCAGAAAATGTTCGCCCTCTGGAGGAATATTTACAAGAGGTCCCGATGGAGTTAGACATTCTCAAGCATGACTTTGAGATTAAGAGCTCAGAGTTCGGAAAAAGAATAGAAGTACTGGAGGAAGATAAGATACAGCTAGGATTAGATGTGGATTTTCACAGATTAGAAGCTGAAAAGTTGAGAAAAGGGAAAAATAAGGCCGAAGAAGACCTTGAAGATTTGAAGAAACACTACAAAAAGCTTCAGCAATCCATGAGGACTACAGGGTTAGGGAAAACTTCTGAGCAATGGCGTCAGGAAATTCAGGAACAAAAAGACTAAACGGAGCATTGGCAAAGAAAGTTCCAAGATGGTCAAGCCCGAGAAAACGCCTTGAAGGGAGAGCTACTAGAAAAGTGGGTCGAGGAGACTGAGTTGAAAGCTCAGATAGCCAGTCTAGAGGTAAGGATAAAGGAGTTAGAGGAATCATTATGGAGGCACCGAAATCGAAACACAGTATCGGAGCTGAAAGCATGCATGGTCGAAAAACAAGAATTAAAAGAAAAAGTGCAAGAACTGAAGGCTACACTACATAATAATGAAATCCGATTTGAGATCATGGAAAGAAATTTAGAAACCAGTGAATGGCACACCCGTCAAGCCCAGGGAGAGGTCGAGGAACGAGATCATGTCATGGGCAAGGCACTAACCCAAATGAGAGAAGCGGCCGATCACATGCAGGAGCTAGCCGCTGAAGCCGACGTCTTGAGCCTTCAGTACGAGTCAAGATCGGAACGAGGAAGGAAATTAGCGGGATTGCTAGGAAAGATTAAGGATTTGGGTCGAAAGCCAAACCATTTGTATAAACTCTCTTTTATGTAAAGAAGTTTTTCTTCTCGAGAAGTTGCTCTAAATGAAAATGGACTTTAGAATCAATGCCTTTTCTCATATTTGCATACATGCATTTTGCATCATATCTTGCACATTATTGACATAACATCTCCGAACTAATTAAAATTAATTTTATCAGTTAACATCAGTAAACATTGAAAACCCACATCGTTATTACACCCGTAAGAAGGCGAAAGCTATGGATCAGAGAATAGAGAGGCTAGAACAAATGCAAAAAGAAATCCAAGAACAGATGCAAGCTCAATTGTAGGACCAGCTAGAGAGAGTTTAAAGGGACATGAGAGACCAAATAATTGAATCCCAAAGCAATATAATTAATCAGCTAACCCAGTTGTTGCGAGATTCGGATAAGGGAAAAGGTCCCGCTGAAGACCCAAGAGAGGAAAACGAGGATCCCCAATATCCTCCTGGCTTCACTCCCGTACATCATCAGACCCCGCCAGAAACAAACCCGCGAGAAACACCTGTCTTGATTCGGGCGCAACCTCAGCCCATTGGCGCATCAGGCCAAGCGAATTACCTAGTCGGGTCAGGATCGAACCCGGAAGAAACCGCTGCGAATCCCATCAACCCGACCTCGATGATACAATGGAGGCGGAAAGAACCAAAATGGAAGTATCTAAACAGATAGAAGAAAGGTACAAGTGGCTGGAAGACAGGGTTAGAGCAATGGAAGGGATCGACGCTTACAGTGAAATTGATGCCAAAGAACTAAGTCTGGTCCCAGACCTAGTGCTACCCCCAAAATTCAAGATGCCCGAATTCGAAAAATACAACGGGACCAGCTGCCCAGAAACGCACATTACGATGTTCTGTCGGAAGATGACAGGGTACGTCCACAATGAAAAATTATTAATTCATGTTTCCAAGATAGCTTGGTTGGATCCGCTGCCAAATGGTACAACCAACTAAGCCGCGCAAAGATTAATTCCCGGAAAGACTTGGCCCAAGCTTTTATGAAGCAATATGGCCACGTTACTGATATTGCGCCAGACAGAATTACCCTGCAGAATATGGAGAAAAAAATAAGTGAAAGCTTTCGACAGTATGCTCAACGTTGGAGGGATTTAGCCACTCAAGTACAACCACCATTAACCAAAAAGGAGACAACGATGCTTTTTGTCCACACACTAAGGGCGCCATATCTCGATCGCTTGGTGGGTAATGCTACAAGGAGTTTCTCTGACATAGTAATGTTAGGAGAAATGATTGAGAGCGCGATTAAAAGCGAAAAAATCGACGCAGGGGACAATGGAAAAAGGGTAGCCCCAAAGAGGAAGGAAACCGGGGTAAACAATGTAAGTACATATAGGCCAACTTATTCGAAACCAATCACGATGACGCAGTCAAAACCTCCTTCTGACAACTATCAGAATTTACCAAGAACAGAGTCAAACTAGAAAAAGAATATCGAGAAGATTCAGTTCACTCCAATTCCCGTCACTTACAAAGACCTCTATTAGTAGTTGTATGACCAACATGTGGTAGCCCCATATATCACGGAGCCCGTACAACCACCATTTCCAAAATGGTATGATGCCAACGCCCAATGTGAGTTTCATAGAGGAGTAATTGGCCATTCCATTGAAAATTGTTTCACCTTCAAGAAATTGGTGGAAAAACTAATCAAGATGAAGAAAATAAGATTCGATGAGCCATCGAGACCTAATGTGGCCGGAAACCCTTTGCCCGTCCACTCTGATCAAAGGGTAAATGCAATTACGGGAATAGACGGAAAAAAGGTTAAAGCTCACATTGAAGAGGTCAGATCCCCCATGAGATGGGTATGGCATCAGCTGGTGGCTAGAGGAATAATCAGACAGGACGGCGAAAGGATCGTAAAAGCAAAAAACTATTGCGACTTCCACAACGCCGAAGGTCATAAGATTCAGCATTGTACGGAGTTTAAGATCCTAATACAAGACCTGATGGACCGCAAAAAATTAGAATTCTTTGAAGAAGGGGAAGAGATAGGGGACATTTGCTCCTCCGAAGGAAAAAAGAAACATGAACATGATCGCCCAATAATAATCATCTCCACATCCAGGGGAGTTGAAACAAGAAAACAAGAAACACCATGTGTGATCATACGGAAACCCGCACCGTTTCCTTATGAAAGTAGTAAAAGAGTTCCTTGGAATTACGGGTGCAACATCGAGGCACCCAAGGATGAGCAGCTGTAAAACATGAACCTAGTCACACGTAGCGGTAAAACTTACAACGTGGAGGAGAGAGCAGCTACCAAGGGGAAAGCTATAACGGTTGAACCCGAAAAGGTGACTGACAAGTTAGAACCAATAAACGAGCCGGTGGCAGAAAGAGAAGCACAAGAGTTCCTAAAATTCTTGAAACACAGCGAGTACAGCGTAGTTGAACAATTACATAAGCAGCTCGCACGTATATCTATCTTGGCGTTACTGCTGAGTTTAGAGGCACACCGTAACACATTAATGAGGGCACTCAACGAAACCTACGTGACCCAGGATATATCAGTATGCAAGCTGGATCGATTGATTAACAACATCAGTGCTGATAATTTCATTTTCTTCAATGATGATGAAATCCCATCTGGAGGTATGGGATCGACCAAAGCATTGCATATTACCACTCGCTGTAAAGGGTATACTCTACCCGGGGTGCTTATTGACAACGGCTCAGCTTTGGACGTTCTACCGTTAGCCACTCTCGAGAGACTACCCATCGATAGCTCCCACATGAGGACGTGCCACAACATAGTCAGAGCGTTTGATGGAACTGAAAGAAAAGTGATGGGTAGGATCGAGGTACCATTGTAAATAGGCCCAAATACTTACGAGGTTGACTTCCTGGTGATGGATATCAAGCCTTCCTATAATTGCTTATTAGGAAGACCTTGGATTCACGTAGCAGGGGCAGTACCGTCCTCACTTCACTAAAGCTCAAGCTGGTAACTGACGGAAGGTTGGTTACAATCAATGCTGAGGAGGATATTGTTGTGTCTGTAACAAATGATGCCCCGTACATAGACAAGGATGAAAAGGCAATAGAATGCTCTTTTCGCTCGTTGAAATTTGTCAATGCCACATTCATTGGAGAGGGAAGTAAAATTCCTGAACCTAAATTGTCGCAAACGACGAAGATGGGATTGCGTTTGACGATTGGAAAAGGAGCATTACCGGGAAAAGGGCTCGGGAAACACCTCCAAGGAGTAATCTACGCACCGTCGCTATTTGGAAAGTGGGATCGTTTCGGGCTAGGGTACAAACGAGAGATAAGAAGAGCTCGACAAGCCGGGGAAGAAATCAGTTGGAGACCGATGACCTTCCCTCATATTTCAAAAACTTTCATTTCTGGCGGGCTAAGGCTTGAGGAAGAAAGAGTTGCGAGACTGGTAATGGAATTAAGCATAAATGCCGTTTCCGAAGAAGCTGAAGAAAGGAGTTCGCCTCAAATATGTCCGTATGCACCTGGGAGTAATTTGGACAATTGGACGGAAGAGGAGCTCCCCGTAGCTTTTAGGAATATTCCAAAGTAATACTCGTTGCACCTTTGTCATTCTATGCCCAGGAATGATATAAATCTTTTGTAAAAGGGCTTTTGAGTTTTTATCCATTATTTTAAATGAAGATACATTTTGACAACTATCTCTTTATTCTTTTCCTTTCAAATCCCAAAATAAATTAATCACACTCACACATATAAATTAATAAATCATTCTTGAATAAATACGCCCATAATCATGCCATACAACCATTCTTTAATTTATTTTTGTTCATTAGCCCATTCTCATTCTTTACAGATCTTGGGATATCAGTAACATGAGTGATACTGACTCCGAACCTCATTTCGAGCAAAATATGTGCCTTGAGGAATCGCAGGACTTTGAAGATGACCAGGATTGTAATATATTTCCTGAATTGCAACGATTGATGGAACAAGAGGAAAAGTAAATCTTGCCCCACAAAGAGGTAGTGGAAACAGTAAGCATAGGGGATGAGGATGAAAAGAAAGAAATAAGAATCGGGACCAGCATCTCAGTAAAGACACGAGGAGATCTTATTGAGCTGTTAAGAGAATTCAAGGACGTCTTCGCTTGGTCCTACCAAGATATGCCGGAGCTAAGCACCGACATCGTAGTTCACAAGCTCCCAATAAAGGAAGAATGCAAGCCCGTCCAACAAAAACTTCGCAGAATGCGACCTGATGTGTTGCTTAAAATAAAAGAAGAAGTCCGAAAACAGTTCGACGCGGGTTTTCTCCGAGTAGTTGAATATTCGGAATGGGTCGCCAATATAGTGTCTGTCCCCAAGAAAGATGGTAAAGTACGTATGTGCGTAGACTACCGGGATTTGAATAGGGCCAGCCCAAAAGATAACTTTCCGCTGCCACACATCGACACTCTGGTAGATAATACAGCGGGGCATGCCTTTTTCTCCTTCATGGATGGTTTCTCCGGATATAACCAAATAAAGATGGACCCTGAAGACATGGCGAAAACCACCTTTGTCACAATATGGGGAACATTTTGTTATAAAGTGATGCTGTTTGGACTTAAAAATGCTGGGGCAACATATCAAAGAGTCATTGTGACGTTATTTCATGACATGATGCACAAAGAAATTAAGGTTTACGTCGACGACATGATTGCAAAGTCCCGAACGGAGGAGGAACATGTGAATGTCTTAAGGAAACTGTTCATGAGGTTGAGGAAGTTCCAGCTAAAATTAAACCCTGCCAAGTGCACTTTTAGGGCTACATCCGGAAAATTGTTGGGTTTTGTGGTCAGCCAAAAGGGGATCGAGATAGACCCAGACAAAGTTAAAGCCATACAAGAATTACCCCCGCCTCGTACGCAAAAGGAGGTTCGAGGTTTTCTTGGGAGATTGAATTACATCGCTCGGTTTATTTCGCAGTTAACAGAGAAGTGTGACCCAATATTTCGCCTTCTTAGAAAGCATAACCCAGGCGTTTGGGATGATCAGTGCCAACGAACTTTTGATAAAGTTAAGTAGTACTTATCCGACACTCCGGTACTAGTACCACCAAATCCCAACAAACCTTTAATTTTGTACTTAACGGTTTTCGAGAATTCTATGGGATGTGTCTTGGGCCAACACGACGAGACGGGAAGGAAAGAAATGGCCATATACTATCTCAGTAAGAAATTTACCGACTGTGAAATAAGATACTCCCCGGTAGAAAAACTATGCTGTGCACTGGTTTGGACTACCCGAAGGTTGCGACAATACTTGCTATACCACACGACATGATTGATCTTAAAGTTGGATCCTCTAAAATACATGATGGAGTCAACCGCGCTGAATGGGAGAATGGCTAGATGGCAGATCCTATTGTCGGAATTTGATATCGTCTATGTGAGCCAAAAAGCAATTAAGGGAAGTGCAATCGCAGACTTCCTTGCCAGTAGGGCTTTGGAAGACTATGAGCCGATAAATTTTGACTTTCTAAATGAGGATCTGATGTATGTCGCAAATACCGAAGAAATAATGACTGAGCATTCATGGCGATTAAACTTCGATGGTGCTTCAAACGCTGTGGGTAATGGGATCGGTGCAGTTTTAGTGTCACCAGAAGGAGACCATTATCCCTTCACCAGTAAGCTTGACTTTGATTGCACAAATAATATGACAGAATATGAGGCATGTATCATGGGGATCGAAGCAGCCATAGATCAAGGGATCAAGGTCTTAGAAATCTATGGAGATTCAGCATTGGTAATCTACCAGCTCAAAGGAGAATGGGAGACCAGAGATTCCAAATTAATTGAATATCGAAATATGATCCTCGAACTAATCAAAGAATTTGACGAAGTCACATTCAGGTACCTCCCACGCGAAGAAAACCAAATGGCTGATGCTTTGGCCACCTTAGCTTCGATGATAAAAGTGAATAGGCCAGAGGATATGAAGCCCATTCAAATGAGCATTTACGAAACTCCAGCCCATTGCTGCGACATCGAAGAAGAAGAGAAAGAAGAGCATCCTTGGTACCAAGACATTCTCTAGTATGTGAAGGACCGAAAATGCCCCGAAGGAGCGACGGAAAATGACAAAAGAACATTGAGAAGGCTCGCAAATGAATACGTCCTGGATGGAGAAATTCTATATAAGAGAAGAAAGGATCAGGTGTTATTAAGATGTGTGGACTCAATCGAGGCTAAAAAGATCTTAGAAGAAGTCCATGAAGGGATTTGTGGGACACACGCGAATGGATTCAAAATGGCTAGGCAAATCATGAGATTTGGGTACTACTGGTCGACCATGGAGACTGATTGTATCGATTATGCCAAGAAATGCCACAAATGCCAGATCTATGGGGACAAGATACATGTGCCTCCTTCACCCCTGCACGTCATGACATCCCCGTGGCTTTTTCTATGTGGGGCATGGATGTTATTGGACCAATTTCGCCAAAGGCCTTTAATGGACATAGATTCATTTTTGTGGTTATCGACTACTTCACCAAGTGGGTAGAAGCTGCTTCTTATGCTAATGTTACGAAGTCCGCAGTCAGCAAGTTCCTAAAAAAGGAGATCATATGTCGATATGGGATGCCTGAAAAGATCATATCAGAAAATGCACTAAACTTAAACAACAGAACGATATCGGAGGTCTGTGAGCAGTTTAAGATCAGACACTATAATTCGTCCCCATACCGCCCAAAGATGAATGGAGCAGTAGAAGCAGCGAACAAAAACATCAAGAAGATTATTGCAAAAATGACAGAAACTTATAGAGATTGGCATGAAAAGTTACCATTCGCGCTCCTTGCTTATAGAACTTCTGTGAGAACGTCTACTAGGGCAACACCGTTCTCACTTGTATATGGAATGGAAGCTGTTTTACCATCGAGGTGGAGATTCCTTCTCTCCGAGTCTTATCAGAGCTGAATTTGGATGAAGCGGAATGGGTTCAAGCTAGATATGATAAGTTAAATTTGATTGAGGAAAAGAGATTAAAAGCTATCCGCCATGGTCAAATGTACCAAAAACGGATGATGCGCGCTTACAACAAGAAGGTTCGTCCTAGAGAATTCCATGAGGGAGACCTAGTCTTGAAGAAGATACTTCCAATACACAAAGACTCTCGAGGAAAATGGATGCCTAATTGGGAAGGGTCGTACGTCGTAAAGAAAGCCTTCTCTGGAGGAGCTTTAATTTTGACTGAAATGGATGGCAAAGAACTATACAACCCGGTGAATTCAGACTCAGTGAAGAAATATTACACATAAAAAAAACGGAGAGGTCAGGATGAAAACCCGTGAAAGGGCATCCCGAAACCAAAGGGGTTTTGAGTTGAAAAACTTGAAAAGAGCAACTCAAATACAAAACAAGGACAACCAATTGCTCCCCAAAAGTGGCAAAATGGAAATATTTCACATCTTGAGGCATCGACAGAGTAATTCCGAGACCTCCAGAAACATAGCAAGTGAAAAATGATCTTTGGATCAGGGAAACTTATAGCTGATATCTAGGTCTAATACTTTCCTATCGGTCGTTATTTGTTCTTTGTAAATATTTGATATCATAGCCAATAAATCTCCAAATTTGATCCCATTCTTTTCCATATTGTCCAAGTATTCTCATATTAAAATGATGGATAAAAGGTCATAAAAGGAAACTAGGGTTCGCGGATATTATTCTAGGAATTGCCTAAAAATGCAAGATTTCTAAGCGACTGCTAGTTGAAAGAGCTAAAACCTGGAAGAAGCAATTCAAAAGTCGAATTTGCCGAATTGAATTCAAAAGAACGTCAAGAGATGGCTTCCAAATATAAAAGACTAATCTTTGAAAATGCAAACATTGAATCATACACATTCATTTTAGGTTAAGAGCATTCTAACTCATTTCCAAGCATAACATCTTAAACATATCTGGCCTACATAGAGGACCATTTGAGTATTTTCTGCAGGTCTCAACGTCATCCTCTGAAATTGAAGTAGAGTTGGATAACACGTCTTGATCTCTGAAATTGAAGTAAGAGCAACGCCATCCCCTTGAAATTGAAGTAGAGTGGATAACGCGTCTTGATCTCTGAAATTGAAGTAAGAGCAACGTCATCCCCTTGAAATTGAAGTAGAGTGGATAACACGTCTTCATCTCTGAAATTGAAGTAAGAGCAACGCCATCCCCTTGAAATCAAAATAGAGTTGGATAACACGCCTTTATTTCTGAAATTGAAGTAAGAGCGAGATCATTTCCTATCCTCTAGAAATTGAAGTAAAGTTGGATAGCAAAGTCTTTATCTCCCTAAAGAGCAAAACCAAGCCTCGACGCCAAACCCCACTCAGGAGGACGCAGCAAGCCTGATGGCAGATTCTTTTTTCTCTTCCGCCATCGTAATGGATTGGAATAGAGCTGCAAGTCAGGTGTTGTCAACATGAAGTGGTCAACAAGGGAGCCGAGAGTCAGCAAAATTTGACAAAATTGGGCCTCTTTTTTTTAATCTTTGCTCCGTTCCCGTTGCACGTCAACAAGCAAAGAGGGGCAGCTGTTGGAGCCCAATTTTGACCGGGCTTTGACCTTTTAAGTTAAATTGATTTTTAATTTTATTTAAATTTAAATTTATTTTAAATTTAAATTTAATTATTTAAATTTACTTTGAATTTAAATTTAAATAAAAATTAAAACAAACATAAAAATTTTTAAAGTCCATTTACATGGCCCAAATGGCCCAAATCCCTTTAGCCCATTTACACCCATTCTTGACCCAATTACAGCCCAGACACCAGCAGCCCTCAACTCAGCAACCCCAAGGTCAAAGTCAAATCTTCACCCACGTGCCTCTGCCGATTGCTGCCCACCAACTCCATCCACCATGCCCTGCCATCACCATTGCCTAAGAAGAACCTGCAACAAGCAAGGGGGATTAGAGGTGCATTTAATTGGAAACAAACAAAAAAGAATGATGGGAATTTGGCTTTAAAAGCCAGACAACAATTTTGTACAGAGAGGGAGACAAAAAATTTGAAATATTTGTGATCTATAAGATAGAAGGTTACTGCCGAAACGAGGGCACAAAAATATCTTGTAACCAAGTGCAAAGAAAATAGACATAAAGCATTTAGCATCATATTCAAGTCAGATTCAGAGTCCCAAGCATTTAGTATTCAGGTATTCAATTTACATTTATTCTTAAATGCCTTAATTCTTGGTATTTCTGATATACATTAATATCTCTTAAATGCTTGACTGTCATCATTCATTATGATTTTCAGTTACTTCCAAGTATTGAATGTTAATAATGTTTTAATAATATCAATTAATAATAATAATTAAATTTTATTTAACAAAAATTAAAATAAAAAAAACGAAAGGACAGTAGCTTATCTGTGCCCGTCGATTTTCCCGACCACGCCACTGCCGTCCTCCGCCGGAACCACCACCATTGTCACTGTTCGAACATCAATAACACCCAAAAAGAACAGTTAAAATTTTTTAAATAAATGTTTCAAAATAAAAAAAAGGGAGGAAAAAAGGGATAAAATTTAAGAAGTTCCCAGATCTGGAAAATCCAGATCTGGGTTTTGAAAGGGTGGATTTTTTTTGATTATTAAATAAATAAATAAGTAATAAAAAGGAGAACAGAACAAAGAATGAAGAGAAAGGGGGGCTGTTTACCTTCCGACGACGGCGACCGGACGACCTTGGAGCGGCGCGTGGCTGGCGAAATCGGCAGAGGGCACGATGACGATCGCTCGGCGGGGGCGCGTGGCCCTGGACGCACACCGGACGACGGGCTAAGGCCTGGCCAAAGTTCGGCCGGCAGTGAGCATAAGTCTGAAAGAAAAAATGAAAAAGGGGGTGGGGGGGTTTTGTTTCAGGCTTTTGAAATGAAAAAATGAAAAAAAAATCTGAAATTTGCTATTTATACTAAACCCATTTGGACCGATCCGACCCGACCCGACCCACTCTGAGATCCGCGTGTTTTTGGAAAGTGGATTATTTATGCAATTGGTCCTCCCGCATTTTTATTTGCTTCAATTTAGTCATTTTTGCATCTTTTTAATTATTTGCAAATTTGCCCTGTAATTTTAATTATTTTATAATTTAGTCTTTTGACTGTTTGACTGTACCAGAGGTTGCCATGTGTCATGTTTTGGATTATTTATGCATATAGTCCTTTCTATTTTTAATTCGTGTTAATTTAGTCCTTAAATTAACTTTTATGTAATTACAAAATTGGTCCAAAAATTTTTCAAAATTTTCAAATCAACCCCTTGACTTCTGGATGCCTGTGGGGCTCCCAGGTGTCACCTGTTTTTGGTTTTATTGCTTTGTAAGCCCCTAAATTGTCTAGAAATTACATTTTAACCCCAAAACTTTTCCAAAATTACATTTTAACCCCAAAACTTTTCCAAAATCACATTTTGACCCTAAAACTTTTCCAAAATTACATTTTGACCCTAAAACTTTTCCAAAATTACATTTTGACCCCAAAACTTTCAAAAGATATATTTTGACCCCAAAACTTTCCTAAATCCCATTTTTAACCCTGATTTCACCAAAATTTACCATTTTACCCCCGAAGCTTCTAAAATTCCGTTTTTTAACCCCGATTTCACCAAAAATTACCACTTTATCTTCGAAGCTTCTAAAATCCCATTTTTAACCTCGATTTCACCAAAATTTACCATTTTACCCCCAAAGCTTCTAAAATTCCATTTTTAACCCCGATTTCACCGAAAATTACCATTTTACCCCGAAGCTTCTAAAATTCTATCTTTAACCCGATTTCACCGAAAATTACCATTTTACTCCCGAAGCCTCTAAAATTCCATTTTTAACCCCGATCTAACCAAAATTACCATTTTGCCCCCGGGTATCCATAAGTCCCGTTTTTCACCCCGATTTCATCATTTATCAATATTTGCATTTGTTTGCACCTACATTTTATATTCTCGCACACTATTTATCTACTTATTATATTACTTCATATCTAATTTCTCTTATCAATTGCTACTCGAGTTTTTAAACTTACACTCTCATTTACAAATTACTTCAAAAATCGAGGCAAGGTTCGGTTCGAGTGTAACTTCGAAAAATCACGCCCTAACGTGTCGGGTGCGATTTATTCGTATAATTCGCGCGAACTGAATATCTTTTTCAAGTTCTTCTTACACCCGTTCACTTCGAGGCTCCGAGAATGTCGTGTCCTAACGTGTTGGTCGCGACTTCAAATCTTCGTGAAAATCGAAGTGAACAAGTATTCCTTTTAATTCTTCAAATCATGTGTTCGAGGATTGCATTTTAACCTTCATACGAAATTTTCAAGTTCTCAAAAATATATACGAAGAACTTTCATGACGAAAATAAGGCAATATTATTTCGTGTGAAAACTTCGAAAATCGTGCCCTAACGTGCGGGGCATGATTTTCGTAATTCGTACGAAAAGAAATATCCTCTTCAAAAGTTTTCAATACACCCCTATCCGTATCCAAATTTTTTAAATGAACGAGACAATGTTCCTTCACGAGGAAACCTCGAAAAAATCGTGCCTTAACGTGCTAGGTATGATTTTCGTATAAATCACGCGATCGAATACTCTCTTCAAAAGTTCCCTAAACGTCCTTCAATTTCGATACTCCGAGAACGTAGTGTCCTAATGTGTTGGACACGCTTTCTAGTTCTCATAAGAGGAATGAAATACGGGGACGAGTTCTTTTTAAAAAGGTCTCCTTTAAAATTACTCAGAGCCTTTCAAAATGAATACCGTATTTTAAACTTCACTCGAGCTTTCATTGTTTTCATAAAATAAGACCCGAAAATGATCATGTGGTACCAATTCTGGGCGTACGAGGGTGCTAATCCTTCCTCGTACGTAACCGACTCCCGAACCTATTTTTCTGGATTTCGCGGACCGACGTTTTAACGTTTTTTAAACGTTTTTTGTGGTGATCCAATCGCACCCAAATAAAAGATTGGTGGCGACTCCCTTTTTATTCCCATTTTCCAAAACTTAAAATATTCTCCGAAACTATTCGTTTTCGAGGTGGTTTCGACAACTAATAAAATAAGGAGTCGTAGGCAGAGGATAACAACACTGGGTCGCAAATTGAGTCCCAAAAGGACTTCTAATGCCACATTTTGGCTTGCTTGGACGACAAGGCTTCTTTCCACGTATGGCCAACCACCTATTAACCTTTATTGGATCACGTTAAGGTTCACATATGTATTTTGGATTTTTAATTAATTTTAAACCAAAATTAATTGTCGAATTAAATAAGTTACACATATCTCATTTTAATTTCATTAAAATTATGACCATTTTTACGTATTAAAATACACTTGTGAGTTTATTTAATTAATTCTATTTCATTTTAAATGATTAGACAACAAAATCTTTTAATTTAGGACACTAAAATTATTTCTTTGTATGGTAATCTTAAAATCAAGCCTTGTGAATTCAAAATTGAGCAACAAGACAACTTTTATTTATTCGTATAGACATGGATAATAATTATACATTCTATTGTCACACAATTAGAAAGGGCATGGTCCGGGGTTGGGAGGGGTTTCGATCTCCTTAAAATGGAAAAATTTTCATTTAAATCTTTTAATTTTTTTTAAAATTTTAAATTAATAAATGTCAAATTGTACTTTGACTCTTCCTAAAAATGATAAAAATTTGATTTAATCCTTTAAAACTTATAAAGATATAAGCTATTCAAATGGTGAAATTGTATTTTTATATCGTAAAAATTAAAATTTAATTCCCTTCCCTCACCAAGTTCTTGAGGAAATGAGAATCTTGGCTTCTATTCCTTTTCTTTTTCTCCTTTGTTATCCTACAATACCTACGTGGATACCATCCAAGTTCCAATCCTAATGCTTACATGGACCTGAATACTTCAATAATTGGTTTGAAATCTGTACATGAACAAATATTTTAGTTCTTCTCCCTTTTAAAATCACAGGAGTAGTATGTAACATGTCATTTTCGACAGCCCATGGCACGCTAGATCAAGTCTGTCATTACAAAAACAACCTTTTTACTATAAAAAGTACCCTACTGTTTGATTGAACCTTTGAATAGCCAATAAGGTCCTCAACTAAATGCCAACTTGGCCTATCAAAAGTGCAGACAACCCTGTTCCTATCACCTTATAAAACCAACCCCAATAGCTATATATCCATTAGGCAGCCAAGAAAAGTTCCCTCCCATTAAAAATGGAGTTTCCCTTCCCATCAGACCAACATTCTCCCTTGTATTATTATCTCCTTCCATCTCCTCCCCTTTTCTCCAACCAGCTTCTTCCTGAAAACCATGTTAATTGGACTCAAACCCCAGAGGCTCACGTTTACTCTGCTGATCTTCCTGGTAACTCTCTGCCATAGAAAATTTTCTTTTCCTTTACCTTGTATTATTTATGTACTAGAAACTAGTTTCATGCCATGGTTTTTGTATTTATTTTTGTACCATACATTAGGGGTGAGGAAGGAGGAGATAAAAGTGGAAGTTGAGGACTCAACATATCTTATAATTTGGACCGAGGCAATCGATGACTCAACAAAACCAGCCATGGACTTCAAGAGGAAATTCCGGCTGCCTGGTTCCATTGATATTGATGGAATATCAGCTGAATATGAAGATGGGGTCTTGACAGTAACCGTGCCAAGGACTTTCAGGAGGGGTAGTTTCTATATTGACCCTGCAGATGTGCCCGATAGGGTCGAAGTTCTTGCAAGGGCTGCCTGAAATTGGGAACATTACTGTCTTTTTCTTTAGATTGTAAACTTTATTTGTGGGGTGTGATTGGTCTGGGGTGCGAACCTGGGGAATTGTTTGTACCAAAGATTGAATTTGGTTTGGACTATGGCTCCTGTAATTCTAAAACGTCAAAATTTCCCAGGAAACAAACATCCAGGTTCAGCAGACATGTTTATGGGCATGGGATTCACTGTATGTTACATTTGATTTGATTATATATAATCTAAAATTCCTTCCATCTACCTCAAAAAGAATTGATTGGTATCTACAATTAAAAGAAGATTACGTGCACTCTAATTAATTAAATGTTTCCTAAGCAAACTACAAAATAGAGTTGCTTCACCCTCCCAAAAACATGTATCGCAACAATAGCCGAGGTTTTTACTTGCTTCCCAAGTTTGACCTTCTGAAAAAATACTTGAACAATTCGGTCTTTCCCTAATCTCATCATCACAATTATGGTTGATTCGTGTCGGTTTGGTCAATGCAGCGTACACCCACATATTGTTCAAAATTTTTTCGATTTTTAAACGACAATTGGTAACAATTTTTTGTTATTTTGCTAGAATTCGTGAGATCAAAAGACAATACAATTCGAAACCCTTGTTTCCTTAACTTACTCCCAAAACAAATTAAGATAATACTGTAACTATATATAACTTTTACATGACCTTTCTCAGCCGCTATCTTCAAACAACAGGGAATAATCTCGAATTCCCTTCGACTAAAACAATCTATCATTTCTTTCAGCGATGAATTTGACGCTGCTTGAAAATTTCCGATAACATACCTTTAAAAATGACCTTACAATGTGGCTAATAATTTTATTCTGACATGATTTTGTTGGGAAACGGTGCCATGATTGAGCAGGATTAGGTAAAAAAATCTTGTAAATGGTAGGAATTAGAAACCGAAGAAAAAAAGAAAAACAGCCGCCTTTTGAACAATAAAGCTTTTGGAGAAAGTTTGACTAATAAACATTTCTACTATAACCAATAACGTTTATATAATTACATGGATTAACTCTTATACTTTACTATAACAAACTTATATGTATATACTATCTATATAATTACTATTTTCCTTTTTTACTTAATTTATAAAATAAATACAATATTCAAGGTCAACATTACATAACTTCAAATGTTGCTTTTTAATAACAAGTTACATTCTCGTGCAATCATTTTTAAAGATAAAGATTCTCGTCCCATTTACCTCATATTGAGGATTCATTCACATAATTTTTTTTATCAATATAATATTAGAAGAAAGGGGTAAAAGTAAGGGTGTAATCGAGTCAAGTCAAGCTTGAATGCTATCAAGTTTAAGATCAATTCAAAATTTGAAGTTTGATATTTGATTCAAGCTCGATCGAATATCTATTTTTAAGTTCGAGATATAATCGAGCTACTCAAGCTTGAGCTTGATTAAACTCGTTTACCAATTTCTATACTTGATCTCGAACTCAAGCTTGAGCTCGGCTTAGTAATTAAGCTTAAGGTTAATAATATATATTAATGGCAATAACGTAATTTAATAATATAAAAATATGAAAAAATCGATAAGACTCATGAGCCGAGAGTCGTTCGAGTCAAGTATTACTAAGCTCGAATTCAATTTGATCAATAGTTGGAGCTATTCGAGCTCGACTCAATAATTATCGAATTAAATTTAAATTTTTTTAAGTCGAACTCGAGTAACTTATGAGCACCAATGTCTCATTTACACCCCTTGATAAAAAGTGTCATGGTGGCTTTTGTAATAGGAGTTAAATTGTATTTTGCTCCGTTTACTAAAAAAAAAAAAAAGGCAAATTAGTCTCTATATATTATATCAAAGAGAAAATTAGTTTTTTTTGTCAAAATTTTATTATTTTGACTATTTAAAACTTATAACTATCAAGTTTTTTGGTCAATCATGCCCGTTTAAAACAATACAAATAGATTGAAATTTCAATATAAACGACTATTTTACTCTTTAATTATATATATATGAATTAATTTACCTATTTTTTGAATAGAATGAGGTAAAATACAATTTAACTCTAGTACAGAAACTTCCATTATATTTTTACGGAAAAGAGGGTAGAAATAATAGGATTTGAATCATATCATTTAAGTGTCAAATGAAAATTTTAACTAATGTTCTGAATAATTTAATATTGAATTACTCATTAAGATAAATCTTAATTTGAATTTTTTTTATAATTCAAATTATTTTGAGTTATTATTTTAAGTAATAAAAAATATTAAATTAATTATAAAACATGATATAATTATATAAAAGTATGAATTTTAATATTTTAAAATGGCAAACGGTTTTAGAATAATAAATTTTTCATTTTTGGTTTGAGTATAATGATAGTAACATCTTAGAAATTTGGAGGAGTTAAATCAACAATTGAAATTAAAAAAAAAATCACTAATTTATCATTCATCATGCCCATGGGCGTAATTAAGAGGTTGGCAAGGGTTTAGTTCCTTTAAAATAGAAAATTTTTTATTTAGATCTTTTAAAATTTTAAAAATTTTAAATTAATAATGTAAAATTATATTTTACTCCCTTAAAAATAATAAAAAATTAATTTAATCTTTTAAATTTTATAAAGATATAAGTTATTAGAATGATGAAATTATATTTTTACTATAATAAAAAATTATATTTTAATTTTGGTTTTCCTAACAAAATTTTCTGATTTCGACTCTAAATGTTATATTCTTTTATCAAATCTAATGCGTAATATGTATACGAAAGTTACTTTTTGTAATATTTTCATATATAGTTTGTAATGATTAAATTTTTAATGAAAACAATTATTTATTTTTGAATATAAATTTAAAATTCATTCTAGAGCTAATTCAATAAAGATTTAGAATTTTAAATTTTAAGTCGCGAATGAGATATTTTTAGTGTTGGTAAAAATTAAGATTTTTAGACTTTAAGTATTTTAATTTAAATTTTATTATGCGTAAATATTTCATAAATTTTCAAATAATTTGAATTTTAATTTGTATTATATCCAAATACAATTTTAATATACTGTGTATTGAATTAATTTTAATTACGATTGATCCAACATGCACATTTTGCAATCTCTTAAAAAAAGTGCTAACGAGGTTCCTCTTGCTGCTGCGTCATGGAGGAAGCCACCGCTTGGGTATTTGAATGCGGATGGGTTTGAAATTCAACAATACTTCAAGATGACAGGGTCATGTCGTTAAATGCTTCACAGGTTCCACAACGGTCTTGCTTGATCCATAGATGGTTGAAGGCTCATTTGTGGCTAAAATCGCTTCAATGGGATGATATAGTTGTTGAATCCAGCTGGTGAATGCACTGTTGGGTAATTGTACTTCTATATCTGAATTTGTGATGCTTATTCATAATTGTTAGGTGCTAAAATCTTTTTTGGCACATGTTTTTTTTTTGGACACGTAGGAATGTTAATAAAACGTCTCATTCGTTTGTTTAAGTGATCTTATTTCACGTAAATTATATTAAATGAAACATTTCCTCCATTGATATCATTTTTATTTTGTCTTTGGATATTGGTTCAAACTTAATCAATGCGACGGTAGAGCGTAGGATTGAATTTGAATGTATAAAGTAATCCTATGAGTTTGGATTAGTTTTATCTTCTCTTTTATGATTTGTTTTGTCTTGATTTTAGTTCGGTTGATTTTTATCAAATCTCTTTTATTTGTTAAAAAAAAACAAGTGCTAATTAAATAGTTATGAAAAAATTGATAACAAGCTTAATTTATTTTTAATTGTTAAATTTTTGTATGTGTTGAATTTATTTTAGAAAATTGTTTGGTATATTATACTTAATATAATTATGTTGTTTAATGAAAGTAAATATTAAATTTTAAAAGATTATTTATTTTTAATTTTATTAATATAATATTTAATATATATTTTTTGAATAGTTTTGGATGACAGATAAATATAATAATTTGAAAATATAAATTTAAAAAACAATTTATTTTAAAGTTTAATAAAATAAAATAAATTTAGTTTTTTTACATTAAGTGAAAGAAGTTAGCTACCTACTTATTTTATTCAATTTTTTTATTGAAGATTTTATATTAAATAAAAATTAAAATAATTATCAAATATATTTAAAATATTAAATAAATTTTTTATTTTTATAAAAAAACCTATATTAAATTATTTTATTTAAATCATATTATTTTTATTTTTAAATAAAATAAATTGAAGTTTGACAGAAACGGACCAATCGGGTCAGGCCAAGCATACCTAAAATGTCACATTGGCACTTGTCCGTAGTTCTGATCTGAAAGGGAGAATCCCAAATAATTTGAAGTACTGCTACTCTTCAGTCTTCAGCTTAGTTGCTTGACAATGGCGAAATCATCGAGAGAAGCCGTTTCCATGGCTTCAACCTCACCGTCGTCTCTCTCTCCTCCGAAGGTACCCATGGAGCTTCAAGTATCCAACCGTCAAAAGCTCCTCAAATCTCTTCGCCAACACCTCTCCAACTCCTCTCGCCCCCATCACGGCTTCGTTCTCCTCCAGGTACTCTTATTTAAGTAATATTTCAATAACTTCCATCCACAAGCGCCTTCATCGAAGTTAAATTTTATTGGATTAATCGATCAAACAGGGTGGCGAAGAGCAAACGCGCTATTGTACCGATCACATCGAGCTCTTCAGGTTCCTCGACCTTGCCTTTCTCTTTTAAACTTCCAATTATATTACAATTCAGTTCAATTTGAATAAAATAATTGACATTAATAACAATTGATCGGTTTTTAGGCAAGAGAGTTACTTCGCTTACCTGTTTGGTGTGATAGAGCCTGGTTTCTATGGTGCTATTGTAAGTTCTTTGTATCACCTTCTTTTTTATAATTGCATATTTTTTAACTTCTGAATCCTTTCTTAAATGGTAGAGTTTAACGAATTTATAAACTGTTGAAGACTTGAAGTTGATAAATTCTCCTTTTTTACCCATTAAAGGACATTGCAACTGGGAAATCCATTCTTTTTGCGCCTAGGTTACCAGCTGATTATGCTGTTTGGTTGGGGGAAATAAAGCCAGTTTCCTACTTTCAGGTGACTATTGTAGCTATGTTCTCTGTTTTGTTATGCCAGCGATTGTGTTTGTTTAGTATATTTTATGTTTACATTCCTGTTGGCAGGAAAGGTATATGGTTAGCATGGTCTACTACACTGATGAAATTGTTCAAGTCTTGGTTGACCAATACAAGGGATCTGGAAAACCTTTATTGTTCCTCTTACATGGACTTAACACTGATAGCAATAATTTCTCAAAACCTGCCGAGTTTGAGGTTTTACATTATGTCCTCTATTCTACTTTCATTTGCCTTTTTCCTTTTACTTTTAGAACAGTGTGATATTATATCTCGAGTTCTAGTGTACTTTTCTTATGCCAGAGTTACTGAATAAATGCATACCTTTGACTCAAAGTTATGATGTTATGTAAATGTACCATTTTGTTTGTTATAGGGTTATGTAGTTTTTTCTCCTTATCTGATTTTAGGGAATAGAAAATTTTGAGAGAGATTTGACAACTCTGCATCCTGTATTGACCGAGTGCCGAGTTTGCAAGTCAGATTTGGAGCTTGCTCTTATCCAATTTGCGAACGATATAAGTTCTGAAGCTCATGTTGAGGTAATCACTTTATTTCATAGCTTGGAAAACAACTGTATTTTTTTTTGCATGTTTAAGTAAATAATTATCAGATATAATTTGTCATTCTTCATGATTTAGCATTTAGTTTATAGCCAGTTACTTGGTTCTTCTGCTTTCCTTTCTTCATTGTTTACTTTGCCTGCATCATTAATTTCTTTGCAGATTCGTTATTCTTAGTGTAATGTTGAGAATGATAATTTAACACGTACTTGCTTTTCTATTTAACTAGGTTATGAGAAAAACTAAAGCAGGTATGAAAGAATATCAGTTGGAAAGCATGTTTCTTCATCATACCTACATGTATGGTGGCTGTAGGCACTGTTCATATACGTGTATTTGTGCCACTGGTGAAAACAGGTTAGGATTATCTCTGGTTCCTGATTGTTTCTTGTTTAGTACGTTCTATGCAGTAATAACTGGACATAAATAATGTTTCATGCCTATTTTCTCAGCATTTACCTTTTAAGTAAAGCATCAATAGAATAAAACCCAGGATAGCTACAGTTGTTTTAAATTCCACTACAATACCTCATTATTATGAAAATTTTCAATGTCAACAGCTGGTACTCTGCTTGTCATTCTGTATAATTTGTGAATTCTGCTATTCTTTTGGAACGTTTTACTTGTTCTATGATTAATATTTACATATGAGATGTTGATATTGGATCAAAATAATAATCCTTATGTTTCTATGGTGCAGTGCTGTTCTACATTATGGACATGCTGCAGCTCCTAATGACTGGGTATAATTTTCAATGTTTGTCCTATAATGTTTGAAATATATGATGGTTTCATCTGCACGAAAAACACAATCCCATTGAGTTGTTAATGATGTGAATAGTAATAAGAGTTTCAAATTGACCCATTTAAGTTAATCTGATAAAATGGAAGTAGTACGTAAGGTTTCAACATCGTATGTCTTTACTGCAGATCTTAGAAGATGGAGATATGGCCTTGCTTGACATGGGAGCTGAATACAGTTTCTATGGATCTGATATTACATGCACATTCCCTGTGAGTATGTCTATTTATTTTGCAGTCAATGTCTTTTTTTATGTGTTCAATGCTGGATATGGGCTGCTCACTTTTCAATCGAAGCATTTAATGCAGCTGCACAAAAGACACTCAATATTCTGACATGTTTGACTCCTTTCCTAGTTCTCGCAGTTCTCTGGTTAATTTTTCAAGGCCATTGAGACTGGTTCCCCCCAAAAAGTAGCATTTACCATTGGCATTTGTCCGAAGATTTGAAGCAGAAATTGTAGGGTTTTGCATGTCCAAATCTTGTGTCACTTGTATGGGTTTACGAATAAGTATCTTTGTGACCTTTGGTGCTGAGTCTTTCCTTAGCAGCAGACTATTAGGATAGCTAATTTTTCTACACCTTGTAGAGAATACTGATATATCTTCACAAAAAAAAAAAAAAAATCTACCACACTACAAGGACTCTGAGTAAGAGGCTTGTTTGTTCGCTAGTATATGGTGATATAAGTTTCCTCTCTAAAGTAAATCCTACTATGTATGCAGGTGAATGGGAAGTTTACAAGCGACCAGAGCCTTATATATAACGTAAGTCTTTATTCTTTGATCAATGAGTGATGGGTATATCAAGTTTCCTCCTATGAGAATCAATATTGTGTTGACTATTGAATAAAAAAAAGAAAAGAAAAAATAATCCTTTCTGTGTAAGTTGTCATTATTTGATCTTCCTTATCCTACATGCTATGTTCTGCAGGCTGTCCTTGATGCTCACAATGCTGTTATAGCTGCAATGAAGCCTGGCGTGAGCTGGGTGGATATGCACAAGTAAGGGCAAAGAAAAGTAATACTTATGAGATTATTTTTCTTACAATATTTTTCTTTTATCTTTAATATGCATTTTCTTGTTTCCTTTTTCTCTGTTGCAGATTAGCTGAGAAAATCATTCTAGAGTCACTGGAAAAGGGCAACATCCTTGTTGGGTAAATTCTATCTTCTTAATGACGTACTTGTTTCTTTGATTCACTTCTTGTTAGTACCATTAGAAGTAAATCTTTTTAGTAGCTGGCTTCATTTTTTTTTATTGTAGAAACCTTGATGATATGATGGTTGAACGAGTGGGTGCTGTTTTTATGCCTCATGGTCTGGGCCATTTATTGGGTATTGATACTCATGATCCTGGTGGTTATCCAAAGGTCTTTGTGACAACTTATCTGCTTATAGATTTTTTTCTCTATGCTAGTCTTACTTTAATTCTCAGTTTGTTGGTAGGTACAATTTTCAAATTTTCATTTCACTTATGGGTTTGGAAGGGTTAAACTCTTGCAGGGCATAGAAAGACCAAAAGAACCTGGTTTGAAGTCTTTGCGTACTGCTAGACAACTCCTGGAGGGAATGGTAAGTGCTATTTCTTTCCCTTTTTTTTTTTTCTTGTCAGAGGAGGGTTCTAATATGTTGTACAATAAACTGGTTAAATATTTTTGTAGTCAAATGAAATCAGAATGTTGATCAAGTATGTTTTAAATTTATATTTGTTTCATTTACAAAACCATCGCTTATGCTTAAATTTAAAAACTATTTTTATATGGTATGTTTTATTCAAATTACATCGTAACCATTTTTGTAAAATTAATGGCTGCCTCCTTCCAAGGACTACAATACAAAGTCCTAATACCAATTGTTCTTTTTTATTATTGTTTCTCTGCTCATAGTTAAGCTTAGTCAGCTGAACCTCTTGATGTGCTTTGGTATAACATAACGTATGACATATCAACTTTTTTCTTAAGAAACCCTGTAGAAACATCCCTTTAATTTTCAATTAGTTATTCCTGGTTTAAGTCTATGACATCATGGTAGTGCATGAAGCCCTTAAATTTTTTAAAAAGGAATCAGTTTGCATTAATTATATCACTATAAAGGTTCTAAGAAGTGATCTTTGTTCTTTCTTATAAAAAGTTCTAACATGGAATTCAAGTAGTGCTTTAGAGATGTATTAAAGCTTGAGTCTTCTTGTTGTAGGTGATAACAGTGGAGCCTGGATGCTATTTCATTGATGCATTGTTGGTTCCAGCTATGGAAAGCGCAAACACTTCAAAGTTCTTCAACCGTGAAATAGTGGACAAATTTAAAAATTTTGGTGGGGTTCGAATAGAAAGTGATGTGGTATGTATTTACTTAATCTTACAGTTATTGAAGTCCAAAATTTCCTGCCTTATTTATTTTACATATATAAGTAGTCGGTCTGTGTGTCAATTATAGTTTAAAAACAAATCATCTCTATCACTTATTAACGTCTACATGCATGTAGAAATAGGTATTACATTTCCCTATGCTGTTAATAAAATGGGTCACAGTGACAAAACTAAGTATTGGCTTTAAAAGAACTGAAGAAGAGTTCTGGTTGAGAATCTTCAAAATGTGTTCTAAGTTCTAACAATTCAGTTTTTGAATTTGCTTCTTGGTGTTCGAGTGTCTAGGAGTATGGATAATGTACTGCAAGATTTGTAGGGTGCTAGCTCTTGCTGAATTCATGCAATCCTTGTAAAACCCATGAATACTTTACAGCTAGCTCATGCGCAAAGAATTGAGTCATAGGGACTTTCGTGTATTGTGCTACATTTGTGTAAAATACATTTAGGATAGGCTCTGCGATTTTATCTGTTTGTGTCATTGTTCTTAATCATACAATTCCTTTCTTCGATTGTTAGCTTGTAACGGCCAACGGTAGCAAGAACATGACAAAAGTTCCTCGGGAAACATGGGAGATTGAAGCTGTCATGGCAGGGGGATCATGGCCACTCAACAAGGCCTCTGGTTAATCCCAAAGTGATGGGGAAGCTTTAGTCAAGTTTTTTCAACAATGTTATGTACCTGAGAATGTGGGGACCGGAAGATCTCTCCCTATCAGCCATTTGACTTGTGGGGATCAATAAAAGTGGACTTGTTTGTATTATTGATATTTTATTTTGATTTATATCTTATTAATCTTACCAAATTAAATAATTAAACATTTGTTTATGCACTGGATTTTTGAGTATCATATGCCTAATATATGGGTGGTCTAACGGGAACAATACACCAAAAAAAAAAAATCAACGGCTTTATCTGAGATCAGTCGCTGGTAAAACGACGTCGTTTGAGATATTGCACTTTGATTTTAGAATATTTTTCTTTTGAAACACTCGACATTCGTCCCTCTAAAAATCTACCGGGACGTGACATTACACCATCCAATATTTAAACGCAAACAAATTGCAATATAGCTCGCAAGTGGAGCTAAGCTTTCTCACCAAGACAAAGCGGAAAAGCCCTAACAAAGACGCTAACCTTCGCCAACTTTCCTCGGCTAAACCCTAATCACTGTCATTAAGAAAATGGGTCGCCGCAAAGGAAGCAACACGGCTCAAACCTCGACGAACTCTTCGAACCAATTCGAAGGAACGAAGATTCGCTTCCAAGATGCCGACGACGATGGAGTCGCTACTGAAAGCTTCAATCTTGACGAATCAATGCTTGCCGTTGATAAAGCTACTGAAGATGTCTCCATGGGAGAAACTGACGTCTCCTTTGTAGATAGCGATGCCGGTGATGATAAAACCAGTGCTGATTATTACTTCGATTCTTACTCTCACTTTGGTATATTTTCCTATTCCTCTTATTTTGTAGCTTTGATTTTTTACTGTTATTTGTCTTGTCGATTAGAAAACTGGGGGAAGCTATGAGATTTTTTAGTGTTGGTTTTAACTTTCCTTATGAGGAAGCTTCGAATGAGGGAAGAAATTTTCAATCTTTGCAAAATTTGGAGCTCTTTCAGTTCTATAGTTTGCTTATTTCTAGTTCAATGAAGCTCTAGCAATTTCTGGTTATATCTTATACGTTTAATAAATGACAATTGAGCAGTATACATTTGGCGCTGCATTGGGTTGACTAATATTTGTCCTTTAAATAGTATCATTTATGTGCAGATAGCACATTCTTTTGAAGCTTAATTTGAATTTTCCTTTTTTGGTATGCAGGAATTCACGAAGTAAGTGTGCTGGACTTGGACTATTGAATGCAGGGCATTTTCTTCTTTGGATATTTTCGAGTTCTTTATAGAATAGTTTTCCTTTGGTACCATTGCATTCTGAATATTGTTGCCGAATATTTGTGAATGAAGCTTCAGCTGTAATCGTTGACCCACGACTTTATGTGTTGTGCTTGCTTTTCAGAAACAGTTATCATTTTCACTTAAGCATGTTGGTTGCAGTGGAAAAGCTTCGGAGAATTGAATAATTTTTTTACTTAAACTTGTATGTATGCTAACTTGCTAGTCTCTGCATTTCAGGAAATGCTCAAGGATGTAGTGCGAACTAAGACATATCAAAACGTTATTTATCAGAATAAGTTTCTATTCCAGAACAAAGTAGTTCTTGATGTGGGAGCTGGAACTGGAATCTTGTCCCTGTTTTGTGCGAAGGCAGGGGCTGCACATGTTTATGCAGTATGTGGTCCTGTTCCTTTTTTCTTTTTATTTCTTTTTTATTTGTTGTTTATATTTCTCCAACCAGCATATTTATTTCATTCCTAGTGTCCATCCCAAATTTGCTTAATGTGGTTAATATTTTCCCATTCCTAGGTCGAGTGCTCTCACATGGCTGATATGGCTAAACAAATTGTTGAAACAAATGGATTGTCTGATGGTGGGGTTTACTAATGTTTGTTGTGTCTTATTGTATTGATTCTCTATTTCATTCAACGGTTTACACAAGAATTATTTTGTGTTACAGTGGTTACAGTTTTGAAGGGAAAAATTGAAGAAATTGAGCTTCCTGTTGCCAAAGTAGACATCATTATATCAGAGTGGATGGGTTACTTTTTGTTGTTTGAGAATATGTTGAATACAGTGTTATATGCACGTGATAAATGGCTGGTAAGTTGCTTCTACTATTGATACTTCTAACATCTTCTGCGTGATATATTTTCATGGTTGCTGGTATAGGAATAGCTTGTGTGTTTATATTATGTACTCAGAAATTCCTTCATGATTCATTTATGTGTATGCTGTGTTAAACTGATATTCAACCTGGGATACATGCTTTGCATATACAGGTCGGAAAGTCAGCATAATGTGGTAGGTATGCCTTGGGTTAGGTTGGGTTGTTGTCAACTGACTGTGAAAGCAGGTTGCCTTCTATTGGTTGTTTCCTATGATATTTATATCCGGTGCACTCCGTGCATTTACTATAACAAACAGTGATGTTGTATGGTCATATTATCCTTGTTTTCTTGACATTTCCTATGTTCCACTTGGCCTTTTTTTTTACTTCTCTCTGTGTATTACAATATGTAACATGATTACTTACATCCTCTGTTGGATGGTATGATGTGCACAAGGTGGGCTGTAAGTGAGGGACTGTTTATGATTGAGACTTTAACTACATCTTTTTTTAATATTCTCTTTGAGCAATATTTTGCTTGTTCTTTTTTATGTGGTGGCTAAGTGGCCTTTTAAGTTTATTGTTTTGCTCTTGAATGCAAATTTTTGTTGGTTCCTGACATGCTGTATTTTTTCATTCAAATTTCTTATTTGGTTGCCCGTGCCAGGTCAATGATGGTGTTGTGCTACCAGATAAGGCTTCTCTTTACTTGACAGCAATTGAGGATGCTGAGTACAAAGATGACAAGATCGAATGTGAGCCTAGTAGACTGATACTTTGATATTGTTCTTTGTATTCGAGTTCATCTGTAGTTTTGGTCTTTCAATTAGTTTTTCTATTGTGGTTCTTTGCTATTGAGTTCTTGTATTCTTATATTACACATCTTTTCTCCATTGCATCATCTTGCTACAGTTTGGAATAATGTTTACGGGTTTGACATGAGTTGCATCAAAAAGCAAGCTATGATGGAACCTCTTGTGGACACAGTTGACCAGAATCAAATTGTGACAAATAGCCACCTTCTCAAGGTGAGAATAAATAGCACAAGCATAACTGATGTATATGTATATATTGATTTGTATCTATTTAAGCATATGCTCGCTGAAAATTCTTGACTTACTGTCCTTGGAATTCATCTGCTATGTTCATGTTGCTTTTCTTTATTCAGACAATGGATATCTCCAAGATGGCTCCAGGTGATGCTTCTTTCACTGCATCTTTTAAGCTTGTTGCACAACGTGATGATTACATCCATGCTTTTGTTGCGTACTTTGATGTATCATTTACCAAGTGCCACAAATTGATGGGCTTCTCTACAGGTTTATCTCTTCTTTCTTCCTTGTTTCCATTTCATTTCAGCCAATAGATTACAAAGTTTTATATATCCTATGTCCTCCCGTCATATTTATGTCTAAAGCAGCAAGCTTTGTCTATAATTATTTTGCCCCAGCAATACAATAATGCATCTGCTCAAGTCTATGTTTCATACAATTAATCCATGTTTCTGAGTTTTATCAAAAAAAGAAAGAATCAATGTTTCTGACTTTTTCAAATAAAAAACAAAATATAGGGCCAAAATCGCGAGCTACACATTGGAAGCAAACGGTGTTGTACCTAGAGGATGTGCTAACCATATGTGAAGGGGAGGCAATAGTTGGTAGCATGACTGTTGCACCAAACAAGAAGAATCCCCGAGATGTTGATATAATGGTAAAATATTCATTGAATGGTCGACGTTGTGTGGTTTCAAGAGTTCAATTCTACAAGATGCGCTGATGTCTCTCACTGATATTTTTATCAACCACCACCATAAATTTATGGCCTAGGCTAAAGCATGAAGATGCTGCTCCTATTTTAATGCATTTGTATTCTAACATTCCTCAACTGCTTGAGAATATTGGTTCTTTCATATGGAATGTAACATTTGTTGCCCTTTAATTTTCATTGATTCTTTACCATGTTTGCATGAGTGA
This sequence comes from Gossypioides kirkii, assembly GCA_005610355.1. Lineage (NCBI taxonomy): Eukaryota > Viridiplantae > Streptophyta > Magnoliopsida > Malvales > Malvaceae > Gossypioides > Gossypioides kirkii. The sequence continues at coordinate 7,109,362 of CP032248.1, forward strand.
ATTTTGTCTTGTGTTTTTAGATTTTAACTTGGATTCCTGCAACCTCAATATTGCTGTTTTTTGTTTAAACTCAGAATTATTCTCAACTTCCAATTGAGAAATGAAGATGGTGGTTATGATGACTCTTACAGATCCACCTTTTATGGCCGATCTACAATAGAAAGTGTGAGGCAAGTGGACAAAATATGGGAGCAATTAAAAAACAGATGTATCAACAGATTGTGTATCGACTGACCCAAACTCAAATACTAGTGTGCTTCCTTGAGCTTGAGCTTAATCAAACTTTATTTTTTATATTTGAGCTCAACTCACTCAAGATTTGATTAGGGTTCATAAGTTTTCGGGATTGAGCAAAAATAAAAAATAAAAACCGAACTAATAGTATTTGGATGGTTTTGGTTCATAAGTTAAGAAATCACATCAATCGAATCAAATTAAATTCAAATAAAATTTTGTTTGTATTTAATTTATAATTTTTTTAAATTTTTTATGATGTAAAAATAAATATTTTATATTTAAGACTTAAAAAAGTTTGTATGAAAATTAATTATAAAAAACATTATATACTATATGGAGTATTTGGTAATTTTTTATTTACTTAAAAATAATTTATTTTAAAATATTTATGAATTTTTTTTTGGAACTTGATCAAATAATCTATCGAAAATTATAAAAAGTCCATTTAAAAACTCAAAATTCAAATTTAAATAGAAATAAAAAAAATCAAATTAAACTATAACGAAGTGTTTAAATAATTCAAAAAAAAATTCAATGAAACTGAATCATCAATTTAAATTTATTGAGGGAAATCAGTTCTTCCGGAAGAAGTCTTCAAAGTGTTGTCATAAGAGATGTTTATCTTGTCCCTTAACGATGAAAGGCATTGTCCCTCGTGAAGGGTTTTGTTTACTACTCTGCGAAAAGTTGTGTATGATTCATAGGGGGGAGCGCCTCGATCGTACATGGATGTACAACCACCCACTAAGAGGTGATGTGAGCGTCTTGCTCCTGGTGAGATTTGAACCCTTGACCTATTGAATATAGGTCAATTGTTGGGATATATGGTACCACTTAGTTAAACTAGTATCCCTTTTTTTGTTAGGAGGGGTCGACTCCTTCGAGAGAAGTCTTTAAAGTGTCGTCCTCAAGAATGTCAATCTGGCCCCTCAACAAAGAAAGATATTATCCCTTGAAGGAAAATTTCGTCTCCCATTCCAAGGAGAACTGTATACAGTTCACAGAAAGGAGCATCTCGACTGTACATGGGTGTACGACCACCCACCAAGAGGCAACATGAGCATCTTGTCATTGGTGGGATTCAAACCTTTAACCTATTAAATATAGGTAAATTGTTGAGGTACATGATACTACTTTAGCTTGAGGAATAATACTTCTTATTTTATTATTGAAGAGCCGGGTCAACATCTCAAAATTGACACTTTGAAAATATCTTTCGGAAGAATCCATCCCCCAACAATACTTATCAACAAGGATATACAATTTGTATGCCCTTACTTTCTATAATTAATAAATTTAAGTTTATATAATATAATATATTTAAATTTTATAAAGCGAACTTTCAATATATATAAACCCAACAAGAACTCGTAAATTAGAATTCATAAAAAAAAAATTAAATGAAAAACAAATCAGTGTTAAAGCGTTTAATCATAACAAATTACAACGGCGCCAATCAATCACGTTATTTTAAATCAACCCGCCATGGCTCATTGGCTATGCTTTTAAAGCTGAAAATGATCTGCACTGTTTCTTCGGTTCTAAACGGTGTCGTTTAAAAGTAGTGCCGTTTTTCTGATAGAGAAGGGTTAAAGATTTCGTTTGTTAGAGAAGTAGAACGTTGTGCTTGAATTTTTAAACAGACCAACATACATACAAATAAATAAAAGTTATTTAAGCTAAAAAAGGAAAAAATAAAATAAATAAATAGAAGAGCGAGCAAGGTTTGGAAGACAGAAAATGGCTTGATTTATATTTTGCAAGCCATAAAAGCCGGAACTTATATTTTTCCAAGGGTGAAAGAAGGGACAGAGAAAAGCCGTTTTGTTTCGAGAAAAAAAGGAAATAAGCTTTTTTTTTTCTTTGTTCTGTAGATAACAGAGAAAGAGCCACAGCCATGGCTGACTTAAACGATTCCATTCCTCTTGATTCTGAAAAGATCTATTTTGGTGGAAAGGTTTCCTTTTTTCTACATCTCCATTTTTAATTGTTTTTTGTTGTCAGTTTATTATTTTGCATTTTCATTACTGCATTAGTTTTTTAGTTTTATGGGAAGAGAACCCATTTTTCTGGTTATTTTTATTCCTATTTGTGTTAAATTTAATTCTGCGGCATCGAGAAATCATCTGGTATCAACATATCTATACATTCCCTATTTGGTCAAATATGCTCTTTTATCCACTTTTTTTTAAATATACAAAACAGTCAATTTTTTGAATTTTTCTCAACCTTATTTGTCATTTTACATCTATTACGGTAAATGAGTTATCTTGGTTTGTATGTAATATATATTTATGTGAATCATGTATTTGATTGTTTTGCATGTTGCTATTGCCTTTGGGTTTATATCTGCTTTAACTCTTTCATTTTCGATTAGTTGGAGACTTTTTCATTCTTAGTTTGTTACTTCTAATGGCAAAAGAAGTTGGATGATGGATTCCTCGGGATTATTCACCTGTCTTTGCAGTTCATTGAAGAAACATTGGCTCTATTTCTTATTTTATTTTGTTTTTATTGTATTAAAATTTGCTGCCTCCAAATTTACCTGTATCTCCGATTACCAACCCGAAACTCAAATATAACCCGGACTACTGACCCGCGATCCAAGCTTGGACCCTACCAGGTGGATACATTAAGAGTCCGCGGGAGGCTTGCGAGCCTATATCGCGTGTCCCTAGGTGTTCGCATGTAGAGAGTGCGAAGTCAAACGAGTGGACTGGTAACACCTAGGCTGGTGAACACATATTAAGTCTAGGACAGTATAGGTATTGGTATGCATGAAGCCTACCTAAAACGTAACTTCAATGACACAACAAAAGTACTCAACACACACACACATATATATATATATATATATGAGTTTAATGTCATGGTCTTCTTTAATATGAGAGATTCTTGCTCTCCTTTTAGACTGTCATCTCTTTTTTGAAGAATTTAATGATTGATATCAGGAATCACTCATTTGATTTTTCTCTCTTTTTTTCCTTTTTCAAAGTTAAGTTGGATTTCCCTAAAAAAGGTGAGTGTGCACATGGGAATTGCTTTTGATGAATAATTGAGGTGTTTCTTTTCTTTTTTAAGGGTCATCTAAAATAAATTACTTACCTGAAAAGCTATTCTTATTAAATAACTATTTCCGTATCTAGAAGACATATGGTATCTAAGTTCCAAATACATCTATTTCTATGATTGTTTTATAATAAGCTTAACTATTTCTATTTTGATTGGAAGAAATCTTAATCTGTGCTGACGTAAATAACTTCCAGGAACATCATGTACGAACGCGCTGTGGTTCTGTGTCTGTTATAGTTTATGGGGACCGAGACAAGCCAGCATTAATTACATATCCTGATTTGGCTTTGAATCGTATGTATAATGCTGTTCATATCATAACCTCTTTTGTATTCGTCATACTAAATTTGGGAAAAGCCTCCTTTTGCTAATTCAGTCATACTTTATTTTGTTAACCGGATCAAATTTTCTATTCATGCACATCTACAGGGTACTCTTAGTTGGTGTATATCTCCAAATCTGCTTTCTAACAAGTTTAGTGTTCTTTTATAATTTCCTTCAGATGTGTCTTGTTTCCAAGGATTGTTCTTTTGTCCCGAAGCGGCCTCCTTGCTGCTCCACAATTTCTGCATTTACCATATTAGTCCTCCTGGACACGAGGTCTATAAATTAGTTGGCATTTGCCTATTTGCCTTATTTCTGTTGTATATGGTCTATTTTATCTTCTGGTAGCATGCTAAGTCAATTATTGGTTTCTATATTCACATAGTTTCCTTTCTGCCGCTTTCGCAAGAGTTCTTGCAGTTGGGAGCAGCTCCAATTTTTCCAAGTGCTTCTGCACATTGTGTTGACGACTTAGCTGATCAGATCCTTGAGGTTCTCAACTTCTTTGGGTAATTTTACATTAGTTAGCATCTTAGTAAAAGCTATTAGATATAGCCAGTATTAGTGGTTTGGTTGGAAAGGGGTTTCTTTTCCCATTTAGAGCACTAGATTGTATTTATTAAAAGTTTCATAGTTATGATGACTTCGTTTCTGATTGCATCAGGCTTGGTGCAGTGATGTGCATGGGAGTGACAGCGGGTGCTTACATTCTTACCCTATTTGCTGTAGGTTTCCTTATGAATCTTAAGATTAGTATTATTTAAATGCTTTTTATGTTAGTTCTTTTGACCAAGCTTTTCCATTTCAGATGAAATACAAAAAACGTGTTCTTGGGTTGATACTTATATCCCCTCTTTGCAGAGCACCCTCTTGGACTGAATGGTTTTATAACAAGGTTCCTTCCTAAGACTGTTGGGTTTTATGCACAAATTTCATTTATATGGCTAAAATGATATAATCTGTAGGTGATGTCAAATTTGTTATATTTTTATGGAATGTGTGGACTTCTTAAAGAGCTTTTGCTTCAACGTTACTTTAGCAAGGTGCCTAGCATTTCCATCCTAGTAATCTATCTTTGAAGTTCTGTTTTTTGGGTTATATCCTCACTTATTAAGTAGGTTGGATGATGAGGTTTCTTTAATCGTAGCAGGAAGTTTGCGGTAATACAGAAGTTCCTGAGTCGGACATAGTTCAAGGGTGCAGAAGAGTTAGTGCTTAAGCATTTCTTTTTCTTCTTTCCTGAATAACATTAATACGTTATACTAGATATGCATTCTGTTTCTTTTCTTAAACCAGTGAATTTCTTTTGAAGCCAACATGACTTGTTCCTTTGGCATGTTTGTTTCCTTAGTTGCTAGATGAGAGGAATGGATCAAATGTGATGCAATTTCTTCAAGCAATTAATGGGTACATCACAAAATAATGGAACTACATTGGATTGTCACTTCGTGTTTTGCATGTTACTTCTCTTTATACATTAAGATATTTCAAGTGCTCAAAACTTTGTTTCACTAACATGCAGGAGACCTGACCTTACCAGAGGGCTAAAGAGGCTCAGATGTCGAACCTTAATATTTGTTGGCGATAGCTCACCGTTTCATTCTGAGGCCCTACACATGATATCCAAGTTGGATAGAAGATTTAGTGCCTTAGTTGAGGTAAGTAGCAGAGTTTTCAATTACCTATGTAACAGGGATTGCTGTGTTTGATTGCTAGTATGATGTTGAATGATTCTTGTCTAGTCTGCTACTCTTATCTAGTACTCTACTTCCCTAATAATTTGCAAACCTGGAGTATCTAGTAGTCTATGATCTGCTCTAAAAATTCCATTAGAGGTGGACCAGCCTGCCTGTTGGATGATTTTGTTCCCTTTTTCTTTAGTAGTTAATGCTTTGTGTAATTGGGGTAGGATGCTTGTTTGTGCAGGTTCAGGCTTGTGGATCCATGGTGACAGAAGAACAACCACATGCAATGTTGATACCTATGGAGTACTTCTTCATGGGATATGGATTGTATAGACCTTGCCATTTGAGTGACAGCCCAAGGAGCCCCTTAAGTCCATCTTGCATCTCACCGGAGCTTCTCTCTCCCGAAAGCTCGGGTTTGAATTTAAAACCTATAAAAACCCGTGTTTCGCATTATTCTTGATAAAGTTTTGGGGGTGGGGGGTTGAGAAAGATGGGACTTATTTAGTTAAATTTTTTATAAACTTTTTGGTTCTAGTTTGTCTTTGGAAAGAAGAAAATGTACAAGGGTAGAAGCAGATGTGGAGGTGGGGGTGTAGATATAAGGGAAGAAAATGAATGAATATAGGGAAGGGTAACATGCCTGATGCCCTCAAAGTTTGTAGTTTTAAGAGGCTAGTGCGCAATGGTTTTCTCATATAGTTTCATAATCTATTCTTTTGTAGTCAGTAACTAAGGGAGTCCTTCAATAATGTAAGTAATATAAAGAGGATTTGTATTTATTTATGATGATGATGAGGACGAGCAATCAATAATGGAGATGAAACTCCGCTGAATATAGTAATACCATATTTCAGGATCTATCTGATACACTTCCATTTAGTGGGGGGAAACGGGATGAACCAATTCCATGAGAGGGAACATACAGAATCCTTGTTAATGAGATGTTTAGTCAGAATTCACATGTGTATTTACACATGCATTCATTATGCTATGAGGTACTTCTTTACCTCTTCAGAGTTCAGAAGAAACCCTTCAATGAGCACTAATAAGACTCTTCCATGACAATCAATAATTCAATGAATGTCTATAAAGGCTTATGACAGTACTCAGAGATGCTTGCGTAAATCATTGAAAAAGAAAGGTGTAAATATACTTTCACTGTTATTGTTACAAGTTTCTACTTTGATTCATGCTATTAGTATTATGCATTTGAAATCCTTGATTTCCCCTTCGGCCTCAAAGTCCATTCCAATTCAAGAATTTGTCTAAAACCTTAAGCCCAATTGTCTTAAAAGGAAAAGCCCTAATCCAACCTTCTAGTTTCACAGTATCTATTTTGGGTAATTATAAATTTTCAGGGGTAAATGTCAAAATTGTACCTGAACTTTAATAGAATTTATAATATTGTAGTTTTAAGGTATATTTGAGTGAAAATTTGAGAGGAATTACGAAATATAAAATTAAAATAACAAGATTTTAAGAGAAATTGAATGAAAATTTGAAAATTAAAATTTGAGAAAAATAGAAGAATGTGATTTGAATGTAAAATGATGAAAATGACTTAGATTTATATAACAAATAAACTAGTTGTTGGGAAGAAACATCAACTTGGGGAAATAAGAAACCCTTTTCCGTAAGATTTATTTGTTTTTTTTAATATAATAAGATACCATGTCAGCAATTTTCCCATGACTTAATGGAAAATTGTATCACAGAGATAACGGGGTCAGTAAAATGTGAAAATTGAACTAAAATTAAAGTGTGATGTATACAAATACACCAAATTAAAGTTAATAAATAACATTGCAAATGGTATCAAAGTTAATGTATAATTTTGATATTTATCTCTATTTATATTATTTGCCATATTTTCCCTTATAAATCTTAATTACCACAGCAATGGTTTCCTATATGCAAAAAAAATCAAATATTACAATGAAAACAGATAAAAATTGGTGAATGAATTATGTTGATTGTAGTTTGGACACAATAACAAGTGGCAGCTGAGTTTACCTTTACCACAACAACTAGTATAAAAAAAAATAATTTCTCCTTGGCTTTGCCAAACTCAATCTCCAGAACCTTAACCATTTAGGGATAAATCTTAGGTTGGCAAATGGAAATATCAACTTACAAGTTCAACAATATGTTGGTGCATAATTACTGTCGTTGTTCATATATATTACACATCGATCAATTATTTTATTCACACTACATCATCATTCATGATATCCTTTTTAATTATTTAATTTTTTTCATGTCATTAACAAATAATTTTGATTTTTTTTTTAACTTTGAACCCTAAACCCCGAATCTTGAATCTCGAATTCCAAACTCGAATCTCAAACTTGAACCTTAGATTCAAGGTTTGGGTTTGAGATTCAAAGTTTAAGGTTTTGATTTTAAGGTTCATGATTCAAAATTCAGAGTAAAAAAGTCACCAAAATTATGATACTAAAAAAATTACTAAAATGTCATCAAATAATTGAAAAATAATCATGAATGATCTAATAAGAAATGTGCATAAAATAATTTCTTTCAAATCATCCATGCATTGTTTGGATTTACTAAAATCATTAACTTTTGGGGATTTGTGTTCTAAAGGGGGTTTTAGTGGATGTTTATCCAAAGTAACAAAATTATATAACATACAAATATGCTTCCTGCCCAAACAGAATCTAGCTTAGCAATCAAAAGCATCTTCATCATTGTTTAACTGTTGCAGATAATAAAGCAGCCAACAATCATATATGTTTGTAACCTTGTTATGTGATTGTGAAATTCAGATTGTCTTTTACTTGCTGCATTCATTGTCAAAAGCTAAATCATTTGGCAGCACCAAAGTGGTTTAAGTTAATCACCTCAAAAAGTTTCATCGAGTGAATTCTGGGAATATCTTTGGAAATATGTCAATATATTTGTCTTTAAATTTTGATTCTTTTCTTCTTTGTAGAAGAATAGATTTGGAGCGAAGCTTTGTATAAACTAAGATGAGGGAATATCTTAAAGTTTCTTTCATTATGATTTATCTTTAGTAACGGCAGTCATCCATTGCGTCTACCTATCCAACTTTAGGTCCCACTTTTCATAAAGAATGATATAATTGGGAGCTTTGTGGACGCCAAATTCTAACCTACCTCTCAATTTATCTGCTTCATTTCTTCATAGTTTATAGCACCAGATTTAATTGTTTGCATGTGAAATATCAGTCCTTAATCTGCTGTAAACTGTCTTGTAATATCCCATTGAACTTAGCTGTGTAGTTGACTATTTCTCCTTCAAATTTTCGGTGCAAAGGAGGACATTCCAAAAATAAAAAATGTTGGAATCATAGACCTTTTGAATATGTTCTCTTACAAGGATAGATCGAATCACTAGTTGGATTATTAAATCTTTACAAACCGACAATATTCATTTCTAGAAGAGAGATAAAACTAGAGGAAGTTGAAGTTTTGCTGTCTACAAATTGACAATTCCTTTGAATTCAAACGGCATCAAGTTGTAATTTGATGTTGCCATGACCTACCACAAGCTCTTTGTCTTCATTTGTCAGTATGAAGGGTTCATATATTATGTCCTACCACACTACTAATCTGCCATGCTGTGTCATATTACAACTACACAAAACAAAAGAAAATTTAATTGATGTTCATGCACGTATTTAAGTGCCACATTTTACAAAAAAGTTTATATTTTTAAGACACAAAATAATTGATTACTGTCTCAAGTCCCAAGAGACAGTTGCCTTAAAAAAAGACTGTAGATTAAAGAATGGGGACTTCAATGTGAAAGAAATAGGAAATCCCAAGATCTTAAAGTACATTTTTGTTGCTTCTCATAAGAAATTTTTTTTGTGTTAAAACAAAATGGAAGGTAAGCCACATGACCAAACACTAGTGAACAGATTGAAAACTGTACACCATTAGCCTCCCTCCATTACCAACTCTCAACTTTCATAGCTTATAAAAGTCCAGATTGAGGGAGATAGAAGGAGGGGGTAAGAAAAAGCTTTCCTCCAATCACGCAACTGATTACTTGCATAATTATATGTGGTTTGGTGTTAAATTGTTGTCTTGTCTTTAACCATGCCCTGTTTTCTTTTTGTCGTCTGTTAATTATATGGTAATATATTAATATAGAATTAGCTTTGTTGTAACATTAACAAAGTTGACAAGACAAACAAAAGAAAAGCTTCTAAAATTAGGCCAACCGCTTTTGTAGCACAAGAATCGTTTTTCTTTTTGTAAAGAAAGCTCACGCAGTTTACATGACCTTAAAGAAAAGGCAGCCTCAGTTTCTGTGAAAAAAAGCTGAGCTTGTTCTTACAAGTTACAATAACGGGTACATGTTCCTTTATTGCATCCAAACCAGGCAAAGCTGTCTTTTAATACAGAGAGAGAAAGAGAGAAAGAGAGAAAGAGAGAAAGAGCTTGGTAACTAGAGTTTTTGACACGTCCTTTTTATGAGAAAGAGCTTGCTACTTGATTTGATAAAGTTACCTTGAAGTGCACGTCCCTATCTGCTACGCCCTCTTTTTTCAAATCCAGCTTTTCTGCCGAGCACTTCAAAGAAGGGTAAAAAAAAAGGCATCTTGGGTATTGTGAATCAGGGTAAAATACAGTCTTTTTTTATCAAGAGTTTTGTTTTTGATGGAGAAAGGGGGGGGGGGATGGGTGGATTTTGATTATGGGGTGTGTGGAAGGTGTTTAGCAGTTTAGTTTCTAGCTTGCTTTGGAGATGAAACAGAAGGGTAGCTCAGATTTGGCTAGTAAAGTAGTGGTGGTGGCTGTTAAAGCAGCAAGGGAGATCCCGAGGACTGCTCTGATCTGGGCTTTGACTCATGTTGTTCAGCCTGGGGATTGCATTAAGCTGCTCGTGGTTATTCCTGTCCACTCCTCAAGTAACTTACTTTTTCCTCTTAACACATCTTTCACTTTTATTTGTTTTCTCTTTACTTTTTGTATGATGATACAAATCATTGAGCACATTGGGTTCTTCTTTTCATATGTTTGATTACTAATTTGTTCTACTTCTACACCACTTGCTTATGTTTAAGGAAAAGAATTATCACTAGATGATCTAAAGCATAAAATGTAATAGTCGGCGCATAGAGATTTTGCCTGGTAGGCAGGTTTGGATCTTGAAACCTTTAAGTCTTACAAGTGGCAAGATGCAGTCATTGCAACAAAATATGTTGCCTTTTTATCCAATTGGAAGAAAAGTTTTGGAGAACTTATTTTGTCCTTGTTCTTTACCTATGTACATGTTGCTGTGGAAAATGAAATTCTGTATGTTTCTGAAGTTGATGATGCTTTTTCACGTCACTTAGTATGAATAAATGATAGTGAGCTTGTGGTGAAATTGCAGAATGTTCCTTTAATCCTTTGTTGAACATTGGCTGTTGGTTGGTTCATAACTGCTAATCTCAGCTTCTTCATTCTATGTTTGATACAGTCGCTTTACAGATTATAAATGGCGACTAAGAAAGAACATTATCGAAATTAATTGACCTATTATCAGGTCGAAATGCTCCAAGCCTAGGCTAAGATAATGTTCATTGCAATTTCTTATCATCTTAATAAGCAATTACCAGGTTCAGTTATATATCAGATGAGGTTTAAGCATTCTGCTGCTTTATTCACTTCAAACTATTTGCTGTTAATAACTTCACTGATTCTCAGGTAGAAGGATATGGGGTATTTCAAGATTCACCAGTGATTGCGCCACTGGTCATTGGAAGTCTCTCTCAGCCTCAGGAGCTCATTCAGATGCAAAACAAGATATTGCAGATTCATGCTGCCAAATGATTTTCCAGTTAAAAGATGTTTATGACCCCGACAAGGTTTGTGGATTAATTATTTTCTGATGTTTCTTTAGTTAGTACATTATTTGTTCCTGGAATTGAACTTTGAAGTTATGTTTGCAGGTAAAAGTGAGGATAAAAATTGTTCCTGGATCACCATACGGAATAGTCGCAACTGAAGCCAAGAAAGCCCAATCCAACTGGGTTATATTGGACAAGTAATATATACAATGTAAACTTTGTTCTCTTGCATGATGTATCACATTTTGTTAGCTTAAGGCATGCTTTTAGCTAGGGTGACTGTGCAAATTACACAAGGTCTTAGTTAACTCATTTCTGTAGTGGACAACATTCTCATGTTCAATAAGTTCTTCGTTTACTCAGTTTCCTTTTAATTCTTCTATTTTGTTCAATTATGGTTAATATTGCTTTTGAATCCTTGCACAGACACTTAAAACATGAGAAGAAACACTGCCTGGAAGAGCTGCAATGCAATCTTGTGGTCATGAAGCGATCTCAGCCAAAGGTTCTTCGATTGAATTTGGTTGGATCACCGAACATGGCACCTCAAGTGGCTTGGCCATTATCATTTGAATCAGAAACATATCCTAAACGTAAGAAAAGCAAGGATGACTTGGTAGATGAAACAAAAGGGCCATTTGTGACTCCAGTCAGTAGTCCTGAGCGTGAATCATCCCTGACTGCTACTGATATTGGAACTTCATCAATATCAGGCTCTGATCCAGGGGCCTCACCATTGATCCTCCCTGTGTTATATGAGAGTTTGAAGAAAGAGTATTCATTTATTTCCGAGGAAAGCCAAAATCTGTTTGAATCTGATTCAGACACTGACTGTGAGCTAGATCCTCCTAAAACAAGATCTTATTTCTCTCCATGGATGTCTGACATTCGTAATTCTAGCGCTGACTCTAAGCATCTTGGGAAGGATTTACAGAGACGGAATGATTCATCGCTTACTTCAACATATAACATTTTGTTGGAGAAATTATCTACATTGAACAGAGAACCTGATGTTGGGGTCCTTAATTATAGGCTTGATCTGAAGGTCAGCAAAAGTGTGAGGGAAGCTATCTCACTGTCAAGAAATGCTCCTCCTGGACCTCCTCCATTATGTTCAATATGTCAGCACAAAGCTCCTGTGTTTGGGCACCCTCCAAGGTGGTTCACTTATGCTGAACTAGAACATGCTACAAATGGCTTTTCACAATCGAATTTCTTGGCTGAAGGTGGATTTGGTTCTGTTCATAGAGGTATCTTACCAGATGGTCAGGTGATAGCTGTGAAGCTGCATAAGTTGGCTAGTTCTCAAGGTGACCGAGAATTTTGCTCGGAAGTTGAGGTTTTAAGTTGTGCGCAGCATCGGAATGTTGTAATGCTGATTGGCTTCTGCATTGAGGATGGAAAAAGATTGCTAGTTTATGAGTACGTTTGCAATGGCTCTTTGGATTCTCATCTTTATGGTAAGTTCACTTCTATCCTAATTCATGTTATTACTTGCTGAACATGATCAATGAACTGCTAGAGAGCAAGTAGCCAGAACATCCAGGGAGATTTTCCTCTCCACTTATGTATTGACTAACATGAGTTAACAGGAATGTCCTTAAGTCATGACATTGATACAACATTTAATTGGTAGATAAATATGGTTGAAGTGTATGTAATTGTTCACAATCACGGGTTTGAACTGTCTTTAATGAAAAATGCTGCTTGGTAGTCGAACTGGATCTAGCTGTCTAAAAGTCTAATATTTCCCCTTTTCCTTCATAATCATTGATAATTTCTCTAAATAGGTAACCTAATCATAATATGGGAAATTTTCAGGGCATAATCATGATACATTGCAATGGTCAGCACGGCAAAAGATTGCTGTTGGAGCAGCCAGAGGATTGAGATACCTTCATGAAGAGTGCAGAGTTGGTTGTATTGTACACCGTGATATGCGGCCTAATAATATCCTTCTCACCCACGATTTTGAACCATTAGTATGTCACATCTTCTAAGCTCAATCTGAACAAAATTTCAAATTTCTCAACCAGCTGTTTGTTCTTCTTAATGCTCGTATCATTCAAGTGTGAATAGTCTTCTTTTTGTATCAAACCTTAGGCACATATAGCATAAGACAGGACTGTAAACTGACTACTTCTTCTGGACTCTTTAGGTTGGGGATTTTGGGTTGGCAAGGTGGCAGCCAGATGGAGACAGGGGAGTGGAAACTAGAGTGATTGGACGATTCGGGTACATACTAGCTTGTTTATTCCCTGTTACTTATATTATCTAGCAAGGACAAATTGATTCAGGAAAACACACTTCTTGGTAGGTATTTAGCTCCAGAATATGCCCAAAGCGGCCAAATCACAGAAAAAGCTGATGTCTATTCCTTTGGGGTGGTAATGGTAGAGCTCATCACTGGACGAAAAGCTATGGACATCAGTCGGCCAAAGGGACAGCAGTGCCTCACAGAATGGGTACTAATCTTGACTTATTTTAGGTTATGAACTTATACATCGGTGTTTGCTGAAAATCTTTAATAATTTAGATTTACTTTTCGTCGTAAGAGCATCAACATATCACCTTCTGTTACTTCTAGAATTTATCTAAATGGATTTTCTCACTGGTTCGAATATGGATTAGGCACGCCCTTTACTAGAAAGTCATGCCATACGGGAACTTGTTGACCCCCGCTTGGGGAACAGCTATGTGGAGCAAGAGGTTTATGGCATGCTGCAATGCGCTTCCTTTTGCATCAGGCGGGATCCTCATACAAGGCCTCGCATGTCTCAGGTTGGGAAAATGAAATTTACATAACAAAAACCCGTCACCTCTATGATTCTTATAGAACTTTATATGTTAGCCTTACTCAGTTTACAGTTAACTGAGTGGTGTTTACACTGTGAAGGTACTTCGGATGTTGGAGGGCGATGTCATCACAAATTCGACTTTCGATGCATGAATTCTAGGGATCCTGGAAGTGCAGCAGCCGATCTGCTGAAGCAGTTAGAATGAATATCAGCATCATCAGCAATGACCTACCATTGCATGATCAAAACATGATCAAGACAGAAAGCAGAGGTACCTACACCATACAAAGAGTTGATAGGCAGCTCACTCTTGAAGACTGAAGATGGCCGGAGGCAAGTATTATTTGGAAATAATGTCACCCTTTGATTTTAACTATCATATATAATTTTATTTTATTGTCATACTCATATAACTGTAAAAAAAAAAACATAAGTGAATATTTTGTAAATTACATAGCTTTTCCTGTTTGGCAGTTTGAACAATAGCTATATTGTTTTATTTTTAGAAATAGATGCATTCAAAAATTAAATGACAGTAACAGTATCCGGAGGTTGATTTCAAACAAAAGCAGAATAGTTTATACCAGCCAAAGCAGACAAACGTTACAGTTCAAACCGTGTTATCATCATCATCTCTCACCTCAATATTATATAAAAAACACAAAAACAAAACAATTTCTTATCATCCTATTATACTCTTTCTTGTTCCATCAACGTAATAATAAATGTAGATAATAGCAAAAAAAAAAAAAAAAACATACAGATTTTAAGTGAAAATTCTTTTTAAAAAAATCATGAATAAAAGAAAAGAAATTTATTAATGTTGAAAAACGTCAAGAAGAGTTTATAATGGTTCGTATTGTGGACATGAGACATAATCTCTAGCAGCTTCAGTATTTATATTTTATGTGATACATGCTATGTGACAACCCTTTATTGTATGCATACTCATATAGATATGTTGATTTTCCTCTAATTGCTGACTGAGACAAGAATTAATATCTACACAATGCAATGTTGTTTATTTATAGAACTAACAAAAACAAAAGAACAAAAAGGGAAAAAAATATTAATCAAGAAATATAAGGGAGAGAGAAGATCCCAAGTATTTCCCAAGCTCTTCACTAGGTCTAATTCCAATTTTGCTAAGAACCCCTTCCCTTTGACTCTACTCATCAGTCTTTGTGAAAAAAAAAAAAAACCATATCATCTGCAAAGTTTAAATAAGACAATTCAAGATTTTTTTAGGGTCTAAATAAATCAAATTTGAATAAACGGATCTCTAATTATGCGTATGTGTTTATTTATTTTTAAGTTCGTTTATGTTTATTAATAATTTTAAAATTGTGTTTGTATTTGTTTATTCAAAATCATGTTCGTTTATTTAAGTTAAACAAACTTGTTTATGAATATATAATTGAATATGTTCATGAATGATAAACAAATAAAGACTAAATATTAGTTTATCTTATATTTTAGATATAAAATAATCAAATATAAATATCAATAATTGTATTATGATAAAGAAAATAAGCAGCACAAGCAATCATAATATTATTAATTATATAATAATCAAATAATAAACAACTTTTAAACGAATATAAATGAGTTGAATAAGTTTTATTCTTGTTCAGTTTTATTCATTTTCCTGGTTCCAATCCTTCAAGTGAGCCATGAAAGCTTCAATGATGGTGGCAATAGGTATATTAGGGTTTGACTAAAAGTGATTGAGGATTGGTTGGGAAGTCTGGATGTTGCATGCATATAAAAAACAATCTAACTATGTTTTTAGAACTAGACAATAGTCGAATCGGTCATACTATCGATTTGTTGTTTGATTGGTTCAACTAATTCAATTAAAAATATTAAAAAATAATAAAATTCAATTCAATTATCAATTTAAACGATTTCTATTGATTCTCAATCCAAACAATTCAATATCGTTCTTCGGACCGATACCCAACCAATTCCTGATCTTCGGTTCATTTTGAAGATAATTGATGCAAATTCACCCATTTATATCAGAAATAAATAAATACAGAACCTAAGAAAATAGTATTTTCGGTAGAATTTAATGAATTGAATCGTATCAGTTACTGGGCCTCGTGTGGACCGTAGACAGAGATTTACTGGGCCTCAATTGCCCGAGTTCTTTGAGGTCAAATGTGTATCTCCTTCCATACACAAGCGTCCAGTCGGACAAGCGAACGGTCTAGATTTAACACGAGTAAAATAGTACGCTACAAACGGATAAAATTTGGGATGAAGAAGACAAGACTGGTCAAATCTCTTTCACAAAGCAGGCAACAACATAGCGGCTGAAGCCTAAACATTCTAACTTTCAACTCTGTTCAATAAATAAAAAAGGTCCGGAAAAATATCAGCTATTGCCAAGGACTGAGAGCGACAATCTATGAATTCGCTGCTCAAGTTTCGAAGGCCTTTAAGTTCTTCTCTCACTTCACTATCTTTGCAACGCCTCTCTTCAACTCTCCACTGTAAACCCTTCCTCTCTCTTTAATCTATCATAATATGAAGATTGAACAACTTGTTAAATGGGCTTCTTCTCTTTATGTGATTCTGAAACAGATGTTTTCAAAGAGAAAAAGGAGGGGACGGGCTTTATACACCCAACTGCAATTGTTCATCCCAAGGCTGTGATTGGCCAGGTGCTTTGTTTTCTACTCTCTCTTCTTTGTTTAATAGCTGCCGCTTTCTTTTCTCTTAAGAGGCACTGGTGTTCATGTATAAGAAATCTGTGATTTGTTTTGACTGTTAAAGCTAAGTTCTTTGTTGGCTTTTCCCTGCCAATCAATTTGCTCCTTTACCAATGGTTCTTGTTGAATTGTCTTTTGATACCAAGATTAAATCAACCCAGAAGAATAAATAAGGATAAAACGTACAAAGCTTCTTCTTTTTTTACTTCAAAGCAGCTTAATTTATTGGTGTAATAAAGAGATATAGTTCTCTAATTGCCTTTTCATTTGGCTATAGTCTATAGATTCACTAAAATTTCGAAATTGATGGCACAGGGTGTTTCAGTAGGTCCTTTATGTACAATTGGTCCTTCGGCAAAACTAGGAAATGGGTGTCAAATGCATCCTTCCAGCCATATTTTGGGAATACAGAATTGGGGAGCCACTGCGTTTTGATGACGTGAGTTTTATTTGACTGCTTTTTTTATCTTCTTTGTAAGGTTCTGTTAGAAATATATATATTTTATGTTGTAATTTATGTAAGTACTAAACTTTATCAGGCAGTGGTGTGGTGGTTGGTGATGATCTTCCTGGGCGTACTGTAATAGGATGCAATAACATCATCGGGCATCATGCCGTGGTTGGTATTAAATGCCAAGACATGAAGTACAAGGTAACTTATCTTATTATGCTTTTGGGGCATAATCATTTGCATGCTGCTAATGACTAGAAGTATCTTGCATGTACATATTGACAGCATTGATGCACTATGCTTCAAATGTTTAACTTTTGCAAAAAATATGATCACTTGTCCTTGTATTTCTGTGGTATTAGTTAGGGGATGAATGTTTTCTTGATGTTGGGGACAACAATGAGATCAGAGAATTTACTTCAATCCACCGATCTTCAAAGTCATGTGATAGAACGGTAAATAAGAACATAAAAGAACCATATATTTGTTTTCTTATATCATAGTAAGAAACATGTTAATATTCTCTAGTCCTTTTCTTCCCTTTTTTAACTAGCTGTCTTATCAGGTTATTGGTGATAACAATCTCATCATGGGGTCTTGTCATATTGCACATGACTGCAAAATTGGTAACAATAATATATTTGCTAATACCACTCTCCTGGCAGGACATGTCATCGTGGAGGTAAGTCTTCTTAATGTTTGTTGGAGTCACTCAGCGTGTTTCTCTTGTAGACAACAGTCTCTGCTTAGAATTTGATTCAAGTGCTACAATGTAGGACTATGTTCACACTGGAGGAGCAACTGTTGTTCATCAATTTTGTCATATTGGCTCATTTTCTTTCATTGGTGGTGGATCTGTGGTATGATTGCATAAATGACCTACACTGCAAAAAGATGCTAATTAAGCCCATTAGTAGCGTAATCCACCTGTAGGACAGTTCAATCATAGTGCCGAAGACTTTTACACATTTTTTTTTTTGAACTTACAAAAAGAATTGAACCATGCTTCCTATTCATTCCTATGCATGAAGGTTTCACAAGATGTCCCAAAGTACATGATGGTTTCTGGAGATAGAGCTGAGCTTCGTGGTTTGAATTTCGAGGGTCTTCGGCGTTGTGGATTCCAAGTCACAGAGGTTGGAAAAATTAAACTTTTATTATGATGGCTTATAGTTTAGTTCTATCATAATATTAGTGTAAGATAGTTAAGACGCTTGTTGAAAAGGTTCCTTTATTTGTTGATGTAGTCTTCCACCAATTAAAATCTCATATCATTTTCATCTGGATTTTGCTTGAGGTTTTTAGCTACCTGCATTTTGTGCAGCTTGATTTTCTGAAAACTATTCAAAGTTACATTTACTTCGGTTTGTATTCCTGCCTTCATTTCTTGAGTTGTGTATGTTTTCACCGTCCTATTAAGATGTTTGATATTTGCCACAAGACTGACTGCTGTAGGTCAGAAGGCAATATTATGGTATGCCTTTCTCCAAAGTGTATCTTATGGAGTTGACACTCCAAGGCACTCCATAAATTGATGAATGATATTAAAGAGGGAACTCATTAAATTGGGAGTAATGCTACAATCTGTCAAGACTAGAAGATGCTAGTTTCTACTTGACACTTGCTTCCTTGCTGTTAAAATCAACTTGTTTAAGTTTTTAAACATCGTAAGTTCTAGTATCTTTAGACCTTTTATTGCTTCGGGGATGTCAGTGGCAGCCTTTTGGAATTATATTTTAGCACAATTTTATTAATGCTATTGGGTGGTCATTTTTCTATATCTGTTTTAGATTGTTCATCATTTATATTTCATACCCTTGATGCATCATACATGGATATGAATTTTCTACCCTTTTTGGTAATTCCATTTAATTTGCTCACCTGTTTAAAGTGCTATACTTTTTTTTTTCTTTTTGTGGAAGGTTCTAGGTTAAGAGTTTGAGAACAGCTTATAGAAAAATTTTCATGCCCAGCAACACAAATTCTATGGGTTTTGATGAGCGTCTTTCTGAAGTGGTATTACCTCTCTCTCCCTGTCACAGGCATGCACACAAATAAAAACAAACTCAAATTCATGTGTACCAAAATACTCAAGCTATATGTTTTATCTTTATAGGAACAAAATGAAGATTTGGGCTGCGTTCCCACTGTATGTTCCATGCTCCAGTCCATTCGTGATTCTTTTACTGAAAATCGTCGTGGAATATGCAAATTCAGACAATGGAGCAGTTCTTGAAAGCATTGCTGGAGTGAGTTTCAGTTTAGCTTTGCCCTTTGCCCTTTGCCCTTTGCCCTTTGCCCTTTGTCTGTTTGTATTTTTGTTTTTTATTCACTACTAGCTAAACTTTTGTCATATAAAAGTCTTTAATGGCATCTAAGCTAGAGTAAAACCTTCAGCTAGGCATCTATTTAGTTTACAATTGATTCGGACATTTGGTTATTGTGTTCAAATGGATGCAGTTGGACTTATTTTTTGGTGTGCTTATGCAGATTTTTTTTTATGACAACTGTAGCATTTTCAAGCTTTGTACTGTCTGTGGCATGGACCAGCGTGAGCCAATCCAAGAAGCTTTAGCTTGTTTCATAAAGGTTTGATTTGTAGTTCTCTGATATAAAAATTATGTATACAAATATTGATTGAGGCTGCTATTGGTTTAACCTATGTTCCTGGACTGGGGAGTGAGTGGCATATACGACTGTGTCCAACACATGTATACTCAACTCTTTATCAAGTATTTTCATATATTTAGAGGATCATCACCTCTTACTCATGTCTGAATGTGTTGGACATGAGTACTACAAGGGAAATAAAGATTCCGGGTGAGATAGTGTTTAATCGCATTCAACAACAGATTTGTCTGTCTATTGGCTGATACAATCCTTATTCTTATCAAGCAGAGATTTGAGGAACCATACTATGTAGATTTTGGAAATTTTCTCAGTTTGTAGTTTATGTACTATATGGCCAAAGTTGCCTGGTTTATGCTCGATAAGTTTGCTCGTTTCATGTCACCTTTATTTCTTTGTTATTTTAAACATAAATGTATCGTTTTTTGTAGATGGACGAAGAGGCTTCAGCATATTCTGACAGTGTTATTATTCAAAGCAATTCGTTAAAATGCTTAGATTGATGATTGATGATTGATGATGAAATTGTAGTTTGAGAGAATAACTTTGCAAACGTGGCCCTTTTTGTTTATGGTTTCCAGCATTACAGGCCATTTTCATTGTTAATGCAAAGCTTGGTAAAGAATGATTCAGCTCTGTAGCATAACAGGTTTCCCTTTTTTTTTTTTTCAAGGAAACAACCCACTTTTTCTTTATCTTTCTTTTCTCCCCCTTTAATAAGCCACACATCATTAGTTGAACTCTTTTTCACACTGCTCTGCTTTCACACTAAAGTTACCTGATTATTTAATATGATTGTGTCTGTCATAATTATAGTCAATCTTTTATGAAGTATATATGCAAGAGCTGTGTGTGTGTATATATATTCTGTTAAATGTAAATGAATCACTTGTATGCTTGAAAGAAACAAAGATATGAAGGGGTTTTGCATATTAAACATGCCACAACAGCTGTAGTTCTGACTTGGATTGTGATGGAAGTCCTTTTCATGTCTTTTCTTTCTTGTAGTATATATTATGTATATGTACAATGATGTCTTTTGGTCTCAATGTGATGTAAAGAAACAAGGTGCATGCGTTGCATCCATTCCTATGTTATTAGCTATATAGCTAGTGCTTGTATGTGATATTTTATGATGCTCATGTCCCCATTGATTGTTTTTTGTTTCTCCTTACATATTTTATTATATAGTCAAATTAAAATTGAATTTGATTTCTTGGTCTATATTAATAATCATTGCGAAAACTAGCCAGGAATCATATGATTAGACAAATGGAGGTAGAGGTTTTTTCTTTATACAAAATAAAGGTTGCAACTGGAGATGAAAAAGAAGGTGCAAGTATCTGAGTTGATTGAATGCTACTATTTAAAGTGATTACATGAAACAAATCTAATTAAACAAAGAAATCAGGACGAAGATATTTAAAACAAGCCCTTTGCTTTTTTTAAATTTTTTTCTTCAAGTACACTCATTAAATTTTCCCAGTGCCCTTGGTACGTCCTTAAACTGTTTTCTATAACTTCTTTATTAAAGCTGAGAAATATCCAACAGGTTTTTGGATTTTGTAAGGAAAAAAGCTAAGTATAAGATAACAGTCTCAAAGCAAACCGTACGAACCATCAAATCTCAGTACAAATCCTTAGCTAATACATGCTTTAGTGCAATTTTTCCTTTGGCATATTTGGAGATTCGCCTTGCAAGTTGATTGATTATTTTCATGTGTTCCAATTTTTTTTTTATTGAAAATTAAGTTAGGATTATATATTTTTGTAAAGCAGTCAAATTAGTTAATGGAATTTTGGCATGTACCCTTTGTTAGTAATTGGATGATTGAGGGCACCTCATGAAATCCAAAACCTTTATGAAATTTAGGATTATAATATAGAAATGTAATGGTTCTTGTTGAGGCTCTTTTTCGTCCTCTTTTTCATGGAGGCTATTCTTTATATTTATTAGATACGGTTTCCTGAAGTAACGTGCTAGGAGTAATTAAATGTCATGTATAACGACACGTTATCCCCCTTAGGCTCAACACGCATCCTTAAAGTTATCCCTGCTGAGATCTTGTGAGATAGTGAGGAGGTGAGCTAGCAGAGTGGCGAGCCAGCAAGGAGATGCAGTCCCTTCCTTGATTGGGTCGAATTTTGGGTCATTCGAATGGATCACATTCCTGGTTTGGTCCCTCCTAGCATACAGGTTCAACTCACATACTTACAAATCAAAACATGGATAAGTTTCCAAGGAACTTAGTGAGTCCCACTCATATTTAGCTTTTTATGGAGATGTAGATTCTTTTGATTCAAGGGGTTGGGTTCCCTCTTAAACATTGGCAGATACGTCTCTGATTCTTGGTTGGTGGATAACCATACGCCAATCTCTGCACTTAAGTGTTTTATACTCTTTTCACCCGACTGTTGGATCTCAGACTTTGCACAATATTTCGAATTCTATTACATGATTTCTTTGTTGTAGTTAAATACGGTTTTCAGAATGATACCCAATGAATACTACTCTTGGCGTATTCCCTTACAAGACTCATCGATTGCCAGAGCACTAGTTACATCATATCTTCAAATCAGTCCAAACAGTCATACCTGCTTAGAAGAACACAACATTTCAATGCACATAATCGAATTCTAAATAACATTAATGTAGGAACTAAGAAATTTCCAAGTTTGGCGAACACCATCATCATTCTGAATGTTCTAAGTTCTTTGTCATGGTAGATCACTGAGGCAGATTCATCAGTTGATTACTCTATTGAGAATACTTTCAGAAAGTGCCTCACAAGCATACCCAGATCTCACTCAAGGTAGATTAACATCTCGCCATTTGTTCATTACAAAATTTACTCTACGAATTTCGCAAATAACACGCCACAAAGGCTTTTCAAAGAATTCTCCATAAGCGCTTTCTAGAGAATTCACCACAAAGGCTTTCTAGGGAATTCATCACAAGGGCTTTCTAGAGAATTTGTGTTTATTATCCTGGCGGACCATCTCAGTGGATGCCATGGGGTTTTTCCCACATGGTCTTATACCTTCACACCCTCTTGGTGTATTATCGTATGATGCCAAGACCATGAAAGTTTATTTCATGATCTGCCAATCCGGTTAGCATTACAGTAATCTTCCTGTCCAGTTAGCAATGTACTTGCCCTACCAGAGGCAACACAAACAAATTTCTTTCTCACCTTTTTATATAATCCGAAATTGTCAAGAACTGAATCCATATAACAAGTATTAAGCAAGGACTACACATATACCAATAACAACACCTTATATCACACAAAATCATATCATGTTGCACATTATTCTTCTCATTTACGTATTTGTAGATATCTCTCGGTTACATGTATTCACATAATTACATGACATGCAGGAGTCAGGTTTAAAGACTCACTAGAGACCTACCTTTACCTCGCCCTAGAGCGTCTGTTTTAACAGTCCTTTCCAATCCAGTAGCAACAAATGCTTAAATGATCATAAAGATTTCCATTAGAATCCTTATTACAGACATTTTACTAATATTTAAACTACAAGCAAGCCCCATGCAGGGCCTTCCTGTAACACTCTTCCCTTCTATAGTTGTAACGTGCAAAGCTGTAAAACTTACCAGAAGGCTGAATCATCTATCTTAGTTCGACCTTAACGAAGAGGAAGAAGAGAATATTGAGGTTAGAAAGAAGAACTTGAACATTAAGCATATAGCCAAAAATTATTGGAAGTGTCCACTTCTCATAAATATATTCTCGATTCCCTCATTTCCCTATCGAATCCAAGATAGGTAAAAGAAAATTCGGCGAAAGTTGACCTCACTATTGACGAGTAATTGAGAGGCCAAATCAATCTAATTTACTCCTATTGAGAAATAGCCAACCATGCCACAAATGATGATTTGTTTAGTTGGCTTGTTTTAGAGTACAAGTAATCTTTCATTCATTTTGTTACTTTATTCGTTACTCTAATCTTTTTCCTTTGTTGCTGCAGGATCCCGACAACTCTCAACTAACCCGATAGGAGATCCAATTGAACAATACTCATACAAATCAGGCATATTATATCTCGGTTGAGACTCTGGTTTGGCGTGGTATAAAAGACAATTAAGTTTCATACAGTTTCCCCACACACTTGACAATCTCTTAGTGTTCAAACACAACTCTAGGGCGTACCCCCTTCATAGGCGTGTACTCTCCTGGGTGTAATCTTTCTTCACTTGAAAACTTTCTACAACTATTTCCTTAGATGCAGCCAACGGACGGATGCTGAAACGCTGGTTTGCCCAATACTCTAACTCGTCAACCCACCAACCTAGTGGCGGATCAAGCAGTCATGGTACACTTAAAACATAATTATTATACATTATCTCACTCTCAATTGGATTTGTAAATTCTGAGGTGTGACACTTGAGTTATTCATGGAGTATAATATGAAAGATAAGTAGTACTCTGGTTTTGTATCATGTTTGGCTGGCATCATTACCACTTGACAGGTAATATAATTAGTATCCTAGTATAACACTTGTCCCACAAACGAAGCCAATTGATTTAGTCACTTCTAGACATATTGGGTTTAGAGATGGGTTTAAATGCTCTTGAGTTCCTGCAAGATAAAGGTGAACTATGAGGGCATTAGAGCTTGTGCTCTAGGATGCTCTTTGATGCTTAAGTTAGTGAGGGATCTTGGTAATGGAGAAAGTAAGGTAAAAATGAGGTTGAAGAAAAGGAAGATATGAACAGATGAGAGGTTGAAGATAAGGAAGATATGAACAGATGACAAGATAAAAATGATCCTTTGTAAGGGATAATACTTATTATCCTTGTGGTTTGTTCCCTACCTTGCTTCTTGTTGGTTGTTAGTTTAAGGAGTGGTCTCACATTGTACTGAGTTGATTTTTTTATAACTAGCATATTTATCCTTATTCACATTACGATATAAACAATTAATAAAGAAATCAACAATAAGTGCCTTTGCGAGGACATCTGCCACTTAATCAGTTGCTCATTCCATAACTTTCTTTCTAACAAAATAGAGATCAAGCTCTACATGTTTTATTCAAGCATGTTGAACTAGGTTTGCCGAATGGGCCACGAAACTTGTGTGACAGCACCATAATTGGTACAACAGATAAGAAAACTCCCAGTAGAAAGGGCTACATCATATTACATCACACATGCCATTTGCCAAGCTCTTGTTTTTAGCCTTTGCATTGGATTGAGCAACAACATTCAACCTCTTCAAACCCCAAGCAATATGATTTCCTCCAAGGAACAAGCACTGACTAGTAGTGGAGCGCTTGCACGAAAGTTACAATCCCAAACCGAATTGAAGGTCGATTATTATTACTTTTTGATAATTGGGGGAGGAGATGGGGTTGCTTGGGACCGAACCTAGGCTTTTTGACAGTGCGTCGAGGTTTAGGAATATGCAATTAAATATATTAATGAAGTGCGATATCTGCAAGCGAACATGTCAAATTATAATATAGTTAAGTTTACAACGAAACACTGAAAATTATTTCGATGATCGTATCCAAGAGAGGTTTGTTTAAACTAAATTATCATCAACGAAGAACACAAAACCTAGGTCTAAATAGATACTCACGTACTAATCATATTACGAAAAAACTAAAGGGATGAATTGCAAAATAAAGCTAAAGTGCATAAAAGCTAAATACCAAAATCTCAATCAATTTAAGCGGGCAGAAGGGAGACTATTTTTTGTGTTCATGATTAACTTAGATTCCGAAATTTTTACTAATTAGCTAAAAATTAACCTAATTAATATCTTTCGGCTTATAATTAGATTAATTGATCGACTTAACTTACTTATTTTTCGACATGATAAATTAACCAGGCTACGTTGAATTGGTGATAAGTGGACTATCCTTTCGGCCTCCTCTACCGAAGTTACTTCGTAGAGTCGTCAGTTCTAGAGTTTAATTTCACTCAACCTAATCCAACTAATTAGCTTTGAAACCCTAAACCCAAGCCAATCACTCCCACTTCATTTCGTCAACCTTCCACGGGTTTTTGTTCATGGTCATTCTAGATGCAATCATTCCTACCCAATTATCTAACATTTGATTAAATACAAAAATAAAAGAAAAGGGAAAAAATGCTTAGAAACTTGAAAATATTGAATTGATGCTTGGAATGTTGAACCCACTAATGTTGTTTGATTTTTGATTCCACGAGAAGCATAATAACAAAACACAGCAATTGAAATAAAGCTGAAAACAAAATTCTATTAAAAATCAGCAAGTAATGAACAGTTGAAAGAAAAGTTCTAAATCTACCAAAAACCCTAAATAATTTTATGCAAAGAACTTAAGAAACGAATTTAGAACTCCCTAATTAGTTCTCATGAATTGGTATATAATGTGTTTATGTAGTATGACCAATTTATGTCAATTACAAACTGTTTAACAAGTTAAATAAGATTGTATGAAAAAAACACCCTTGCAATACTAGTTATCAAGAATCATTCTTTGGTGGCTAATTCATAAATTCAACGTAAGTTATGGGCGAAACTTGCAAATAATTTATTGAAACTTACAAACTTTTTAGGGTTAAAATTTTTCGATTTGGAATTTCAATTAGATTGTTTTTATATCACATGACATATGATTAATAAAAAATAAATATGTTAAATTAAAAAAATTCTGACAAACTCTAAAACTTTTAAAGTAAAAAAAATAAGAAAATTGAAAATTTAACTTTTAAAGTAAAAAAATTAAATCTCAAATTTTATACAAAACTAAATTTTTTTAACCATTTTTAACCCTTTAACCTCCGCACCTAACATCACCTATTTACCAAAAAAGTATAGATAATATTAAATTTCTTAGTTTAACATATACTTAGGCAGCAGTGTGGTCTCATTGGTTATAAACGAATAATTAAAAAAAATTAAATGCAAAAACAGTCCAATCAAATGAAATAAATTATTGATCTCTCACATCTCACAACATTATGGACTTGCTATTTAATGTGTAGTCAAACAAGATTAGAAATAATATATATATATATATAAGATTGATAAGGTGATCATATCTTTTACGAGGAGAGAGATTCCATTTTATGATAATGCCAAATAAGTGTAATTGGAAATATTTAAATGGAGATGTTTCCTATGTCAATCAAAGAGGGCTAGTAAATTCTTCAACTTGGCCTATTGATGTTATCCATTTATTAACTTAATATGCTTCAAACAATTTGGTCCATCATATAAAAAAATAAATATATATATATATAATAGAGAAGTGATAGTTGGGTGAGATATCTGCCCAATAGTTTATATAATGGGTTTTCCCTATAACTTTACTCTATATTGTCGTATTAGATAATTTATAAATTTACAAATGAGTTTCAGGTTTTAAATTTTAAAGTTCAAGAATTATTATGCACAATTATATGTATAGATTTTTTTAGTCTTATCATGTATGAAAGTTTAGTCTAGTTAGTTGGTTTCGGTCTTGATTGTATCATTTTTTTAGTCCGTTTATTCTGTAATAGTTTGATTCCACTTAATGATTATTTGCACAATCTATTTTGTAATAATTTGATTCTACTTGATAATTATTTGGTCAGTCTATTTGTAATAATTTGTTACTTATATTTATATATACTTGTATTTAGAATTGTAATGTAATTGTTACACTTTTAAAGAACAATTAAATCAATTACTATAAAAAAGTAACTTAACTAAAAGTAATAGATATTCTAGATATATTATGTTTAGGGATGAAACTATGTAATTTTCATTAGGAGACTTAAGATTGAATAAAAATGCAATTTATCTATTTTATTAACTGATAATTTTACAATTTTGAATAGGGTGGAGCGAAGGGGTTGGCAGGACCTTGGTCCCCCTAAAATAAAAAATTTCACCTTTAGTCTTTTTATAATTTTAAAAATTTTAAACTAGTATATAATAAAATAACATTTTGACCCCCCAAAATTTGTTTTAATCTTTTAAAAATTGTAAAGATATAAGCTATTAAAATAATGAAATTTCACTTTTACTATCGTAAAAATATACAACTTAATTCCGACCATCCCTCAAAAAATTTCCTAACTTCGTCCCTAGTTTTGAGTAAAAAGATAATTTTATCCAGGAGGAGTAAAGATCCTTACCTATCCTTTCTACCGTCTTGAATTTTTTAAAAATTTATATTTGATATGCATTCGAACATTAATTTAAAATAGTAAGGAGAACCTTGACCCGTAATTAAATGAAAAATGAAAAATGAAAAAATTTCTATTTAACTCTTCCAAAAAATTATAACATTAAATTTAAATTTTGTAACATTTAATTAAATAAAAAATTACATATTTTATCTTTTCAAATATTTATAATTCAATTAAATTTTTTAACATAAAAATTTAACTTTAATACCAAAATTTTATAATTTTATATCAACATTCTCACTTTACCATGATATGAATGATAACCATCAAAGTGTTAATTAATTATTAACAAAGGTAGCTTTACTTAAATGGGAAAGGGAATATACTATTGTTTCCCTTTCCATCCCATTAGTGCCAAATGGTATCTTTGCCAAAGTATATGGCTGCAATTTGCACACTAAAATATTGATCAAAATTTAAAAATATATATGAGAGATGTCAAAACAGTTTGAGATTGTCCTGTTTTCTTTTTCCCTGCCTGCTGCCAGTTTCATTGAACAATAGTTTTAATTTTTTTTTAAATGGAAGAATAATTAGGTGAGACCTTTTTAGGAAAATATTAATTAATTTTTTTGTGACAGTAATTAAGGTTGGTGATATTTTAAAATAAATACTTTTGCTATTAGATTTTAAAATAATATTTTAATTTTTTTTATTGAGTTTTAGTTCGATTGACATGAGTATTGTTACCAATGTAGGAGAACGTGAGTTCGAGTGCGTTGAAGTGCATTATTCTCCTATTTATGGGTTGAAGAGGGGCTATGAGTAATTATAGACATTGTGTCAAAAAGAGCAAATATGATCAAGAACTATAATGAGATTGTTCAAAAAAATAAGAGAATAATGCGCTTTCGTGCATTCGAACCCATGTTCTCCTACATTGACAATAATGCCTATACCAATTAAAGTAAAACCCAATCATCCTTTAAATGTATATAATTAAATTAAAATTAAAGTGCTATATATATTCGAGCCACAATTAAAATTCATGTATTAAATTGAACATCGAATCAAAATTCATGTATAATTTTGATATTTGTACCAACATAACCTGAAAGTGATTGGTATATGTTGGTTGTTGATGAACCCAAAACTTTGAAAGATGAGGTCGGTTTTCTATGACATTTCTTATCCCTTCTCAAGTCACAGCGGCCACCTCCATACAATTGGAGGGTCTTCTCTCTCCCTTGATTAATATTTTTTTCCTATTTTGTTCATTTGTTTTTGTTGGTTTTATAAATAAACAAGAATATTGAATAGTGTAGATACTATTTTTTGTCTGTGTCAGCAATTATTATACGTATATGAGTATGTATAGAAGGAGGGGTTGTCATATTGCATGTATGATAAAATGTTGAGGCAGTGAGGGAAACATGAAATAGGAAGATAAAGAAAATGGTTTTGTTTTATTTACAAGGCAAGTTGGAGAAATATCCAACAAATAATAACAATAAAGAAAGTCCATCCAATCATGTGCTCTAGGTATGCCTCCATTTTCATCAACCCCACCTTAAATCCATCATCATATGTACCACCAAACTAATACATCGGCTATAATTTTTCTCTTTCTTTCTATTTCGCTCATCGAGTTTGTTATCAGAGGGTTGTTGGTCTGAGGATTGGGCGAAAGCTTTGTCAGGAAGGAAATGGGCAGGAAGTGCTCACATTGTGGAAACATAGGCCACAATTCAAGGACCTGCACTACTTTCAGATCTGCTGCTGCAGGAATGGGATCAGGTGTTAGGCTTTTCGGTGTTCAACTACAACTGGACGTATCTTCATCTTCTGTAGTTTCCAATTATATGATGAAGAAGAGTTTCAGCATGGATTGCTTGTCTTCCTCTCCCTCTCCCTCTCCTTCTTCTTTGTCATCTTCTAGAGTTTCCATCGATGAAAATTCTGATAAAACTTCCATGGGTTATCTATCTGATGGTCTCATGGGCAGATCTCCTGACAGAAAAAAAGGTACCTTCCATATCAATTGTTTACATGTGACGAAAAGAAAGCATATATACGCTTCTTATATTCTGTTTGATAAGATTCTGTCCTACTAGTAAGGTGATATGGTTTGTGTGTATACATATATGTATGTAAAATTTCAGGAGTTCCATGGACAGAAGAGGAACACAGAATCTTTCTAATAGGGCTGGAGAAGCTAGGGAAAGGAGACTGGAGAGGCATCTCTAGAAACTTTGTGACAACAAGGACTCCAACCCAAGTTGCAAGCCATGCTCAAAAGTATTTTCTTCGACAGGCAACTCTCAACAAGAAGAACCGACGTTCCAGCCTGTTTGACATGGTACCTTCTTTCTTCAACTCCATGGTTTTAAATGAAATCATCTGTTTGAGATTAATTTCTTGTTCCAAAACCATGGCAGGTTAGAAGCAGTAGCATGGGTGGACCATCTAGTCTTACTACAACCCCTCAACTCGATTTGCATCATCATCGTCATCATCGTCATCCCATGCCTGTTGATTGCAGTGATTCGCAGGCAAATGTGGCGCCTGATTTGGAGCTTACACTTGCCGCCCCAAGGCCGGCTTTAGAAGAAAACAAGTCATCCCCAACAACAGCAACCCTCCTTATTAGACCCATTAGTGTTACTTGACAAGTTTTCAGTTCATGCTGATAAAGATGAGCATAGTACTATAGTAATGAGTAGTATTTATTTAATTAATTAATCCTTGTTCATCACGATTAGTAATCTTCCTTTCATTCATCGTCCATGATTGAAGAGAATGTGAATTAGCTTATATTATATACTCAGTTAATTATAAAGTCAGAAATGGCAGAAAGTGGTGGTTTTAGACATTATTGTATTACTGATATGATAACAAATTAGCGCATCTTTTACTCCATCATCTTCTTCAATGAAAAGCCAGAAATTTTGTATCATTTTCCAATGTCCATAGCCCAATTACCTAATCACCTTTGAATGCTTTCTTTTTTTTGTTCATTCTAAAAGGTGATTATTTGCAGTTTGTGACAACTTTCTTCTCACTTTCATTTTTTTAGTGCTAGCTGTATTAACAGCGACAGTTGTGGAAAAGAACCAAAGTGAAATGATCATTGAAGATAAAGGCCCTTTACCTCCCTCTCTTTTAGTTAACATTACATAAATGTGTAAGTTCGTGTAGCTAAGGGGAATAAGGATAAAAAAAAAAAAACACACAAGACAAAAGGCAATGGAATCTCACCATCTGCTATTTTAATGGCTCAGTTTAGTATTATTTTTAAGAAGTATTTTTGGGATTAATTTTGGAGTTTGAAAAGCATTTTTTCTCTAAAAAAAAAATTTTATTTAGACATGTTTTTATCTCAAATGTGTTTCGTAGAAACAATGCTAAACTGATCCTAAGTTCTTACCTAATAAATAATCTTTACCATTAATCAAGCTTTTCAACTTGGAGTTTAATCTCTTAAAAAATGATGTTGATATATTACATACACAAGAGATGTTATTTAATATGGTCCGACTTTGATTGCCTACTTTCATGGATGAGAGAAAAGTCCATTATAAATTATAGAGTGTGTCTCGCATTTTTCGATCAAATCAAAGTTAAGGAGTTGAAGTTGTGACGAGGAATCACGCACAACGACGCGTCAAAATTTGAAACAAAGACAAAGGAGATGCGACGTGATGAGAAGCCTTGGACATCACGACGACGCGACGAATTCCAAACTTAAACCAGTTGCGTATTAGACTCTTAGCAATGTTACTTTTCTTGGTTAAACTCTGATTACACCAGAATATTATAGTCATATTAGAACTCTAATCTTAACTTATTTAAAGGGCCTTAGTAACCCTAGGAAAAGTGGAGAGAATAACACAACATTAGAGAGAAAAATCAAGAGAGAGTTTTAGATAGCTTTAAGGAAATTTTGTGTTTTGGCTATAGAAATTTGTATTCGGGGTTAGGGTTTGCTTTGAATTTTTTCATCTTGTACTCTTCGTTTGTTTGCTCATTAGTGGAGTCTCTTTTGCCCGTGATTTTTATCCTCTTGATTGAAGGAGTTTTTTCACGTAAAATTTATATGTTCAATTTTCTCTTTTTCTTCTTTTTCATTATTTATACTGATCGATCCCCAACATAAATAAAATAATAGCTAATTATTTAATCCTCAAATTAATATAATATAAAATTACACTTTAATCTCTCCAAAATTTTATAATTTATCTATCTGGTTCCTGAAGTAATCTTTTAACTTTGTCCATGACTATAACTATAAAGATTACAAAGAGTTTGAATATTTGATAACTAAACACTAGATCGAATTTTGTCTCCCTATTTATCCAACTCCTTCTCACCTACCTACAAAACTCATCTCCCATACAGAGCATATACAGATGACATCTTTCTCATAATTCTAAAAGATAGGGCCCACTTTATAACTTGATGACCAAGAAATCCTTATTCCCCAAATATCTTAACATAAACATTTCCTTATTCAACTTAATCAACAAGCAATCCTAAACCAGTAGAATTACACCAGAATCAAACTAATTACTAATTTAGTGGCCAACCCTCTGCTAGCTTCTTAATTTCCATTACATGTAATGTAATATTTGTGGGGGTTTTTTTACTCTTTACAGCTGGTCCATATCCTTCCTCTTCAATATCTCTACAAATTTATGAGCAAATGTTGATGAAGAGACTGCACTTTTTCATGAAAGGTATATTCATGGCACATGATAAATGACGTTGGTGAATGAATACAAGAGAAAAGACAAGGTATTTCTTGTCCCCTACCATGAAATCGGGACCATGCTATTGGCTTTCTTCCTAAATTCGAAAACTCAGCCTGTTATTGGGTCCTTCTCTCCAAGGCAGAAAAGAAAACCCCAACTTTCATCGCATTAAAAGCAGAGGAATTAAAAGCTTAAAAGATCCTCATATATGTCACTATGTGTGTGGCATCTGCTAATTAACAAATCCTGAAAACGAAATTTTTACAGCTCCAGTAATCAAGTAACAGAGACTTTAACATTCTTAAAAGATAAAAATGCTTTTTGAAAGTTGAATGAAATGTAAGATTTGAAGAGCTTTGACATCATTAAAACATTTGTTTTGATTGAAGGTGGGACCAAATCCTTGGGTTGTCTTGTAAGGATATATTATTAGATGAAATGTCTCAATAAAATCTGAGCAAAAAGTTTTAGCAAGGAAACAAAAACAAACAGCTGTGTGACTAGAAATATGACACGTGTAACTCTATTATTATTATTATTATACATATTTATTGTGAAGTGTGCCTCGTATTTTTGGATACTTTTAGACAGCTCGTATCGTGACAAAAGGGCTTCAATATGGCAACACCAAAGTTAGCCGACGACGTCGTGACGACTCGAGTGGAGACGTGGCAACGTGTTTCCCACAAAACTTGGGTTTCTTTTTCTAGTTAAACTCTACTATCTTACTTCAAGAATATTTTAGAGTGATTAGACCTCAATTTTAACCTATTTAAAAGGATCATTGTATCTCTGTTTTTACAGGCCAATAAAAAGATAATTAAAAATGTAGTGCTACGGGATTTTATTTTTGGCTACAAGATATAATTGTAAATATGTTTTGGTGAGAGTTTTCGTGGTAACTATGAAGAAAATTTTGTTTTTTTTTAGAGAACTCTATGAGAGTTTTCGTTTGTTTACTTATTTAGTGTAAAATTAAAGCCTTCTTTACCCGTAGTTTTTTTTTTTTTGGAAGAATTTTTCATGTAAATATTTATGTGTTCAATCTTCTTCACCATTTTTATTTCGTTGTTTACACAGGTCGATCTCCGACATTTACAATTAACTCAATTTTTTTTTTTATAAAAACAATTCATTGCTTACTCATTTACCATAAAAATAACCATTCTTGTGATTCTTCCAACCTGCAACATCTAATACCATTATATATAAACATTGACATATTAATTTTGTTTGTGTAGCTGGAGCAAATTTTGACCCAACTTCCTAAACACTTGAAGATAAGGAAATGAAGCATGTCCACAAGCTTTCTTTAAAAAAAAAACTTGGAATAGTATGTAACATTTATGACCAGATTGGAACAGTGTTGGATTGATTTTTTGCCATTTTGCTGCCGAATGGGAAACCATTGGAAGGGGTGGGGTACCTCACTATGTTGGAATCTTGCTCTGAAATAACATCTGTCATCGCGGTATTGTATGGCAAAGTAATAATATAAAAATAGTATAATACAGAGGAAAATCCAAAGGCAACTGAGATTCTACAAAGATATGTGTATATACGTAGCTTCCTTGCTCCCACACACTCACACTCACACTCACACTCACTCAATCCTGTTTGTCTGTGTGTCTGATGGATTAGATTTGTCCAAAATTGAAAAATCATACGATTCATCACAATTATGATCATCACTTTTTTAACTCAAAGAGTGACCTTTCAACCAACACGGAGATGTTTTAATTACTGGCTACCTGTAAATATCAATGACGTGTCATCTTCTTTGGAAGCTTTTGTTTTGTTTTGGCTGCCAAGCAACCAACCTTTTTATCTATGTCCACATCCTTTCCCATCTCTTTTATAGGATTCAACCCTACATTTCTTTTTCTTTTGGAATATGGATGATTTTCTAAATAACAAGTTTTTAATATTAAATGTTCAATATTTATGGAAGGGAAAATTATGGAATTTTTTTTTAAATTTTATCACTTGTGATGAGGTTGTCGTGTCAAGTCTGATTTAATTATTATTGGGGGTCGACTCGTATAAACAACGAGATAATAAAAATAAAAAATAATAAACAAACGAGAGTGCAATATGAAAAAAAATTAACTTAAATATATTAAACGTACATTACCCAAACCTACGAGAGCAAATCAGTAAACAAAACTTTAAATCTCATAGGGCATTACAAAAAGGGTATCAAATACTATTTCTAAGACCCCTTTAAATAGAATTTAACTGGAAAAAAAAACAAAATTTAACTGAGAAAAAAATACGAGGCACACCCCACAATCATTAACATTAAACCCCAATTAGAACCATTTCTTGTGGGCATTTATACTTCATTTGGATGCATGGTTTTATTATACAGGGTATTATTTAGAAGAATTTTTTTTCATGTTAAAATATACAATTGATTATGGGTCGGGTCAAGTCAAACAAAATTTTAGGCATATTTTTTAGGCATGGATTTGATTCGACCTGAAAAATGAGTTTAAAATTTTGCTCAAGCTCTATCTAGATAAAAAATGCTAAATCCGAGTCCAACTCCACTTGTCATATTAAAATATATATATTATTTTTATATAAAAACAAATTTAAAAAATATAATACATCAAATACACTAAAATCATTCAAATAAATATTTATCATCAAATTGAAAATACACTAAAAAAATCTTTATATTTAAATAACACTAAGATAATTACAACTTAGCAAGTAAATGCTTCTAAAATATTAGAAAAATTAATAATAAAATAAGAGTTATACAATATTCAAATAATAGCAATAAAATATTAACCATATCATAGCAAAATGGTAACAAAACAACATTAAAATCACTACAAATAGTGAAAAAAATAGGTAAACTCGGGCCGGGTTGAGTAAAAAAAATTACCCAAGACTTGACCCATTTAAAAAAGAACCTTATTTATTGTTCAATCTCATTTTTCGGACCTATATTTTTATTTAAACATTTTCATTTTTCAGATCAACCTTCGAACTTAGACAAATGACAACATCATTGTATACAAAATTTTCTTTTAGCATACAAATAAACAAAACATTAATTTAATGTTCAAAATCCGATGGTGACATTTATATAAGAACTTCCCAAAGTTTAATTCCAAATTATTTTAGAGTTAATTTTTTTTCATTCATTTTTTGGGTCATTTATTTCTTTTAAAATAACACTATTTTAACACAAAGAACATATTTGCTTCATGTTTCAAAGACGAATGTCATATATTACTTATTTATCTATCTTTATACATTTATTTTTTTTATGTTGCTTATATATACTTTATGTTAAATCTTTAATTAATTTGATATCACGAGTTAATTGAATACCAATTTAATTGGATAATAATTTTTTTATAAAATATATTTTTATATTTTTATAAATGTATTTTTAACTTATTTTATATTTTTATATAAAATTAATAGAAACTTATAAATAACGAGATTTAAACTTAAGATATTTCAATTTTTGATCAAAATTTTATTTATTTTTAAATAATTCTTTATTTATATTTTTTACATGATATTTTTACCTATATAGTAATTCTACCATAATCTAATATAATATATATAATTTATGTATTTATTTATAAATTTAGATTATGATAGATAGACAAATCTTAAAATAAGCTTGACCTCACCAACTATATGCATTGATGTCAAGCTTGTCTATCAATATTCTCTCCTCGAACAAAAGGGCTTGGAAGCCCACCTTGCTAAAAAAACTAGCACATTTTGGGAATTTCTTAGCAACTTTTTGTTTTGGAATTTTTTTTATGAGAATAAACTAGAAATCAATTACATCATATTGAATTAAGCAAAATCTCCACTAGCTTTGTCTTTTTACAGAATCTCCAAAATTTCATTTGACGTAACGTTGAAAATCTGTAGACCTGATTTTCATGTTAAACTCAACTTAGCCAAGTAGTTCGCTACCAAGTTCTCTCTGGGATGTATTTGATCCTCCATTGTCGTTCAATTTGCATAATTTGTTGAACCCTTCTAAGTACAGTGATCCCTGAATCCATTATCGCCTCGTCCTGCAGGGCCTTGACCACCTCCAGATTGTCAAACTGGACTATAACTTTCCTGAAACCTCTACTGAGTAGTACAAGGAGTCCATTTAAAATGCCCCATAGTTCAGTCTAAACAACAGAGCACCGTACAAGATAGTGAGTAAACCCCAAAATCCAATTCCTTTAGTGGTCTCGTAGTGTACCTCCAGCAGAAGCATGCCCAGTGTCGTTCGCCACTACCTAGTTAGTGCAAAGATGTGCCCACGTTCCCCCTGAAGTAGTATCAGCTTCGGAAGTGACAGAGGTGTCTTGGTATTTGTAATGACTTAATTCAAACTGTTGAGCCCAACTGCATGAAACCTTGATAATCTCCGATGCCGACCAGGTTATTCCTTGGAAGATAAACAAGTTCCTATTTTTCTAGATTCTCCAAACGAGGAGATCGAACAGGCAGGACTAGCTAACTCCCCTTGTATTCAACCTCCTGTGACAATTGAGATTCGTATTCAGCCAATCATCTAGAGTCTCAAAAAAGAACTTGGAAAGTTGGTTGTCTGGAATGATGTGCCTCCAAATTTCCTTTGCTGTTGAGCAGTCCCTAAGGACATGAAGGGTATTTTCTAGGTCTTTACCACAAACAGGGTAAGTGCTACTCTGACCAATACCACGTCGAACACGCTCTGCATTAGTTAGCAGTTTTTGTTTAGACGCTAGCCATAGGAAAAATTTTACTCTTTGGAGCCCTTGATATTTCCAACTTCTCTTCTAGAATGGGTCTCTAGAATTCCAGGATTCTTCTTTAAAGATCAGTAAGCACTGCGAATTAAGAAGGATCCTAAAGAGGTGTGCTTCCAAATAATTTTGTCAAGGCCTAGAGAATGATGTGGTGGAGGGATGCTAACAATATGTTGGATGACATCCTCAAGCAACCAGATAAGGAAAAGATCGAGGTTCCATCCTCCATTAGGGGTAACAATGTCTCTGTGGGGGCAATTTAAATCCAGATTGGCATGAGCAAGGATAAGATAGATAAGAAGGCCAACCGCAGGAATCCAGACATCTTTCCACTATATTAAAAAAAAGATACATCCTCAACATTGTAGAGATGTGTTATTATATCAACAACATCTGTCTTTTTAGTGGCGGAGCATAGTAGAGATTTCGAGAGGTCATCTTAAAGTGATAAAATTTTAATTTAGGTTTTTTATATTTATAAAATTTTAAATTAGTAATGGTAAAATTGCATTTTGATCCTCTAAAAAATAATAAAAATTTGATTTAACCCGTTAAAAATTATAAAGATGAAAACTATTAAAATGACGAAATTGTACTTTTACTATAATAAAAATATGCAATTTAATTTTGATCCTAAAAAAATTTTCAAACTCCGCCATTGTATCCTTTTTATTATTTTATGTCTATTTCAGCCGGATGTAAAAAAATGGGAAGAAAACGAAAACTAAGGAAATAAAGGATTAAGAAAAAAAATTTATATTTTCGATTTAGCACTTTTTTAAGGTATTGAACATTTTTCTATGTTATACAATTTTTTTTATGTATTAATAATTTATTATTGATAGGCTTAATATTATGTCTCATTCTTTTAAGGATCATATATAAATTTATCTCATTTTGTTTAATGAAAACATTAAATATAAAAAAAATTAGTTTAATACATAATTGGACACTTGAGTTTGATTTTTTTAATGCGATATTTGTATTTGACAAAAATTATATATTTAGGTATTTAAAAGTAAGGGTGTTAACTTTTTAGTATTTAATTCGAGGTTTAAAATTGATTTAAAAAAACAACAGATTGTATTTGACAAATTAAATGTAAAAATAAACAAATTCAGAATTAACACTAAATAAATTCTATTAACAAAATAATGAAAAATTCAAACCTAATAATATTAAAAATTAAATTTCATCAAATTAACTTTGAAACCCAAATTAAACACTAAAAAAATTAAACCATTACTTTTGATTACTGAAACATATAACTTTTGTCAAAAATACAAGTACTAGATTGGACAAGATTTTGAGCATACGATTTTTAACCAGAGTATTAAACATGCTGAGACTGATGATGTTGGAACTGGACTTCCATTCCTTCTTTGATTTATCAATTGATTATGAGGAAAAAGAATGTAAAACAAGCGAGCAGTTTTCTAGATACTCTTCCACATGAGCTGAAGTACAACATAGAGTTTGACACTGGGAGCCATTTTGATGATACTATCCAGTTGTTGCTCAACAAATAGAATATATTGAGGATGTTGATTGTTGACATGCCTACCTCAAATACTGCATCTTATCTGGCTTGTGCAAGGAGAGCTCGAATTTAGAAGAATCTGAAGGCTGTACTTGAATTTCTAATTAACTCCCCTCATTTTGGGCATTAATAACAAAAAGAAGGTTAAGGTGTTGCAGACTTATATGATGAGTGATGGTTGATTTGTCGGAAAGTGAGATTAGAGAGATTATTTTGAGAGAAAATATTTGTTCATCTTGGGGTTGATGTGTGAGAATTTTTTATATTATTTTTAAATGATTATGATAAATACTGATTGAAAGAACAAAGTGTAAGAATCAAATTAGATCTTATAAAGGTTGAGCTTAAATAAATGTTTCTTGCATTGTGAAGATTTTAGTAAAATGATTCATTGAGTAAGAATTTACAGACAAATATTAAGTTTAAGCTGAGTAAACATTTTTTGTATGTGTTGTTGTCTTATACTTGTGTCATCTAAAAAACTATTTGGAATATGCATTTGAGTACTTTAAGGCTTTAAAAATGTACAATAATATTTTCAGTAATATTATCACCAAACGAATTACCATGGAAAATCAAAATTAACATACTTAAAAAGAAAGGTTAAATGATTTTTTTTTAAAATTTGTTAATAATTATTTATTGTTTTAAGTGAACTAACCATTACTATTGCAATCCTATATTATAAATAGGATTCATACATTGGTAAGAAGAGTATCCATTTCAAAAGCAAAAAAAGTCTTCCTAAGTTGTAAGATTAATGTTAATTAAATTAGATGAAGAAAATGTCAATTTTGGTTAGCAATGTATATAGTGGATGATTGCGTTAGTTGTATTCAGAGGGATGACGTGCAATAAAACTTCTTTGCACCTATTGTTATCATTAAGAGGGGGTGCATCGTTTCCAAAGAGCAACCTAATTTGTGCCTCAATTTCAACCACCCTATTTAACTATCAAAGTTATGGTAGTTCAACAGTACTAAATTGATCATATCCTCTTATTTGAAAGAATTATTGCTTAACTTTATCCAAAAATCATTTCTCCCCATCAAAATAAGTTTTTATTATGTAGATTTAGCTATCCAAACACAAGTAAATTGATATTGTTAATGAAAGTTTTGAATATATTATGAAAGGAAATAAAAAACATTATGAGATTCATCTGAAATTCGAATCATTCCATTTTATATTAATCAAAATTCAATATAACTTTTGAAATAGGAGAATTTTAAACCTATAAAAAAATTATAAATTTGTAGTTTTTGTTGTTTCAAGCAATGGGAAATACTAAAGTAGACTTTGACCACCCAATTCAAGTTTAAAAACTACTATTGATTATCAAAGGTGGAATTCTTTACTACTAATCCATGTAAAATTCACCCATCAAAGATAGAGAATTGCTTGAATTTTGTACCACTAGTTGATGCTACTTGCGTCTCATTCCTTCGAAAAATGTTTAGTAAAATAAGCAATGGACCTATAATAACATACATGTACCCCTAAAGATGTACCAATAATGAAACTAATGTCCAAAAATAAAATACTATAATTATAGACCTAACATGACTTAGGTAAACAGAGGGTGATCAAATTAAGAAGCTATTGGCTTATGGTTATATATAGGCCATAGAAAGTAGGCATTATTGGTTTGGTGGTTTCACTTGTACTTACTTGTAAACGAAACAAGTGGCTGTCTCGAAGGTGAATATATGTATATATGAATCAACGTGATCAGCATGACTCGAGTTCAAGTCATATTTAGGGTGTTGAATATTTTAATCATCAGATCAACATACGGAATTCATTAAAATAAAGCTTTGATATTTCATAATCAATCTTATTTGTTGATGGGTTGTTAAATCTTTCATGTTCAATTAAGTTTATTGTTCTTTTCCTGTGTGTACAAAGTTAGGTCAA
The DNA here is from genome assembly GCA_005610355.1 of Gossypioides kirkii. Taxonomy (NCBI): domain Eukaryota; kingdom Viridiplantae; phylum Streptophyta; class Magnoliopsida; order Malvales; family Malvaceae; genus Gossypioides; species Gossypioides kirkii. Next base: position 7,150,210 of record CP032248.1, read on the forward strand.
AAATGAAAATGTCTTAATTGGCCAAAAATGTGGTATCGTGGATTATTTTATTGAAATTATTATTAAATTTTCTTAAATTACATTCTTTTAACAACTATTAACATGTGTATCTAAGAGATTGATGCTACTAATAACAAGCAAAACTATTCACCTAACCTTAAGCTCCGTATAATGTTTAGAATGTTTGGACAAAATATTAAATCTAGAAAAAAGATTTGAGTAAATTTAAATTCAAATGTTCAAAATACAAATCCAGTTTAATCCAATTCATTTTCAAATTTATAATTTTATTTTATTTCAAATATATTATGTAATTTATATGATATAAAAAATTATATTAGATTGAACCCAACGAGAGAAATGAGGATGATATTAGCTTATAAAATAAATATTAAACAGCATGTTATTTATATTTAAAAATTTAATAGAAAAATATTAAATAACCTAATAGATATTTTAAAAAATATATAAATTTGATTAATCATTTAAAAATATCAAAGTTACATAAAATTTGAAACTCATATTTCAAATCATGTCAAACTTGCATATTTCAAATCATGTCAAACTTGAACAGATACATATGATATTAATACCACGCATAAGCCCAACCAATCACATAAACACAACAAACTATTTTGCTTTTATTTAATATATGAAGGGTTTCTTTTTCTTTTTAGGGTTCATGTTTTTATTTAATATCGTGAATGGTGAGAGCCGTGGCATGGACCATGGAAGTAAAAAATGCTTAGCATTGCTCACCCGGGGACTATCTCCTTTAAAGCCAATCTGAGAGGAGAACTCATATTCAACATAACCTCAAAAAACTTTGCTCCCACAAGAATCTAGCAAGTGTTCAAAGCATGCCAACACTCTCTTCAGTGATGTTGTCAGAATAATACCATTAGTAATTTAAAAGTGCCTGAGTGAGGATCTGGTCGGGAGGCCCTTCTGTGGGGACAAAAGAGGCAAAAGACCCTCAATGTCCTAATCCAGAGCTTGTTAGAGGCACATCAATGCAGGAGGGATGGTAGTGGTACTCATGCTGCACTATGACCAGGTCCCTACCCTTGAATTCCTGAAAGATTGAGGACAGATAAACAGTCCATCCAACACCAGCACCGTCTCTGACCAAGTGGAGGCATTGAGCAATGGAAGGTATAAAAGTGTTCTCCATAGCAGAAAAGAATGGAATTGCAGACTTTCCATCCTGCTGCTGATTCTATTATTTCCACCAAGATAATGGCTAATAGGCATCATAATCTCCATGTCTAAAACTATCAAATACCTGGGCTTACACTGTATTGCTCAAACGTGGTTTATATTTTGGGTTTTGTTACTATGTTTCCTACATTAGAACATGTTATTACTTTCTTTCTCTCCTGCAAGCAAAGAAGATTCTGGTTTTATAACTCCATTAGAAGAAGAAAACATAAACCAATGCTTCATTCTTTGATTTTTCTCGTTTCAAGCAGTTTTCTAGATGTCTGCACCATTGCAGTTTAATAATGATAGATGATATCAGTACGCCAAACAAGCGATTAAGATATATACTACAAATTATAAAGAAACTTCATGAACTAATAATTATATTTATACCTACTATTAGAAGAGTTCAGCTTGTTTGATCAATATTTCAAATTTCAGCTAGAATAAACGTTAAAAAGAAAAAGAGAGATTAAACACAATAATTATAAGCTAGCTATTCTTAATAATATGGATTTCGTAACAAGAGTATTTGTGCACTCAACCGCTTCAGTCAGTACATTCTTATGTGAGTTAAGTAGTGAAGAACATTTAGTGACCAGACATAATACCAAGTTTCCAAATTTCAAAGATCTGGAAAATCTTTCGGCCATGTTCCTAACATGGTACACAAGACAATCAACTGAATCCTGAGTTAAATGAACATTATGATTTAAAATGTTGTGTAAGAGGTTAAACAATGAATCCGTCCATACCAATTCTTTCGAGACAAGGTATTCATGACATGGGAGTAAAGTGAATCTCCTCTCCTCCTCTCCTCCGCAAAGAAGTGTTTGGCAGAAGGCAGAAACATGAGCCGGGTGCAGGCATTCCCTCACAATCCTAGTAATCACATCGCAGATGGGGTTATTGATACCTTCCTTTCGTAGTACAAGTGGAAACAATAATGCGTGCACCGCAGCCCTCTGATGGAGCTTGCAGTACTCAATCGTTGAAGTCAGTAGCAGACGCGAGGCTGGCTCTTCTAGAACCAAGAACTTGGGAAGCACAATTGAGCAGAGAACCTGACTTGGCCAAGCAAGCTCATCTTCATCCCCACTTGAAAGATGGGAAATTAGCACCGAAGCAGTCTCATCCTCAGCTTTCCAAGGCTCAATCAGACTCAGAACTTGGAAAGGATCCATTCCTTTATCCAAGCAAAGTTTACGAATTTCATTTGCTAAAGCTACAGCTTTGAAACTAGATTCTAAGTTTATAACCCTGTCTCTCAAACTAGCAGCCATATTTTCAATTTCAGGTTCTAAAGGCACATTCAGAGCTCGATCCATCTCAATTTCATCCCCAACTTCTTTCAAATCATTTTCTCCATTTTCCTCAACTTGACTGAACAAACTCTCATCATTTTCCAAACTATCATCATAAAAACGAGGACCACAATCAGCTGCAGATAAAGGAAGCCAATAGAGAAGCGGATCATTAGCTGCAGCCATGTCCTTGAGCCAATCCGGTAAGGACTCAAACTCTTGGCCGACTACTTCTTCACCAGATTCCAGACTGAAACCAGAAATCCACTTATTAACATGATTTGGTTCAGACACTCTATCGAGCAGATTCCGTGCTGCTTTCTTGACCCAAAAATCAAGCCCTTGACTTTCACTCAACAAATTGCGTGCCAGCTTAGATAATTCCTTCCCATTAAATCTCTTATTCTCCAAAGCAAGAAATGAAAGTACCCTTGACTGAACCATACCTGGTAGAGTCTCTATAAACATAATCCTTAAGCAAAATAAAAAGATATCACACTCATCAGTCACTAAATCTGAAAAGAAAAAAACAAAGAAAGTTTCTTTCCTGCTTTAAGTTTATGGGTTTACCTTTTTGATGTGAGAGGTGAAGAAAAAGATGAGTCATCGACAAAGGGATTGCTGGGTTTGGTAAGCAAAGAAAGGAAAGAGCTTGGGGTGATTGGAGTTGTTGTTGAAGATGATAATGTTGTCGCATTGAAACATTGTTGCAGCCAAAGAGATGCTTCGGTTTCAGGTGTACGGCTATTCATGAAAATGTCGAACAACGGAACCCATGCCTCCATTTTTTACTGGTTTCCTTCGTCTTTTCGGAGGGAAAGCGCGGGAAAACCACTTCTGGTTTCATCTGAAAATAAAATAGATAGATAGAAAGTCTATGAGACGTGGCATAGAGTAACTGGGTACAGGCAGGCCGGGTGGGCTTTTCTTTTTTTGCAGGTGTGGACTGAGACCCAAGTCCGGGTATCGCGATACCGCTTCACGAGTGAAAATATTGCAAGGATAATTTAATGTTCAAATAAGCTTAAGTCTTGTTTTTTTTAAAAATAAATTAGGGTGATTATATGGTAGTATCTGTTGATATTTTTTTAATCTTTTGATAATGCACATACTTCTTGTATACACAGATACTCGAATCCGAATCTCCTAAAATAAATAACATTCTCTTAACCACTGGAATCACTTATTAAATTCAACTTAAATCTATTTTTCATTTAGTGACATAATGATCAATGTTAATGTTAAGTTAAATGTTAGTAGCTTATAAATATAATTTTATAAGTCTTTGTTTTCAATTTTTGTTGGCCGATAATTTTCTTTAGTTTTTCATAGTTGTAGGGTTAGATTTTCTTTCTTTTTCTTTTTCTTTTAATTTAGGTTTTCTCTTTTCTTTTTAGAATAAATTTTATTCTTATGGTTTTTTTTCTTTTTTTTTTTTGTAAAAGACTTTGTAAATGAAGATGGATGAAACTTTTGAGTGTAATTGATTTCGCATCTAAATGAGTATTTCTTATTCCTATCTTTGTATTGTGCTTTTTAATTGTTTGACGAAATGTCTATTTGGATGTTAAGTTTTATCATATGCTAAATTGTTAGATGGTTGATTGATTGGTTGTTTGTTAGCTTAAGTTAATGTCTATTCTTGATTAATTGGTTGTTCAATTATATCGAAATGCTTAATACGTTAGAATTGATGCCTCTAGAGAAAAATCTAGCTAAACAAGATCGAAAGAAGAGTTTATTCTTAGATAGTTCAATATAATTGTGTCGAGTAGTGAGACGAAAAGATAATCTATATGCTTAGGTGTGATTGAGAGGTAATCTTAAGTGATATCTTTTAGTCTAGGATAATATTAAGAGGAGATTCCTAATTAAGAGTGGCAACTAGTATAATTGATGTAGATTCATTAATTTAATTAGCACTCAGCTAATCAATTGACCCTCGTTTAGTCATTTACATCATCTAAAACATTAGGAAGAAAGTTTAGTTTAGTTAGTCTAATTAATAGTTTAGTTTTAGTTTATAAATCATTTTATTTGGACTTGCATTAATAATTTCCGACTCAATTAGAATAGTAATTGTTTAACTTGTAATTAACTTGATAAGCACATTTACCCACTTGGCAATCCTTTGGGTTCAACCCCTTGGAATTCTCCGATGTTCCATCGGACACTATAAATATTACAACTAACATTATACACTTGTAGTTAAAACCACTCTTCAAAAAATAGTTTTTCCAAAACCATTAGTTTTAACGCGCGCACACGATAGCAGTCAAATCACCAAACCAAAACAGTAAATAAACAGAACACAATAAGGTTGTTTACGAAGTTCGATTTTCCTACGTCTATAGAGCTTAGCTCAGTAAGAAATATCTACTCTCTTCAACAATTACACAAAGTAAACCTATTCAATCACACCCCATGATAATTTCCCTCACCATTGTACTTTGAAGACTCGATACTCTCACCACTAAATTTAGTCCTTATAATTCAACAAGTAAAATTACAACACAAAGGTTTTACTATCAATATGCACTCATAAAACAATGTTCCTCACTTAGAACAGATTAAGTGCTCAACTCTGTCTTTACACAAACCTATACAAGTCTCTCAATTATATAGAGTTTATTGAGACTTGCTTACACAAGAAGATCTATCACAATCCCTATAAAACAACCACTATATAAGTTGAATACAATATAATAATAATGAACAAGATAAACAATGATTCTTGAAAGCTAAGTCTTTGATGATTCAATTCAATACAACTTTCTTGATTCAAGGGATTAGATAATGATAATAAATGATTCCCAAGTGATTTGATCTTCCATAATAAGCTAGATATAGGGAGTGGGCGCTCCCTCTGACACCAAATTGTCAGTTTCATATTTTTCAACAATCTCCCCTTTTGACAATTTGTTGAACAAAGCATACACAAAGCAGAAAGTTATAACATCAAGTAACCTTAGCTCTCCTTAGCATATTCTCATTAACTCAATAGACTTGACTTAGAAAATAATTAAGTAAATTAATCATAAAATACTTAGTCGACTTTGCATTTATAAACCAACCAACCATAATAATCTAACCAAATAATGAAATAATGCATCAAAGTAAATGAAATCCATAAGCAGAATCAGTTCACCAGCAGTATCATCACCAGCAGAAGAAACAAATAAACTGAAAATCCAAAAACTAGAAACTTCTTATCTCAATGCAGCTGCAGAATTTTCCCAACAAAATCTCTCCCTTTCGATAATCTCTCTCTTTCAAGAAAGCTTCCAACATTATCAATCGTCCATTTTTTTCTCCCCTTTCTTGATCAACAAAATGTCAAACTAATCTTCACCAGGACAGGCCAGAAGATCAACAAGTTGGTCCTTCTTTTCTCTATCAATCTTCTTAACTGTTTTGGCTTCAACCTTCAGCTTATCACAATGTCTTTGATAAAATTCGATTGAGGCACAGAGATCAATAATAGTTCTAACCCTTATGCCCTCAGGAATGGAATTGGTGCATGCGGTAGTGGACACTTCCTGGATTTAAGATACTTCATCCTACTCAGCATCATCACAACAAAGTTACTCCCCCTCAATAGTAAACCAAACACACAACTCACCTCCCCCTCAATGGTAGTTTTCTACCATCCTTTCTCCCCCTCAACAACGAGGAAATCTTTATTCTTCATCTTCAACATTATGCCTAGGCAGGGCTTTTGGCAATGGACAATCCTCTAGTGATCACAATGTCAAAATCTAAAGGCATTAGATTGGCCTCCTCAACTCGGGCAATAGTATTTTTTTCAACGTTCTTTGGCTCAAAATAAGAGGTGTACCATGTCAAATGAACCATGTTTCTGTAGATTTGTCTAGGTCTTCCCATTGTCTTGATTTTATCATGAACATCACCAATTATATCAGCAGGTGGGTGATTCTTCCTAACTCTTACTGAAGGTTGAAGTGGCTCATCATCTTTAGACTGATCATTGATCTCATCAATAACTTGAATATCTTGACTTTCTACTCCTGACAGTTCTTCGAGCTTAGCAATGCCAATGGGAGTGGGAACTCCTTCAGGCACTGAAACTAGAGTCTTGTCATCATCATCACTATGAATCTCATGGACTCCATCATCATCAACCACCACATCGATTTACCCTATGACCTTTATCATTAATCTTTTTTTGCTTTACCATGGGTTCTTGAATGTTGGTGGTAGAAAATCCTACATCAATCGGGCTACCAAACAATGATGGTTCAGTAAAGGCAACAACGATAGCTATGTCTTAAGTGAATCAATCCAATACAACTTCCTCGATTTAAGGGATTAAATAAAGTCAATCTTGTTCAAACCAATCACCAATATATGATTCCCCAAATGATATGATCTTCTATAATAAGCAAGATATAGTTCATACAATCAATATAGCTAAAATAATCAGTTTAATAAATTGCCAACACTTTAAATATGAGGATGGACTCCATACATAGTTGGTGAGCAGGGAGTAGGTACTCCCACTGACACTAAATTGTCAATTTATATTTGTCAACCGTTTTTAATTTGGAATTGAAGGTAGAGACTTCCGCAAGATGATTAATGTTTAACCAATGGGAGCCAGATTAGATGAAACCGTGATTCATGAGAATCAGTGACTTAAAAGAGAGGAAATCACACTTTTCTCTTTACAAAAAAAATCAAATGACCTATCAATTGAATCTTAACTCGATTGGTATGGGCATTGTTACCAATATTACGTGGGTTTGAGTGCGTTGAAATGCATTATCCAGGAGCTTTGAGTAATTTTAAGTATTGTGTTAAAAAGAACAGATATGATCTGAACCTATAACGAGATTATTAAAAAAAAAAAATTGAATGACGTTTTAGTAACTCAGCCTCAATTTTCCCATACCATTTTTACTTCTTAAAACGTTTCCCTGTTTAAAACCAAATCAAATATCACATGGTAACCTTACAGATTTGTTGGGAATGTAAGTAATCAAGATTAAGATGTTTACTGGTTTCTAACATATGAGCCAGTAAAAGAGCTTTCCAACTTCAAACGCAGTCCCAAAATTCTCTCCTAAACTCTTCTCTTCCTTGAACCTATCATGGGAGTAGCCAATAACATAACAGCAGTTCTCAACTTCGTAGCCCTCCTCTGCTCCATCCCCATCATAGCAGCTGGCATCTGGCTAGCCCAACAGCCTGACAACGGCTGCATCCACCTTTTCCGATGGCCAGTCGTTCTCCTTGGTTTCCTCATCCTCCTTGTCTCTCTTGCTGGCTTTGTCGGTGCCTACTGCAACAAGGAAACACTGTTGGCCTTCTATCTTTGCTGCATGGCCATCCTCATTGGTCTCATCGTCATCTTGCTTGTCTTTGCCTTCATCGTTACCAGACCTGATGGGAGCTACGGTGTGCCTGGAAGGGGTTACCAGGAGTATAGGCTTGATGGCTACTCTAGCTGGCTTACAAACCATGTAGTTGACTCCAAGAGCTGGAATAAGATCAGGGCTTGTTTGGCTGACACCGATGTCTGTCCTAAGTTGACTCAACAGTTCATCACCGCTGATCAGTTCTTTGCTACTCATCTCTCTCCTCTTCAGGTAAATCGTTTCAAAGATGGCCATATTTCTTACTCTTTGATGAAAATACGAGTACCCTTTTAAAATTTCCATGTGTTATTGTATAGTAAAGCCATTAAACAGATTAAGTTCATTGCTATTTACCTGAAAAATCAGAGGAATTACTTCTAACCAAACTGGTCTTTTAGATCTCAACTTTCCTCACTGTAACTATAAAGCTTTTTTTTTTTTTCTAATCTTCAACGACCTCCTATGACATTGTTTTTCTTTGCCCCATTTTTTAACTGGTTTTCCCAGTGAAGATAGATCCTTTTGTTGATGGTTATTAGATGTTTGATTGAATTTACGTTGATCACATGATTTGATGTCCTAAAGCAGGGCCCACTCACCTTACTGAGACCATAAAGTAGGACCCACTATTATGGGCTCAATGTTTAATTTAGGGAAAATAATGACACCAGAGTTCATCGGCCCCCTCATGGATGGATCAGTTTGATCCACAAGATCATTAGTTCAAGTTTTTTCCATGTTCATCATGGTTCAAATCATAGAAAATGCACCAGAAAGAATCAAGCACATGTTGTGTTGTGGGGCAAACAAGCAACGCCAAATGAAGTTTATAAACAATTATCAGCTTTGGCAACATATGGAGACTATATGGGCATTGTTTAGAGAAGAGGTGTTACTTTCTCCTTTTTCCTTTTTGTTGTTTTGTTATCAAGTCTTGCATATTTGTTATGTTTGATAGTCAGGGTGTTGTAAGCCTCCAACAATCTGTGGCTACACTTTTGTGAACCCAACGTTGTGGACGAACCCCGTGAACCCAACAGGGGACCCTGACTGCAACCTATGGAGCAATGACCAGACCCAACTCTGCTATAACTGCAACTCTTGCAAAGCTGGTCTGCTGGGGAACCTGAGGAGAGAATGGAGGAAAGCCAACATAATTCTCATTGTGGCAGTGGTGGTACTAATATGGGTCTATATCATTGCTTGCAGTGCCTTCAAGAATGCCCAAACGGAGGACCTCTTCAACCGCTACAAACAGGGTCAAACTTAAAAAACAAACTTTGATTCAATGTTTCTGTTGTATGTATTCCAATGTTATGGTTCTTATATCTAGAAAATGCATGGACAGAGTGAGGAAGGGTGCTTATTACACCGTAATTAATGAAAATGAGAATACAGTTTCAAATTATCAACTTCTTCACGACTATAAGGTTCTTGGATTTGTGCAAAAAAGAAAACCAATTGATAGGAAGAAAATCCTCATAATCTTCAGCCTGATAGTGATAGCTTCTTAAGAAGTAGAAAGCTTCCTAGAGTAAACAATGTACATAGGATCTGAGCGTCCTGGATTAGGAGATATATCAACAGCCTGCAGACAAAAAATGAAATTCTTTTAGGCTCAGATTAGTGTCTACCATAAACTTGGGTGCTTTTAAATTGGATATATTCATAATGCACGTATTCACATCAATGCAGACTAAGGCAACACCTAGTTTCCATTTGGAAACTTTGGGGCTTATCTTAAAATATTTGCAACAGCGTATATAGAGTTAAGAGATTGCCGGTTAATGGTTGTCCAAGAAAAACTTGAGGGGTGAGGAGCCTATTATGAGACAAAATATTGCATATTGTTTACCTGAGGAGGTTCAAATCCGCCAGCATAATGGAAATATGACCCAACAATCAAAGCATGATCGGTGTCACCAGTGGATGTCCATATAGAGATTGCTTTTGTCCAAAAGCAGCGATTTGAAAAACTGCTTCAGAAATGAATCACATTTAAGTTCGAAGAAATGGATAAAATAAATATGGTTGAACAAAGAAATGGAAGATGTCTCTTCAAAAAAAAAAAAAAAGAAATGGAAGATGTAATAGGAATGAGAAACATAAGCCGAGGAAAAAATCCATGCAGGTTATAGAATCAACAAGAAATAGAAAGAAAAGTAGAACAAAGTTTGATCTTAAGCTTGGATGCAACGATTAGTTAGAAGTAGACGAAAAGTTCACCTCATTATAGCCAATCCACCAGGCTTAAGAACCCGGCACATCTCTTTGAAAACATCAAGAGGCTTTGTTAGATAATCAACACTGACCTACAAGATTACATCCTTAAAATGCCATCCTTAACTCGGAGATAGGTCATTAAAGCATAACTTTCAGAGAGAAAGTGCAAAAATATCCTCAAGTATCTTTCATTTCATCTAAAATGGAAAAACAAGAAGAGGGAAAGGAATAACTAACGCAGAAGGAAAGGAGTTATGGAAGAGGGGAGAAAAAGCACCCACCACATTGGTAATGACATCAAAGGAATTATCTTCAAAGGGAAGCTTAGGTTTCGAATTTAAGTCTTGCACAACATATTCTGTTAGAACCTACAAAGACAAGTATTTAAGGTAATAATGTCATGAACAGCTGCAGTGTCATACTTCAGTTGTACTCATGAACTCACACAGATAATGATTTCTAGAAATTAATACTATTATTTTAGTAGAACTCATTAATCGATTCAAGTAACTATATCATTCAAGTTTTTGCTAAAATCACCCTTGTATGGCAGCATTTTGATGACCAGCTTATAATCCAACCAGTAAAAAATTGAGAAGAAATATTGTACTCACAGGGTTTCGCTTAAGCTCTTCCTCATTCATACCCATTCCAACTATCCGTTCTTGCTTGCATCCTTTTGGAAAATGACTGACCTAAACATAAAACCGAGAACAGCATCATGAGAATGCAATAGAGAAAGAGGGTGATCTCAACATCAAGAATGTCTTACCCAACTACTGCACATATCCAAGATGCTCACTCCAGGAGTATTGCTGGGAGGGAAAACCTCCGAGTAGTATTTAGTAAGTGCGGCAATGGCTGCATCATCAATATGCGTAACAAAGCGTGGAGCTTCATAGAACAATGAATCTGGTGTTCTGAAAGGTGAATTAAAGCTATGAAAATCTGAAGCTCATCAATATGCTTAAAATTAAGGATAAAACTTGGAAACAATTGAAGCAAAGTGTAAACTTTCAGCTAAATGATATCTGTTAGATTGAACCACTCGCTGAAGCATTAAATCCTTTAATCAGTATAATATAGGATGATTTATGCAAGGATGAGTTATGGAGTGCTGAGGGATTCCCTGTTTGTTTAGCGGTACTAATCAACTTCTTTTTTTCTATTTTATATGGAAAAATCTAGAGGAAATTATATGAGATACAAGTAACAAGTTTGGACTGCTTGATTGAAACATAAAGCCCCTAGTCTTTGAGAAATAATAGATTCCGCAGACTTGTGTTTTAATATTGTTACTTTGTTTAAGTTAGAACAAAGAGTTTTGCCTAAAATCTCGCACTTTCGCAACTCTCGTTCTTCTATAACTGATGAAAGATGCTTGAAAATTTACTTCTCCAATTTCCGACCAGCAATCCCAAATGTGAACAATCATCAAGAAGATGGTCAGTACAAACCAGCAACAAGGATATTAATGCAAGGAATAATCAAAGCAGGAACAAAATGAGATGAATAACCTCAAGGAAAACCGAAATTTAACATAAGAGTTCAATTTAAACAGCAAGATGTAGTTTGAATTATTTACTCATCGAAGCGTTGGAAATCCTCGTCCTTGAAGGGGAACTGCTCTGGCCATTCCACATTCTGCAATGCCTAAGAAGCCAAGCAAGAAGATTTGGTGAACTATAGAATTAGGACAATGGTGGAATGATGAGAACTCCAGAAAGTAACTAAAAGCATACATGAACTGAAAGGCAAGAAGGCTATTAAACTCTACCAAGCACTTTAATTCATAGATTAGCTGTTTTTACTGGTGAATCGAGCGGGTGAAACCATTCGCTACTACCAATTGCATTGCAGGACCTATTTTGGGTTCGGGAACTCAGCTCAAAGTCATCTCTGATTTAAGAACTTGTATGCATCATTAAATTCATTCTCAGTGAATCCAACGCAATTGTTTCATATCAAAGTATATACCTTTTAACCCTTTGGTGCTGAACTGAAGAACTAAAGGGCTATAAGATTTGTTGCCTACCCACCTATACAATTTTCATGAAGAATAATAAATAAATGAAGTGCAATTTTTTCTTTTATTATAGGTCAAGAATTGATCAACTATAAAATCCAATCAACTTAATCTTTATTATGATCAAGCTTCAACTAATGAGTTAGGGGGTTCTTTTCTTCCATTTTGATACAAACCCATTTTCAAAAGATTAGAAATTGCCTATAAAATTGAAATAACCCACAAGCTATTAATGAAAAAAAACCCAGGAAACAAATGGAAGAAGGAAGAAATAATAATCAATTGGAAAATAAACCTGTTCAACAGCACCCTTTAGCCTTGCAGAAGCAATAAAAGATTTGCTATTGTTGGCCATGTTCATGTACTGAGCCCAAAATGAAGCCCCTAAGCCTACCACCAGTCTACGTGGCAGCCTACCACCATTGTTCCATTTTTTTAGCTTACACGAAAGACTAGAGGCAGAAGTAACAGCCGGAGCATGAATTGTAGCGGAAATTAAGCGAGAATAACAAACACCAGTCAAGACTGGAAACCTTTGTTGCAGTTGAAGTCCGAGGATTGCCATGTTTGACGTCACCTCATCGTATATATAGGTTTGGACTTTTATATGATGCTACCTGGGATATGATAGCAGGCACGTGGGGCATTGACAACCGTCTGATCAGTTGCGGGTGTAGTCTTTATACTTTGATGTCTTATCTTAATATTAGTGATTCAGATTGGGTTTACGTGGATATCTTAATCGTCATCTATTGTTTCCAAGGTCCACGATTTCATCATTTCATTACAATGGCTGCTAGGTTTGACCTACTTTGTGAAAGCGGCATACATCCCATTTTAAGCATAAGGATGGTTCAGATTTCAGAAACATGGGAATTTGATTTCCACTTGAATATGGAGGTTACATGTATAACAGGCAGAATAAGAATGAGAAAGAATGCTGCAAAGCTACGAATTTCTACTTGAGTATTCTTTTACACAGAAAAATGCCAATATACAGGAATACTATTAAGATAAGCTGAAAATGAATGTCGACTGGATGTGCAATATGCATGGAAATGCACATGTGGAGACACATGCTTTAGAACGAATCGCTTGTTTGGGTTGACACAGCTGGCTTCTCAATTGGTGCAGATACGGATTCGAGATTCAGGTCTCCGACTGCCTTTGACGGACCAATGTTGCAATGCGGCTGTCTGTGAGTTTTGATAGCATCCTTTATTTTCTGAAACTGCAGATGATAAGGAAAAGTAGCTAATCATTTTATTTTGAATATTTTCTTTAAATGATGCAGTTGCATAAGAAAATTGATCATCTATACATGCAAGTCAGAAGCCTAAATATACATAAAGAAGAGTCTTCTAGTACGAATCCCCTTACGGTTGTCCTTCCACCTTGAATATTTCTCTTCCTATTCACTTAACCAAATAACCACCACCAAAAAGAGGGAAAAAGGGAACCATTATTCTAACATGCAGCATTTCAAGCAAGTTACAGTATGCTGAGAGATTCTTCTGATGGTGCACCTATGGTCGAGCAAGCAAGGTATTCTAGAACCAGATTTCAATGCATCAACCTCTTTTTCGAGGACAGAGCTCTAATGTTGGGCTAAATTTTCCTATGATTATTCTATGGCTTTCTTTTTCCCCGTTTTCTATCCCATTTCCCAGCAGCCAAGTGGAGAACAGTTAACTTATACAAGTGCAAACATGACCATGGGCTCGGAGGGGATAAAATACAAACCTTGGCTAGCGAACATGAAAATGATTCCAGTTGACCATATGCACCACGGTAGAAGTGGAAATAAGGAAGCACCTTCACATTCAAACTTTTACACATAGTCTTATTCTCATCAAAATTGACTTTGAGGAACAAAATTTCAGGGTTTTCTTGGGCTGTCCTGCAGAGCTGCCAGATTCATCAAAAGGCAACATCAGGAAAAACTCACCATAGTTCAGAAACAACATCAGTTATTTCAAAAAGTGGATAACATTAAATGCTTCAAACATTAATTACTTAAAGAGCACAGCTATTAGCCTGATTTGAGAAACTGTTATCAGATGCATTCTTGAGTAGATGCATGCAATGTTCTGAAACTTTTGTTCTGTCAAACAAGATGAGTAGATAGTGCAAGCATCAGTTTTCTTTTTTGGTTACATGGAAATGACTAAATTATATTAGTCTTAACAAGCTGTAGTTGCTGGACAGCATGCTCTCACCACACATGCCCCCGCTTTTCCAGTTATTTAATCTGAAGATCCATCGCATTTCATGGATATCTCACACGAAGAGATTATGAATTCCATTGAAGGCTTTATGCTGCTCCAGTAAGCTTTTTTATTGCATATTTTTTTTTCTTAAAGAAAGACCCTGTGCCAATATTTCCTGATAAAGAATGATGACCGTTATATCAGAGAACAACTGAACCCTCCATTGATCATCATGTCATCTAGACCACCTTAACGAATGTCAACTTCTATATGAATTGCCAAGACCAGGTGAAACTCAGCATAACCAGGATCCACTTGGCAACTCAAAGTCATTATCTATTTTTCATCATGTTATTGGAATAAAAGAATAACACTATATTTATACGAGATATACCTAAAGGACTTCCAACGCAAAAATCAAATAGAATTAATAGGGACTAAAAGTTTTTTTTGATCTTTCAAGTATTACAAAACCTGAATAGAGGTCAAGAAAGGCATTACTTACCTTAGGAAATAGAGCTTTGCAAGAAGCACACCAAGTTCCATAAAATTCAACAATAACTAATCTGTCTCCAGCTTCACTTAAGGCACTCAAAAACTCTTGAGTAGAGTGAATGTCAATCATATTTGGTCCTGCATTCCTTTCCCACCATTTCGGCTGGTTTGCTTCAGTGATAGTTGCATGAACCTGCAATAAGAAACTTGGTTAATGGTTCTCAATCTCATCTGTAGGAAACAAATCAATACTTTCTCCAAATAGTATCAAGAAATCCAGTAAAGTCCAGTGCACGACAACATTTCATACATAATTAACAGTAAGACCGACTCAAGTCACCACAAGTTAATGCTATCAGCCATGAATGACGAGAAGAAGCCATAAATGCTGGAGAAGGTTTTGTGCTTAAATTTTTTAACATGTTTCACCCTCATGCAATTCATAATAACAATAAATAAGTGAGAATGCTATCAGCCATAAGTGATAAGAAGTCCAAATCAAGTGAAACTGTGTAACTAAATTGCAAGAGATTTCAGCACAGCATTTCGGAATAAGAGATGTACTGTACTATCAACAATTCAATATATTTACCCCCATAAAATGGTAGATACTGATCACTACCAAGTTAATGTGCCAGAAAATATCATCATGCCAAAAACCATGTTCTGGTAAAAAAGGAACTGACAATAAATAGAATACACAGGGATGAGGAAATGAACTTAGAAAACTCCCAACTAAGTGACCCACAAAAACCAGGTGTATAAGCATCAGTAAGCTGATAGATCTTAAGGCATGTAATATGGCACAGATGAGAACTGGTAAACAAAACTCTACGTCTTGATCCAGTTGAGACAGGATTCAAACAAATCACTGTAAGAAAGTTTAGGCGCTCTGTTGTCTGTACACAAGCCCTAAGCTGAAAATTGTAGTTGCAGTAGAGCATAGTTTGTGAATCTATAATAGCCTAGAGAAAGGGCCAACAGATTAGCCCAAACTCATTAAAGAACAGTGGTAAGCAAGAAATAGAAGGAAAAAAAAACGAAAGAACAAGATCCAAATTCAAAATAAAGTTTCTATGACCAATAGAATCAAAACGAATAGGTTCTCATACAAAAAAAAAAAGGCAAAACTCAAATGAGAGAAACGGTGCATCATTCTCCTAATTTTCATATAAAAAATGCAAAAACAAACAAATGGGTACTCATAATTTGACTGATGAATAGAAATAAAACCAAAAAAAAAAAACCAGAACAAAAAAGCAAATCCCTTTACCTTGAAAGACAGCAATTGTTTCCTGGAAGTCGAAGGAAGGCTAGAAACACCGGCAACCGAAGAAGAAAAAGAACAGCTTTTCCTATCTGCATTAAAATTGGGTGGAAGACCCAGTTGTCGAGAGTTCAAGGTGGATGCAAAGGATGTGAGCAACGAAGCTGAAGAAGAACGAAACGATAATGCTGATAATCTATTAACATCTGCCATCTAATCTAAAGAGATTCTTTAAGGAAAACAGGGAGAGACTGAAAGGAAAGAAAGATTTGATGTACTTTATAATAGTTCCAGGTTAATTTGAGCTGTGTAACTAATAAAGTGTATGAAACTTTTCGTGGGATTTATTTATTTATTCAGGTTAAAAGCATGGAGATTTAGAAAGAGAAGGTCGAACTTTGAAAGGCAAAAAGTCAAAGGGAAAGACAGCCTCCTATATTTTGGGGTAGTTTACAAAACAAGTGTATGATTTGCAGTTTCGTTGATAATTTCCTTGGTTTTGGCTTCAGGACCTTTAACTGGTCGGCCTGTTAAGCTGCCTTAGAATAAGAAAGAGAAGAAAAGTTAGGCAAACGCATTTTTAATGGATTCCATTTTCCTTACACCTTTGAGTTACAAATACAAATATTAGCCATCATAATTTTATTTTTCACTTATAATTTGAATAGTTTATTCATAATATAATTTTAAGAATAATTAATGTTCTTTTATAAAACATAGACCCTATACTTTAATTTTTAAACATTAATCTGAGTAATAACAATATAATATGTCTCTGGTATAAAAAAAAAACATTGTAATATATTCCATAGTATGTTAGCAACATTAATCACTTTTTTATTCAAAAAATCAACCAAATGATTGTTTTTTCAAATACTTTTTTCTAAAAATTATTCCAAACTGAATAAAACAATTTGAACAAAAAAATATTTTTAAAAAATAAATAAAATTTATTTTCAATTGAAATTGGCTTTTGGTAAAAAATAAAATTTTGTACTAATTGATAAAAGTCTTCTCTATTTTTTGTATTGAAAGAAAATAAAAAGAAATAATAAACCCGAAGGATTTATGAAGCCATTTAACCTATTTGAAATTTAGTGCTTCATCCTTAAAGCTTTACAATTAAATTGGAAAATTTTCATATCAGGTTCCTAAATATATCAGGTCATCACATTTTAATATAGTGTCGTCAATTTGTCAAGCAACACCGGCAGAATACTATAGCAAACGTACCATTTTGATAAATGATTTCATGGGCACACTATTTGAATTATTAATTTTTTCATATTATTGGGTAAAAAGCCAAAAAATTACATGTCAAATTTTGTTTGAAATAATATATAAAAGAATCTATAGTTTATTTATCAACAAAACTACAGTAAAACAAAAGTAGAAGATACGAAGTTTTTCTCATCATACCTCAGAAGAAGGTAATTCCAAGCTGAAAAAGGTAGGTTTCGAAAATATCAAGCTTTGACGAGATTAATGTGGGGAACTTGCTAGGATGGAACGCGTTGAACAGTCCCTTTTTCAAGGGAATTTTGAGGCCGGATTTCATATCACCACCACAATCTCTTTGATTTTTTCTTTCTAAGAAATGTGACGAAATAAAATGCATGGCTTCCAGTCCCAGGTAATGGTGGATGACGAGGACTCGGCTTTGGTGTAAAAGTAGGTACCAGCTGAGGTCGACCGACCTTTGTCATAATGTCATAAATTGGCACGTGCTTATTACCAATATTAATACTTGTGAATTTTAAACAAAACTTTATTTTACAACTAGGGCAATGTTAGCTAACCTGTCCTCTTCACCTGTGATTTTAAATAGGTTAGTTATTAATATCACATTAATTAACAGTTGGCTACCACCTATGACCCTAACTATAGAAGTAGCTAGGTGTTACATGCAGTGACACTTTACCCTTCTTCCCCTATCACGTTGGGACTCATGTGAGAGTCTCTAGCAGGAAAAGGCATCCTCCATGACTCAGCTAGCAGCTCTCCCACATACGACACCTTTATGGTGAGGATTCCACCATGAATG
The DNA here is from genome assembly GCA_005610355.1 of Gossypioides kirkii. Classification (NCBI taxonomy): domain Eukaryota; kingdom Viridiplantae; phylum Streptophyta; class Magnoliopsida; order Malvales; family Malvaceae; genus Gossypioides; species Gossypioides kirkii. The sequence continues at coordinate 7,168,360 of CP032248.1, forward strand.
GTATAAATAACCCAATCCATCGTCTTCATCCTCAAGACACTTAACCTACTGTTACTTTGCCAAATCATGCAACCTTTACCTCTCTTCCACACTCAAACCTTACCTCAAGCTGCCATGAATATGCTCGACATTTCTTTAAGGTCATAAATTGTCCAAGAAAATGATCAACAAACCGACTAGTTTTTTTCTAAGCGTGACTCAGATTCATGCTATGCTTTCAACAAAAACTATATAGAGATAAAAAGAGGAATTATCTTATTTTATTTGGGTTAAGAAGAATATGATTAAAAGCACAAATGCACCTAAAGTAACAGAAAAAGAAATGCCATGGGCATATGCTAAAAGCATATAAGTGGAACCAGGACTGCTCTAAGAAAACTTACTTCCAAACTCTTTAATCTTATGCTAAACCGGCATTTCTCTGATATCTTCCATAAGTTCTAATGAGAGCGTATTGATAGTAAAGACCTAAGCCTACAGAGTGTAACTAAGTCATTCTACTTATGCAGCGTGGGTAACAATGATCAAGTGAAAAGAAAAACCGAAAATTTTATCAAACTTTGGTTTCATGAATCTCTGAACTTAACAATAAATCATAGAACATTATAAATGTCCCTGACCAACTACGCTAGGACCTTCATGGACAAACATCAGTACCACAACCCTTCTTCGTTCTTCACAAGAATGGCAGAGTCAACCATGCAGGATAAACACATTGCATTCCATAAGAATCAAAGATTCCAATATTTGCCTTTGAAAAATCTTAAGAAACCACTTCCACGCCAAATAATATGTACTCCTTGTTTGCATGATTCCAAATATCCTACCATCCAATGCTCCCTTTTTTAACTCAACAAGAATGAATAAAGCAAATCATCCCTAAGCCCTAAACCCTAAAAACCTTATCCATTTGCTATAAGAATCTTAGACAAAATTAATCCCACAAAATATAAATGTATGATGCAATTTTCTATCCAGGTAAGAAAGCATATACTGAAAAACTATCTTCTAATAACAAGTTTTCAATTTGTTATAAAAACCAAGATCCAAAGCATGTGCTAGAAAAAGACACCAAATTGGATGAGCAACCTACGCCTTGTCTAAGGAGGGAGCAGAAGCAGAGAGAAAAATGCCAGAATATTTTGGTTTTTCACAATGTAGTTTGATTTTACTTCTAAAACATTACACTTCACAATGTAGTTTGATTTTACTTCTAAAACATCATACGAGCATTGCACAAAATAGTAATATGAATTTCAGATGACATGCAGAAGTTCAGGTAAGCAGAAAGTTGAAGCCAAGGATTTAGAGGAGATACAAACTACAAACATCTGTAACTCAATACTACAACTGGTCCAAATTTCACTAACATCATTTGCAATTATCTGCATTGATGAACAGATAATCATTTGGCTTTGCAGCTGACATCTTGCCCACTTCTACTCCCATACTTCAGCAGCTAAGATCACTCTGAACATGCTTAGGAGATAAAATTACTGACTAGGCAAAAGAACAGACTCAACAAATGCTGAAGAACCATTATTAGGAGCACCCTCTAGCTTGAGAATTGAAGTTACCAAGTTATATATCTGAACATTCTCAAAAGACGGCACCTTCTTTCCCCTTGCAAATTGAGGACCATGACCAATAAAAATGGTCCTCATGGAGAAAAATGCATTGTCGTACCCATGTGCCCCTCCACACTCTTTATGCTTATTCCTTTTCTTCTCAACTTTAAAACCCTCGTCAACCAGCCCTATTATGGGAGGAATCCGATCACTTTCCACATAATGCAGTCGACTAGGTAGCTCCTCCTTAAGATAAACCTTCAAATGCTTCCCATTATCAACTCTCCCAGATTCCAATCCTTCTTTCATCTTTGCAGCAACATCTGACGGTGCATAACCAGAAGGTGGTCGAATTGAAAGCACTGGACTGTAACCCTGGACCCAGTCCGCTGGAATGTTAATCCAAGGGCCAAATCATCAAGGAAAATCAGCTTTTTATCACATGTACCAACCATCCCATGGTCTCCAACCATAATTATGGTAACATCCTCAAAAATCCCTCTTTTTTCTAAACCATCAATCAACCTCCCAATCAAACCATCAATTCTAGCAACAGCCTCAGTAATCTCGGGATCATCAGGTCCAACCCGGTGACCCTGATGATCAGGATCCTCAAAATACATAGTCATAAACACAGGAATCTCACTACTAGGCAAATCAAAGTAGCTTAAAACAGTATCAACTCTATCCTCAAAAGGAACAGAACCATTATAGAACATGCAAAAGTTTTTAGGACAATCCCAAGAACCCTTTTTTACCTCACTTCCAGGCCAAAAGTAGGTAGAAGCCTTTAACCCATGATTGGCCACAGTCTCCCAAAGTGGCTCACCTAACCACCACTTGGGCTCATGACTTTGCATATTGAAAACCTCACCAGTCTTAGGATCCACAAACTGGTTATGTACAATACCATGATAAGCAGGATAAAGGCCAGTCACAATAGAGTAATGATTAGGAAAAGTAAGAGTCGGGTAAACAGGAATCAAACCCGTCTCAGCTTCAGTCCCATTAGCAATCAAACGGTGGATGTTTGGTGTTGAGGTCTTGAACTGGTACCCAAATCGAAACCCATCAGAGGATATCAAAATGACCACCGGCTTTTCCAGTTTCTTCAGAGGACGAGAAATGTTGTGAAGTGTAGCTGAAAAGGAAGATGATGGAGAGGGGGAAGAGTAAAAGAGGAAAGCAAAGGCCAAGGCAGTGGAAAGAGCAATGCAAGCAAGGAGTGTTAAAGAAATGAAGATGATGGTGGTGCTGGGCCTGGAAGGGGATGCTTCCGTTGAAGGATCTAAACAAGAATCGGTGTTGAAAGAAAGGAGAGCTGTGGATTGGCTTGAAGGGTCTTCTTCTTGGGTTGGGATTGGGATTGGCTTTGTACTCAACGAATCAGCACCCATATTTTCTTTCTTCTCCCTTCTCCACGGATTCGTTAAAATCAAAGGTGAAGTGGACCAATGGAGTCAAGCTGAATGAAGATAAAACAAGAGGCTTCCTGAAAACCAAACCACTTCGACGCCTTTTATCGAGAATATCTTCCGGTCACGAGGTAATCATCTAACGGTAGCCAGTAGTACCTAACTCAACACGTGTGTGGCTCTGATGCATTATAATTTATATAAGTCCAATAATACTTGTCGTGCGAGGGCCCTTGTAAAGTTTGACAGACCCACATTTAAAACTTTGCCGTTCAAATCCAAGTAGTTAAAAGGGCTAATTTATCAAAATAACCTAAAATTTTTGATTATTTACGAAAATAACCTAAATTCAAAAATATACCCAAAATAACTTGAAATGAACAGTAAAAGTTGAACAGCATCTGGTCAATTATTGGTGTCAGAAATAAAAATTTGTGTTTTTTGGTGTCGACATGCAATGGCCGACAGTTATGTATTTTTTTAAATACGGTATTTTATTGATATACGAAAATTTGAAAAAAAAAATTGAGGTGTTGGCCATATAATGGCAGACATCCCTTTTTGTCAAAAAAAAATTAAAATTTTTGGTGTTTGTCATCAAATAGCCGACACCCTCTTTTCTCAAAAAAAATTACATTTTTGTGTGTTGGTCATTGCATGGCCGACACTCCTTATTTAAAAAAAAATCTATTTTGGGGTGTTGGTCATTGCATGGACGACATCTCATTTTCTCGAGAAAAAAATTTAAAATTTTTTGGTGTTGGCCATCAAATGGCCGACACCCCCTATTTAAAAAAATTACATTTTTGGGTGTTGACCATTGCATGATCGACACCCCCTTTTCTCGAGAAAAAAATTCAAATTTTTTTTGTTTTGGCCATCAAATGGTCGACACCCCCTATTTAAAAAATTGCATATTTAGGTGTCGGTCTTTTCTCGAGAAAAAAAATTTAAAATTTTTTTGTGTTGGCCATCAAATGGTCGACACTTTCTTTTCTCGGATAAAAAAATTGTAATTTTTTTTTGTGTTGGCCATGTAATGGTCGACACCAACTTTCCCTCATTCTCTATAAATAGGGTTTAGTTTTTTTATTTTGAAATTGTAAGTAAGAAATATTTCTCTTAAAATAACAAGAAAATGAGAGTGTTTTATTATTTATCATTAGATGAGTGTTTTGTTTTGGGAGATAGTTGTGAAGTGTACAATCGAATTTCGGGGTTGAGCTATATACTGTCATGTATTTTCGGAGTTGAATTATATACTGTCATGTGAAGCGGCAAATATATGCATTCAGTGGTCAGATGATTTTCTGCGCCATTGAGCAAAATCCTGTATGTATATTATATAATTACCGCTAAATTTAACTATGTGGTATAACCGTAAAAATTATGCTATCAAAGGTCGGTTAACTTTCTGTCATCGAACGGCCGACCGAGATGACTTGGCCGGGTATTCAGTCAAAATGGACCCATATTACTTGAGGGTTAGAAGAATTTATTGAAATTGATCAGGTATTCAGGCAGATGGACATTATCTGACCGAGACGAGTTGCACAAGTTTAGGGTATTGTAGGTTATTTTGTATTATTGTTCAAAATTTAAAATTCTGTGTATTAATATTAACAATTATTTATAATTTATTTTATCTGTAAATTTAATTTGTATTGTTGTAATATTCAACAAGATTTATATTTTATCGTATTAATATAATTTTGATTTATTAAATATTTTGTTGTGAAAATGTTAAGGAATAAATATTATCGACAAATTAAAATATATTAAAAATATTAATTAAAATCAAATTTACGAAAAAAACGAAAATAATCAAAAGAAAATAACACTAGTATAGTTAATGGCCGAGATCGATTTTTAACTCCAACACTAGATATATATATATATATATATAACCGTCAATACTAAAAATTTGAGTTTTTTGTTCTCATTAACAATACAACAATTTCTTTGTTTATGTTCAGTTTTTTTTAATCTCAAGTTTTTTCAAGATGAGTTCCAACATTTTCTTTGTTTATGTTGATTTTGATGGAAAAATTATCAATACAGACAATGAAGGTTGCGTATTTGAAAGCAGAGAAAAAATCGGAATGAGACTGAACAAGCGTGTTTCGTTGGATGAATTGAAACGGAAGATCAGTACAAAGATAGCTACTCGTTGCGGGAAACAAATGTTGAGACTGTTTTACAAATTTTCGGTTTCATCAGATCCGATAAAGTTCTCTGAAATGGAGCTTGTTGATAATGATGATCTAGAGACAATTATTGAAATTTATTGCCCATCTGAGATAGAAAATCCATGCCCTATTGAGTTGTTCGCGGAGATATCACTCCCCGAACCAATTCAAGTCTTAAATCCAGTAAGCCAGCGTTCTGGAATAAATATTGATCTTAATGTATGCTGGGAAGATCAATCGGGTTATGGAGGGTCCACTCCAAAAAATCCAAACACCGGTGGATGTTCGTATAACATCCAAACACGTGTCATCATCTACAATTTCATCCGGAAGTGCTGGCCCTAATAGAAGATGATAAAGAAAATAAAGCTTTGGAAGACCCCGATTTGGATGACATCCTCGAAAACTTAGATGAGGAGGGGTCGGTGGAGGGTGATGATGTTAACACCCATTTAGGAGGAAATACGAGCCCGAGTATAGTTATTAGGAATAATCCGGGGGCCTTCATGAGCGACGTAGACCCAGATGCGGGTCGAGCTCGAAAGTTTCCGAAATATAAAAACATAGTTCCGACTCACCTACTCGACGAACAAACCGACGAAGAAGAGTTGTTCGTAGGACAACAATTTGAGAACAAGAAAGACTACTTAAATGCAATAAAACAATACAGTTTAAAGTTAGCTGTGGATTTTAAAGTAACGAAGTCGTCCCAGTCTTTGTACATCGGAGAATGTTTGAAAGCCGAGAGTGGGTGTAAGTGGCGTATCCGAGCTGCGTTAATGCAACGGACTCAGCTGTGGACAATAAGGAAAATGGAAGGTCCGCACACATGCACCATGGCTCGAATGACGCAAGACCATCAGAAGTTAGATGCAAAGACCATATGCAACTGCATCATGCCTATGGTGAAAGAGTCTCTATTGAATAAGGTATCGGTCTATATTTCAGCCGTGCAAGCTCACTTTAATTATAAGGTTTCGTACCGGAAGGCATGGTAGGCGAAGCAAATGGCTATGCGGGAGTTGTATGGTGAATGAGATGCGTCATACAACGAGCTCCAAGGGTGGATAGCCGCTATGCGAGAGTATGTGCCGGAGACTGTAACTAATTTACAAACACTGTCGTATGAAGGTCCGGACGGGGTGATTGATCAGGGAAAACGACGTTTTCACCGATTATTTTGGATGTTTGACCCGTGTGTTAATGTCTTCCCTCACTGCAAATCGATGGTGCAAGTTGATGGAACCTGGTAGTACGGTAAATACACGTAAATACTACTGATTGCTGTTGCACAAGACAGTAATCGAAATGTACTTCCGATCGTATTCGTCATAGTCGAGAAAGAGCGCTTCGAGTCGTGAGAATTTTTCTTAAAAAATTTGAGGAGGCACATTGTTAGGCAAGACAACATTTACCTTATATCGGACAGATTGAAGGGACTACTTACTGCAATAAGGCGATCGGAGGTTCCGTGGAGGTCCGTTTATTGCATCTGGCACATATCGGCAAACTTTCATAGTTGTTATAAAAATAAAAAATGGAAAGCAAAATTCGTGGAAATGGATACTAATTATTGTTTGTATTTTTTATTCAATTTAATTTTAAATTTTATCAGTTTGTGAAATATAAAAAAATACTTATTCGAAATCCATATGCATATGCAGCTCATCAATTTGAACCGCGAAGATTCAGACAAAAGTTCGCAAAGCTTGAAGCTAAGATGAAACATTTACCAAATGACAAAAATCTTCGTGGGTGGTTAGGTAGCATCCAGACGTATCAATGGACACAAAGTTACGATGAGGGGGCTCGGTATGGCCAAATGCCGACCAACCTGGTCGAGTCAGTTAACTCTGTCTTGAGGCGAACACGACATCTATCAATTGCTACTGTTTTCTCGGTAACCTTCTATAGGTTGGCCACATTAATGCCTACGATGGGGCAGCGACAAGTGGCGTAGATAGAGGTCGGACACGTGTACGTTGAGGACATTCGAAGGGCCATGGTGGCAAACAGTCAGAGAGCTCGAACGATGAATGCAGAAATTTATTTGCGGGAGTTAGAGATTTTTCGGTTTCAGAGTGCACCGGTCGTCGCTCGGGTGTTCCACCGAGGTCGTACGCAGTTCATCTGGCAAACAGGCGATGCGAGTGCTTTAAATTTCAAGCTCTCCGATATCCTTGTGTGCATGTTCATGCAGCTTGTGCGACTATAAATTTAAATGTCGTCCAATTCATAGACAATGTGTAAACGCTACAACGTACATTGCGTATATGGGAGAATGAATTTCCTATAATGCCCGATGTATTGAACTGGGAAGTTTAACCGGTTACTTTTGAGATGCTACCGGATCATAGTCTTCGTAAAAAGCCTAGAGGTCGACCACCTTCGACGAGGATTCGCTCTGATATGGATATTAGGGAGACGCGGGAACCGAAATTGTGTAGTGTTTGCCGAAGGCCTGGCCATAACCGATCCACTTGCCCACATTGTGTCTATATTTCCGGTCAATCCTCTCGTAATGTCGAATTGTCCGACGAAGAATGAGCGCATGTCCACTAGTATACACGAAAAATATTTGTGTAAAAATTAATTTAAGTTGAAATTAATTTGGAAATTAATGAACATGTTTTAATTTGACAATACAATATTTATTAATTTTATATATTTAAATAAAAATTATTATTATTATTATATTATAATTTTTATCATATAATGTGTTGATTTGATAATACATTATTTATTAAATTTATATATTTAAATAAAAATTATTATTATAATTATATTACAATTTTTATCATATTTTAAATTTGTTAACCAAAATAACCTTGGACCACCCAAAAATTACAAAAATCCCATCAATGGTCCCCTACTATAAATAGGATTGGACCACCCAATTTCCACCTCACTTTAACCAATATTCCAGCTCAGCAAAACCGAAATTCTAGCTCACCAACGTCTCAAAACCGCCGTTGATCATCGTTGACCGACTTTGTCCGCCGTTGACCGAGTTTCGTCCATCATATTATGGATCCTAACGTCTTTCTTCATAGTCATGATAAACACCGTGTGGGCGCGATTCGAGCAAATCTGGAATTCTATAGGATGGTTAGATCCCGGCATCATTATCCGGGTTATAAGCCCCATAGATTGGCTGAACAATACATCCAAGATGCAGGGTTCGGGATTGCTGCCCACATTAAAAACATGAATATTCGGGCCGATTTAATAATGGCCTTAGTCGAAAGATGGCGTCCCGAAACTCACACATTTCACCTCCCGTGTGGAGAGGCAACAATAACATTAGAAGACGTTGTAATCCTGCTCGAGCTACCCGTTGAAGGTGAAGCGGTAAGGGTCCGGGAATACTAGACGATCCATGTGGCACTTGCTACCGGTTCCTTGGCAAGGTGCCCCCGGATATTGAAAACGGAAAATTACAGTTTTTAATGTTTACGTGGCTATACGAAAACTTTAGACATCCCCCGCAAAATCCAACGCAGCTGGACATTATCTACCATGCTCGTGCTTTTCTTCTACAACTACTAGGCGATATCCTTATTCCGAATACTAGCCAAAATAGAATAAGCATCATCTACCTCCCATTGTTGGAAGATTTCAAGGTAGCCGGGAAATTAAGTTGGGGCTCGACAGTATTGGCGACATTGTACCGGGAGCTTTGTCGAGTGACAAATCCTGCAGTTAATGCCATGGGCGGTTGTACATATCTGCTCCAATCATGGATATTATACCGACTGCCTTCCATCGCCAACCTCGAACACATGTCATATTCGATGCCACTAGTTAATAGGTGACTCGATGTCTCGATTTTATATATTTTAAATTTTATTAATTTTTTTTCTAATTATTTTTTAATTTTTCAGATGGCATTCAGTTCCGGGACTTGGGCTACACGAAAAATGTCCCCATATATGTCGCTGGTTAGACAAAAATGAAGGAGATGATGTAAGATATATTTTCAAATTTTTTATAATATTTTTTTTATTTTCGAAATGTGTTTTATATTTTCAAATTTTTAAAAAAATAAATATCTGATATTTTTTACAAATATTTTTTTACATTTTCGAAATATAAAAAGTACATTTTCAAAATATTGTTTTACAAAAAAAATCTGATATTTTTTAGATTTTCGATATTTTTGTTAATTAAATTCGTATTTTTATATTGTGAAGTTCATGTGGCAGCCTTATCATTTAGACGAAATTACGCCTTTCATCCCACCATTTGTTTATCAGGACAATTACCAACTGTTCTCGTGTAATGTGTCGGTATTCAATTTTCATATGATGGAATGGCACGCTGGGATCGGGTTTTGCGACAGTTTGGTGGTATACAACATATCTCGAACCCGCCCTTCCAACTCGATAAGGTCCACAGCTCGACAAAAAGGGACATGGTAAAAACCAAATAAATTGGGCTCACGATCTTGAAGCATATATCGTGCTTTGGAATGACCGGACAAATATGTGTTCATCCTTGTATTGGTGTAACGGGGATTATTTCGGTACCCCATATTACAACCAATAGTATACGGCATATGGGATGCCGGTGCTTGATTCCCGAGAGTATACGCCAATGAGACTTATTCCGGAAGGCAACCGATGGGGTCCGGCAAATAACATATATGGACATCGTGGTCGAATCCTCGGTTCAGATTCCGAGCCAGAGGATGAGCCCAATGACGAGCCAGCGAACGAGCTCGCGGACGAGGTCGATTACCAGCCCGATTACGAGCCTCAGGACCAACCCGAGTACCAATCGGAGTACCAACCCGATCCCTAGTATCAAACATCCGGCTCTTCGTCTTTTTTGTTACACGATTATTATCATCGTTCCATTGAGGACATTTTTGGTGTCGACCCCGACCTTCAACGTACATGTTACTCTGGTTCTTCCTCATATCAACCGGAGATCCATCCGGAAGAACGTACTCCAACAATGGAGGATATTTTTGGCTCGGTACCTCAGGTCACTCAACCTACTCCCGATTACGTTGATGATACGTACGATTTTACCGACTTTCTACGTACACCAATCGGGACACCCAACGTTGACACCACCGAGGATGAGCTGATGAACACTAATGTAGCACCTCCTGAACAAACTGTACTACGGCCTCGACCTCGCCGAGCCCGAAGGAAGCCTAACTATTACACAGCAGCGCCGGGGATGTCGCCGGGATCTACTTAATTTTAATTTTTTTTCCGTTTACTTTTTAAATTTAATTTGTAATTTCGTTTTTATTTTAAATTTAATTTCTAATTTCTTGTATATTTTAATTTTTCTTTTTTAATTTCCTGTATATTCTAATTATTATTTTTTAAAAATTTATATAATATTTGTCAATAATATATATTTCCCCACATTTTGACAACATATTTAATATTTTTTTATATAATTCGAAATTATTTTAATAAAAGAAAATACAAATATTGTGTTTGAATATTAATAAGCAACAAATTAAATTTACAGATACAATAAATTACAATTATTTGTTAATATTAATACACGAAATTTAAAAAAATAAATTTACAAATATAACAAAATACAAACATAGATAATATCCATCTGCTCGAAAACCGAGCTGCAAATATTAGTACTGAGAAACTTGCTCGGGTTGCCGTTAAACACAACCTTTTTCAGTTCGTAAGACACAATGCAGTCGATCTCGATTACTTGTTAAATGACGGAGAAAGTCATCCGACCTTTGACAGCATAACCTTTACAGCCTTACCACAACGCCTACATAGAGCAACAATATATCTACGTTGGAATAGCTATTCGACAGTATTTTCTGTGATAACAAATTATTCCAACGTATATAATGCCCATCTCCGTTGGATATCTCGGATAGTCTTCAATGACGCAGAAAATCGTCTTACCACTGAAGACATATCTTTGCCGCTTCACATGACAGTATATAATTTAACTCCGACAATACATGACAGTATATAGTTCAACCCCAAAATTCGATTGTACACTTCACAACTATCCTCCAAAACAAAACACTCATCTAATGATAAATAATAAAACACTCTCATTTTCTTTGTTATTTTGAGAGAAATATTTCTTACTTACAATTTCAAAATAAAAAAACTAAACTCTATTTATAGAGAATGAGGAGAAGTTGGTGTCGGCCATTACATGGCCAACACAAAAAAAATTGTAATTTTTTTATCCGAAAAAAGAGGGTGTCGACCATTTGATGGCCAACAACAAAAAATTTTAAATTTTTTTCTCGAGAAAAGAGGGTGTTGGCCATTGCATGGCAGACACCCAAAAATGCAATTTTTTTTAAATAGGGGTGTCGGCCATTTGATGGTAAACACCAAAAAATTTTGAATTTTTTCTTGAGAAAATGGGGTGTCGGCAATGCAATGACCAACATCCAAAAATGCAATTTTTTTTAAATAGGAGGTATCGGTCATTTGATGGCCAACACAAGAAAATTTTGAATTTTTTTCTCAAACAAGGGGCATGGCCGACACCAAAAAATGTAATTTTTTTCGAGAAAAAGGGTGTCGACCATTTGATAGCCAACACTAAAAAATTTAAATTTTTTTCTGAAAAAAAAGAGTGTCGGCCATTGCATGGCCAACACCTCAATTTTTTTTAAATTCTAGTATTTTCGTAAAAAAATAAAATATCATATTTAAAAAAAATAAGCAATGGCCGACACTAAAAAACACAAATTTTTATGTCTGACACCAATCATTGACCAGGTGCTGTTCAACTTTTACGGTTCATTTCAGGTCATTTTGGTGTATATTTTTGAACTTGGGTCATTTTCGTAAATAATCAAAATTTTTGGGTTATTTTGGTAAATTAGCCAGTTAAAAGGAAAGAATTGAGGCTCGCTTTTAGTGATGGTGGTAAAATTATTGTCGAATACCTCTTTTGTCTCCTCAACTATATTTAAATTATCATTTAGAATTACTTGTAATTTTAATCATGTAGAGGCGGGTGTAAGCGTCTTTATCGATGTCATTAACCGCCTTTTATTTATATAGTTCTTTTCATGAACTTTTTGTTCATGGAAAAAAACGTTTCTCCATTAAAGTTTTTTTTACAATGATTTTGTCTGTTTTTATGGCACGATTATGTCTGCTCCTATAGCACGGTTATGTCTGCTTCTATAGCGCGGTAATTTGAATTTTTGTTTAGTTTTTTTTTATTTTTCAAGTGTTTGGGAGAAAGAGAGTAAAGTTGTGATTCAGTGATTTGTTGAGTGGTTATGGTGGTAGTTTTGGCGACACTGTCCATAGAGGGTGGGGAAGTTGACAAGTGACATATCAATTCCAAAAGAGGAAATGTCGGATGAAAGGGGGATGAGTTACTGGAGAAGCCTTGTTGTTAAGTGTCGTGGTGGATCGAGTGGACTTCAAATCGTCGAGGATGTTGCCACTGGATCGAGGAGCGGACACGGATTGGATGCTATTGTCTTGGAGTGGAACAAGGGCAGATTGGGGATGAACAGATGGTGGTGGATCTTACTGGAGTCAAGGTCTCTCACCTTTCATTTGTCACGGGAGACATGTGGTATCAAGAGAGATTTGTATGTATTAATGTGAAAGTCTCGGTTTGCACAAGGAGCAGCTCAACCGCGATCGGATGTGCATGGATCTTCCCTTTTACAAGATACTAGTAAGCTAAGGGGAATCTATGCTTTAAAATTAAAAAATCATTAAATATCCAAAAAATATTATAAAAATACCAAAAATATTAAAACTTAGATTATTATAAAAAGTAATAAAATCATAATCTATTTTTCAAAATTATAAGTATTTAGAACTTAAAAGAATTAAATTTTTTCATAAATTTTAAAAAATTTGTTTGCCTATAATTTTAGGTTTTTAATAAATTGTAAAAATTTATGAATTTTTTTTAAGAATTTTAATGTATTGTTTTGGAAATTTTAGGGATTTGTGTATTTTTATGAATTTTTTTTACATTTTAAAGGAATTTTGAGTTTTTTTAGTAAAAAATACCATAAATTTATTTAAAAAATTTATGAAATTCTAGAATTTTTTTTAAAAAAATTAAAATTCCAAACAAATAATTTTTTTTTAATTTTTTGAATTTTTAATTTTTGTTGAAGTTTCACATACTTATAATTTTAAAATATTTTACAATTTTCAAAAATGGATTATGATTTTTTTTTAATTTTCTATGTTTTAATATTTTTTGGATTTTTTATGATTTTTTAGATTTATAATGATATGTTAAGTCTTTAATATTTTTTTAAAAAAAATTAAGTAAATTTTTTACTTTTTTTTACACATGGCAATGTGTCATTGGTTGGTCTATTTATTTTTATCGAAAATTTGGGTTGAGGCAACAAAGATTACAAAATTAAAATACAAGGGTCAAATTGAGAAAAAAAGAATATAAGTATTAAAGTGATAATTTAATTATAATATAAGGATCAAATGAAGTCTTAAGTGATGGCAGTGAGATAAAATTGAAATTAGAAAAATTTTGCAAAAAGTGATGAAACGTGCAAAACTTTACCATTACTCGATGTTAACAGTGTGTTGCAAATCCCATGTGGCCTATTAAATGCTGAGATGGTTTTAGGGTCATTTCCTACTGCTTGGATCCATCGGACTTATCCTGATGATATTAGGAACTTATCTTTCCATTACAGAGACCTTCAGAAGTTTCTGTGTCAACTTAACAAAGTTGTTCCATTTGAGATATGTCCTCCTCCAGATGTAACTGCTCTATGGGACACCTGGCCAACCCAAGTTCAACATAAACCCTATCATAATCAGATTCTTCAGGAAGTACAAAGATATCATGAAAGCATTCCAAATCCGACAGAATGGTCCCAGGATTATCCTTGATGCTGTAGTCAGATAAATGTTGAAAATATCAGAATCTAAGAACCACAGTGTCGAGATATGGATGAAGATGAAGAGGATGAAAGCCTTGATCCTGATGCACTCCACGTGGAAGTATATCAAAGAAAGCAAGAAAAGCAGGATAAAATTATTGAGCTAAATATCACTTCAGATGAGTCCACTGACTATGACTAAAGAAGAATCTTCTCTGTAGACTTTTACTTTATATCATATCTGTTTTGTGTAAAATACTGTTTGAAAATTGTCGGTTTGTATCTCTCTTTGCCTATAAAAGGATAGTTAGTGTGTGTTTGTAAGGCAGAACAAGTTTGAGAAATAAAATACTAGTGTGTTTTCCTCTCATGGCTTTCTAAACTTTTCTCTTGTCTTTCTGGGTTATCTTCTTGATTAGTTAAGGATTGATGGCTTAACATTGAGTTTTAATAAGTATGCTTTGTGCTTGCCATATATTTATGGATCCTGCACAACAGAAATGTTGAAACTCTGATAGAGATGGGGTACTGGTATAATAAAAGAAGATTCTTGAGGTAAGGATATACAGTTAAAAGGCAGTGCCTGTTTGAATGGATAAGAGAGCCTGTGTTTTAGCATAGCATACTGGTTACATATTCTTGACTCTTAAATTTCGTCTGACGTTTTATCAATATTCTTAGTCCCTCCACAGGTTGGTATCAGACCCATAAAGCCTTAACTAATCTTGACTTTAATTCAGAAAGATTCTTTTAACCATGATAGATACTACTCTTTCACAACCATCAACTTCCTCAACTTCCATTTCTTTGCCAAATATGCCTTTTAAATGTCACTCTGCTAAAAAGATATCCTCTTTGTATAATATAGATTATATTAAAGAGGAAGATAAAGTACAGCTTACAGATATTCCCATAGTAAATCCTTGTCTTACCTACAAAAAATCTCCCTTCTCACCTATTAAATCCATAAAAGCTCTTATCCAACATACTCTTAAATAGGTTAAGGAGTATATTCAGGCATCTAAGTTTGACAGCTATCTTATTTCAGTATCAGCTTCAGAGCAGTTTGTTACACTAGAATTACCTACAGAATTTCCCAGAGAATGGACGCAAGCGAGATACTCCCATATTCACTTTGGTGCTATACTATTAGCACTAAATTACCATGGCATTGAAGGAAAGCCAATCGTGGCAAGAATTGCTTTGCTGGATTCCAGATATTTGGAATATCAACATGCCTGTATAGCCACTATAGAAGCAACTCTGAATTTGGCTTGGTGATGGTTACTTTATTTCCCAACTTTACGATTGCGTTAGCAGATCCTAATCTGCTTACAGCACTGAAAGTTCAGATCCAGATTGCTGGTGCTCCACAGTTTCATCTGCAATAATTGCAACACTGCACTATCAAATCCTATATCGTATTCAAGATCATGCATTCAACCTAACTAGACATGGGACATGAGATTCATTATTGATCTCTGTTAACACAAATGATCAACCTCATTATGTTCATGTTCCTAAACAGATCCAAAAAAAGAACTGATCTAACTTCTTCCGGAAAAATGGGTTACTAACTATGAAAAGCTCCATGAACATAGTCAACCCATTCAGTCCACAAAAAGCCAAATTACTTCCAAAGGAGATGAAACCACTGAAATCAAGTTTGATCATACTCATTTACAAGATTCCAAAAAACCTCATATTTTTCCAACCCAGTTAGTGATACAGTCGATTACAAGTCCGACAGGTGAACATGACTCTGCAAATCTAGAGTGTTGTTGTGCTCTTTGTGAACCTGGTTCAGAAAAAAAGCCTAATACAAATTTTTACTGCTGATGGAAAACCTCTTTACCAGTTTCGAGATGAAATCACTGGACATTGCCTATGGGATATGGAATGTTCATGTGAAATGTGTGCAGATGATAGATTTGCTGCTTGGATTGATAGTTTTGATCACACAGCATCAAAACTAGGAAAAAAGAAGTCTTCTCAGGCAGACTTCTACAAAAGATGGATGGAGATCCGACTATTGGACCTCTTGGTGAGGATAATGGAAAATTTATCTATCTTGTTGACTATTCTAAACAACCAACATAGAATCCTCCTTTTAATTCTCCTCCGCCACCAAAATTACATCCTCCACCACAAGATCCTCCTTCCAAAACCTTTTCCCTATAGAAGAAACCAAATCCTTTTCCACAACCTTGCTATAAGAAAATTAGCAAGTGGGTCCAGAAAAATCCTCTGCCTATTCCAAAGCCAATCCCAACTGTTTCCATGGTTTAGCCCTCATCATTTATTGAAGAAGAATTTCCTCCTCTTGAGGAATTCACAGTAAAAAATTTTCTTCACACACCCTAAATCCCATCCAAAATCCAGATTGATGCATCTGGAACCTTGACAAAACTGAGTGCTGTAGAAGCCACTCTGAATTGGCAATCTGAAAATGCTTTGGCTCAAAATCAAGTTATTAAAAGAATTGATTCTAAAGTTACTCATGTTGATTCAAAGATCACAGCAGTGGAAGCCGAAGTAGACAATAACACAAAGATGGTGAAAGATCTGATCAATCTTTTACAGAAAAGATTAGATGAAGTTGTTAAAGAACCAGCTACTCCTGGTCAAGATTTTTTTTTCTCATTTAGCCCAAAGAGAAAAAGAAATACAAAAGCTTAAAGACCAAATAAGACTTTATAAGAGACTGGAAAAATTCCTCTACCAACTTCAAAATCAGATACAGTTGAGCTATTTCCATCAATTCGCCAACATCAAAGTTCTCTTCCAGCTGAAGGTGTTCGTATTACATTTCCTGAATTTCCAAAAACAACAAAGCCCAGCACTTATGAGATCTATTTGGAAATAAAGAAACAAAAAGAAGCTAAAAAAAGAGAAACTGAAAGAAAGAAAAAAGAGTTAATCGAAAAGGCAAAAGAAGAAGCTCAAAGAGAAGAAAATAGTCTTAAAAAAAGGCTTATGGTTGATACATCTCCTCCTACATCCCCTCTGCCAAAACAAATTTCAAAATCATTGATGATTCGGCAAGAAGAAGATCCTAATGCTTTAATCACTTTTTTAAAGGATTGCAAAGAATCAATGATTCCAAAACTGACAGCCATGAAGATAACGAACCATTGTTCAGAAACAGAAGAATCAACATGGTTTGAATCAAGCTCAGAATCATGAAGAACATCTTCTGCAGAAAAAGATTCTTTAAAAGTTTTGCATGTGGAACCTAAAGTGGAAGAATATGATTAAGAAGAAATGCCAGAAATGTCAACAGCATCTTCATTACAGGCAAGTTCTGCTCAGAAGTCTTTCATTGGAAAAACTACATTCACACTTGATGATGTTCCCCAAGAGAAATGGCCAGATTGAATCTAAGAGTTTCATTCATGGCTAGAAACTCGAAAACTCTCTGAAGAAAGCAACTACAACATTCTTATGGAGTTCGTATCTAGATTCACTAGCATGCTAAGAGACTGGTGGAATTCTATCAGTCAGCAAGATCAAATGCAGTTCCTAGTTCTCCAAGACCACGCTTAAGCAATAAGGATTATCCATCATCATTTTATTGGAAATCCAAAAGATCTTTTGGCTCTGAAAAGAAAAGAAGTCTACAAAAGAAAATATTGTTCATACAACAAAAGAGACTTGGCAAAGCACTTCAAAATAATGACCAAATTATTTTGTGCTTTAGGTCTCAATGTTAATCTGAAGCCAGTAATACTTTCATCTCTTCCTGATCCATTACAAGTTGGTGTTAATCAAGCTCTTCAAAAGCAAAATAAAGACATTCTCCAGCTTACTGTTGGAGAAATTCAACAAGAAGTCTTTATTGCTTTAGAAGACATCTGCAACAGGATAAAGATATTTAAAGATTATCTCCATTGAGACAAAAGTCATGATAGAGCATGTGATGATTCTTATTTGAAGATTAAATGCCCTAGAGATCAATATTGTGATTGCAGACTTAAGAAAAGGAGGCATTAAAAAAAACATTTCTCTCCAAAGGTAAAATATTCAAAATGGAAAATGAAGCTCTCAAAACCTCGATGGAGATATCTCAGAAAAAAGAGACCTGATTCTAACAAATCTGATTGATGTTTCTTATGCAAACAAAAAAGGCACTTCACAAAAAATTATCCAAAAAATAAAAAAGGAGCAAAGAAGATCATTCAGATGGTTTAAAGATCAGGCTTCAAGATAAAAAAAGATGATGATATAGAGTCTATTTGCTCTATTGAAGATGAACCATCAGACAGAACCATTGGAGCGATCCCTATAAATTTCCCAGAAACCTATGAAGATGAATCTTTTACAAATTCAGACTATTCAGATATACAGATGATGTAGGCCCAAGCCCAAAACATCCAAAACAATTCAGTACCAGTTCCGCAGATTCCTGTTAAAGTCTATTTGGACAAATATAGCAAACCCATTACTATAATTGCTTTCGTAGTTATAGGTGCAGCAGAAATAATCATGAATCCAGACATTCTTCCAGCTCATTGGTGGAAGCCTCATGTAAGGTACTTTAATTTAGTCGCGGGTCATCCTTTTTCTACTCATTTGATTAGTCTGCCCATTACTATTCAGTTCTTCCCAGGATGTTGTGTTAGAATAACAGTTTTGGGTTTAAAACTCCCAAGAAAAGATATTGTGGTAGGTTTTGACCTATACACTAAAACCCGACACTTGAGAATCCTTCCTGATGGAATCCGTTTTAAATCTTTATTCTAGCCTTTTGTTCCTATCCCCAGACTCTTCACTATTCAGTCAGAAAAATTTTTCCAAATCATCCAAGAGCTGAAACACAATTCTTGTGTTGACTCTCACTCAGAATTTTTACTTAAATGCCCAAATCCTTTGTGGAAAAATTCTGAATTTTTCATTACCCTCCCCTTTAAGAAAAATGAAGACATCAATCCTACAAAAGCCAGCCACATGGGTATGAATCCTGAGCATCTGTTGTTAGCAGAACATGAGTGTCAAGACCTTCAACGACAAGACCTCATAGAGCCCTCCAACTCTCAATGGGCTTGTGAAGCCTTTTATGTCAACAAAAGGTCAGAACAAATTCGAGGAAAATTAAGACTGGTTATCAATTACCAGCCTCTTAATCATTTTCTCCAAGATGACAAGTTTCCATTACCCAATAGAAACTTTCTGTTTGCAAGTCTGGCAAAAGCACGGATTTTCTCAAAGTTTGATTTGAAAGCAGGATTTTGGCAATTGGGAATTCATCTTGATGATAGAGCAAAAACTAGATTCTGCATTCCAAACAAGCATTTTCAATGGAAAGTAAAGCCGTTTGGTTTAAAGACTGCACCGTCTTTGTTCCAGAAGGCTATGATTAGAATCTCTCAGCCTCTCATGAAAAATGCTTTGATATACATTGATGACATTTTGCTATATAGCTCTGATGAAGAAGCTCATGCACAACTCTTACAAGATTTTCAGTCCCTTGTCTCACAATATGAGATTATGTTATCAGAAAGTAAGATGTAGATAAATCAATCAGAAATTGAGTTCTTGGGAATGAACCTCAAGGATGGACAGTATTCTCCAAGACCTCATATTGCACAAGAGCTTCCCAAATATCCAGACGATAACCTGTCTAAAAAATAGGTCCAGTAATTCTTAGGGATTGTTAATTATCTTAGAGATTTCATTCCTAAAATCTCTAAATATATTAACCCCTTGAGAAAATGCTAAAAAAAGATCCTCCAAAATGGTCTTTCTCTCAAACAAAAGCAGTTCAATAGTTGAAAAAAGACTTGCAGAATTTGGCCCCACTTCAAATTCCATCTGATGGAAAAAGAATTCTCTAAACTGATTCAAGTGATAAGTATTGGGGTGCCATTCTCTTTGAAGAAAAGGACGGAAAAAGATATCTTTATGGATTCAAAAGTGAAAGATTCTCATATGCAGAAAAACATTACCATTCCACTTTTAAAGAAATTCTGGCTGTCAAGAAAGGTATATCCAAATTCAAATTTCATCTTGCAGGATATCATTTCCTTGTTGAGATGGATGTGTCCTCTTTTCCTCAAATGCTTAAGTTTAAGCAAAAAACTATTCCACATCCTCAGTTACTTAGGTGGGTTGATTGGTTTTTAAAATTTTCTTTTGAAACCAAACATATCAAAGGAAAAGACAATATCCTTGCTGATTTTCTTTCAAGACCCAAAAATGAGATCTTTACCTTTAAAAGAACCTATTGGTCCAGACCCATTATGATGTACAGGCCATCTTCTACTTCTTCATCATCTACCTCATACCATGCTTACCCAGTTTCCCCAAACCTTCATCCAGAATTCCCGCCAGAAGTCATGGAACATGTTCGTCAAAAAACCTTTCATCAAAAAACCCAATAGATGATGTTTGAATATCAAGCTCAAGTCTTTAGAAATTTTGGAGGCTTAATCCTTAAACCATGGGGTGTTCATCCTGAATATCCATTCATACATCCCATTCATTTTGAGTTCCTTAAGCAACCAGAAAAATTAAAATGGTTTTTATGGTATCTCACGCACCTTTACCATATAGCCATACAATTCTTTGTTTTAGATCTTCGATACCATTTGACAAAAGCCGTTAGAGGAAATGTTCAACCTGAACATCAGAATTTCTTCACCTTCTTGAGTTGGTTTCATCCTTTACCTCAATGGTTAAACATTGTTAATAACCATTTCCACAAAGACTCTGGACTTTATATGATCATAATATTTTATAAACCACAATACTTTGTTCAGTGTGGAAGATCAACTCAGTTAGGGTCATTTTCTAATGTAAAGATATTTTTTCCTTTCTTCTCATTTCTCTTTCGTCTCTCCTAGTCTCCTAAAGTACCTTATTAGGAACACATTTTCCCTCAAGCTTCAATCATGATCATCATCTTCACCAGATCTCCACTAGTAGTACTTACCATCCTCAAACTACCTAGAACCGAAACCTAGCAACCCATACCACCTGTTGGCTCTCAAAACCCTCTATTAATCACGATCACCGTAACATCAACCATTAGCCACCAACAATCGACCTTTCTTTCTTAAATAAAAAACAAGCATCATATTATTAATGCAAATGAGTGAACACTATCGTTCATAACCATTACAAAATAAGACATGAAAAAACCTACCACCATGCAGTAGAACAATTGAAACAACAAGAAGGGCGGCTCCTATAAACCAAAATTTTAATAAACAACAGTAGCAAGGATGAACTCCAATTGACCCCAATGCAGCCAATTGATTAGCATGCGAAAACACCTTTCAAAGTAACTTGAAAATCAAAAGGCCACAAAAAGCAAGACAAAAATAACAAGGCCCCCCTTTAAACTTGCAATAGAAACACAAGAAGTAGAAATACAACTGAGAAAAGAAACAAAAGAAACTAGAGTTTCACTCTAACAATAGGGTTTTACTCTACAACTCAGTACCATTGTTGAAAGCCAAAACCCGAGTCCCTCACCATCTCCATCACCTCACATGGTTCTCTCACTATTATTATTCCATTTTTATTACCGCAACAGTGAAAAGCCAACACAACCCTCAGTCCCTCACCATTCAAGACCAAAACTTAGGCCTAAAAAATAACAAATAATAAGAAATAAATCAAAGACGAAAAGAAAAAAAAAAAAAAAAGAAAGAAAGGGAAGAAATACAACGCCTTTCAGGTTTGACCAATTCAAGGAATTTAGGTTTTGTTTTTGTCAATCTTAACCGCCAAAGTTTGGTTGAAGGTGAGAGTAAACACACATCAGAAATAGGATACGATCTGACGATCAACTATAGAAATCAAAGCCAAAAAGGTTCGAAGGTTTGGTATTTATTTGGAGTTTTTTATACGTTTTTAAAATCTATAAACCAAGAGAGAGTAGAGGAGAATGAGATATTCATTTTAGTGGACTTTGATTGGAGTTCCGTATTATGGGACAGAATTAGAATTAATGGAAACAGTGACGTTTAGTTTAATAAAAATCGTGCATAGAAGCAATTAGATGAAACGGGGCATATTGGATAAGTGGCTTACTCAACAATAAATATATTATTTTGTAATAAATACTTAAATCGATTTCTTTATTGGGTTTCTTTCTTTTATTATATTGTGTAGAACTAGAAAAGGGCAAGCAGAAAGATACATGAGTATTTTTCTTCCTAGTTTCTCTCTTCTTTGTTTCTTTTTAAGTTTTTCATGCCACATCAGAGGTATCAGAGCCAGCATGACTTTTATGGTCAGGGAAGAAGTCATCACACGCCTATAAAAGAAAGTTATTATTTTACAACAGGAAATTACAAAGATGTAAAGGAAATTGTCACTCTTAGATACTAAATTAGAGGCAAAAATGGAAGCCAGATTGCAAGCCTTTAAAGAGGAATTTATGGAGGATATCCACAATTTGTTTGAGCAGTATCTTATTAATATAGCTGTGACTAGCAACGTGTCTACCTAGGCCAAGAATAAAGGTATTTTGGGAGGATCTCTTTCTGGCTTCCCTTCTAATGGACCCAATAAGATCCCACAACCCCTTTTGGTGTCTACCTAGGCCAAGAATAAATGAGCCTTACAAGCTTAATTGTCCCTATTTTGATAGTTCAGATTTCAAGGGTTGGTGGTCGAATCTTTAGTAATATTTTGTAGTTTAAGGCATACCAGAAGGTGACAAGGTATGCACGGTGATGTTGCATTTGGAGGGACATGCCTTGGATTGGCGCTACTTTCATGCTCAGAAACATGGTGGCTTGAACATGCTAGAATGGTCAAGTTATGCCAACAATTTGAGGGAATAATTTGGATCGAGTTTGTTCACGGACCCCATGTCAAAATTGGTGACTTTGAAGCAAGTTGGATTAGTCGAACAATACCATGATTAGTTTGTAAGTTTACAGGACCAATTACTTCTTCCAAAACCATATGCTTTAAGTGTTTTTGTTAGTAACTTGAAGTAAGAGATTAGTCAGTACCTATAGTTATTTAGGCCTCAAACCTTGGTAGAAAGGTTTCGTATTGCCAAACAAGTGGAGGACATCCTTTATACCTCTTCAAGGAAGGGTTTCATCAATGCATCTAGCTCTATGAACTGATTTGGGTTTATAAGCAGCTCTTTTATAGTACCACCTAAGTCAGTGTTATCACTTGCTTAGGGGGCTAATCACCAACATGCTTCTACTAATTCCAGTGGCCCTCGAACTCATTCTAGGAGGATAATTCCGACCCTCATTGCTAAAAGAAAACAAAATGGGTTGTGTTTATGGTATGGTGTCAAGTACCAGGCAGGCCATAAATGTATTAAAGATAAATTGTATCAGGTACTCCTCGAATCTTGTTCTGATAGTGAATGTGAGGTTTTTCAATAGTATTTTGATCAGTTGAAGGAACCTGTAAAAGAGGGGGATTCTGTACAAGAACACATTTTGTCATTACATGCCTTGCGTGGTTCACAAGGACCACACACCATGAGGTCTATTTAAATATGTCTGGTTTCATTTAATATGTAATTGGGTGGAGCCGAGCTTGAATTCTTAAAAAATTCTACGTAAAGTCCGATTTATTAGAAAGTAGATTTGCATTTTTGTTCAAGTTTATTTTTCGAGTTTTTATTTACTTGTTCAAACCCTACTATATTCGAGAGGGCTTTCGAGTTTGAGCAGATAACCTGACTCTTGGATAGCTCTAGAAGAGACGAGAGAGGAGAGAAAAGAAATGAAAAGAATAAGAAAAATATAAAGAAAGAAAAGATTAAAAAAACATGTTTAAATTACTGGAGATGACATGGAAGTCAATCAACATTTAACATCACTTGTAATTCCTATTACACTCTTAAATAGGGTGTTCAAACGGTCGATTCGATTAATATCCGAATATTAACCGAATTACTATTAACCAAATTACTTGAAATGGAAAAAAAAATTAACGGTTAACCGAACCAAGTTTTTTTTTCAAATTAATTAACTGAACCGAAATATTTTGATTAAATCAACTTGTTAACCGAATTAATCAAAATTTATGTGTTTTTATATTTTTGATTAAAATAAGTATAAAATATATAAAAAATTAATGTTCAATTACTTTTATTTAATAGCTTAAAAAACTTAAATAGAGGTGAAAATAATAAAAAAGATATTAAAAATACTATATAAATCTTGAAAGTTAAAAACCAAATAGAATCTAATGAGTGATTTTAGTGGAGAAAAGGATGATATTTTTTTTAAGAGTCTCGAGTTTGAACACCCATGTATACAAGATATGTTCGTATTATCAATGGGTTAAGAAAATATCAAATTATTATAAATGGATAACTTCTTTTAACTGTTCCCTAGCACTTGAAACTTCGGTAACCAAAACGCAACCTTAAATAAAACCAAGGGATTACTTTTGTAATTTAAAAGCTAGGTGGGAAACTGCAAACTCTGTTGAAGTTGCAGAGCAGCTAATCAAGAAAGACAATTTTTATACATAAATATTGGTTGATAAGATCACAAGAATCAGAACGTTAGCGCAGCAATGGCGTACCCAAGCATGGGAGAAGCGCATAGAAGAATCACAGATTACCTAAACAAGTTCTGCGACGCCGTTTCGTACCAAGATGTAGCTTCCCTTGCTCAGCTCTTTTCCTTCTCCTCCAACTCTCCTTCCCTCCTTTCCCTTGCTGACTCCCTAAACTTCTTCCAGGTCTATCTCTCTTCTTCTTTTTTAGTTCTTTTTGTCTATTGTTTAAGGAATCAAAAGAAATTTGTCAAATATTGAAAATTTCCCCTTTTTCTTTGTGATAGGATGCTAATAGATTGATAAAGCAATCGGATAAGTTTTCCCAGTTTGGTGAGATTTTGGCCCCGCTTTTTCGTTCTTTGCAAAGCTACAGACTTGGAAACTTGGTTGAAGCCTACCATGCGTTTGAAAAATTTGCAAAGTAATTTACTTTTTTCCCTTTTTTTTTAGGTTTTCAAGATATTGTTTTCAGTCTTTTCTTTAATTAATTAGAGAGGTTTATGCAATGTGGTAATTGTTGGAATCTTGTGATGCCAGTGCTTTTATTCAGGAGTTTCGAAATTGGGAATCAGCGTGGGCATTGGAGGCTTTGTATGTTATTGCTTATGAAATTAGGGTTCTTGCTGAAAGGGTATATTGATGGCAAAACCTTGTAGTTTTTAGTTTCTCATAAAACCATTTGAATTTTATGTAAATTGAGTTTGGGATATTGTAATTGTAGGCTGATAGAGAGTTGTCTTCTAATGGGAAGTCCCCTGAGAAGTTGAAAGGAGCTGGCTCATTCCTTATGAAAGTATTTGGTGTTCTCGCTGTAGGTTCTTTCGTCTTCTAAAAATACTTTATCTGCCTATTATCAAGTTGTTTAGATTTCATTTGCTGAATTAATTGCCATTGTTCCTAATTGTTGGTTATGACACATGGATTCCAGGGAAAAGGCCCAAAACGTGTTGGAGCATTATATGTGACTTGCCAACTGTTTAAAATCTACTTCAAGGTGATATTTATGTTTCTTCTAACTTTGCTTTCTGCTTTGCACATAATATTTTGGCTTCCTGTTCTATATTTATAGTGAATTTGGTTTTGGAAAATGGATTGAATGCATAGAACTAGGTATGAGGTTAAGAAGCGTTTTAAGATTTTTCTCAGCCCCCGGCCTAGGATATTGTGTTCTCTTCCTCCACCATGCACACCAAAAGAAATTCAAATGATTTTCCATCCCAACATAAGTTAATGAGTATTTTCTTTTTTGAGCTGAGAAAGCCACAATTGACTATGCTCCGTATGAACATTAAATTTTGTTTTGCAGCTTGGTACAGTACACCTTTGTCGAAGTGTCATAAGAAGTATCGAAACTGCTCGTATTTTTGACTTTGAAGAATTTCCTAGAAGAGACAAGGTAATTCTTTTATCTTCCCCCTGGAATTTTCCATGTATACAAACGGCAAGCCATTTGATGAATGCTTCCTCCTTTTCCAGGTCACCTACATGTATTACACTGGGCGTTTGGAAGTTTTTAATGAAAATTTTCCTGCTGTAAGTGATCTAAATTCCATGGAGAAAGCTTTCCTTCTTTCCTTTTGAGATATAAACTTCATTTGTGATTGCGTTTCATGTGTTTGTCTAGCATGATTAATCATTTAGACTTGGGACCCTGCTTATAACTAGCACCTGAGCTTCTCGTTACTAAGTTTATCTGGTTTTAAGAGAGAAGAAATTCAGTATAATGGGAACTTACACTTTGTCCTATATACTATTTGACTGGGCAGGCTGACCATAAATTATCGTATGCCTTGACACATTGCAACCCTCTTAGAGAAGCAAATATAAGGTTTGTTTATGTGTGCTTTTGGTATATATATCTTGCATCTGCATGGTACAGAAGCCATAATAACTGCATTATTAAAAGTTGTAGCTGCATTGATCATTTTGATGTCTAATGTGGCATTTGTCAACTAGGTGAAAATTTTCCTCGTTTTATGTAACTGCCTCAAACACATATGCTTCAAATTTATTTCATTTCAACTAGAATTTCTAATCTATTTCTTGACGAATTTTCTACTTATCATTAATGTCTGATTTTATTATATTCATGGAAGTATCAAAATTGATCCGATCTAGCTGCAGATGAAGTTAATTTTTCTTTCAGTATTAAAAGAACTCCTTTATTATTCATACAAAGTGATTTCTATCTTCAATGTAATCCAAAATCCCGATTGTGGAGTGGGGATGCTTTGACGTTAGAGGTTGGAAAATGATAGAAAGAACTGTATTGACATCCTCATCATTCAAATTCACTGGAAAAATATAAATCAATGCTAAACCGTTGAGCAACTTGTTTTACATAATCTTAATTCTGCATCAAACTTTGACATGAGGTAGCAGGTTAAGTCTAGTTTTTAGCATTTCTTGCTTCTTATTTGGTTTGATTTTTGTAGGATGATATTGAAATACTTGATACCAGTGAAACTTTCATTGGGCATCTTACCTAAAACTTGCCTCCTAGAGAAGTATAACCTCCTTGAGGTACAGTTTCTCTCTTATTGTACTTATTTTTCTTTCTATGTAGTCCTTATGTACATTTAGATGCTTTATACTCCTGCTTTTTTCTGGAGATGTATATATGGTGTGATTTAATATTAAAGGGAACAAAAGAAAATCAGATGAATGAAAAAGGCAAATTGCATATATTTTCTAAAAGCTAACAAAAGAAAATCAGATGAATGAAAAAGGCAAATTGCATATATTTTCTAAAAGCTTTGGCTATTGTTTCAGTGTATCAAATTAGTAATTAATAATGGTTGTATTTGCAGTATAATGATGTTGTACAAGCTCTAAAAAAGGGTGATCTCCGTCTTCTTCGGCATGCTCTCCAAGAACATGAAGACCAGTAAGTTTATCTTCCACAATTCTGTTGATGATGAAATCACCTTGTTAAGACTGATCTAACTATTTCGCTCCATCTATAAGGTTTTTGAGATCTGGTGTGTACCTTGTCCTGGAGAAGCTCGAGCTCCAAGTTTACCAAAGATTGGTCAAAAAAATGTAAGTGCTTTACACGAAATGTCCTTTCATGATATTTTGAATCGTTGCTGCTCATAATATTGACTCTGAACATTCTCATCTCGTAGTTACTTCATCCAAAAGAAAAAGGACCCAAGCAAAGCTCACCAGTTGAAGTTGGAAGTAATTGTTAAAGCATTGAAATGGCTCGAGATGGACATGGATCTAGACGAGGTATGTATTTTCCGATTACAGTCTTCCCTACAGTTGTGTTTGGTAATGAGAATTTACCATTCCTTTTTGTTCCATTTTGCAGGTTGAGTGTATAATGACCATTCTTATATACAAAAATCTTGTGAAAGGGTACTTCGCTCACAAGAGCAAAGTAGTAGTTTTAAGCAAGCAAGACCCTTTCCCCAAATTAAATGGAAAGCCTGTTAACTCATAAACATAACTTTCTGAAGTTGTAATATAGAAGTAGTCAAAACTTTTGAGCTTTGACGATTTTATGAAGGCTAGTTTGATTGTAAAATGATGAATTTTATACAGAAATGGCTGGTCGAGCTGGATTTCCATGGACCTTTCAGTGTATTAACCATTCCTTTTATGCCTATCTAAATCATCAATAGAAAGCTTTTTTGGCCTTTTTCCTTATCTTGTTGTTTAATGACCTCAGGAATAAACTTTTACTCAATTGATTGTAATAAAACAATAGAGATTTAGATAATTATTTAATTTTAATTCCATTGACTTTATTTATTTATTTATGCTGGAGCCATATGTCAATCTAGACATACCTCAATTCTGTAACTTTTGTTTATATTATACAACAATTTATGCATGAATATAAGCAAATTATTCACTAAGGGTGAAAATGATACAATTTTAATATAATTACAAAAGGTAAAATTTCCCTTTGAAGAATGGAAAAGACGGAAAATTGATAGCAAATTTACATTTCTTTTATCTCGGTGCTTTTGAGTATACTATTCGTTTTATTAGTGCTCCAGGTTTGAACCATTTTAGAACCTGGTGATATCGACCCCCTCCAAGTAAGCTCAGAATTACATCGATGGCTGAACATGCTCCTTTAGCATTTGTTGTACTGGAAGAGGATTAAGCCTAGAAAATAGAACAGGAACAAATGTAGACACAGATTTCTCAGCAGCTTTCATCTGCAAGTTCATAAAACAGGCAATACATAATCAGCTTAGGCATACTATATGGCTTTTACATGTTTGTTTTGGGTTATATAGGCTTGCGATGCAATTTAAACATATTTTGGTGCAAAGTTTTTAAAGCAAGGTAATCCGAGAAGTATCAGTATGTGATGGTAGATTGTTACACAGAAAACATGAATACCTGTATGTTCTCCTTGTTAGCAGAACCAAAGTTGCAAAGCCCACCATGACTACGACTTTAATCACCTGATGTAAAGAACAGGAAAAAGAAAATTAGCAGTGACATTTTGCAGAAAGAAGCTCATTCACAACTTATTTATATCTACTATACTATAAGGTATTAGATGACGACAACAACAAAGAGACTGCAATAACAGGGTGATTCAAATTTCAATGGAATTCTAAATATTAAATGGAGTAGAATTTTTTGTCATTTCAGTAGATATTAATTAATTGCAGATCGTTGCAAATATGCATCCATGACCATAAACTAATTGTTTGGTCACATTAAGATCTTGTCCAGCTGCTATAAACACTCATCAGAAACCATGCTATAATTCTTAAGACTTTTTGAACAACAATGGAGCAATAAAAACATTGCCATTTGATCATAATACTAGTCTCATCTGTTCATACAAGCTACATCATACAATTTTGGTGTTACCTAAGATCCTTGTGTAAGTTTTTTTGGTGTCTAGTTTTATGGTGTTTCATATGGTCCTTGTGTTGGTTATTTTGATGCTTAAATGTATATGTTTGTTTTAGATGCTATTTCACTGATATTTTGGTGTTCAGATGTGTTGACCTTTTTGTTTGTTCCCTCACTAGCTCTATGCTAGCTTTGTATTAAAAAAAATCATATAAAAGTCCGAGGGGAAAAAATGAAGGTTTTGCATTATGACAACCTTCATAGGAAGAAGAACCATTATCTTCTTGCAAGGGAAAATATATCTTGTTACTTCAATAGCAAATCAAAAAATATAACCTTTCCAAAAGGTCCAATGGATTCCTCAGGATTCATGGAAGTCTCAACCCTTCGTCCTAACTTTTCAGAAGTCTTCCCATCTTCATTCTCCACAGCATCAGCATCATTAGCCTGAAAATAACAAGCAAATTTGAACACATTTGAACAAATTTAATCAGGTGACCCTTTTTCTTGCAACATACAGTTTATACGCAGGCTGCTATTTTACCAAACCAAGAGCTTGATATATATGTATATGTATGTATCCTAGAGTGATAATAGTAGTTTAGACCATCTGAATACAGATGCATCAGGAAGTTCCAGCCTTGCATTATGTCCACTAAAGAGGGATGACAAACTTAATATATGTATATATGGTTTTAACTTTGTTATTCTGAACTGTTCCTTCATAAGCGGTATATCCCAAAAAGGGAAACAAATTAGTATCTTATTTTTAACATCTGCTAAGGTATATATTCAGTACAGTGCTTGACACATTGAGCAATATTGGTTCCTTAAGCCTTTTATTCCATCAAGATGCATTTCTCATCTTGTATGCTACAGAAGGATTACTCAATATTCATAGTTATATTTCCAAACATGAGCTCAAGCACAGTAATATACATGTAAAGCCTTGCAGTTAATCAGACAGAACACAATTTGCAGTAAAACATGATAAATGTAAGTAGCTTGAGATAATAAAATTACTTTATCCAATATTAGTAAAACCTTTAGACTATGTGGGATATCTTACAAACCTCTCCTTTTCTTTTTGGATCATAAGAACTTAAATTTATTTGGTGGGTATTTGCTTCATCCCAAAAACCTCCCATTTGATCCATTATTTGTTTGGCCCCAGTTGTTATGCATGAGCATTTTGCTTCACCTGGAAATATCCAGAGGCCAGAGCTACCAATGGAACAATGGTGATTACTCCAAATGGCCACTGATTTTCGTTTTCCATTTGAAGTTCCTTCAGCTTCTCGTGGATCCTTTTGAAAATTTTCTTCTCTACCCTCCTTTGTTACCGATTTTCTTCTAGAGTGTTTCTTTGCAGAAAACAGGTTCCAAGATTGGTTACCTTTTGAATACTTGTCAAGGATTCTTTGAGAAAATTCGGAATTTTCTGTTATTGATGCTCTCTTGAAATCTTTGGAATATTTCTTCTCTTCCTTCACCACACTTTCTCTTTGTTTAACTTTAAACCTATCCTTCAACTGCTCACTTTCTTTGGATGGTGCAGCCCCATATATAGGTTCCACTGAACCAAATGTCTGCACTTTTTCCGTATTGATTGTTCCTAATGTTAGCTTTGGCAGTATGGTCTTTTCTGTCTCAACTTCATTGAGATGTGAATTTACTAGAAAAGAGTTGGCTTCTATCTTTCTAGTCTGAGGAATTTTCGGTGGTGGTTTAATAGAAGGTCTCACATCCTGCCACAGATCAAGTTCAGTGATCATAATCATGTGCCTAAGTTGAAATAACATATGGACAACTTTAAGCAACATGCTCACTTTACCTGATATAGACTACCCTCAAATGCATTTATCATGTTCTTTACATTGCTATGGCCTTTCTCTGCCGGTCTCAGCTTCTTCGAGTTATTGTGCTTCTCTAGTTCTGAAGGAACTGAATCCTGGTGAAATACATAACTTAGTTAAATGGAAATGTCTGATGCTTTTCATCTCTGTCATTCTAAATATTCAAATGAAATGAAAATTAAGAAAGCTCAAGGCTTTGTTAGTGAAGATCAAAAGGTTTTTACTGTAATGCTAAGTAATCCTTAACTGTGCTCTTTTGCTTCTGAATAGAACTTCTGTCTCTGCTAGTGATATCAAACTGGGCATCCTTGGAGTTGTTTAAGGGTACAGACACTTGATTTGCTTCATTGGCTAGCAATCCACTTCGGAATGAACTTTCTTTTGAGCCTTCAGAAGAGGAAACACTTAAATACATAAAGAAAAAGGCCTTTTAGGATTGATTAAGTGGTATGAAAATTGAGTATGCAATATCAAACCTGAAGCTTCACTATAACTAATAGAAGCCTTGTTGGGACTTCCATGACCGCTATCGTGAAGCTCTTCATGTTGCTTCTTCGAGTTATTATGCTTCTCTAGTTCTGAAGGAACTGAATCCTGGTGAAACATACAACTCAGTTAGATGGACATCTCTGTCATTCTAAATATCCATAATATGAAAGGAAATCAAGAAAACTTGAGGATTTTGTTTGTGAAGAGAAAAAAGGTTTTTAGTGTAATGCCAAGTAACCCTTAACTGTGCTCTTTTGCTTCTGAATAGAATAACTTCTTTGTCTGTTGTCGATATCAAATTTGGCATCCTTGGGGTTGTTTAAGGGGACAGACAGTTGACTGGCTTCGCTATAACTAACAGAAGAATTTTTGGGACTTCCATAACCACTATTGCAAAGCTCTTCATGTTTCTTCTTCAGTGCAGATTCCCTCTGAAAATGATCTTAGAAATATATAACTTAGTAGCGCAACGGAAAGGAATAAGGTTTATCAGGATACCATAGGCATGCATTTTATCAAACAGCTTAATGTAGTGATGGTTTAATGCACACATACAAAGAATCTTGTAGGATCAGTCATTTATTGCATCAAAAGGAAAGCAAGGGAAAAAGAATACCATTATCCGAATTCGCTGGCGCTCTTCTTCATTGAGGAAAAACTGCAACTTCATATGAACATGCCCACCTCCTTCAAGGGGAAATATGTCATCCCAAACACCTTTCTCAACCACCAATCTGGTTTCAAGTCCTGCCCCATGCCATAGCTTTTTCACTCAGACTAACTCTTAATATTCTAAATGCTTATGGAAAATGAAAAGGCACAAACCTGTATGAGAAATCTCGTTTCCCTCTGCATCTTGTATTGTTATAATCAAATTGTCACGAAGGGTTGTCAATGGACTGTGCAATAGCAAAACATGTTGGAATTCAATAGCAAAATTCACAACTTTAAAACACAGCAAAATCAAAGGATGTGAAAACAATGTTTGGAGTCATTACAATGAGAATTCCCCTTTGTCCCAAGTCTGGTACTCTATTTTTCCCTTGGAAACTGCGTTATGAAGATGAACTCACTGGTAAAACTTTCTTCTCACAATGTATAGAATATGGCCATTCAAGATAAGAAAATTTGGACAAGAAAGTGTTGATTGCTGTACCTTTTATTGATACTTTTGATGATGATGATGATGATGAATGGAGACCCTTGAAATCCAGAACTGAAATGAATTCAATGAGGGAAGTCTTGAAAAAAGAGTATGAACTTCAACTGCCATATTGGAATTACAGTTAAGACAAAACTTGGTACCTGAAACTTGGATGGTTCCTGGCATTTGAGAGAAATATTTTCTGTGAGACTAGAAAAGCAGAGATGATGATGATGATAAGAGAGATTAACCAGTGACTAAACTAGCATTATCATTTCAAATTTGATAATTTGAAAGGATGGCTTAAAAGGAAAGCATTGTTTATCAGGAAGAGGACGTTTTCTGGATATGAATATATGTGTATAACATATGTATGCTCAAATTTTTTCAAAAAAATTTCATATTGAAAAAAATTCATATGTGGCTGGCCTTGAAGGAAAGGTTACATAAAGGACCCCACTACTTCAAAATTATTTATGACTCATCTATAAAGCAGGGAAATGGGGGCAGTCGATCTCTATCCTTTGTCTCACATGGAGCCAATTGTTCCAGTTGCTTTCTGGTCCCTATTACCCTCTATCAAGGCAACTAACTTAGCAGGAGCAATAAGTAACCATCTCTCTCTATATATTTTGGGGGAAAAAATGGAATATGGGTTTAGATTAGACAAACCCATTGAGATTCTGCATGAATAAATTGCTTGAAAACAGCGTTATCTTCAATTCTTTTCTTGATTTTCTTCAGGATCATTAGGTTTGTGTTTTCCATTCTCTGCTGATATTCAGGAATGGAGTTCAAAACCTTCACAGGTTGTGCAACAACTGGAAAACATTGGTGGTTTGTCATTAACTCATGGAGTTGTCTCTGGAGCAAAAGATAAATCTGCTTCAGTTTCACTCTGTTTGTTATCTGCAGTGCTTCAACTCTTCTTCCTTCCTTGCCTTTGCAGACATATATGCTGCAACAGGAAGAAAGAATGTCAGACAATCTATGTTACTGCGACCTAAATGTAAGTGTCACATACACATGTATGTTTTTTTTTAAAGCTTTTGAGAGTACTTGGAATGTCTTGTCTTCATATCTATGTCCTAATATGCATGGAATAAATTAAGAAATATCTATATCCGAATACGAATCAAAAACAAAATATGTCAAGAAAAATGAAGAGTCAGAATAACATAACTACTCTTATATTTTTTGTTTTGTCTAATTCTTAAAAACAAAAAATCAAGCAAAGAATAATCTCTTTAAGTTAATTACATAAATAAATTAAACATATAGTTAATTATAAACTTAATT